>CM062086.1:5090738-6290738 GCA_031163375.1 Conogethes punctiferalis
CGCGTAGTTTTCAAGATACACCTGTATGTACAGACATACAGGTGTATCTTGAAAACTACATATAGATGTCTGTCCCTACATGAAAGGCATGAAACATGGTATGTTTTTTTTTCTAAATGACTACGATGATGGCCAGGCCGGCCTTGTCATCATCACCGGACTGTTGGGGGAGCGGGGACCCTAAACATGGCATGTCCCTACATGCCTTTGTTTTATAACATATAGTATAGAGGAGCTCGGTGGCGCCGCAGTCTTGTCCGTTTAACAATGATCGCAAATGTTGTGCAACCATTGGCGCGGTCAATCCGATGATGGGTGACCAAAATTTGACACCGATTTCCTCCGTGCTTCGGAAGGCACGTTAAGCTGTTGGTCCCGGGTGCTATCTTTACCAACTCAGATAGCAGTCGTTACATCATATCAGAGATGATGATAACTCTGACGCCTAAACTGGGAATGGGTATAGCTTACCCTAAGTGTTGCGGAGGTCTGATGGCAGTCGCTCCGTGTAAAAGCTTAGCCCTCGCCAAATCTCTCAGTTTGGGAAGCCGACCCTGAGACAATCGGGAAAAAGGCTAGGATGATGATGATGAGTGATTTGTGCCTAAAATACTACAGTAATCGATATAAAAATCCTTCCTATCTCGTCAAAATTACCTCACAAAACATAAAAAGTATAACCCCTGTTTTTTTTAAAAAGCACACGTTTCCTTCCTACCCTAACTGAGTGGAATTACGACGGCATGGCAGAGGGAAAAAAATAAAAAACTCCCATGCAATCTAAAGGATAAATGTGTCGGGACCCGGGACACGTTCACGGAAGTGTTGGCCCTCCCAGGAAGAGGACCAAATGGAGGGCTCAAGTTATGACAGGAGGTGTTTTGTCCTCCCTACTGAAAGATTAGATATAAAATTATCTTTTAAAAGTTAACTTGTTGGAGGTAGCCTCGATTTATTTCGAGACTGTTGAAGGCGTACTGATGTTTGAAGAACGTGAGCTTCTTAAATGTTCTGCGCTTGAAGAGCATTTTTAGGGTTCCGTAGCCAAAATGGCAAAAACGGGACCCTTATAGATTCGTCATGTCTGTCTGTCTGTCCGTCCGTATGTCACAGCCAGTTTATTCCGAAACTATAAGAGCTACATTATTAAAATTTGGTACGTAGATGTATTCTGTTAACCGCATTAAGATTTTAAAGTAAAATCAGAAAAAAATCCAAATTTTTGGGGTCCCCATACATGGAACTGAAACTCAAAAATCTATGGAGGTATTTGAAAATGATGTTGATGTTTTTAACATCATTTTTTTCTCAGATGAATAGTTTGCGCGAGAGACTCTTCCAAAGTGGTAAAATGTGTCCGTCCCCCCCCCCCCGTAACTTCTAAAATATGGGCATTATAAAACTGAAAAAAATATATGATGTGTATTACTATGTAAACTACTAACGAAATTAGTTTTAATGAAATCTAGACAGTAGTTTTTTTTAAACATCATAAATCAAATTACCTAATTTTTTCATTCAATCAGTGGTACGGAACCCTACGTGCGCGAGTCCGACTCGCACTTGGCCGGTTTTTTATAAGTTCTATATCTGGGTGTAGCTGTCCGATTTCCATAAGATAAGTGTTTACTTTGGGATGGATTCAATATAATATGTGAGTTTTATATACATACAGCAAAGTTGCCTCTTATCTCCATCGAAACTAAAAGAGAGGCCCAAGTAACGAAATCAATCACCTGCCTGTTGCCACCACCATGCTGGTTGGATATTTATAACTCTTCTTTTGTTCACAGTAGTGGCGATTATGGGTAAAGCCCCCAGATATTTGCCCAAATTGGCGGACAATTGGAGACACCTATGTCCGGCAGTAGCCTGCGATAGGCTGATGATGATAATATTGATGATGAATAAAACTGAATTAATAATCATCATCATCATCAGCCTATTGCAGTCCACTGCTGGACATAGGCCTCTCCAGTTGTTCGCCACTTAGGGTAAACATCTGGAGGACATACCCATAATCGCCACGCTGGGCAGGTGGGTTGGCGATCGCAGGGCGTAGCTTCTTTGCTGCGGTGACGCTGCTGCCCGTCATCGGTCTGTGATATCTAGCTACGCCTTCTATCGTGATGGTTATACCGCCACCAGTCGGTTTGCCAGAGCCTCGTTTGTTGTTCGGCAGGATGCACCACGGGCAGGTGAGGATGGCTTGGAGCAAAAAGGTGATAGGTACTCTCACACTCCCTTATATCCCAATTGAATTAATAATAAAGGTATCCAAATAGGTACTTGTTAAGACAATGGGCCACGACAAAGCCAGTTCAACAGAAATAGACATTGGCAGCCGCAATTAAACCTAAACATTGAACTTGACGATCCCCAGGGAACTCTAAACTGTCTCGGAGCCCGCAAATCACAAGTTGAAATTGGAGGTCGGGATAATCCCGGGATCGGGAACGAGGATTTAATTACGTTTCTGGAATAAAGAGCGGCCGGGGATTAGATTGAAAGAATGGTAAAAATAGTTTGAATACCGGAAACGTGAGACGCCCTCTTTCTCTTACTCTTTGGCTCTCTACAAGGTACTCTGACGACATAATATAGAGCAAAATGAGAATTTTGTCAGACAAAAAAAGACTCCATTAATTGAAACTGCCTCAGCCTATCTGTCTAACGCTATGACTTCATTTTTGTTGATTTCATTACGACGGGCACAGATGATGTCTAACAATATTTTTGCTTCATTAATCATATAGGGGCCGTTACATACGCTCGTTACACCAAGTTATTGACCTACCTCAGACCGCAAGGCAGACCGCAAACTAAGTTCCATCAGATCGATGTTGCTAGCTGCTTAAAAGTTTTGCAACTTTGGTAACTTTCAAACTGTTCACTACTTTTTATATTCCTAGCAAGATCTGTTGCACGACTCCTGTAAGAATATTGAGTTAGGTAATACTAAAAAAGAAACACAAATGACTGAAAATGTTTTAATTCGTGTAAAATTGACTTCTAGAACTGCTCTTTAGAGACAGAGATACTTAAATCTCTTATTACGAACTAAAGGTGTAGCTTATGATTTCGGCTTATGGAACAATACTGTTTATCTTTATGATTGGCTACCTACAACTCAGAGTGTTGTTTGAGAACAATCACAGGATAATTGGAACATAGGAACAACCTAACATAGGATAGACATTATGCTTTATTGCTTTTTTACTTGCATGCCGAAAGGCAAAATATGGTCAATGCCTCTTTGCTATTCAATGTACCATCACATGTACTCGTACCTACCTTTATTTTCAAAATAAGTAATTTATGTTTTTTTTAATGATTTTATGATAGAAGAGATAATTAGCTAGACACATTACTTACTTCCTGTAAACAAAAGGTACATCGTCTTTATATTTAACGGTGCCGAAAGTACTTGGATGCAGACCAACAAAAATCGATTGTTAAGAAACATAGGTCGCACTGTAGTATTATTTTGTCGCTGAACTGGCAACACTCTATTACGTAGAAATAACATAATTTCGGTGAGCAATCTTTTTCGACCATTACATTTTATGTCATATCGTAATACGTTGCACAGTATGGTCGGTTATGCTATCTTCATTAATATCGGCTTTGAATGTTGAACCACGTATTATTGTTACAAAGGTTGTTGACATAGATTCTTGTATGGTCTGACGTGTTCAAGCTCACATGATTTGCATTTTTAGAACATAGTTTATTGAGGGGCGTGGAGTTAGATCTTAATGACACTAGACAAAAAATAGACGAAAAACATTATATCAATCGAATAAATAACTCAAGACATTTTTTTTATAATAGTTCGACATAATGGCTTCCCTACGCCTGATGGAAAGCGAAAGAGAAGCTCAAGTCGCTGTGACAACTGGCAAGTAACTGGTCAGTTGCCACTGCCATGCCCAACCCTAACCCCCCATGAGCTCCAGAAACCCTACACACCAGCAGAAACACGACCCGGAGGTCATTTGGGTGCGGTATTCTATAGGGTGGAGGTCCTTCCCCGGACGGGCAGCTCAATTCGAGCGAAGATTCGCTATGACCTACCTCTGTGCCATACTTACATGCCACGTTGGGCCACACAAAGTTCTTCTTCTCATTAGGCTTCACGTCGAACTGCTGATAGGAAAAAGTTTAACGTGCAAAAGACAATACTCTCGTGACTATAACTCGTGAACATATTCGTAGATTTCTTGTATTGAACGGAATTTGGTAAAATTAATTAATTATTAACAATTAATATTTCTTCAATTAACGTTTAAAGAAGGGAATGAAGTTAACATTTAGGTAGGCACACATATTTTATCAGCAGTCTTAATTTGCATTTTACAAGAAAGATAAAGCATTCTCTGGAATACTAATTTCAAAACTTGTTGTGGAATTCCATAAATTTGAGTGAATTTCCAATTTAGGTAATATTTCAAACTTCAAACTCGTACGCCCTCATAAATGTTAAAGTGTATATTGCTTCCTTCGTTGTATAATTTTACTCTCGTTTATTTTTTTACCTATTCTTTTATATAACGTTCTTTTCGTTAATCGTAATTTAGTAATTTTTAATTATGTATCGCTTTACATGTTTCAATTTGTCAATTGACACCTAACCCTTTCTTTTAATTATCCTCTACCCAAAGGTTTTTAAGTCATTTGTTGTGAAACAACTTAAAGTGTGAACTTTGTGTCACACTTTTTTATACCATTCTTCAGTTAGCGTCATAAAACTTATAATGACGCATAAAGCACATAATGCAAGCAACGTAACATTTAAAAACGTTTCACCAAAGCCCGAGTTTATCAGAAGTCCGTACAATTTTTCCCAAGCGCCGCGATAATTTTCCGATTCGCGACGCGGGCGTAAACTCAGCTGTAATTAAGGGCTGGGTTCACCAATATTTTAATAACCTTTCAAGTAGACAGAACCAGACACAATAGAAAATCTATTATGTTGCATTGGGTGAACCATAATAGATTTTCTACTATCGGGTTCACGGGATTTGACGGTATAATCTAATCTATCTAAGTAATCCTCTATTTAAATCCACAAATCTTCCAAAACGTTGTCCTCTATAAGATATTAACGGAAATTAGCCTGGATCTTTGACAATATAATATTTGACAATGCTAAAATTTAACTAAGTCCTCGTTGAAAAAGAAGTTATGGTAACTCATATTGAATGGGACGTGATTTCGCTAATGCATACCACCAATCCTTTATTAATACATTAAAGAGGGTTATTACCAATGCCTATTTCCGCTCGGATTCGGAAACTTTGAAGACTTACATTAGGTGTACTTAACTAATGTCAAGTTTGAATGAACTGGCGTGGGGAAATATAGATTGTTAATAGCTCCGCTGAGGGGTTATTTAACTGTTTATTTGTTATGGATAAATACATTAGTGCAGTGATCACTTGACTGGATGTGTAACAACTTCGGTGTAATGCCATTTTGATGGACTTTCAGCTAGTTCCTATAAGAAATATCCGCCATAAAAAGAATGCAATTTTTTTGTTGCATTCGACGTGTAGGTACGTAATAAACGTCTTCTTCTAACGTTGGTAATGCAGTTTCACATTTTAGTTCGACATCATAACACAAAACACGCATTAAACGATTATCAGAAATTCATCGGCTGATTACTTAATCGTTGGTTAAACAATAGTCGGTGGACTCGGCCCTAAACGTAGGAAAAGCCCACGATGACCCACTTTGGCCGATTGCCGATAACAAACACCTGCGCCCCTTTCGCTTTCAGAGCAGATGTGTAGTGGTAATAAGATGAAAACAGAAATATCGCCGATAATTTAATGAATAATGTACCTACAACAGTCAAACGAGTATTAGTCGGATTTCTGTATATCTCTATATTGGAATCAGTTGAGACTTTTCAGAATGGATACGACTTAGGGATCTTTCAAAAGCGAGCTTACAAATTTCACAAGAGCCGGCAATGCACCAGTGACTCCCCTGGCGTTGTGGTATCTATCAGATGATCTAAAAGCCCGTTTTATCTCTCTGACATAAAAACATCTGTATCTGGGTACCTACTGCTAAAACATTTTTATAATCGAATTCATCCTCAAAATGTTCAATAGGAAATTAAGCTTCTGAAAGTTTTTAGATTATTCAGAATTTCAGTCCGGGTATTCTGGAAGATTTTCAAGTCATAGACAAACATCACCTTGTATTGTAATTACAAGGAAAATCAGTCTGCGCTACCTACAAACGACACTAAACATTTTGTATGTTTATTGATTCTTGGAAATACAAATTTTCAAACAGTATTCTTCCGTATTTTCCTGATATCAAAATATTGAGTAATTTGTTCATTAGATAACATTAAAGAGAGGAAAAAAGGTTAATTCTGTAATATTTATTACATTCTTTCCTTTAATTATAACGAAAATTATATAAAATTTTATTACTTAACTTCGTTACAAAACCAACTCGAGAAAAGCTATTGTTTCGCCTGTAAACAATCTCTGGCATCCATTCGTGGTGCGTTTAATTAATACGAGTATATTAAATCTATTTCTTTAGTGACCTCGTTTCGTCTTAATGAAACAATCCCGAATTTGGGCCAGGAGTAATTTAGAATCAATTTGGTTTGCACATTGTGTCTCTTAAAATAAAATGATAACATATAATAGAAGTAATCTCATTCCGCAAACAATGTCTCCGCCTTCTCATTACTGACGGTCTTGCAAAGTTTTGATAATATTGTCTTAATGACTTCAATTTTTTTGTTCCATATGATCTCCTATTAGCTTTCTATAGTAATGTTACTCCCCTAATAACCCGCGGCGGGTCCCTAATGTGTTGGATGGACCATGTCAAAACTGCCCTCGATGGTCACCTGCAGTGTGAGAAGAATGAGGACGGATTTTGAGGCAGGACTCACAATCCCCTAAGACCCTAAACTCGATTTGAATTACGAGTATATCATATCTAGTGGTGAATGCTTAGAGAAGCCTATGTCCAGCAGTGGACTGCGAAAGGCTTATGACGATGATGATGGAGTGAATTATGGCCAAGCCAAACGATCAAATCCATAACGTAGTAATAAAAAAAGTACCTAATAACCTACCATTTTATTCAAAGAAATACTCATCATCATCCTAGCCTTTTTCCCGATTGTCTCAGGGTCGGCTTCCCAAACTGAGAGATTTGGCGAGGGCTAAGCTTTTACACAGAGCGACAGAGCACAGGGCCATACCCGACTCGGCTAATTAATGGTCCCGTTTGCCACAGCCTGGCTTTAGAGCCTATCATAAAAAGCTCTGAGCAATTGTTAGAACTAAGTTGGAGATTAATTTATTAAGTTGCGGTAGACATGTGGGTACACCCTGTTCATAAAACCCAAGTAGATAATTTAAAACTTCATTCAGTATGAAGTTGAATCCATTTGTAACTTTGTTTCACATATTATTATCACCAACAAATTCGAATTGAGCTGCCCGTCCGGGGAAGGACCTCCACCCTATAGAATACCGTAGCCAAATGACCTCCGCATAGTATTTTTGACGATGAGTAGGGTTTCCGGAGCTCGTGGGGGGCTAGGGTTGGGCCGGCATGGCGGTGGCAACTGACAAGTAACTGACCAGCTACTTCCCCTTTTTCACAGCGAATTGGGCTTCTCTTTCGCTTTCCATCAGGCGTAGGGAAGCCATTATGTCGAGCTACTATAAAAATAATATATTATTTATTGCACAAAACTGAAACATTTAAGTATTACACACATAAGTACATTATAATGCAGTAGAACGCAGGCAGGCATGCGATAAGACTTTATCGCTGATGTCGATCTCTTCCAGACAACCTTCAGGTAGAGGACTATTGCTGAAGATATCTTCATTAAAATCCTTTTCAGACGTGTATAATTTTTAACTATTCTATTATACTTTGAGTAGGGGTTATAATAAGGAGCCATAAGATTCATGGAAGAAATTTTCTACCATTGTGCAAACCTATTGCTGAAAAAAATTATTACAGGCCAGCATTGTAGATACAAGGCTACTAGAGCTTTAATTCAAATCAAAATCAAGCGTGACCAGACATTCATGTAGGTAGTTCAAATTCAAAAAATTCAAAAATTCAAAAATATTTATTTGGAACAAAAACAATTTAAACTAATACAAATAAACGTTAACAGTTGTGATAGTCTGGGACTGTGTTACAACTGTTAGCGGCCACCTCTTTAGTTATAACAATACAGGGATTTCCAACAAAAAAAGTGAATCTGCCATCAATGAGTTCCCCACCTGTACATTACTCTCCGAGGCAATTGTTACACGCGGCCCTAATTTATGAATGAACGGTGCATGGCCGGAATAACACAACTCCCTTTGGCCCAACTTTCCCTTTCTACCGAAGCATACGTGACTGGGTTCCCAACAAAGACGAGCGTACATTGATGCATCACGTCCAAAGTTTCAAAAACATTTAACAACAATGCAGCAATGGATGTGTGTATAGTGTGTATGTACAAGTGTCTCGTAGGACTGTCAGGGGATGGTCGGGCGTTGAATAATCATGAACCTGAAACGTGAATGAAGTGGAGTCATTTTAATTTGCGAATGTGTTCACGTATTGGATTATGCACAGCTGGGAGCGGCAGTGTTTTTGCTTTTTAGGTCTGTGGTTTTACTAACTAGTTTAATTCGTCAGCTAAAATGTAGAAGGATTGATGGAAAAATACATTAGTAATACGATGTAGGACGAGTAGCAGGCCATCATGCACTGCAGTATAATAAAATAATAAGGTATTGATATGAAATAAAAATAAGTTTATTTTATTCATTCATTATCTCATTCACAACTTCCACATGAATGTTAGAAAAATTAAATAAAATGGACGGGCCACGTCAGAAGGATAGTTTTTGCAAAGATCATCGAAGATCATCAACAATCACCAAAATTTAAGAGAGGTAGGGCATAGCGAATCTTCGCTCGAATTGAGCTGCCCGTTCGGGGAAGGACCTCCACCCTATAGAATACCGCAGCCAAATGACCTCCGGGTCGTGTTTCTGCTGGTGAGTAGGGTCTCCGGAGCTCGTGGGGGGATAGGGTAGGGCCGGCATGGCAGTGGCAACTGACAGGTAACTAACCAGTTGCTTGCCAGTTGTCACAGCGACTTGGGCTTCTCTTTCGCTTTCCATCAGGCGTAGGGAAGCCATTATGTCGAGCTATTATAAAAAAAAACCATACGCAGGCGTTAGACGGATAGCATCAGAGAGTCAGGCCAAACAAAAGATTGCACGTTGACTTAGATACTACCTACTTACTACCTGTATAACTGGCCGAATATGGCTGATAATAGGGCGCTGCAGAGCGACTTAGGGGATGCTTTACGCTTAGCAGTGAAATAATAAGAGCCAAATTAGGAAAAACCCCGAATGCGGTACAAAAGACATGTGCTACACTTACAATATGAATTTTTCTATGCGAAAGGCGACAGACGAACAAGTGTGATACCTGATGGTAAGCAGTCTACACCGCCCATGGACACCCTCAAATCGAGTTTAGGGTCGCTGCCGGCCTTTTAAATATAAATACGCTCGTTTCTTGAAGGTTCCCTAGTCGTAGTTGTTCGGAAAGACATGAAAGGTATTTTGCCCAATCGCCAATTATTATTATTAACGTCAGCTGAGCAGAAAGATCTAATTATTAAGTTAGCCGATGAAACCATAAGCCTTGTATTTCATTACTTAACCATTCCATCCAAGTTAGGCATTTCACATCACTTACCCTTGCGTTACTTCTACACAATGTCGCGAAAAACTTACCACACACGGTCTAATGTGGTTACAAAACAAAATTAGCTCGTCACCATTTGTTGTGTTGCACAATTCTTTGTCCAAAAACATTCAGGCCGGAAAGCATTTGTCTCAACCTTAATGTGTTGCGAATTGTTTTCACCGGACCCTTTGTCTTCGCATTTTATAACAATGTGACGAAACTGTCCTTTTGTTGGGTTTTTTAGCCTCGGAGGGATTACGCCAGGACCTAACTATTGTATAATGAGCATGGTGAGGATAGACATGCGTCAATACTTCCATGTTTTCCACGCGTTGAATATGCAATTCAGACTAATAAATAGAAAAGGCGAAAATATTCATAGATATTACCTAAGCCCAATGTGTATTCTAATCCTACTGTAGGCTCTTTTCAAAGGCTAATTTTAGTCCGTAGGTGAAATTATCTTGAAAGTATCTTTTGATGCTCCGATGGATTAGAAGAGTGTTAGAATGGACACCTAGTTTTGGTAAATGAAGTGTGGAGGCTAGTCATTTGAAATGCTGGTGAAAATAAAGCTACTTCTAAACCATAACCATAAAAACTTCCACGTCATTTCTTGTGACAAGATCTGACATTTCAGCCGGTCATCTGGATATGTCATGGAAGTATTTGTACGTAGTACTTAATACTTCCATGGGATATGTAGGTTACCTCGCAATTTTTCAAATGTTTCTCTCTTTTATCTCGAATGTCGTAACATTGTGGCGAACCCGTGTGCTGGTCAACAAAAGGTTTTTATTTCTCTAGAGTAACATATATGCCATTGTTCGAAGTTGTTCGGGCCTATATTTTGGTTTCTCTAATGTAATTTGTTGCGAGGGTAAATGGGGTGGTTTTTTATTGTGCCTCACGGGCAACAAAGTTTGTTCAAAATTTGTTTATGTCGACAAAAGGTCTAAATAAACACATTAGGATTTTATCCCTCTTCATAAAGGTGTTTATTGCCTCATTTGAAATTAAAAGTAAAGTTTTATTGTTAATAAAGTTAATGTGTTTGCTTTTATCTCATGTCAAATATAATTTTCCTCTGATATGAAAATTTCTATTATGAAATTTGCAAATCATAAGGTTTTATGTTAAAATAACATTCATTCTTATAGAATATTTATCGCCACTTAGTACTTTTTAACTTATAACTCATGTGTGTATTAATAGAGTTCTTTTCTCATGGTAGGCAGCGCTTTGGCTGTGGCCATAGCATAGCTGAGTTTTGAGCGGCGCGGTTGCAGTTAACATCAGATGGGCCGTCTTGATCTACCATCAACCGTAATAAAAATAATATTGTGATAGAATTCCTTGTGGATATAATGAAACTACTATTAAAAGGGGGAACTGCAGTATAAGCAAGGAAATTAGGATAAAAAGATACTCTTTACAGTACAACAAAAATATATATCGAACTAAATAAAGTAAGCAATTGTTGTAAAATTTAGGCGGTCTGATCATCAACAATTCTTCCAGAGAAGCATTCCATTCCAAGCACAATAGGATATATATATATTTCCCAATTTATACAAATAATTGCAAAGAAATCATGAAAAGCAGTGTATGTTCATCCACTTCATGTAAGCTCACAGTAGTCAAAATGCCACTTAAAACAATTTAAACAGAAACAAATACAAAAGAAAGTTCTAACAATTTACTTTTTGTCAAATCTGCACCGAAAATGTGCAGCTCAAATTGTGCTAGAGAGCAATTTTAACTTTCAACGACGCATTTAAGATCCATTTAGGAACCGTGCTAAAAGCACTTTATGAAATTACAGGGGAGTCCAGCGAAAAATATGCCTACATTAAAATGTGTATCTCTGGCGTCTGTAAAATTCGCTTTATACTTGTGTATTCTAGCTTAAACAAAACATTTTGCGTATTCATTTGAACTTCGCTGTGTAATCTCTTTTTATGCAAACTCATTAATAAATTGACTACATTTTGCTAAATGTTAACCTCTTTGACCAAGTAGTTCGCCAAATATCGAGACTTTGTCTGTTTGTGTTGTCCTGAGTGGTTTAATGGTTGTGAACACTGCCTGGCATCGAGTTTTACTGACACGATCTCCTCACAGTACCTAACAAACATTTGTGTGCATGATTATGTCTGTTTGATTTGCTATGTATATTTGCATTATGATCTGATTAGCAGTATGTTGCGGCAAGGACATGGGCTTCTCTTCCACCAGGTGACGTCAGGCTACTATGCTATGCCAGTACAAAAGCCTGACCAAATCATAACACTGACGCTATTCATTTCGTACATCATGAACCCCCCAAAGTGCGCCGTTCAATAAATTATCTAAAACAATTGAATGTCATTTTGCGATGATGTATTGCTACAAGCAGAATGTGAATCGGCTATAATGGGTACAATTTATACGGACACCAACACTACAGAACTAACTAGGGCTGAATGGGAATCGAACTGAGAGTCGCCATTTGTTATTCCAACCCACAGAGCTGCCTAACGTTGCATAATATATGAATTACTCAAACGGCGGGCCATTATCCTTACCAAACCTGATGATCACATAAAATCGGGAATTACTAGATCTTAATGTCTGGGCTTAGAAGTGGTATTGCTCCAGCAGGGGTTTTCTGCTGAAGTATCTTAATAGTAATAAAGTTTATAAATTACTAAGTGTAAATTAGTGGAATACTCAATTATATATCGCATACCTAAATACTTTGGATATTGCTGTGATTTTCTAGATCGCAGCTTAAAGCTTAAATGTTAACATTTCTTTTTAGTTTCCTCTGATAACAAGCGAAAAAAAAAGAATAATAAAATCTTAATAGCAATTTTATTGGAACCAGCTTATTGCCAAAGATCCTAAAGGAAAACGTAAAACTTGAGCTGTTATGAATTCCAAATTCCACATAAAGGGAAGCCCAAGTTAAGAACTATCGCATAAGATAGCATCGTTTCTTGCAAAAATGTCGTAAGATTTCTTTTTACCAACTTACTCCGATACTATTTGTGCTCACTCGTGCAAAATCTTTGCAACAACGACACTACTTTCAGTTGCAATCATTCCGATAGTGTCCAACAAAGCGAATAGCGGAACATATTTATTTTCGATATAAACATCACATGATAGTCTACCGGAAAACAGGTCCGTAATGCTCGTTCTATCTAAACTTCCACATATTGTTGGCGATCAGGAAGTTTTTATAAAGCCAGTCCATTGTCTGGCAATGATGGGACTGTGTTACTCATATGATAGCAGGAGTTTATCGTGCCTTTATATAAGTCACAGTTTTAGAATGGGAAAGGAACTAACGTGTCTTATGTCTTGACATTAATATTCATGAAAATTTGTCCATCTTCATTTGTTTAATACTGTTCGATATTGCCTAGTCATCTTCCTAACATAATTCTAGTGGAGATACATCCTAAATCTATGCATGCAGCTTAGTTATTTAACGTACAGTACGTCTGTTTTGTCTAAAAAATAATAAATTAACCTAGTTGATTCATAGATACCTCTTCTTGACAAAAATTGTCCGAAATATATAAGAGCAATCCAGAAAATCATCATTATTATTACTAGCAGCCTACGACAGTCCACTGCTGGACGTAGGCGTCTCCCAAAACGCACTATTCTGCTTGATCAGTAGCCACAATAATCCAGTAGTTGCTGGCCATCTTGCGTAGGTATACGTTTCACTCCACGCATAATCTTACATCACGTCAATTTTTTTTCACGCCCTTTTTATCGCTTCTTTTGGACTCCTTTCTTCCATGAGGAGAATGACACTCCATCGACCCCTCATCCTCCTTAAGCGTGCCGTAATTTACGGATGGCCCCTAACACAAAAGCATACTTTAATAACTCCAAAAATATGTGTTCGAAATAAAACTACAATTACACTAAATCAAAATAACAACTGCAATTCTTTCGGAGCACAACAACAAGAAAATGCAAGTTGGAAAACCGAGGAAATCGCTAACGTGCAACACAAAGCCTGACAAATTGGTAGCGAAGAATTGCCGACAGTTGCGCAGCTAGTTGCTTTCCGCTCGTTATTAAACTGATTGATGGTATTGGCGGAACATTGGTGATATACGTTGAAATTGAAACACAATCGCTTAACAAACAACCCTATTGATAGCTTGAAGCATTAACTGATTTAAATAACGTCGCTTTAAAATACGTTCTGATGGAAAGTTCAAGATGAGTTAATTGCAGATTATCTGCCAAGTCAACAGGGAATTACTTTTGAAAAAGTAAAAAAGAAACTACACAATATTTCTTCGAAAGACCATTATTTTAAATAACTTTCGACGTAAAACCAATAGTGGATGCCAATGAAATCTCCAGAGACATTATATTCCGGTTGGAGATATTGATACAACGTCCAATAATACAAACTTTGGTACTACAGGTTGAAAAATATCACTTTACAACTCGACTTTGGAATAACATTTGCAGAGAGCTATTATAAAGGCCGGTGTATCCGTGGCAAATAACAAATTATTGATTTGGTAACTTTTCTGGTGCAATATAGTGCTCCTCGACATTCGTGAGTAGTAGTAATATTACTTCTACAACTATAGTCTATATGAGTATTGAGTATACATATAACTATTCCCTCTTTAATAATTCTAAGGTTCTACTTCTACAACTCATGTATGCTTCCTGGTGCTAAGCAGAGCCCCTAAAACTTCATAAGGTCCTTATTAGCGAGACTCCACTGAGAGCACATGCATATTTAATCCAAAAGACATTACTGTGCGCTATTCATTTGAGGAGTCACTCTGCTAAGCAAATAATCAAGAAAAGTGAGCAACATTTATCTTGGGTAACAAAGGAGACTCTTAACTGGTACCTTGTTCATTACTACATGCAAGTATTAGTTAAGCAGCAAATTAAATGAATGACTATGTAACGACTGCATTTGTTTTATGAAAATAAAATTTTGTTATGTGTGATTCGTTTTCAAATACAAACACCCAGGACATACAGAAATGCTCATCACATGACTGTTGGAACGGGGATTGGACCCACGACCAGTTGCTTCAGAAGTTAAAATCTCATTAAGCGATAACCTAGCTCAAAATTGTAAAAAAAACAATGACGTAATATTTACAAATCAAAGTCCCTATACTCGTACAATCACGGCAAAATTAAAATGTATCTAATGTTTTAAATATGTAATCCTTCAAGTGTTAAAAATATAAGCCAGCATTATCTAAATATACATAAAAACACCTCTCTTATATTATTGTTACAATACCGTTACGCACCCAAAAATCTAGATAGATATGTTTGATTCAACGCGTAACACCGAATTGTATCTCGAATTTGAGTAGTGGTAGACTCAAATTCGAGATGTTTTCTTAATCACAGTTTTGCAAAAACCAGTGACCTAATTCTGCTGATCTTTTGTCTGGCGTCAGGCTTTGTTTCTACATTCAGAGCTGGCGCGCGAGATATACCCTACGTCTTTGTTTGCCTGAAACATAGTGCAGATGAGGTGACAGTAAATAAATGATACATTTTTCCTAAAGTCAATCACATGCGATGCCCCTGGTGTTGCAGGCGTCCATGGGCTACGGTAACTGCCTACCATCAGGCAGGCCGGTAGCCATTTGCCACCCTAGTGGTATAAAAAAAAACATGTCGTTACACAGAAAATGTGAGTGAGAAAACAAACATACTCGCTTAACTTAGCATCAATTATAATGGTTCATTTCATACTCGCTCCATTTTAAAATTAAAAATAAAGGAAAAACCAACCAATCAACACATCAAATGAATTACTGAAACCTGTTAGAAGTCCATCAACTTAACATAACATTATAGCATCTCGTGATAATGAACGAGATTGTCGTCGTGACGTCTGTCGTCGTGACGTCTGTCGCGAAAGTACCTATTCAATTCTCGAGAATGGCAAAAACCTTACATACTGTGATCGTTTTTACTATGCCAGCTATAACAACTACTATTCTAGCTTGTGTTTGCACAGGCTTTGCAAACTTCTTGTTTCAAGGGTACCGTTATCAGATTTCAAACAAACCTCTACCTTCCACTCCCCTAGTTTGAAAGTTAACAAAAGATTTAATTTGTCAACACTTTCTTTAGGTTAATTAGGTTCAGGTTCGATAGCATCTATATTCATTAACCAGCGACTTTATGAACGTTCGTCAATAATTTGTATTGGCTTTTTTGGAGAGAAATGGAAATAGAATGATAAAATAAGAGACAAAGAGGCGTACGTACATAATTGTTGGGCCACTATGTGTACCTCATTAAATAAAAACGATTTGGAAGTTAAGTGTGTAGGGGTAATAAACAAGTACGCAACATCTCTTTCGTTTACCTGTGTACAAATCCGTGGTGACTTTTTTTTACTTCTTACGCCTTCCCTACGCCTTTTTGACTTCCCTCCGCCTGATGGAAAGTGAAAGAAAAGCCTAAGTCGCTGTGAAAGAGAGGAAGTAGCTGGTCAGTTACTTGTCAGTTGCCACCGCCATGCCGGCCCAACCCTAACCCCCACGATCTCCGGAAACCCTACGCACCGGCAGAAACACGACTCGGAGGTCATTTGGCTGCGGTATTCTATAGGGTGGAGGTCTTTCCCTGGACGGGCGGCTCAATTCTAGCGAAGAATCGCTTTACCCTATCACTCTTATGACTAAGGCAAAGCGTCCAAATGACAGTTGTTATTGGAAAAGGCCTATGTTCAACAGCGGTCGTTTGAAGGCTGATGATGTTGTCTTCATCATCATCATCAGCCTTCAAACCTTCAAGATAGTCCTTCATTATCAGCCTGGAACGTCTGCTCAGTGTCTCAGTAGACAATTGTCAGCTTCGGAAGATATTACCAAAAAAAGACCTGTAAGCCTACTCTTGAAACCAATCTCGATTTCAATCTTATCAAATTAAGTAATATTTAATCATAAATGAACGTATATTTAAATTTTCCTGTATTTGGTAGTTTACATTTTGTTACATTATGACCACCCCAAGTCATAGTTCATTCATTATCTGTGTATTATCTGTACTAGATCCTGCAGAAGATTTCGATCCCAATCCCATTTGGTTCAAGAGTAGGTACCTACCCTGTACTATCCACATAGCAACACCCAGCTTCATTTGAACAATTACCGAAATTAACTAACACAAGTCTCTTCCATCGACACCCGAGCCTTATCAATAAACAGTTAACTAATAACATGACTGTCGAAAAAGAATTGAATAAAGTCTCATACATACAATACTCGTCAAATATGACGCTTGTATGAGGTACATGCGAAAAATTATGCGTTCATCCGTTATGTCAATTGCGATTTCGTTTACTGTACCTTGCTAACCAAAAATGTACCCTACATCTTTGAGTATAAGTCCTATTTGACCAGAACGGAAGCAATAGCTTGTTAATGATTATTACAATTAAATTAATTGCGATGACTTGCGGACGTTCGTGCGGAAAGGAACAAAATGATGGTAAACTGACCAATTTTAGAAGTGTATTCTTTGAGCGTACATGCAAGGTGATTAGAATGTATTCTTTTTGGTGGAGTAACACAATTTGTCGTTGAAATGTTAACAAGCATCTTAAAATTATAAAACCGTTAGTCTAAGTATCCGAGGGTCCGATCTCTGGTTGTTGACACCGTGCGTCATACTCTGAGAAGAACCGTGATGAACAAAGGAACTACGTCAGACTTTTTGATATTATTATACAAGTACATAAATAACCCAAGATATGCCACACAGCGCCATCTAATCGCAAAAGAAGCCGAAGCTTGAACTATGGGTACTAGAAAACTGATTATGTTTATCATCATCATCAGCCTATTGCAGTCCACTGATGGACATAGACCTCTCCAGTTGTACGCCAACATCATACGTACATCTAGAGAATATACCCATAATCGCCACGCTGGGCAGGTGGGTTGGCAATCGCAGGGCGTAGCTTCTTGCTCCGGTGACGCTGCTGCCCGTCATCGGTCGATATTTAGCTTGTGATGTCTATACCGCCACATGTCGGTTGCCAGGGCCTCGTTTGTTATTCGGCAGGATGCACCACGGGCAAGGGATACTACGGTAATGTTTTCAAAAGATTCAATTACGACCGCTCATCATTATACAATGAAATCTACCGCTATAAGTATACCATTGCCAATAAAAGCATACTTTTATATAAACCTTTATTAGGTACGGTTAAGCCACAGATATCTCCAATAGATACCGCACTTAAGATATCGCGCGAGAGGTAATACATCAGTTCAATGCAGGCGCGAAATACGCATGCGCTTAAAGTGCGTCAGTACCACGGTCAGTACTGACCAGAAGTCAGACCCGTGTGTATCGGAGACACTTTTAATAGTTTGTAGAACATAAACGTATGAATCTTAGTATTGAACTCCTTGGCGCCGGAGCTCAAGTTACGATGGAAAATATTTGACAGATGTTAGCTCGCGTTGATGTCTTTTTTCATGATCCCTTTCTTTCATTACCAATTTCACTATTTTTATCCCTTTCTAGCATAGACACGTTTGACAATAGTGTTACAATGTATTACTTTCAAGTATATCGATAATGCAAGATGAGAAAAATTTTAGTGTTTCTACTTTAGATTTCCAAAGTGTCCTGAGAGAACATTAAAATGGACAAATGCCGCACCCTGCTGTTAGAGACATTTACATAGGATAGTTTTCAATGTATGAAGGATAGAAGACGAGTAAATGAAAACTGCTGTGATTACTTCACCTAAATTTTTTTTTTCCCAAGACATGCCACGCTGGGCCACACAGCGCAACCTAGCCCCAAACTAAGCCGAAGCTTGTACTATGGGTACTAGACAACTGATAAACTTACTTAGATACATTTAAATATACTTATAATGTCAAAACGGCAGTTGAAATGTATTATTTAACGTATGTATTTTAGTAAATTGATCATTTTACGGGATCTTGCCGTAAAATCATCCGACGAAGGTGAGGTGAACGTTGATTGGTTCAATGGCTCACGTGGCGTTATCCCGGCAACCAATCAGGGAACAGTGTATTAAGTTACGGGTAATAGTGCACCGTTAAATAGTACATTGAGCAACGATTGGCCCATTTGAGGACGATTTTACTTGTGTCAAAATAGTAAATTATTAAATGACTGTCAGGCTACCGTAAGTTGATTAACTAACTGAAATCCATTGCGTTAAATAATACATTTCCACTACCGTTTGTTATATTCCGAAAGATAATCAACTACCTAGGAAATTGATCAACTTACGATTCTTGCTATTTTCCGGTGACATATATAAACATATATTTATATACATACATAGATAAATATCCAGTATTGCACAAAATACTGAAAAGGTGATACAGACATAATCTAGTCTAATATACCTGATTGGTAATTTTTCGATAAAATTATCGACATTGCACAATA
Source organism: Conogethes punctiferalis (assembly GCA_031163375.1). Lineage (NCBI taxonomy): Eukaryota > Metazoa > Arthropoda > Insecta > Lepidoptera > Crambidae > Conogethes > Conogethes punctiferalis. The sequence continues at coordinate 5,109,963 of CM062086.1, forward strand.
CAAATGTACATCACTTGAGAAATGAGTTACGTCCCCCGCACACCCTTCCATACCACCTGAAATTGACTCGCGAAACTCAAAGCAAAATGCCGAACATGCGGTATCTATTGGGGGTAATCTGTGGGTTAAGCCGACCCAAAAGTCAATATAATTTTGCCCAACGACGGTATTGGACGGTATTACTTGTATCGTCCCAATAGTCCCAATTTGCCGGGCTAACGAAATAGCGACGTCACGACCTTTCTAAGGTTCTGTAGCTGAATCGCAAAAACGGAACCCTATAGATTCCTCATGTCTATCTGTCTGTCCGTCCGTATGTCACAGACCTATACTGTTAAAACTTGGTGAGTAAGTAGATACATTTTCTGAACCGCATTAAGTTTTTCACTCAAAAATATGAATCTTACTTAAAAATTGGTTTCAAGGAGATCTAGAAAGTCTTTTTTTTAGCTCAACATTATAAGCAAATGGAAAGCCTAATGGAAAGCAAAAGAGCATCCTAAGGCGCTGTGACAACGGGCAAGTAACTGGCCAGTTAGTGTCAGTTACCACCGCCATGCCAACGAGCTCCGAAAACTCACCGGTAGCAACACGACCCCGAAGTTTAAAACGTCATAAATCGTAAACCTCACTTTACGTTTCATTCAATGAACTCAAACATAAAAATAAAAAACATTTAAATATTATTTTACGGAACCCTTCATGCGCGAGTCCAAGTCGCACTTGGCCGCTTTTTATTTTAGTTACTAACTGGGCTTAAGTTAATTGGAGATCGAACATCGAGCTCTAAAGATTAAATGAAACGGAAAATTTTGAATGTTTACTTTTGGCATAAAGTTACAAAGGATTAACGTTAAGGGATTTTCTGTAAATTTAATTAAAAGGACATAATCAAACTGGGTTATTTTAAACTCTGATCTGTTTTCTTCAAAACGCTTTGACTGCCGAGACTCTATAAAGAATAGAAAGACTATTGTTTGTCGGTCACCGGTGGCGCTCAACGTGTTAATAATCCTTACTTACATATTTAATCACTACAATTAGTAAAAACAAAGTCACTTTTCGTGTGCGTCTGTCTCGATGTATGACATAGACCTTTTAAACTCCGCTATGGATTTTGAAACACTTTTTTTTATCATCATCATCAGCTTATTGCAGTCCACTGCTGGACATAGGCCTCTTCAGCTGTTCGCGATCAAACATACAGATAAAAATTTTTCCCGTTTTCCCAACATTTCCCATCACTGCTCTGCTCCTATTGATTGTAGCGTGATGAAAAGTATACTATACGTGATAGAAGTATGAAGAATAATCGTACTCTCACTCAATTGGTTACACGACAACAAAACAACTCCATACACGTTGAAACGCAGCCAAATCCCGTTTCGGAAACAATTTCCGACCTGTCATCTCAATTTTCACTTAGCAAAAACATCACGTACCAATTTCAATATTGTATAAACAACGCAAACGTATAACTGGTTCCGTTGTACATTCCGGCTTAATTAAGGGCCAATAAAAAGCAGGCGATATGAGCAATGCGCGCATATAATAAAACTTTATTGACTCTGTTATAGGTGCAACTGACTGCAGACAGTGCGACGTTCAGAGAAATCTTAGGGAAAGAGCTTGACTGAAACTGAATGAATCTCCAAGTTGCGCAGATTGTGACTTCAAGTCAGGGTCCGACCCATCATCTTTTCGGTCCAAGCCATCCTTACCTGCCCGTGGTGCATCGGCCAGAATAACAAACGAAGTCACCGGAGCGAGAAGCTACGCCCTGCGATCGCCAATCCGCCTGACCAGCGTGGCGATTATGGGTATATCCTCCAAAAGTTTGCCCTAGGTGGGAAATAGCTGGAGAGGTCTATGTCCAGCAGTGGACTGCGATAGGCTCATCATCATGATGATGGTGATGAGACTTCAGCTTCCTGGCCGGTGGTGGTTAGGGTGGTAGGGTTTACCTGCCTGGCTGATTGCCTCTCGATATTACACATCGTTAGGACATCGAATGTATGTCCGCTAGAATTAGCCATGTCGGATCTTGGGCTTTTTTTCGTTGTGATCGTGAATAAGTTACCACTCTGTACAATTGTAAAAAAAATTGCTGACAAGGGTAAGATATAAGAAGCCCAGATCAAGCAAAGTGCCAAAAAATTGGAGAGGCCAATGTCCAGCTGTGGACTGCGAAAGGCTGAACGGAAGGATGAATCATTGCCATCACAAAATTACAAAAAAAAAACATAGGCATAAGCCTATAATGTTTTTGTACTACTCACTGGCGTCTAGATCAAAAGTTAACACAGTTTTATCATAATCCGATGCCTGTTCAGAAACAAATCACATATTTCAAATCAAGTCAAGACGTTTCGATGTTCTTTCCGTTGCATTGACATAAATTATCGTATTTTAGTAAAAAAAAATCACTTGATCGAAATGCAGGACTTCGTCATTAGCGATATCCAAACATACTTAAGAAGGCAAATCCGGTGACTCAGCTAGAATAATCGCAACATTTTGGCCCTTCGTAACCGCGGTCGGCGCGTGCGTAGCGACCCTTTCAAACAATTTGCTCACCAACGGTACATTGAATCACGTTTTGCAGCAATTTAATTCGGACTTAATGCGAAAAGGGTCTGGTGTCGTTCGAACTCATCGCTTTTGGGAAACAATTATGGCGTCTCGTCCCATGTTTCGAATGCAGCAGTTCTAATTACCGTTATTGTAATTAGCTTGTGTACTTTTATGATTGTTTTGGGGTCGCGTTTCGTTATGTTGTTTAGTCAAAGCAGTTGTGAAGATTCAACTTTAGACCTTATTCCGTTTGCTTTATATTTGACTACCTGTGCCCGAGGCTTCGCCCGCGTTGATCCCCATTTTAGAGAAATGGGGCAAGAAAAGGGCAAAAAGTAGCCTATGTTACTCTACATCCCTTCAACTATCGCCACTTAAAAAATCATGCCAATTCATCGCTCCGTTTTGCCGTGAAAGAAAGACAAACATACAGACAGACTTTATCATTTATAATATTAGTATGGATTTCATAGAAATGCGATAGTTTTACTACAAAACAACGTGCGTAAGCATTGTCTGTGTTTTACGGATTTAAAATAGGACCACCCGATCTCATCCTGTGGGTTCGTAGAAGATGATTAAGGGAATGTCATGGAGCATGCAGCAGTGTTCACGTGAGTACAATTAAATCCTACTGCGGGCACCAATCCGCAGGCCAAGCGTGGTGACTAAGGCCTAATAGGTAACTAATCCCCCCAAATGAAAATTGTCACTCGATGGCTTGTGTCCAGTCTTGTCCACTAAGTATAATATTTTAGTACACGTGTAAGCAGTGATTGTTATTATTAGAAACGATAACAACCACAAGACAAGTCATTGCTGCTTCTATGCTAACACAATTTCTAACTTCGAACTGAATTGAGTTTCTTAGTTTGAAACTGTGATGGTATACTCTTAGTTAATGAAAACCATTTTTTTCCACTTGGTAGATATACATTTTTTAGCAATCATCGCTTCAGCATGAATGGTCTGTCAAAAAACGTCAACGAAACAAATTGAACGGCTGCCTTCCAAAGAGTTTGAACAAAAGAATACGATTTGAAACAAAAAATTGCCAAGTGGAAGCCACGCGAAAGACGATTACTTTTCCCGAGAAAGTAAAAGTACGAATAAGTTATCAGGTATTCGCTTTGCAATTAAGAACATTTTGGTAATAATATGTTACAAATACCTACATTTCGAAATCATGCTAAGGATAATACGCATTCAATTAAGCAAATCATGCTAAAGCACATTCAATTAAGCTTATAACTTAAAAATTTCCTACCCACCGCGTATGTCAGATAATTACAAACATTACTTTAGTTAGACAATAGTTCGACATGACTGAACTAGAGATATATCCAGTCGCTTCAAACTGTATTATAAGGTATATAAGCAACCCAAAGTAATGTGCTTTCCGATGCACGGGTTCTTATCACCACCAACTCCTTGAATCTTCTGACCTGAGTTACTACTTTTTTTTACAGAAACACCCCGTAACAATTGTTGACTTGACCCGAGATTCCCACAGCAAATACTAGCTAGACCAATGAGGCAGTAAACCTCATCATCATCATCAGCCTGCAAACGTCCACTAATGTGCCCTTGTATGAAAATTCTGCCCTTTATTTTCATAATGTGACGGAACGATCAGTTGAATACGACCGGATAGAGATCAAGCATGGAACAATAATACAAAATAATCAGAATATTAAGGTGATCAGGGTGAAATTCCAACCTACGTTCCCCGTCACAAAAGGCAAAGGTATCAAACGGGTTAATATGTCAGTTCTAATACTTATCTTGTTCATGGATTTTCTTCAAAGTTCTGCCCAATGTTGAGTCTACCTTGCCATTTACATAAATAAACAACATGGACCAGGAGGCTGGCAAGTACAGATGAATGTGACGAGCTAAAGATCAATCGAAATGACGAACAACCAAAGCTGGACATATCCAGCAGTGGACTGATAAAGGCTGATGATAATGATGATCAAAGTGACAAACAAATAAGATGCCTACGTCCAGTAGGTGACTGTGATATGCAGACAACGACAAGGCTTAAAATAAATAATTACCAAATAACAGGAACATATCCTGAAATAAGCTTACAATGAACCTGAGCTCATTAAAACCAGCTCCACCTCTTGTAAATAAAAACGAAAACAAAATATCTATAACAAGGAAATTCCTCATTAAGTAACGTGGTACATTTTCCTCACCGCGAAATCTCGTTACCAACATTTGGGACCTTGTAAATCGTGTCCTATTTATTTATTAACATTCTTGTTGCCGTGTAATTTCGCTTTTTCCCCTCTCTGGGATATTAAAATGGGACCAAATCAACGTTTTCGTAGAATGCTCATATGTGCGCGTTCATTTCCGTTGAATTTTAATCTGTAATAGGAAATTCGAGATCTCATGGAGTTGGTGCGTCTTCAAGTTAAGCACTTGTTCATTCTGCTAGTAAATCGAACAAATTAATACGTTCACTGCCATGAGGGTCACCAACAAACAATACATTTTCTATTGTCTCTGTGTTCACGTCAGTCTTTTGACGAAAGGCTTTCCTTTTCAACAAGCCCCGGAAAATTCTTTCAATATTGCCAACCTTTAAGTTATAAATACGTAGACACATTTGGTTACCTTGTTATGAATCGCTAATCATTGAATAAGTATTGGTCTCTCTGTTTATGTTCTTCTAACTATCTGGAAAAGATTGCTCTCAGCGATAATACCGCTTACATTTTACTACAATACGTCTAGTATTATAGACTAACAGACATAGTTTCATGTAAATGTTTTATTTTTGTACAAAAAATAATATCTGTCTATATGTTTATGTCTGACGAATCAACATAAAGTATTTTAAATGCACAAAGAATTAAAAATCTCTCAGAGCCACGCAAAGAGGCAATCTATTAAGTTTAGTAAACAACTCAAACGATTAACAGCGCGGAGTTATCAAAAGAACTGTACGATATATCACAAGGCAAGTAGCATAACGATCCAGCGAACCATACACAAGGAACGAACATAAACATTCCGAACGCACCTTTCATGTACCCGAGGAAAATAAACGGTTACTCATTACTGAGCTAACTCGTGTAAACGCTAGACTAGTTTACGTATCTGAGAAGATCTACGCGAATAGCATCATTTAATTTCACGCCATTTGTGGAGGCGACGCGTTTCCATTAGACAACGTTGTGTCGGCCATATTGGTACGATCTGAAGCGCCGTTACTGGCAATTAAAATAAAGGATGTGGGGGTAAACGGTGAAAGGTTTCCTCTTTGCCTTTTAGCGTTAAGAAATTTGTAGTAAAAATTGTTGGTGTTTATTGCTTTCTTTTTATGGGACAACTTGATAATTGTTTGCAATCGTTACGGTTCTAGATAATTTAAAAGCAACAAATTCTTAGTGGCACCGTGCACTTTGTAATTAAAAATACAACATATCTAATAAATAGGTGAGATTAGTAAGTTATAGTTTTAAACGAACTTTTAGGTATGAACACTAACATGAGGAATGAAATTGAACAAAAGACTAATTTGTGACCTATATATGGTCGACTTAGATACGGACGTAGTTATGCTACAACGTTCCAATCCACACGCAGATCGAACTGAGAAAATTGCGTTTTTGTGTTTTTGTGGTACGCTTTTTTATGGTAGCGCGTAGAACCGAGTAGTGTGTATCATCTATACTAAATAATTAAATATTATTTTTTCATATAACTTTCATTGCAAAAAATTAATATTACTCATACAAATTTAAAAAAAATTGTACTTGGAACGTTTTCACAAAAAGGCATTTTATATGAAGGTGGCTTTTAAATTAATTTGTGAAAACGTTCCAAAATGTGAAAATTACTATATTTAAGTAATTTATATATATTTTATCTAAAATAAATATTAGACAGTAAAACAACATTATTTATTATTTAAATGTGAATGGATTTATGAAAAGATCGTAAATTAGCCAATTTAGCTGGAGCAATAGGTTTTCCTTTAGGCAACAGCTGTATAAGATTAGAAGATCTATTAATAATCGAAACCTCTCCTTTTACAGTCTTTTTAAGACCTACAATATTGCCACCAGGTCTTACAAAAGGATGATAGCTGCTGCAAATTCCAGCTATATCCGGAGAATTGGTGGGAAACTCACTAGACTTGCTTTTGGGACTAGAGCTTTTTGGTCTCTTGCCAAGGCCGTGTTGGGAAATTTCTGCAAGTCGTCTTTTCCACCACTTTGTACTGTTGATGACACGTTTGCCCATACCGCAAAGGCGAAAGCAGACCTCTTGGGCTTTCTATTTGCATCTAACTGAATTCTTGATAACCGGGGAGAATTACCCACTACCATCCATCAACATTCGTTTTCTGCAAGACAATGTTCGTAGACTACTCTTCTCCCTTGGCATCAATAAGTTGAGTGGGCTTGACGGCATCCCACCAATAGTACTAAAAATCTGTGCCCCTGAGTTAGCACCTTTAACCTCTTTCGGCTTTCCTATTCTAATGGTATTGTCCCTAAATCCTGGAAGTCTGCGCTTGTCCATCCGATTCCCAAAAAGGGAGACCAATCGGACCCTTCCCACAACAGACCAATTGCCATTACCTCATTGCTCTCTAAATTAATGGAGACAATAATAAATCGCCAACTCCTTGGATACTTGGAGGAACACCAGCTGATCTCTGATCGCCAATACGGTTTTCGTCAGGGTCGATCGGCTGGCGACCTACTCGTATACCTCACACACCGCTGGGCGGAGGCGGTTGAGAGCAAGGGTTAGGCTTTGGCTGTTAGGTTGGATATAGCAAAGGCGTTTGATCGTGATTGGCACAAAGAGCTTTTAGCGAAACTTTCTTCATATGGGCTTCTTGAGAGGTTGTGTGGTTGGCTTGCCAGTTTTCTTGCGGAGCGGAGCATTAGTGTCGTTGTCGACGGTTCCTGCTCTGAGGCAAAGCCCGTTAATGCTGGTGAGCCACAAGGCTGTGTACTGTCCCCTACCTTATTTCTTCTGCATATAAATGACATGTTGCATATTCGCAGCATACATTATTATGCAGGTGATAGCACAGGGGCGCTTTATACATGGGTAATGTACAAGCCTCTCGGGTTAATATCACAGAAAGCCGGAATAACCTTGTGGGTGAAATTGAGACCACTCTGGACTCGGTCCTATCATGGGGGAACGAGAATCTGCTCAATTTTAAGCCGAACAAGAGTCAGGGACTCATGTGGAATATTGTTCTCATCTGTAGGCCGGAGCGTCTCAGTACCAAATCCTTCCTTTTGACCGTATATAGCGAAGAGTTTCTTCTTTAGATCATATTATTTTAGTGATAACGTTCCAGACATCAGAAGACATTGTATATTTTTAAGTATTGTATTCAAAAATGGGTTTAGTTAATATTTATTCATTTATAAGTAGCAAAATATAAACTTATAGCTATATTTCAGCTAATACTGAATCAAGGATAGTGTAATTTTTTCCTGAGAGCACTATGAGCATAATATAACATTGACAACACAACACTTTTTGAACATTAATAATGTTATTGTTAAGTGATCGATCGTTTCATGATTAGATAAATGTATGATCCTACTAGTATAATACGTTTTGGATCGTTTATTTTTATCATTATAATTTCTTTTCAACATCAGAAAGTACTTGGAACGTTTTATAGAAATAGATATTTTCATAATATATATTTTTATTAAACGTTTCAAGTTCCCTGGATCATTTTGTTTTTCCAAAAGGAATTAAAAAATACGATCCAAATGAATTGACACTTTTTAAGAATATGATTAGGTCTTTTAGAACGTTTTATCGTTTGGACGGCTTAATTATTTCGGTAATTACTATGGTTAGAGTGTCAGTGTCTTCACCAGTAGATAGAACGGTCCTAAATACGTAGCTTGAGCATGAAAACTCGATTTTGGCCACCTTGTGGATTGGAACGTTGTAGCATAACTACGTCCAATTACATAAAACTTATACAGTAAATCATTATATCAGCTACAGACAGACCATAAGTACTGATTATTTGCCCTTAGTAGGATATTTACTGTTTTGGGTACAAAACTACTAAATATTGTTACATACAGTAGTTTAGCATCAATATTAATTATTTTTTTAGTGACATTAAGTGACTCTATCTATACATAAACAATTATAGAACTGCAAATGTTCGTACATATAGCGGCATAATTAATAATTGCAGAATATCTCATTCCGTGATAGCTTTGCAGCGGTTTATATTAATAAACATCTCTACGTATAAAGAACTTGGTAAGAAATCTTAAGAAAATAATATATTATTACAAGAAGTCTGAATTGGATGCGATGACAATTTTCAACGAAGTGAAATAAGCCGCCGGTTTCACTTTCATCTCGAGTGAACAGTTAAGTAATAATTGCTTCACAGAGATTTCCCTCTCGTTGAGTACAGTTAAGCGTCTAACGCAATATATCTACGAACTATATTGTGTCTTACTATTGCTCTATACATATTATATAGACAATTACTATAAATAGTCGCGATCATGTTCACAGCGGTCGCTGTTCATATTCGCGAGCGTGGCCACTGCCATCAAAGTTTGGCTGTTGTTTGTTGTTATTTGTGGAAAGACATAGATAGATCTACTTTAAAAGTGAGGGTTGATGACCGCAGCAAGGTTTTTTTCGTGATATTCATTGCTGCCCGTTTCCTTATAATTCCCTTATTCGTCTTCTAAAGTTCAGGAACTTCAGTTAAAGGAACTGCGATGTACGTTTTTTTTTACAGTAGCTCGACATATTGGCTTCCCGACGCCTGATGGAAAGCGAAAGAGAAGCCCAAGTCGCTGTGACAACTGGCAAGTAACTGGTCAGTTACCTGTCAGTTGCCACTGCCATGCCGGCCCAACCGTAACCCCCCGGAAACCCTACTCACCAGTAGAAACACTACCCGGAGGTCATTTGGCTGCGGTATTCTATAGGGTGGAGGTCCCCCGGACGGACAGCTCAATTCGAGCGAAGATTTGCTATGCTCTATGCTCTTATTATTACGTATAATATAGTATGAGGGAGGTAGGTCTCTTATACTATATTATACGTAATCTATACTTATAATAAATCTGTAGAGAGGTCAATTCTGTACATGAAATATATTTTCAAAATAACTATCAGGGGGTGATTAGTGATCGATACTGATGCCAAAAATGCAATCAGTAAAATTTTTGTCTGTCTGTCTGTCTGTCTGTCTGTCTGTCTGTCTGTCTGTATGTTCCTTATAGAAACAAAAACTACTGGACGGATTTTAACGAAACTTGGTACAATTATTCTTCATACTCCTGGGCAGGTTATAGGGTACTTTTCATCACGCTACTATCAATAGGAGCAGAGTAGTGAAGGGAAATGTTGGGAAAACGGGAGAAGTTACTCCATTTTTTAAGCTTCCGTCGCGTGTGCAGCCTTAATGGTTAAAGTTACATAGAAATTATGTATGACAGAAATATTTTACATAAAATTGACTAAAAAATATCCCGCAACAGCATATGTCTATCTTTTATGGTTGACTCACAATAACACGTGTAACTCCTGATAGCTTAGCAGTTCGGAGCATTCTGATTATATTTGTTTACTCTTACGTTTATAATACTCTCATTCATCCCTAATTTAAAAAAGTTATCATTATTACCTATTCAATAAAAAAAGAATCATAGAAATCGGTATAGAAACACCAAACTTATACATGAAATAAGCCATCGCGCCGTCTCGCACGTGAATCATGCTATAAGGATTATTTTTGTGTAACGGTTGCCGCGCTCGACACGGGTCGCGGCGGCGGTAGGGTATAAAAAGGCGGGAGGTCCGAGAGCTAGCTTCATTCAATATTTGGCTGTTGATGCGTTCAGAGCGATCGACCTTATTGACAGACAATAATTGATATTGAGTAACCGTGCCAGCGCGACTTTTAGTTTTTAAATAGTTTATTTGAATTTCTGTTGTTGTTATATTGTAAAATATTCGTTCAAATTAAAAATTATTAAGCGTAGGTACTTTTATTAATTAAAGTAGTTATAAGTATTTATTTTTAAGTGAAATAGGTATAGGTAGATAGTTTTGCACAGGCGTTTCAGCTTCAAAAATATATTTACAAAAAAAGTATCAGGGGGTGATTAGTGATCGATACTGATGCCAAAAATGCAATCAGTAAAATTTTTATCTGACTGTCTGTCTGTCCGTCTGTCTTTCTGTCTGTCTGTATGTTCGTTATAGAAACAAAAATTACCTACTCAACGGGTTTTAACGAAACTTGGTACAATTATTCATCATACTCCTGTGCAGGTTATATGATACGTTTCATCACGCTACAATCAATAGGAGCAGAGCAGTGAAGGGAAGTGTTGGGAAAACGGGAGAATTTTTTATCTGAATGTTTGATTGAGCATCACGCAAAAAGTACTGCATGGAATTGAATGTGGTTTTCACCAATGTATTGCTAGAGGTCTAACTTAAGATTTGGGCATCATTTTATGGAAGTCCGTTAGTTTTGAAACCCGATATCCACGCGTGCGACGCCGCTGGCACAGCTAGTATAATATAAGACAAAAGATAAAAAAGCAAGCACAAACAATCTCGTGTGGCAAGACAATGGACACACGGCAGACACGGCCGGTGCCGCGTCTAGCGAATTGGAGTAAGCGGACGGTTTCACTCTCGTCCGGCGTACAGTTAGGTGGGCTCCGCCGCGACTTCAAGTAACTACGCTTCGGTGACAGCTACGGCGATTATTGTTTTATTGAATTTTAATAATAAAGGTCAACCTCACCTGCCCATGGTGCATCCTGCCGAATAACAAACGAGGCCCTGGCAACCGACTGGTGTAACCATCACAATTGATGGCGTAGATAAATACTACAGACCGATGACGGGCAGCAGCGCACAGTGGGAAATTTAAGTGCGTATCGTTACTAAAATCTGTAACTTCATCATTTCTTGTCATATTGTGATGAAATTTGGAACACATGAGCATTAATGATTTTTAGTTCGGATGATGTCTAGTTCATTGCTCTTTTTTGTTTATTTATATATGTTATTTGGCATTAAATAAAAAAAAAATTAGAAAAGACGAAAATAAAATAGTTAAATATTTATTTTAAGTCAAATGCAATTTTATTATAACTGAAAAGGTTAAAACTATTGTTTACGACAACAAACTAAGTAAAAAATACACTTTAACTCATGTAGGTCAGACCTAACTGGACCTGATCCCAAACTAGGCAAATCCTCTATTCTACCTTCAGAGACTTATAGATATACATATTACACGTTATATCATTTTTATTGTGGCTTATATGTCTTCAGGATCATCGTCAGTAACTATGGATTCACCTACTTTTAGAAGACTTAGAGCATCTTCTTCAAGTTCTTTCACTTTTTTTATGTATGGTTTTCTTAAACTTGTTATGTACGGATCTGACGTGTACATAAGCGTATTAAATACATCTGCATTTGTAGCAGATCGAGATTTCATATTTCCTGGCATGATGCAGTCTCAAGTTCCTGTAATCTTTGTTGCGGGATTCTTGTGCGTCTTCCGATAGCTGTCCAATAGGAAGTACTGCAAAATTTTTGACAACGTTTGCTCCATGTAGGTATAAGTATTTTATGAACGGAAAATCCTTTGTTTCGAGATGCCAGGGCCCAGCGCTTGTTGAATGTAGGAAGAATATGCCTCTGTATGTCACTAATTACGAAGCACAAGTTGTCTTCAGAAAATTGAATTTTTCTACTAATGTTTTGGATAGTGATTCCACGGTCCTGTCACCCTCGATATAGGGAATTATGAAATCATGTTTGGTACAGGTGAAGTAAGACATTTTAACACTATTTGCGGAAATAACAGGTACAAACGAGCTTTGCTACTAGAAGTTACACAGATGTGTATGATTGGAATAATTTTTTCCTCCCTTTATATACCCATTTTAGAATATCAATTTTCTCACGCAAAACGAGTGCAAAATTGATAAGCTCCCTTTGTTATCACATAATAATAATAAAATGTCCAAAATATTTCATATTATGCATGTGAACGGTGTCTGTGGTAAACAGCAAAAAAACACTGATTTTTCAGTTACGCCTTTTATCACATTTTTTCTCATATATTTTGAAATAGCAAATATTAGCAGCTGATTGTTTTGCATCATATTTATGAATAGTTAGACTATTGATTAACATAAAATGTAGCGCGTGGGGAGCTTTGGGTAATAGTAAAAACCTTCGACGAAAAAAAAAAATCGTGAAAAATAAGGTATGTCACTTTTTAATCAGTCACTGAAATATGTGTACCTTTTCTGAAAATCGAGTAGCTGTTTTGTAATAACCATACAATAACCTTTCCAAAAATATATATTACTCCATATCTTTACTAAATATTTCTTTCACAATATGGTTTTGAAACATGTACTCGCAGAGACTTGAATTTGGGACATATGTCGTCTATGCATTTCTACCTAGGAAAAAAAATGCATTTCGCGAATTAAATGAAAAAAAAAATACTGCATAATATAGTTTGATTATTATGCAACCTAATAAAATCATCATATTAGCCAAATTATGATATTCGTAAAAACCATTTAATCTACGCCCTAGTTCTATCATTTCCCATAGTGCAGCGTCACCGGAGCGTGAAGCTACGCCCTGCCATCGCCAACCCGCCTGCCCAGGGTGGCGATTATGGGTATATCCTCCGGACGTTTGACCTAGGTAGTGAAGAACCGGATAGGCCTATGTCCATCAGTGGACTGCAATAGGCTGATGAAGATGAACCTCAAGTTACAAGTTATTTTACGACCATTGTGGTTCGGTAGCAGTGAACTCTGCTTCTGAAATAGTGGTCGATTCCTGCACTGGACTGTACAAACATTTGTATGCATGAACATGTCTGTTTGTATTGGTCTGAGTGTTTGCTATGTACCTACAAAAAAGTATTTGATTAAGTTTATCAGTTCTCTAGTATCCAATAGCTTAATAGTAACAATCTTTGGCGTTATAGATACCTTATGTTTTTAGTTGTTTATTCTATTCCTTCATCGAGCAAATGAATCACTATACTCTAGTGCAAGCAAAAATGTGGCATATTTTTTACAGTTTAAGCACCTCTTTTGTTTTCCTGTCATTCCATTAGTCCATTTGTCGTCATAAGTTACTCTACTCGGTATAAAACTTTGGTTTCCAAAGGGAAACCCTAAACATTTCCATTTAACCAAGAGATTAAACGCAACGAAGCATAATATCTTGCTTAAATACCGAGCAAGACTATGTTTAGTTGACCATAATAAGACTATTGGCTCGCTACGTAGTCCCGATAGTAAAATAAGGGACTAAGAAACGTACACACGGCCTCAAATCAAATTACCAAAATCCGTTAAAATATGAACTTAACACCTGCCCTGTGTATCATAATTGATACATAACAACTAAAATTCTATTGTGTCTATTTGGTGGACAGGAAAAAGGTTAACATAAAATTGTGTAGTAGTAGGTACTATTTGGCAGATGAAGTAAGTGTATGTTTGGTCTCTACACTCAAACGATTAATATATGAGGACAATGACAGTTTACAATCTCCTCTCGAATGTAGGCATGTTCTAACAATTTCACCAACAAGTATTCCAAATTGCGGAGAAATTTTATAATTACGTCTTACATTTTGTTACAATGTAGCTGCTACGCTAAGCAAGAAAACGCTTACCGAGACAATTTCCTACGAGTCTCATATAATATGACTGCATGAACAACCAAACGAGTATCTCAGAAAATTTCATTTTTGCGTCAGCCTTTGCTATGCATGTTGGTTTGCTACAATATAAATAAAATTTATAAGTTTAAATGCAAGTAGTCGTAATAAAAAATTGCTTTTCTATAAACATCAACCTGTAGTATATTTTTATACGTATACGTTGTTTTTCTCATGGTTGCTACCAAGTTCATTTTATATTTCTCACGCTATTAGTATCATAATTATACCTAGTCATATCATTTTTCTTGAAAGCAATTAAAGAATGGAATGACAAATATAAAACAAAAATGTTTAACTTTTACTTACGTACGTACCTACTACAACACTGAAGAAAGTGTGTTGCCTTCATTGTAAAAATGTGTCAAGTTTATTCAAATTGCAAACACATTTCGTATAAATTCCCAAAATTGTACTTGCTCTACATTTTACAAAAATATAATTTTACGCTTACGCAGTGTTGGCACTTGCTCGACAATTTTCACTCCACTCTTGGAAAATATTTTCCACGCTCTTGTAAATTGGGCCCGAATCAAGATAATGGGCAGAAATATAAATAATTCAACCGACGCCGGCCATCAGGTACATTCCACATTTACCACCGGCAAAATTCCACTTTAGAAACACAATTTATTTTCTAATGCAAATGGCTGGAAGCGGTCCCCCTCAGATACAGTCTTATCGCGAATTTTTTTCCAACTCTGTTTATTTACTCGGAATTTTTGTTCGACAACTTCACTGTTTCCTTGAAAGTTTAAACCAAGGCCGTTTAAATTTCAAGCGAAGGTTTGATAGAGGGTGAATACAAAGGTTGCAGCAAAATGGAAGGTGTTAAAATGTTTCACATTTTCCTTTGAGGGAGCTTATTGGCATAATGGTAGCGACTGGTTGACAGGGCTACCTACAACGAAACCACTTAAGTTTGAAAATGCTTTCTGAGAGAGGTAATAAATTGCTGTAAGTACTTGGTTATATGTATAAGTAATTCTACAGGTGGTTTAGGAAAAACGCTTCTGTTAATGAAAACTGCCTAGAAAGATACATACAGAGCACTTAGGGAAAACATCTGGAGGATATACCCATACCCCGCTGGGCAGGCGGGTTGGCGATCGCAGGGCGTAGCTTCTCGCTCCGGTGACGCTGCTGCCCGTCATCGGTCTGTGGTACTTAGCTATGCCTTCAATTGTGATGGTTATACCGGTTGGTTGCCAGCGCCTCGTTTGTTATTCGGCAGGATGCACCACGGGCAGGTTAGGTTGGCTTGGACCGAAATGATGATATGATGATGACGGGCAGCAGCGTCACCAGAGCGAGAAGCAATGCCCTGCGATCGCATGCCCAGGTGGCGATTATGGGTAAATCCTCCAGAAGTTTGCTATAAGTGGCGAACAGCTGGAGAAGCCTAAGCCCAGCAGTGGACTGCAATAGGCTGTTGATGATGATTTTTTTGTTTTTCCTTTTCTGAATACCTTTTTTTTCCTAACATAAACATAAATACTTTTTCGTCATACAGAATTTACCTAAATGTTCATGAACGTTTTATCCGGCAAAATATTTTTTTCCCATAAATAAAAAATAATTTTTCATAAAAAATCTTTTCAATAGCCGAAATCCCAGCCAATAAATAAATAAAGCAGCCAAAATAAATAATCCCACACACGATAACTGTACGCTCGTGTCATATTCTCACGATGCTGAACCGTGATTTACGTCGGTTCGCGAACATAAATATCAACAGACTGGTCGCTTACACAGGTCGGAGTTGCTACAGTTAAATGAATTGACAGAGAACTACGTGATCCCAAGATCACCTACTTAGGCACGATAGATTACGAACTCTTGTTTCTTGATTATCTCAGATTATGATGGGCAATCCTCATCTCATCCCGATGTGTTCCGTCCATTTGTGTCGTAGAAAACAACTAAGGGAATATCAGGAAACAAGAAGCACCGTTTGCGTGGTTACAAATAAAACCTACTGCAGTCGACAACCCGCAAACGTGGTAGTTAATGCAAATTCCCCACAAATTACAATTGTCATAGGGTAAAATTCGTGAACGGATGGAGATTGCAAGGTTTTTTAAAATACCAAAAACGTGTATATAGGTACCTAGTTACATCTTTATTCCAAGACGATTCTGTTGAAAGAGATTCAATTTTGCAAGAATATTTGTCTTGGAAGATTATAAGCGAAAATTATGGAACGAATTAATAAATGTTTATTATAATCAAAATTTTCTTTATTATGTATCAATCTTTTCGATTACGTTATGTTGTAGTGACAAACCTAGTGAGTGCTTAAGTCATGTTTACAATGAAGTAAGTTACAATTCGAAAATCAATTTATTACCTCGCTGTTTGACTTTGTATACTGTGTTGTGAGTAGCAGTTTTTCTCACACCGCGGAAACCCTTCCATTATTCATTTTATTGGAGTTGACGAAAAGAGAAAAGCTTTGGACGTGAATTCATTCCCGATAGAAGCTTGCACGTGTAGTGGAACATTAGAATTGTAGAATAGGCCTTTTTAAACCATTAAAACGTAAGATAAATATCAATTTATGACCAAAACAAATATGAATTTTATTTATAGCTACCGCGTGTGTTTAATTTACGTCTCAATATTGATTTGGTATCTAAATTGATTATCTGATTTTGAACTTGGCTTCATTGCTACCAAAAGTTTCGTTTGAGGTGTTTAGTCGAAGAGGTGTTCTTGAATATTACAACCTTCTTCTTTCAACCGATTTGTTATTACTTTTTTATTTTTTGTCAGTTTTTCTTTTGCTTTAGGCATGTTCCTGTAATTCATTTTATAGATAATACCACAGACTCTAATATCCAACTTCTATATAAACGTATGATTCTAAGTGGTCTTTTAAAAAATGAAAGCGGCAGACCAAGGATTGGCTCTGAACTCTTTTCACTCTGGTCGTATGCGCTTATGTTTTTTATAGAAGTATAGCATGGTGGCCTTCCGTTGCCTGATAGTAAGCAAAAGAGAGGCCCAAGTTACTGCGGCAACGGATAAGAAACAGGGCAATCGAGGATTCTTCTTGACTGATCATGAAACACGACAGGAGTCACATCAGGAATATTTCGGTGAGTTTACGGTGTGTGTCTTCACCAGGCAGGCTGGTAAGCCCTACTAGCGGCTGAAAAGCTTTAATCTCAAGTAGTTCACGATTACGACATCAATGGTAAGAAATGGGGCAATCCTTTGCATTGTATCCTTTACCATCTCCGCTAGGATTCTTTGACTGTAAAACGTGTTTACCCTTCCATCTAGATTAATTCTTGTGGGTCTTTCTCATCCATCTCCAGATTAATCGTCATCGCGACAACAGCCTCTCCCACACGAGCTCAGACTATCTTGACGATCTATATATCATGCGTTGCTTTCACATCTGTTCATACTGATGCACAATCTTTCGTACGATCTAGTCATTACACTTCAGCGTACACGCAATGCGTTAGAAATTTTGATGCTGTGACTGATTACGATTTCATCTTGATACTGTTTTCTCTCGCGTTGATAACCTATATTTGTTCTGGCTTTGTGCGAATGTGTTGAATGTTTCGACCAAGTTTGTATGGCAACTAGCCGCCGATTATTAAAATGGATTGATTCAAACTATAGAAATGTGGCCTAAGTCTAGATAAGTGGCTAAGACTCTCTCTTATCATTGAGAGAAAAGTTTTCATTGTAACTTCGCCAATCCGAGTAAATCATGAAATGATTATGTGAACAAAACTATTACTTCATAGGAAAGTGTTATTTTTAGACTCAGTACTCAGTGTTACTTTTAGTAAATTGACACATACATGTAAAAGAATTACGATCCACCCTTAAGGTACATACCACCAATACGCGGTACGTTTAGGCAAACGAAACAATATCCTAATGCATTCTAGACTAGGTAGAGTCCAGAGACCCTAAAAATAATATAAAAACGCCTAAATTTCAAAATTGTCTAGTAATCGAACCCTATAAGCTTCCTCGTTTTACAAACAACACCAATATACTCGTACATAAAGTCATCGGTACTCAAATATAACAATTAATAAGTTCAATAAAAATACGATAGGTTCGAGTATTCAACATTAACCAATGAACGCATAAAAAAAATACCGAATTAAAGTACCTACCCAAAAGTTCCGATTCCAAACGGTTAGTATTCGATAAGTTCATCCTAATCCAACAATAGATTCTAACCCAAGATATCAGCATTCAAACTTTAAGAGCCAAGTCGCGACTTTCTAAGTCGAAGCAAAATTTAGTTTCCTTCACTGATTTTCATCTCTATGATGTTGGTTTCTCTTGTAGCTTTGATAACCTATTTACAGCCAATAACAGTTTACATTTGATTTGCAATGTTTACTGCTACTGATAAAAGGCAGCCTTTAGGTGTTGTAAAAACGAAAGCTGCTATACCGTATTAAAATGTTACGTTTGGATTAAAACCGCTTCCAGTTTACTCTTCAGTATAATTTAAACTTATAAATAAATCATATAAAATATGAGACAATATTTGTTTATATTATTCAAAAAGACATACAAAGACATAATCATCATCATCAGCCTATCGCAGTCCACTGCTGGACATAACCCTCTCCAGGTATTTGTCACTTTGGGCAAACACCCAGGTGTTTGTAACCTCGAGAGGTTTTACCCATAATCGCCATGTTGGGCAGGCGGGTTGGCGATCGCAAGGTGTAGCTCCTCGCTGCGGTGACGCTGCTGCCCGCCATCGACTGTGGTATTTAGCTACGCCTTCAATTGTGATGGTTATACCGCCACCAGTCTGTTGATAGAGCCTCCTTCGTTATTCAGCAGGATGCACCATAGGCAGGCTTGGAACGAAAAGCTGATAGGTCGCTCCCATACATCTCCAAATATATTTGACAGTATACTTAACAATCACTTAAACAAATACGTTTATACCCGACTTGGAAGAAACAAAAATGTTCACCATTTGACAAACAGTATATCATATAATAATAAAAGGTAACTCAAAAGTTTACACATTTCTCTCAATTCGTATAACTTACTACTTGCAAATATCAATGTAAGCTGTAGTAGTACAACAGGTAATTACTTATAACTAACTTAATGCATGGGCATTAGTCCACTCCCTTAAGGCAATTAGACTGAAAGCCACTCTGTATATATGTTATACAAAGTATATATTATACCCAAGAGACATAAACTAACTTAGACACATTACTGAGACAAGACATATATACAACTAGCTGAAACCTAAGGCTTTGTCCGCGTGAATATCAGTTATAGGTATGTAAATTAATAATAGTATAGGTCTAATTGTATAGACTAGGTGTTAGTCTTGGGACATAACCAAGTCCATGGGAGCATTCCATCGCTCCTCGGAAGCCGGGGAGTATCCGGGGAGTACCCCTAGTAGCTCTCCCGGACCCATTTTTTTAAAAAAAGAGATACCTGTTTAATGAATGACCTCACTCCACCTAATGTTAAGCGGTTGTGAGGTCCAAATGACTGGCTCGGTGGCTCAATTAGTAGTGACCCCTGCCTTCTGAACCAAGGGTCGTGGGTTCGATTCCCACCCGGGACAAACATTCGTGTGATGAACACTTGTGTTTGTCCCGTGTCTGGGTGTTTATATTTGTATTTAAGTATTTATTTGTGGTACCTTCGTTGTTCTGATACCCATAACACAAGTGCTTAAGCTACTTACTTTGGGATCGGAGCATTGTATGTGATGTTGTATATTATTTAAAAAGAAAAAAAATGTAAGGTCGAGAGTCACATAGGACGAACCCACCGCGCCTGTCGTCCTTACCCTGACTGATCTGACGGTCCATGGAGATGCCGTCATGCCTCATTTTTGTCCAAACTTTAGGTTAACTGACGGTTCAGATCTCGCTATGTGTGCATGAGGTATGAAATAAAATTCTATTGCAGTGATATTTTAGCCAGTAAAAATCAGAAAAGCATGAAAATTGGGACAGTGCTTTTTTATATGAAGAGAAATAAGATCATCCATCCGATAACAAAATCAGCAGTAACATATAGCAGTATATTATATTGACAACTATGATATATAAAAATCTATCATACATAGACAACACTCTTAAAGGAAAATGCCGTTATAAATGTCACAAATGAGAAATTTTTGAGTTGTTAAAAGTAAAGATTTATACTTTTAGATACTCTTATGTTGTTGCTATAGATTTCAAATCTCGCCAATTGTTAGATTTTTTTAAAAACACTTTTGTTACTTTTGATAAATATGTAGGTAAGTTAGAATCAGACAATGCGTGTACACCATTAAAATAAGTACCTGTACATATAGTACGATGTATGACGTTAATCAACAATAATAATTTAAAAAAAAAGATTTTTAAAAACACTTCGTATAAGTTAACAAACAAATCCTTCATTAGCATTTCGCAAACTTTCTTCAATAGTACCTATTAATTACGCCTAATATAAAAACCACCGTTGCTCCTGTACAAATGTGAGCTTATAAAGCTGTTTATACACGTATGAGTAAAGTGACGTTAATTATAACGATGGCACACATACTGGGAAGCCGCAAGAGGTATGCTGTTATAGGGAATGCGACGTTTCGGCCCGCCACATAGTGGGGTAATCACGGAAATATATCATGAATAGAGCAGCCGTTAAGACATATTTATTTTCTAAAAGTCACTTTGTGGCGATTTGAAGAGCGTTCGAAATAAAAACGCTTATACAAACTTTATTAAATTGTGCGTTCTCTTTGAAACGAGTGCTAACCGGTAGCTTAAAAAACTCAAAAACAAATGCGTTCTTGGAAATCAACAGAGCCTAATCATGGAAAATTGTAGCACTCAGGACCCATTCTAAGTTAAACTAAGTTTTTCGTAAAGTGATACAGTTATCACTTTACTAAAAACTTAGTTTAACTTAGCTAAAATCCATCGGGGCTTTCGGTCTTCACGAAGCGACGTGTAAAAAAATTGTACATACGTACATAGGTACTCTCGAAAAACATAACCTTCCTTCTGGCACAATCGAGTAAAAATAAGAGCGCATATTGAATGTGATTTGACATGTGCTTTAGAATTGATCAAACGTTTTACAAATAAGCTCTTCAGTGCAAAATGGAATCACACTTTTACTCCTTATAGATATGTATCTATTATTCTCATTGAAATGTATCGAGGATGTTCTATCCTTAGCATTTCTATGAGGATAATATTATATCAATCTTGGTCTATGTAACAAATTACTATGTTTCGTCTCTAATTCCTTATATTTTGCTAAATGTGGACAAATGAAGACGAAAACCTCCCCGGAGAAATAAGATAAAGTAGTAGGAGTGAGTACAATGAATATGAATTGCGTATGAAAAATTGTGTTCAAAGATTTCGTATGAAAAGGTAGAGGTAAAGTGAGTTAGTATGAAGAACACGTGTGGGGCCTTCAAAAAAGGTGTTTCATTCCGAGCCTACTCAGTTACACACCCTTATCAAAAACGAAGAAAAGCTCTTGATTTCAGAAAATATTTTATGTTTCTTGAAAAATATTTTCCGTATCTAAATAATTATAACATAATAACAGCACTTTAGGAAAAAAACGACTTCGATATGGTGGCAATGGGACCATCTCGGAAGTACACCGGTTCGAACAAAAAAAGTTTTTTTCAAATCGGTTCACGATTCTCCGAGATATGTGGTATAACAAACATCACAGGGTGGGGCTGAATAGCTTGCACCCGGCAGTTGTGGAAGTCTTTGGGGAAGACCTAATACCTACACTGCCGTATTCAGTCTAGTAGTGCAACTCTTACGAATATGATAATGATCTATGTATTTTTTATTTTATTTAATAAAGCAAATACATACACATAGTTCTAACTATTCAGAGAAGAGTTTCCGGAGGGGGTTAGGGTTGGGCCGGCATGGCGGTGGCAACTGACAGGTAACTGACCAGTTACTTGCCCGTTGTCACAGCGACTTGGGCTTCCCTTTCGCTTTCTATCAGGCGTAGGGAAGCCATTATGTCGAGCCACTATAAAAAAACCATACTAAGTATACGTCTTAAGTACGAAGGCATCTTAAGTGAAATAAAACGACAGGCAATCCAAGTTCTTGTAAATCAGAACACAAGTTTTGTTCTTATGCTGGAAGGTAATTGGGTAAGGTCACAAATGTTCGTCACACGAAAGTTTATCCCGGTGGGGATCGACCCCACGACCCTTGGTTCAGAAGGCAGAGTTACTACCAATTGAGCCACCGAGCCTGTCATCATAATATCATCATTACTTTTATGCTAATCAATTACTCGTAGCACACTCATATTTTCACCCGTCTTTTTGTAAGCATTCAAAGACTTATAATTCACTCGGCTATGTATTATGCTAAGTGAATCACTGACCGCTAAATCCACAAATGGCTGACGTCGATATATTGTTCGTGAGCTATTAAAATCTGACTTACTCCATAACTTACAAGCAGAAAATGCATTAAATAATTTACATAATTCAGTTTTATATATTGCTATCCATCACTTCTTGCAGTAATAATGATTGATCGAGTATCATGCTTGCAATGCATAGACTGAATAATTTTATCGATAATAGGTGTTGCCGAAATTTATCGATGATGCATCGCCAAAACACAGTTTCGTGTAGTATATTTTTTTTATATGGAAAAAAAAATATTCTACACGAAAACCAACCAGTTAACATAAGCAAAAGAAATATAGGTAAACCTGTTATCTTAAATACATCTTATAGTTAAAAAATAAGAGGGACAATTTTCCTGGTTATGGACAATATTAACACCTATTAAGAGGACTATCAATGATGGACATTATAAATTAAACTCTGACTTTTGAACTCTATACAGAAACTTGATTAAGTGATGATCTATCTAACTATGGTAGATGACAAGGAACTGTTTGCTGTCTACATAGGAAAAGTCACAGCATTGAACTAACAAAACAAAACAGTTTACGAAAGTTAATAGGTTTCCTACTACTATTGTAATTTTACTATATTTTTTGCTGGGTGAGCGCGTTCCATCGTAGACTACGATATCGCTTCATCATTCGAATTCATCAGGCGAATTACAGTCAAGCGTAAACCCATTTTGAATAAAAAAAAATCTGTATCTGTTCCTTTGTTACTGAAACAAACTTATGGTCTATCTAAGTAAGCGTTCTACATCCTGGCCCTTTGCTTCAGCCAATACTAGCCAAACACTTAATTATGTTCGTTTATAAGTAATTAATGTAAAAAAGTCGGTTAATAATATTTTTATCGATACCGAACACTCGACATCTCTTGTCTTTAAGCCATTTAATGCCACGCCCTACTCTATACTAAAGGGCTCATCGTCTTTATTGGCTCTGGGCATTTGCAACATCCATAACTAATTTGATTAATTGGAAGAACGGGACATTAATTGAATATGATTAAAGCCAATGCGATAACAAATATAAACATTAACCAGTTAAACAATTAGCTAGTAAGTTAATTGATGAGTTTCTGTGTTAATTGGTGAAGGGAATAGATAGAGCTAAGCCACTGCCGATTGTTGTATCTACTGAATAGGGATGTTTCTGCGTGCAATCCATCCGACTTTGGAACTGACTGCCCGAAAACATCCGGAGTGCCCCGAGTAAAGCAGCTTTTAAGTTTCGAGTCCAGAAACATTTTCGTATCCAACATTAACGAAGTCGTCTCACTACTCTGTTGTCGTCCTTACTATTATTTATGTATATTATTTTATATGTATATGTGTATATTATATTAATATGAGCTGTATTGTATTATATTTACTTTATAATATGTATGTATTTATTTAAGTATTTTTTGTTGAATTTTTATCGAACTCTGCAGCACACTTCCTACATTTATTTCTGCTTAGCCCAATGGTTGACTGGTAGAGAATGCCTATGCGGCATTAGGTCCGCCTTTTGTACACTCTTTTTATTGTGCAATAAAGTTTAAATAAATAAATAAATGTTTTCAGGGCCAAAATAATACCATTTTATTTATAAGATTATAAATCTCCTGGGTACTCTCTTTGCCTCAAACTCGACTTTGGACGATGGGGGTATGGTGCCACCCCACATCCCCTGGTGCAGTAACTCCATGCCAGAAATCTCCTTTACACAAAGGAAGGTAAAGCGGGAGTTACTTGCCCTAGACGTTCATAAGTCGAGCGGGCCAGACGGCATACCTGCAGTGGTGCTCAAGCTTTGTGCTCCCGAGTTGTGTCCCGTTCTAACGCGTCTGTACCGGCTTTCGTACTCAACCACACAAGTACCATTGGTATGGAGGATTGCGCATGTGCACCCTGTGCCCAAGAAGGGCGATAGATCGGACCCGTCGAATTACAGGCCTATCGCCATAACCTCCCTTCTCTCAAAGGTGATGGAGCGGGTGATAAACACTCAGCTCCTGGGATACCTAGAAGATCACGAACTGATTAGCGACCAACAATATGGTTTTCGCCACTGTCGCTCCACCGGTGATCTTCTAGTGTATCTTACACACCGATGGTCGCAAGCGATCGAGAGTCAAGGCGAGGCATTGGCTGTCAGCCTTGATATTGCGAAGGCGTTCGACCGGGTCTGGCACAGAGGTCTACTTGCGAAGCTGCCATCATATGGACTGCCCGAGGGTCTATGTAAATGGGTCGCTAGCTTTCTGTCCAGCAGAAGCATTAAAGCCGTAGTTGACGGCAGCTGCTCCGATAGCATGGACATTAACGCTGGCGTCCCGCAAGGCTCGGTGTTGTCTCCAACACTGTTCTTGCTGCATATCAATGACATGTTACCCGTTGGTGACATTCATTGCTATGCAGACGACAGTACTACGGACACCCACTACACGAGCCGTACTAACTGCCCTCGGGCCCAAGTGGAAGAAAGCCGTACTAGACTTGTGTCTAAAATCGAGAGTACTCTCACCAAGATCTCCGATTGGGGACGATTAAACTTGGTACAGTTTAACCCCACCAAGACACAAGTCTGCGCGTTCACCGCTAAGAAAACCCCATTTACTGTGGCTCCACAATTCCTGGACACTCCTCTTACCACCTCTGAGAGCATCGGAATCCTCGGTGTCGACATCTCGAGTGACGTTCAGTTTCGCAGGCACTTGGAGGGTAAGGCTAAGCTGGCGTCGAAAAAGCTCGGCGTGCTCAACAGAGCGAAGCGGTACTTCAGCCCTGTGCAAAGACTGCAGCTCTATAAAGCGCAAGTCAGACCGCACATGGAGTACTGCTCTCATCTGTGGGCTGGAGCACCTCGATACCAGCTGCAGCCTTTCGATGCTGTGCAGAGACGCGCCATGAGGATGGTCGACGATCCCGAGCTCGCAAACGGTATTGAGCCGCTAAGTCTGAGGAGAGATTTCTCCTCATTATGCGTGTTCTACCGTTTGTATAATGGGGAGTGTTCCAAGGAGTTGTTTGAGATGATGCCTACGGCGACATTTTACCACCGCACCGCTCGCCGTCGACAGGGGATTCATCCTCATACCCTAGAGCCTGGGTGGTCGCGTACAGTACGTTTCAACAGGAACTTCTTGCCGCGCACACTCAGGCTTTGGAATGAGCTCCCCGCCGAGGCTCTCCCCCGGGACTACAGTATGGGGTCCTTCAAAAAGGTTGTGAAGAGGTTTTTGAAGGGTAGGCAACGCGCGTGTGATACCCCTGGTGTCGCAGGTGTCCATAGGCTGCGGTAACCGCTTAACATCAGGCGGGCCGTAGGCTTGTTTGCCACCCAGTGGTATAAAAAAAAAAAAAAAAAAAAAAAAAAAAAAAAAAAAAAAAAAATAATATTGGACACGTATTTTTCCTATTTTTATTTAAACAAAAAATAACAAAGATACAAGGCATCAAAAGTATCCATCATCGCATTATCGCATCCAGCACAGATTATATTAAACATTTATGTAGGTGACTGTTTTTTTTTACCGACTTATTAAGACTAAAACCACTTTCATGAGACACATTAAATATTGATCTTTATAATCTGAACATCGTGAATTCCGATCATTCAACAACTAAACCGCTCTAAAATATAAATATTGTGTTAACAGACCATTAGTCAAATTTTATAACTACTTAGTATTCAGGTAGAAAGTTATTAATTTTGTTGTCAACTTTTTAATTTGTATGGTAGCATTTAGAGCATAACATATTTATAATTAAATTGTTAATAAATAAAGCCTTTACTAACATCATTTTCACGAAATAAAAATTTATCTACATTAGTTTACATATGTTAATTAAATACAATAACTGTTTTAAGTAGCTTTAGTCGGCGTGACTTGGACATATTAAGTTCTTCAGACTAAATAATATATTGGTATTTGCAAGTTCATTTCCTGCTGCTATTTATCATCTATATATCTATGGGATGTAAGGGAGCGGCCTATCATCTTTTCGCTCCAAGCCAACCTCACCTGCCCGTGGTGCATCCTGCCGAATAACAAACGAGGCGCTGGCAACCGACTGGTGGCGGTATAACCATCACAGTTGAAGGCGTAGCTAAGTACTAAAGACTGGTGACGGGCAGCAGCGTCACCAGAGCAAGAAGCTACGCCCTGCGATCGCCAACCCGCCTATCCAGCGTGGCGATTATGGGTATATCCTCCAGAAGTTTGCTCTAAGTGGCGAATAACTGGAGAGGCCTATATCCAGCAGTGGACTGTAATAGGCTGATAATGATGATGATGATGATGAATGATTTATCATCATAATACATCATCGTACAACTCGTACTAATTCGGGATTTCATCCTCATGATCTCGATAATTGGAAGTCTTCACAGTGTCACTTTGCGCGCATTATACTACTTCGTGCTATGATTATTAGGAATCAGGCTTAGCTTTCAATAGATATTATATTTAATACCCTTAAAAATTCATTAAATAAGGCATTTGTGTTGACACTATTAGACTACAATTTCTATTTCAAACTTCATTACCACACACAAAAAAAAACATGATAAATCTTAGTAGTAAGATGGAAGGGAGCCTAAGACGAACAAAACGCCTACAAAACACAGTGGTGTTTTGTAGGCGTTTTGTTCGTCTTTTTTTAAAGTTACAACTTAGAAATGTTTAAGGCTAAAAAGAATCTGAATAGGTTTTATCTAAGTAAGCATGCTCCACCCTAGACCACATCATCACCTAACATCAGGTGTGATTGTGGTCAAATGCTTTCTTGAAATGAAATTATAAAAATGTAAGCAAAATCAAATAGGAATTACGTTTAACAAGATGTATTATCGCTGTAGTGATAGAATGATCGACAGCCCATTTGTTTAACCGTTTCAACATGGCTTAGGAGATGAGCAAACCGGATAACACAATTTATCTGCGATCTCAAGATTTATCTGCCTATTTCTCTCTTTCTTATTACCAATTTCCCTGTGGTGAGGGTCGTGACTTCTTCACTTACCACGGACGATTACTCGTCATGTAATACAATCTCTTTTACATTTTCGGTTTATTTCTCCGCTAGCTGCAGCCCGCGGTTCTCGCCATGTGAATATCGGTGATATGTGTTATACTTATATGCTGTAAATTATAGCTTATGTGTTAATCGGATGTATAAACTAATTGACCCTAATGATAGCCGACCTGCGGTAGGATGGCACTTGACGAAGAAGGTAACAACTAAAACTGAAAATGTCCCGAAAATGATAACTCACATTTTTCATTTAATTCGTTCGTCACCATTCCACTAGATGGCGTTGCCATTACGGCAAGCAATTAATAATTTCGCTAAACGATTCATAGTTATCGGAAACCCATTAAGGGCTTAGTCGGAGGCTGATAACGCCCGTCTACTCGTAAATACACTCGTAACAATCAAACTGCCCGTATCTTACGCATGCCGTACTTTCGCCTTGTGGTTATAGATATTTAACGCGCTTATATTAGCTTTAGTACCCGTAAGAATCTTGAAATTCTTATAAAAACTCCTTTAAAAGTAAAAAATCCTGTAAACTATTTTCTAATTTTTATCATCATCAGCCTATTGATATTAGATGCCTATTGATGCCTCCAGCCTATTGATCAGCCTATTGATATATATTAGATGCCTATGTACTAATTACTAATATATGAACTGCTATTGCAGTTCCCTGCTGGACATAGGCATCTACAGTTGTTCACCACTTAGGTCAAACCTCTGGAGGATATACCCGTAATTGCCATGCTGGGCAGGCGGGTTGGGGATCGCAAGGCGTAGCTTTTCGCTCCGGTAACGCTGGCTGCCCGTCATCGGTAGCTACACCTTCAATTGTGGTTATACCGCCATCAGTCGGTTGTCAGTGCCTCGTTTGTTATTCGGCAGAATGCACCATGGCCAAGTGAGGTTGGCTTGGAGTTAAAATATGATAGGCCGCTCCCTTACCTACATACCTACTAATGTACCTACCATATTAATTAGCGACGAACAAAAGCTAACTTTGCAGGTATTGTACTTAACAATGGCGGCACTGCTCTATTCATGCTCCAGGAGGATACAAATTAACCACTTCCTACTGTGTTTGTAAAATAAACATGAAATTCGGTTCATAAACGAATACACAAATATAACATATACCTAGGTATGTATGTCACCGTAAAATTGTAAAAATCCATCTTGCGAGATTGTACACTCTCGAAAGATGTTTAATTTAACGTGTTATTTTTCTGAAGATTGTGATCGATCAAAGGAGAACTGTTGTTAATTTAACGCGGGACAGATTTATAATCGATTGATTACAATCTACTGAAAAATAATAGTTAAACTATAAGCATTATGTTACAGTTCACAATCATCATCATCATCGGCCCACATCAGACCACTGCTGGACATAGGCCTCTCCCAATGCCCGCCACTTCGATCGGTCCCGGGCCTCTCGCATCCAGTACTTGCCAGCCATCCTGCGCAAATCGTCACTCCAGTTCACAATCATTCGACATGATTGCGACTAACTAATAAGTATGTGTTCCTTTTTATAAAACAATTTTGAAGTCGGTTAACAAAATAAATTTAAACCACTTAGGTATAATATCTTCTCCGCATAAAGGATGCATAAAAATCATTAAGCCTAAATAACAGCACCATCTGTCCCCATTCAATCTCAGCACTTTGCCCTCACTTACCAAATTGGAACTCCGTTCAATGGTAGATTTAGAGGAAAAACGTAACAACCGAGACCGCAATGAGACGACGAGAAACAGGCGCAGTTTATCCAATCTCATTTAGAACTGTGGCCATTCCAATTGTTCGTCTCTTTTAATGTAGGAGACATACTGCTTTGATGATTGCCAAGCGTAGCTTTGGGAGAGGCCTATGTCCAGCAGTACTGTACGCTTTATAAGGAACTTCTTACCTCGCGCCACAGTTTTGTGAAACTTACATCCTGCGACAGTCTTTCCGAGCAGCTACGACCTGGGAACCTTCAAGAAACGAGCGTATTCACATTTAAAGTGCCGGCAGCGACCTTAAACTCGATTAGAGGTTGCGGGTGTCCATTGACGGTGTCGACTGCTTACTATCAGGCATCACATTTGCTCGTCTGCCGCCTCTCGCATAAAAAAAGCCATGACCACGACCACTCCGCAAGTGTGAACGACTGAGAAGAAATCCACTTACAGACAACAATGAAGTAACAAAGTCGTGATATCGAAAGTTGTACACTTATCACTTCAGTTAAAGAAAATAATTTTCATGCAACATTCAAAGTCAAACCCGAACCCGACTTCGAGAAAGCGCCTAAACACTTTTCATTCACTAGCTAAAAAATATAAGTACCTACTTAGCACACTAAACTCCATGAGCGTATGTTCAAACTATTAACACGGCACGGCTGAACAGAATCCATTTTCTCCTTTTCACCGTAATGAACAAAACAATTGCAGGCCAACCAAGGAAACGTCTTAATGGCTCGGAAAACCTTAAGGCCAGTCACACGGAAAAGCGATGCGAAGCCGCGCGCTCTTGAATAAGCTTTGGAAAAGAATACTAAATCATCATCCCGTTTGTTATCGTAAGTACTTTCTGCGTCAGTCTTTCCGAACAGCTACGACTTGAAAGTCATCAAGAAACAAACGTTCTCCAATTTAAAAGGACGACACCCTAGCGGTGACCCCAGAACTCGATATGAGTTGTCGACGGGCGGTGTAGACAGCATAAAAAAGGAAGACTTTTTGAGATGTCAGCTTCTCAACATGTGGTAGAATTTACCCTTTTAGCTGGCGACAGAAGTCCAATTAGCGAAACACTCAATAAGTGACTTCGGTCCAGTTTCAAGATCAGTACCTACTCGTATGTGTATCTTAAAGACTGCACAGCGGTGGTAACAGTCTGACTATTTGTTCGTTTTTGCTGCTTCTTTGCCAACGATTTTAAAATGCGTACCGCGATACGTTACTACGAGTATACATCACTGGCTTCTTTTACGCGAAGTTTGCTTGTGGCTGCAGTGTGCAGCATAGCATAGGACAGGATAGGGTGACCCCAAATCGCCTACGACGGATTGCGCTCACCCAACAAAAACCGATTCACTCTCGCCTTGACAATCTGAGGATCGTATCTTTCGGGGAAGACGGACTCCAGATCGAAAACTATTGTGTTAATAGGATTGTCCAGCTTGGATCCCGCGTTACCGTTACCGATTCCGGTAAAGAGTTCCATAGTCTATCCTTAGTATCGTTGCATCGCGTCGCTACTTATTGTGAAGGTACCTTAAGCGGGCTGGAGGGAAGCGCGCTTTCATAGGTAATTAATCGTTTATGACCCGTTAACTGGACGACCGTTCGCACGTTCTTGCGACGCTGTCCGATAGCGGAGACTAAACATGTGGATGATGACCGTAGATTTAGAACAAAGGGTTTATTCAATGTGTAGATGGTTATTTAGAAGGTTATTTAGGTTAGTTAGAAGCATGGTTAATTGTTATACTATACATATTGCGTTTTCGCCTATATTGTACAACAAAACGTCTACTGTACCTAGTTCTATGTAAATTGTTTGGTGTGCAAATAAAGAATATATCAATCAATCAATATTTCGTTTTCATATAGTCAACTGGATAGTGTTATGATACAAGTATGATAAAGTGACTGATTAACATAATGGTTTTATTAAACTAGAAAATAGGTGTGGTTACAAAATATATACATTTTGTTTATTAGTTTCAGCTATTCCTTACTGGGAGAAGGCCGGGACAGGGAACTGTTGGGTGTATTAAAGAAGGCTTACTTTTAGCAGTTGATGGACCAGGGCTGTTGATTTATTGATTCCCTAAAGAATATAGTGTAAGTGAGATCCTATGCTCCTATATCCTGCTTAGATTTTAAAAGTTCGTATACTATCTAGTTATTTTAGTAACTGTACAACTATGTACTTTTCATCAGCTGTTCGCCGCATTCTGTTGCATTCGATAGTCAATTAAGAAAACCATATTTTTATTCGAGGAAGCTTAATTCAAGTTATAAAATAAGCCAACTAATGTATAAAATGTTAGACACAACTAAGTACTACAAAAACGACATGATAACTAATCCTCCAAACCCAATAAATCTCAAACAAACTCCAATCCAAATTTTTCGCTACAAAGTTCAATGTTTCATAGTAGACACATGAATCTTAAGAACAAAACGAACAATGTCTCTTATATGACACTTCGCTAAACTTTGTAAACTCCGCAAACATTGCCAACACGCTACCACATATAACGAGTTGACATTTATTTCGGTGAAAACACAGCATGCAAAGAAGTTGTGCCGTATGTTTGCCGGCGAACTTTAAACAAGCTTTCCATGACATGGAAATGTGTGAGGTACATTATTATGAACAAAGGGATAAGTAGGTACTGTGTATGTACATTTATGTTCATTAAAAAACTTGAGGAGTATAACAGGTGTGCTTAAAAGACCGACTTATGCTCTAATACCCAGATTTTTTCCTAAAATAATGTCACATAATGTCATTTCATATTGTTTTACAAGACGTACATTAACCCTTTTCCTGTTCACCAGACACAAGAGGCACACTACTTCAATTGTTATGTGTCAAATTTGATACATGAGCTAAAATACTCATTCGATATTTAGCTATATTCATCAGTATGAATCTCTCTAACCCCATACACATTTCACAGTGTACACAGTGAAAAATAATTCTAAAATGTCTAATTGCTATTTCAACAATACAGTCTGCAGCCAATCGCTTTCTTTGAAAAATGAATAAAAAATAATTCAAGGTTACATTTGAGAATCTAGAAAATTGAACTTCGAGGGATTCTTAAAGTGTGGTTAATACTATCGAAAGACATTACAAACCACAACATCGCCACGTACTGGATTTGTCATAATTATATTGGATGTATCCGGATTTCCTTACGATTTCCATAAGCGTCTAGTTTGATGATGTGTGTCCGTCCATAAATCCGTATGCGAGAAAACAAACATTCAGCAAATACATTATTTGCTGCTGCCACACTCTCTAGATACAGTGAAGTTGATAGCAGTGAAGTATTTTATGTGGGCTGGCCATATCAGCCGCAGAACCGATAACCGTTGGGGTAAACGAGTTCTAGAGTGGAGACCGCGTATCGGCAAACGTAATGTAGGACGCCCTCGGGCCAGGTGAAGTGACGATTTGCGCAGGACGGCTGGCAAGTGCTGGATGCGAGAAGCCCAAAATCGACCTAAGTGGCGAACATTAGGAGAGGGTTATGTCCAGCAGTGGACTGACACGGGCTGATGATGATGGATTTATGTGACACTGTAACTGTGACACTACAATTAACGTGAGGTAAATAAGGCCAGCCTAACAGTTTTAGGCCAAAGTTAATAAATCTTTCGACCACCGAGAAATGAGACACAATAGAAAATTTATCGTTATCGTCATATATTTAAACGTCACTGAAATTCAAAGGGTTAAGTGGAATTCTGTTTAGTTGGGCGGCATTTAGGAAACTACCTCGAGTTTGTTATCGTCGATCCCACGATGCCTACTGACAAAAGTCTTTAATCAACGTGTTTTATCCTACGCCGTGACGTAGGTATGGTCTCCTACTACCTCAGCTGTGGGCTAGGTTTCTTTCTTTAAACGTTTTTTCTTTCTTTCTTTAAAATAGGGCTAAAGGACGGAGAACGCAAGCTTTTTAACGCATCTGTTGAAATTTTTATCACATAGAGAATCATTTTATGATCTTATTAACTTCTCTAACATCTGAATTAAAAAATCTTTAAAGTTATTGAATTGGACAAAAAGATTCGACGAGTATGTAATATGGCGTCATGAGTAGGTACTACGCACCATGAAATTGCCGTAGAAAATGTTTTCGGTGTAAGTAGGAAGGATACATTTACTTTGAACGATTGAACTTATCTAGTACATTTTTCAGCCCATTTTGATACACTTTACAGCAAAATATACAAAAAAGTTCATAATCACTATTAATAGACATATAGGTAGTATGAGTTCTCTGCCGTTTTCCGCACTGTGCCAGTCCGCGATAATGTGCGACCAGCTGTAGGGCGTAATTGTAGGATTTCCGCGATGCGCAAACAATTTCACTAATACGAGGAAAGCCAGAACGACCAAGACGACGCATGTGCGCTATTTGAGTACAACGCCTGTTTCGAATGTATGGTTAATTAAATTTAAGGCTAGGATGAATAGGCTTTATCTAAGTAAGTAATAGGAAAGAGACCTAGAGGACGGAGTCACATGCGATGGGCAGACCAGGTATCGAAGGAGCTGGAGATACCTGTCAGTGCCGCAATTCATTAAGCGTCGGAACGAAACCGATGGAGACAGCTAATTGACAAAGTCAAAAGGAGCCACGATCCTCAATAGTGAGGGATACGACTAGAGAGAGAGAAAGTAAGCTTGCTCCACCCTAGTCCAGGAACATTGTCACTTAAAATCAGGTGTGATTTTGGTCAAATGCTTCAATAGAATTACGAAAAAAAGTTTATTTCGAAGACACTTAGTATAAGAAAATGTCTTCAGCATAAAATATATCCTCTACGTAAAGGTTGTCTGGAAGACATCGCTCTCGGCGATAAGACCTTTTTCCTGTGCATGCTTTATTCTGGTGCAATAAAGATTATCCATATCTTGTGTGAGTGTGCACCAAATAAAGCAATTCTATTCTATTGTTATTTCTGTACGAATTAAGACGATAATGAGCCCCATGTAATACGAAAACGCGGAATCCAATTTATAAATCTCCAGACGAAGATACAAGTACTGGAAACAATCTTAAATGCATTATGCATACGCACATACCTAATGCGCATATCAGCTAAATCGGTCTAGAGTTGCAAGTGGACCAGAGCGATACACAAACGGACTCGTTTGAATATTGTTACATACATTACAATACAGATTGAATTGTGAAACTGCTTTCTTTGGCGGATCTAAAAATAGTTGGCTGCTTCCAAGTGAACACTTTTGATGTTTTGTCAATCTTCATCATCACTAAATGTATATAGAGAGAGACATACATCATCATCAAGAAAAAAACTACTACTACTATTCCAAA
This sequence comes from Conogethes punctiferalis, assembly GCA_031163375.1. NCBI lineage: Eukaryota > Metazoa > Arthropoda > Insecta > Lepidoptera > Crambidae > Conogethes > Conogethes punctiferalis. The sequence continues at coordinate 5,144,854 of CM062086.1, forward strand.
TCCGGTAGAGTCATTTTTTGAATATTCAATACGTAAAAATATAAAACCAACAATGTAGGTTATTTCTGTCTTTACTTGGTACAGATTAAAACAGTAAAAAACCGCCTAAAATCTTTATAGAGCTAATACTTTTCAAAACAAAATAGTGCTCAGACTTAGTTTAAATACTGCCTAGTTCAATTATTAAACATTTAGACCAACCAGAAGCTAAAAAGAAATAAACGTCTCACTTTGTAGTTAATAAAAAATCAATCAACATATCGAGAGCAGCCATTCCCAGACATAGTTCAATAGCATTCACTGAAAAAAACCCAATACTTGATAATGCAATTGGAACAGACTGGGTAAGAATAAAAACTCAAAACAAAAGGTTCGTTATGAAGGCACAATTAATATAATGTCAGTAAAGTTGATTACATCTACGTTTTAAAATAATAATTTCGGTGATGACATTTATTATTAACACATCCATATGAGGATATTTCATTTTCATCCACCACGATACAGATGTTTCTAGTGTAGGTGTCATAGTTGACGATGTACCTATAAAGTCCTTGCAACAAAGTAGGTCTTATATTTAAGAAGCATTTTATTTAAAAATTTTATGTAGTTGATGTTCTTGTTGAAATAAATGTGTTTGTATTTGTATAAAGAATAGCTTTTCTATTTTATTTCGGAAGGCACGGCAGTTGTAAGTCACAGTCAAGTAGTCTCTATTCGCCCTTAAAGATTTTATTTCATAAAATAATGTTTTAGCCACGACTAAGAGTCTTTCTGAGACCTTACAATATTAACGGGGATAAGGTAATCAGGATTAGAACTGTTTCCGAAGGCAGCTTTTGTTCACAAGCATGACGTATCAAGCAGTCAACGCTTCACTCAGCCATATTTGAAGGCTATGTAAAGATAGTTTGACCTGCACTTAACCCTTCCATCGTGCTAATAATGTAAAAAAAATCTAGATTAAGCTACCTGTGTTTCATTATCACTCCACTGCTGGACATAGACCTCTTCAGTTGTTCACCACATTGGGTAAACATTTGCAGGCTTTACCCATAATCGCCACCCTGGGCGGCGGGTTGGCAATTACAGCCTTTTGAATTATTGTCCTATGTCCCCTAGTTGGGGCAGAGAGCGTCGACAGTACTTCGCCATCCCGTACTATCTTGAGCTTCACTTCGCTCCAGGTCATTCCTATCGCCTTCGCTTCCGCAGTGATCGTACGCCGCCAGGATTGTTTAGGACGGCCGCGTTTCCGTTTTCCTTGGGGATTCCAGTCTAAGGCTTGCCTCGGTATGTGGTCTGGATCCCTTCGGAGCGTGTGGCCGATCCAATTCCACTTGCGGCGCTTGATCTGCTTGTCGGCACGAGCCTCCCCACAACGCAATCAAAGCCTTACTGTTACATATTTGACTGTACCGTCCGACGGGCTAACTGTAAAATGTCAATAAAGTCGCTCCTAATCAATACTTAATGCAGATTCTGTACACGTGCCGAGATTACGGGACAGTACCAAGCAATTACAGTCATTGACTGAGAGAAGAACAGAAGTTGCTTGCATTTACTGATAAAAAGGTAGTTTACAATGCAATATAGTAGCCCGGTGACTCATTTGTGACCCCTGCCTTCTGAACCAAGGGTCGTGGGTGCAGTCCTAGAAATATCCTAGAAATTAATAAAAAAAAAATCAGCCCTTTACGTCCGATTTCTCAGTGCATACAAACTTCAAGTGAGATCTCGGAGAGAGCCATACATACACATTACACATATATACAATTATGTGTGATTATTGAATAATTCTTGTTTTATCTATGTTTTGTATTTGTGTAAGTAAAAGACGATGATGAGACTTATTATCTCTACCGGTTGGTTTTCTAGATGACATCTCTATAATAGTTTTATGTTTGCAATGTGTTTTTCCTGTAATGTTTTGTGCAATACCTACAGAATATTTTATCTGTCTTTATAAAATGTTTCAGCTATTTATTATAAGTAAAAGAAATGCCATTGGGTAGATTTATGTCCTAGTAGACATTTTCATGTGTCGTCTTTGTTACTGTTCATTGTCTATCTTATATCATACGTCTTCGTATAAAACTTCCAATATTTTTCGAGATTGCTCTTCAGTAAGCCACAGAGGCAATATTTCACGTGTCATAGTATATTGCTCGGAGAAATAGAAGCATACGTTCTGAGCCTCCCGAAGACCCAATTAGTTTTGTAAGCCGATATGTATAGGGCGTGAGGGAACTAGTTAGATATTTTTTCGTACTGACAATAATAAGATTTTATATGATACCATGTCGCTTTTTATAATTATAAATTTATAGGTAAACATGGTATGTGGGATGTAAGGGAGCGCCTTATCATATTTGCAGTTCAAGCCACCTCCACCAACCCGTGGTACATCTTACCAAATAACAGACGAGGCTCAACCGACTGGTAGTGGTATAACGATCACAATTGAAGGCGTAGCTGAATACCACAGGCTGATGACGGGCAGCAGCGTCACTTGAGCGCGATCCTGCGATCGCCAACCCGCCTGACCAGCGTGGCGATTATGGGTAAAACCTTCAGATGTTTGCTCAAAGTGGCAAACAATTGGAAAGGCCTATATTGAGCATTGAACTGAGATAGGCTGATGATAAAATGCATGCATAATATGTTAAAAATCTCTATGTAGGTGACAACTTGTGCTAATTGTGTACAAGCGAATTTGGCTATGCTCTGCAAACATTGTTACGTGTTGATTGACTTTATCCAATTAATCATTGACTGTTTCGAATCATGTTAAAGATCATTAGTGTTAAATCAACTCTGGAATTGATGGTTTGATTAATAAACGTTACAATGTTCATATTGATATAAAAATAGGGCAGATGTATAACAAGGTACTTTAATAATCATCTTTGTGTAAATCAATGTCACCGGAAAATAGCAAGAATCGTAAGTTGACAAATTTCCTAGGTCGTTGATTAACTTAACAGAAAGCCAAAGAGTAACCCAACCCAACGGAGAAGACAACGCGACTATCAGCCAAGCGGTCGCCAGGCAGGCGGATAAACCCCACCAATTAAAGGCACAAACCTTAAGAAGTTCAGCCGACTCCGTCCCGTAATACTTTTTGAAAATCCAATGACTTAGTTAATAACTGGTACTTTGATCAAGGACCTACTTGCTAATTAATAAATTTCCCTATGCGTTTTATTATAATGTCATAAACTTTATCGTGCACTAAAACTAAGAATACCAATTAGGAGTACACATCTCATATGAGTTCATTGACCCTTTTTTATAGGTTATCCATTCGTAATCTCATTCTCTAGGGGATGATTTATCTCGATGTGTCCAATTCTCAGAAATGTATCAAGAATAGAACGGACGCCAAAGTCTTAGACTTCATTTCAAAAATCGATGCGTTATAAACTCTGTCTCTTTAAAATGCTTTCACTTTCAGTCATGTAAATAAAAAATCTTTATTCAGTACCGTTTTTAATTGGAATCTCCTTTTAAGTGCATAGGCACTTGTGTTAAATTTACTAAGAAGTTTTGTTATGGTTGGTTCAATCCAACTTAAAATCTAGCCAAAAAAAATCACAACGTGGTAAAAATAACGTCACGCTTAAAATCGCTGACTTGCGAACATTAAACTTTGGAATGTAATAGTTCCATTTTAACGTCCGTTAAAAAGCTCTAGGCTATTTTTAGACTGCTTTTCCATGTGGATTCCGGACTTAGAATAGGATCACCCCATCCCATCCCGTGGGAGTCGTAGAAGAAGTCTAAGGGAATATCAGGATACGAGTAGCAGCGTTTACCTGGGTACAAATAAAACCTACTGCGGTCACCAAGCTCGCCAAGCGCGGTGTCTAAGGCTGATTCCCCCAAATGACATTGGTGAAGGTTATGTCCGCAGTCGACGTTTACAGACTGATGACAATGATGATGACTTTTCCAAACGTTCGAATTTGTATTTAGACGTGATCACTGCCCGAAGCCTTGCAAATCAATAAGCTTTCAGCGTACAAAAGATTGTTCTATGCTTGCTACGTTTCTGTGGTCCAATGAAATGATTTAATCAATGTTGGCAGCGCATAAAACACGGCGCCTGACCCCGGCCATAAAGATAAGAGCGTTCGCAACTTATCGTATGGTGAAAAGTTTCGTTTCACTCTCGTACACAATTACCACCTACAAGCTAAAGGGGATATTTGAAACGAAAGTCTTTATAGAGTAGGGTCGAGATTTTCATTTCACTAGCACAATGTATCTTCGTTGGAAAACGACAAGGTAGAGGTCAAGAAATAAGAGAACTTTATTAATCATCATCATTATCAGACCTTTGTACTACCAAACGCTTGTCAGCCATCTTGGGCATGCTACACTACTTTATTATTACCTACTTATATACGACACAACTCATATTTTTTAAACACTTAACCAAAGAAACAAATAGTTAACCCTTTTACTTAACCCTTATATTCGACAATCACATTTTAATGACAATAGATTTTTTTCTATTGTGTTTCATTCCTCGGCGGTTAGAGATTAGATTATACTAAATAAAACCATTAATAAAACATAAGGATGAGGAATTACAAGACTTCTTGGCGGCTTTATTTCTTCAACGTAAAATTATCAAGTTAAAAGAAGAACTTATATTATTAAAACCGTTCTCTAATTAATTTTAACAGAACTGTTGTATAACATTTTCTCAAGTAGTACTGAGCAAAATGGCCCATGATCGCTTTCTTAATCAAAATATGTACACAAAAGAGCGATGTATGCATGATGAAAAGCGAAGCGGTTTCACTTTCATTCAAATTGCCACCTGGTGGACTAAACGCCTTATTCGACAACGGCCCTTTCGTGGGTAGGGTCGCCAACAGTTTTAGAAACATAGGATATTTTAAATGAAAAAAAAAACATTAACATTAAAATTTAATTAACGCGACTTAAGTAGGTACATAATGCGAGTTTCATTTACTAAACTATAATAGTTGAATTTTTAATATAATGTGAAAATTTATAATAAACAGAAAATAAAAGAAATATTGAACTTTTGCAATAAGCTAATAATAATAATGTAACATTACTGACGTTACTATTGAGGCATACTATCACTTCAGCTAAAAACACGAATGTCAGATAATCGATAACAAACGCATCAAGATAATAGATCATTATAATGCTAAAATAGTTTTTACTGGTCAAGCGGCACGTGTTTGATATTAATACCGTCGTTACGATTCAATTCACTGCCTAATTAATCATTTGGATGGAATTGTACAATCATACTGATTAAACATTGGCCCAGTTAAGTGAAATACTAGTTTATCGAATAAAAATCTAGCCTAGATTCCACTTATTTTCTATGCACTTTGAACAAAAACAATGTCAAACGAAATATTTCGAAATCGATCACGACATACTCTAAAATGTTACCTTCTCTAGTGCGTCGATAGTATTTTTAAAGCCATCGTGACTGCGAAATCGTGATTGCTATGTGGGACATATCCAATAAAGATAAATATTTAGTTTAAAACTAAAATAAATTAACATAGCAATTTCCTTAATTACAACTTAGCAAAACTGAACATTATTGAATCATAAATCTCTTCGACGTCAGAAGGTATCACGACTTTTTTGTTTTGCAAATTTTCGATAACAAAAATTTGTAAGCTTAAAAGATTTTTTGTCCGTATCATCGTGTTGTTTTATCGATATGATTAATAGTTACACAGATTTTGGTAACGGGCATAAATCATGAGGATACAGCGGATCGGCACCTACGCTGTAATATATGACAGATGGTTCGAATGTATGGAGGAGACAGTTCCTATAACGGTATATTGATTAACTCCAGTGATACATTATGGGTGCACATTTGAGTTAGATCATAAAACGGGATGAGCGAAGCAAATTCTATATAATCGAATGTATGTTTTTATTTGCGGTTTTTTTTAATTATGTGTTACGGTTCCATTGGTTTATGAAGTGTCTTAATTTGCAAAAATGATTAATGTTTTATGAATTGGGATTTAGTATTCTTAACATCTTAACGGTGTCTATCTAAGTTTTATGATCAGTCTAGCAACTGTTTTATATTTCATCAAGAAGGTGACACACAACAATATACGAGTCTGCATTGCATGGTAGTGGCAGCTGTGACCAATCGATTACCTGCCCGTTGTCACAGTGACTTCCCGGGCTTCTCTTTCGCTTTCCATGAGGCTTAGGAAAGCCATTATGCCATGTTACTAGAAAAATAAATCTTTCCCTTTATGATATTAGTACCTACTGATAAAACGGTGTGCGACGGCGACCTCCAGTGGGCATCGTAGAATACGACTGAATAGTGTTATATGCTACTTCACCTTATGTTTGCATTAAACTATTTGAATTTGAATAGGGCGTTTTACGCCTAAACCGACTAAGGGAATATCAGAATTTGGCCAATATGGATTGCCTATATTTGTCATTGGGCGAAGCAATCCATATTGCCCTCGCCCGGTTTTTTTTATGTTTGCAGGCAGACAATGATGAAATAAAAACTTTTTCGACTGTAGGTAGGTACTCCACTTTCAATACCAGTAAACCAAAAATCCCTAACTGAATAGACGGACAATCCGTAACCTAACAAACGCATGTGACCCCTACACGTATGCATGTGAGTGAACTTTCAAGCAGTTGGACCACTCCTGCTTATCACTTTCGATAGCGCCCACACCGGTCCCTCCACTAATCGGACCATTCAAATAGAAGCTACTCCGCCAATTAATAAGTATGGTCAGGTTGAATGGGTTAGTGTGAACAAGTTTCTAGTCTTTAAGTGGATAAATAGAAACTTTGGATGGTTTTGTTGTGTTTGTGCTTTGGAAGATAATTTTGTTATGAATATTTATTTTTTTCTTAAGTGCGTAGAAAAACAAACGAACAAACGCTTTATCTACATGTCTGTTTTATCTTAGACTAGAATTCATAGACCGAGCATAAGCGGAGATTTTGACTTTGAGTATACCGATCTTACAGAGGAATATAAAAAATACAGTGGACAGTGGCCTCTCTGACTTCGCAATTTTTTCAAATTATGACAAATTTACGACCTCAACTGCATTCAAGAAAAAGTCGAATTCATATAGGTTTTTCAAAAGAGATTTACAAATCGTCAAAAACTATAAACTACTACCGGTTCGTAAAGCAGCATTCTACCGAGAAAAAGCCGGCAAGAAACTAGTGTAGTTGCTCGTTTCAACATGATGTACAATATTATCATCACATTTATATGTATGGCTTTCTAAGTAGAAAAAGAGTTAGACTAAAAAGATAAATTAACATTTACTCTATATATAGAGTAATCAAGAGTAGATCACAAGTGTGACAAACAACATACACACTTTCAAATAGAATCACCGCCTGTTCGCGTTAAATCTGTAACAATTCAGATTATCCGGACGAGTTACAGCCCTCAGTCGTCTGATTAGCTGTTCGATGAATGTTTTAGTGGTTCAACATTGTCGCTTTCAAATGCAATTGCCACCCATTCGCTGATTCCAGCCAGAGAGCGCTGAGTGCACTCGACGCATCTAAATAGAAACCGACACGCGTTCAATGCGGCGTTGATTACCACTTGAACTACCCAATGAATAGAGAAATGTTTTGATTTTTTGATGTCTTTTGTTTGGTGAAACTTTTTGGAGATTTTTTGGATGACCGGCTAAGTGAAGAATTTTTAGCCAATCAAACGAACATAATATCTTGTGACACGTGACGTCATAGAATTACTTAGTTCTATTAGAGAAGCATTAACTGATAGGGATAAATGGAAGAAGAAAACATATTGCGCCGACTCCAGATAATGGGAACAGGGCAGGCAAATGATGATTAGAGAAGCATTAACTTTAAAAAAATGAACCTATTAAAAATGTTCCTGAACTTGTATTACATATTATATCTCTTTTATAATTGCTCTTTGCAGAATTCCTCGTTCTCCGAGAGATCTTCAAGTTTACAAGGAGAGGGTGAACCTCAATGTCGCTTTAACACCAGTACAGATATGAACAAGCGCTAACCCATTACAAAATTGAAAAGAAAAGCATATAAAGCACACTTAGTCTGTAATAAAGAATTTGAATTTGAATTTGAATTTGAAAGGCTGACTATCAAGTGTCAATCACAAAGGAACCAGTAGTTAAGTAACATTTCACATGTCTGCACCTAACTGACCAAACCTAAAAATGGCGTTATCAAAAGATTCGCAATATTGTAAAATGTCTCAGTGTAACTATGAACTAAAATTTTCCCGGGCGGAAAATTTTACTATCACAAAGAACAGTAAAATCCGTCTCATGCCCTTTTAGAAAAACCTTAAAGGGATAGTTACAACCTATAAAAGTCTACCAGAACCTCTCTCTAGATTTATAGCTCCAATATTTTTCACATATCACTAAAGAATGTAAATTACCCCTTATTTTCGGGAGAAGCATATTACCTCCAAAACTATTTTTCTATTATTCAACCGGGATTTACAGACACCCTCATAAGTTAGGGTCTGTATCCCCGACCCGAAATAAATAAGACTAACAGGACGGATTGCTCAGACCTTGGTGTAAGTTTGCATTAGTTTGTAGGGCTAAATGAGAGTGAAAAGGGTAAATAAGGGTAGTTCGTGACTTAAGGCTGGTTACCTATAAGATACTTGGCCTTAAAATAGACTTATAGGCAGGTGGGATTCGTGTCTTGGTGTTATTAATTTAGCAGGAGGCATAACCATCACAATTGAAGGCGTAGCTAAATACTAAAGACCGGTGACGGGCAGCAGCGTCACCGGAGCAAGAAGCTACGCCCTGCGATCGCCAACCCGCCTGCCCAGCGTGGCGATTATGGGTATATCCTCCAGATGTTTGCTCTAAGTGGCGAACAACTGTAGAGGCCTATGTCCAGCAGTGGACTGTAATAGGCTGATGATGATGATAGGCAAGGCAAGGTCACACAACGATGGCCAAGGCTGGTTAAGCGAAGTTCATGCCCTCCCTTCAGATGGTCGGATGATAGATGTAGAGTGACGGAGTAGAGTGACGGAGGGTAGCGCAGGACCGAAATTAATGAATCAAGAGAGGAGACCTATTATATACCCATCATCATCATCATCAGCCTATTGCAGTCCACTGCTGGACATAGGTCTCTCCAGTTGCTCGTCACCTAGGGCAAACATCTAGAGGATATACCCACAATCGCCACGCTGGGCAGGCGGGTTGGTGATCGCAAGGCGTAGCTTCCCGTTACGGTGACTCTGCTGCCTGTCATCGGTCTGTGGTATTTAGCTCCGCCTTCAATTGTGATGGTGCCCAGCAGTGGACCAATTAGAAGAGCAGATGACCATCATATTGCTAATATCCACTGCTGGATAAAGGCCTTCCCCAATGACAAATTGTCCTTTGGGGGGATTTGACTTAGTCACCAAGCTTGGCTAGCGGGTTGTTGACGGCAGTAGGATTTGGACACATAGGCCTGCTAAACCCTTCTGCCCGTTTCCTGATATTCCCTTAGTCGTCTTCTACGACACCCATGAAATAAGATGGGGTGGACTCTAAATCCGGAAATCATACAAACAAAATGTTGATGACAGGCAAGATCTTCACATTATATATTTTATAGTAGAACGAGAAAAACATGAAGTATGTATCTTCTTAGCATGAAGCTATGTATAGAAATACATGGCTTCATGCTAAGTACCTTAGTAACCTTGGTACATTTGTAAGGTTTAAAACCTAAAAAATGTGTTACACAAGAAAAAAGATCATCTGTCTTCGATTTGAATGGTATACAGCCAATTGGATCAATGTGATATGACGCTACTGTACATTACATAGTCATATAGGTACGACCGTACGACCCAACCCTTTTCAGCGTTGAAAAAAAGCCTTTTTTCACAGCTAGCGTCGCGGGTACTTTTAAAAACCCATTTTAGTACATTTTTAACGAACGCCACTGGGCACGAAGTGAGAGTTCTTTGAATATTCATTCGCCTGTACCGAACATTATGTTTGATGTTTTGTTTTAATGAGCTACAAAAATATGGTTGTAACGGTGTATTTTTGTTTCATAATTACATGCGTTAGTGATAGATAGAGAGACATTGTTTTACTCTTATTTATTATTCACAGGTAAATTAAATATAGGGTTGGCAAGTGCTGGATGCGAGAGGCCCGGGACCGATCGAAGTGGCGAGCATTGGGAGAGGCCTATGTCCAGCAGTGGACTGATGTGAGCTGATGATGATGATGATGGGTATTTATAGTAACACAACATCCCGCAGCCTGATGAAAAGCGAAAGAGTTACTGGTCAATTATAAAAATAAAAAAATTAAAAAAAAAATTATCACCGCCGCCAGTAGGGTTATTCTGGCTATTCCCGACTGATCCCAATACATGACTGAGGTAACTTTATGATCGTCAGAGGTCGCCAGCCTGGAGGGTAAACCCTCCCACCGGCTGAGAATCTCAATAAGTCTCTTAGTCCACCCTTAAGACACCCACGGGACGAAAAAAGGCGGTGACTTATATTATTTTCCGTCATCCGAGTGATTTATTTGTTTTTCTTTTCCATTTCCGCCCTGACTTGGACCTCGTTTCAGCTTTACATATGGTAACGGGATACCACTATAATACTAAGCTACTATAAGAAAAAACATACCGACCGTTATACATTTGAAAATAATACTGATCTTATAAACAAACTTGTTTGAACAAGACCTAATTTGATATCCAGTGAAAGTCTTAAAAATTCTTTTACTACCTTATCGGTGCCCGGTTTGAAAACGAAAAGCTATAAATCCGATTTTATGACTCAATACTGAATGGCATGAGGTTATCAAGCTCCGTGGGAAAATTCAGAGCCTTTGTTGTAACTATTTACTATCGACCTAGACAAGAGTGGCGCAATTTATTGGGTTGTAGGGTCTCAGTTTTATAATACTAATCTATATAACGAATGACGTCCTCGGTAGCGCAATGGTTAGACCACAGAAAGATGACCACAGTTGGTGAGAAATTTGACTTTACCTAAACTTAACTAATACTTTCACAATGAATAAAAATCTTGTAAAACACAATGGCTGTTGCCGACTTATTGTTTTTTTTTATTAAAAGAAATAAATTAGTTGTCATCGTAAAATTGGCGTTGGTATTTTTCACCTTTTATATTTTATCACCAATAATGGCAATGACCCCAGGACTCTTCCTGCGTTACCGTGCGGTACGAACCTGGACCAGGTTTAGATGGAATCTCTTTTTCGAGAGATTTGGCCTCCGAACCCCACGGTCCCAACTACTTTTTTTTGTGAACTGTGTGTTTTGATTCTGGCCGCCAGTCATCATTTAGTAGGTACTCTTAGTAGAAGGGAACATCTTAGTTTGAGATCAGATGAATATAATAAGTGGTGTATAAAGAAAATGAAAATTCTTGTCCAACATACAAACATTATTTTATATTCGTTATTATTTGATTATTCAATTGCGTAGAGGCAATTGGTGCACGAACCGGAAAATTACTTGTTTTAATTTTATCAATGCGTGTAAATAATGCTTAAGAAACTTATTGAACTATAAAAGGTAAGTAAGTAGTAGAAGAAAAAACAATTCCATTAAAAGTATTCACTGCAGCTATAAATAACGGTAGCTACAATACTCAAATACAGCCAACACCATAACAAAAAAATAATAATAATAAAGACGTGCACAGTGTAAATATCGACCTCATGGGTGATTATGTGAAGTTTGATTAATCAAAGTAATGTTTGACAACAAAATAATCATGAGATCATGACCTTAAATCGTCGCCGTAGAGCGAAAAGTCACTAAGTAGGTCATGACGTGTTTTGAGTTATGGCGGTTTAAAGTTTTATAAAACAAAAAAAAATATAACTAAATTTTAGTAAAAGATAACTCTAATTTAATTGCTATATATCTTAAAGAATAGATAGACAAATAAGATTGTAATACCACTTTCAATTAATTATGTTTAATTACTGAGATAATGACAAAAAAACTGAGTTAGTGACTATTTCACTCATGTTTGGATCATATTGAGAGTCATTAAGTCGACTTAGTTAGTTTTCGCTTTCATGTTTTGTACCGAACCAGTAATTCTAAAAGTAGTTAAGTCACTTTAGGTAATTTTTAGTATGGATTGGGTCCAAAATTATGATTTGATTTGTAAAAGAGAGAAATAACCAACTCGACTTAGGTACAGATTTGCTTTGTTAGATCATAAAAAAAAGTGTTAAGTAAAATTGGTTAGTTTTCGACTGCCAATGAGTAGTGCAAACGTAAAGTTAATGTGTTTTCGCTCTCTGTAAAACAAAAACTATGGCGCGTACAGAAATGTCAAAAAGAAGAATTTGTGCAGAAAAATTTGGGGAATCTGGTTAGGTATTTAACTCCATTTTGGCCATATGTCGACTTAGTGACTTTTCGCTCTACGGCGACGAAATGTCCTTTTAAAACTTAAATTTAAGACGCCTAAACTTAACAGAACCACCCATGCTGATACATTTTTGCAAAAACAACCAAAAAATCAGAGTGAAACACTGGAGATATGGTACTCACTCTCTTCAATATACAATGTGCGTTTGATAAGACCGACTCTGCTGAGAAATACGAGTATCTCCCAAATATCCTAAGAATCAGATTTTTCTCACGTTCGCGCTATGTCGATGATATAAAAGCTGGTGTTATTGTTTGTTTTTTTCATTATTATTCGATGTTACATTTCTTTTAGACCTTTTTTAAATAGTACCATCACTGAAGCATTTTCATTACAGCTCCTTGGTGATCAAACTCTTAAGTCTTTTCTAGACATTTTGAGTTCACTTAAGAATGAATTCCAGAATTAGGCAGACTTGCTTACAAGAGCAACTTGATGTATTTACTGTTTAATTTTTTTATGGCTATGGTCGGCACATAAGCAGACGGCTTGTCTATGCAATTGTTTTTTGGAATCAGCTATCAACTGCGACTTCTCCGAATGGATATAACTTAGGGACCTTCAATAAGCAAGCCTATACGTTTCTCCAAGGCCGATAATGCACCTGTGACTAGCCTGGTGTTGCCGTGTTTGAGGGCTGAAGTGTTCACTTACCATCAGGTCCGTTTGCCCCTCTGCCATAAAAAAGGTAACCGCAGCTTATCTATCCCGAGCGCACAGTCAAACCTCTGCCTTACTTGAGGAGATAACATTTTAATAATACGAGGGCTGAAGTCTTTACTTACCATCAGGTCCGTTTGCCCCCTCTGCCACAATAAAGCGCACAGTCAAACCTCCGCCTAACGTGAGGAGAGGATTTTTTTAAGCCACGTTTTTTTTTAATACAAGGGACTTTCGCTGCAGCAGAGCCGGTCCATATGTAAGGTGCACAAAGTGATGCTTACTGTAAATTAGCTCACCGTTGCCCGCCCGAGGAGCGGGACGGGCGGGAGTCGCCAGCGCTAAGAGCGCGAGCGCCCACCACCATGTCATCACAACCACACCTGGGGACAAGAGAAACAGTAGTTGTAGCACAATATCAAGGATTTTTAGCCGAATTTATGGTAATAGCCATCCAGGCGGGTAAGCTTCATCATAGCACAGGATGAAATAAATAAATGCCTAACTCAAGAGATGCCACGCCGGGCCACACAGCGCCATCTAATCCCAAAATAAGCCGGCCTGAGCTTGAACTACGGATACTAGACAAGTGATAAATTTACTATATTGACATAGTACATGCATGTTGTACATAGCAAACACATTGTTCTGGCCTATACAAAACAGACATGTTCATGCACACAAATATTTGTACTGTTAGATACAGCGTTTCCTACCGCTGAACCGACCTAGTCGTCAAATTAAACAAAATCATTTACCTACCACGAGCACACGAAAAATGGTTTCTCTCACGCCCCTTTTACGAGTTATCAATAATATAAATTATCACCTCGCCATAAATACTGCAAGGCCGGTTCCCCGACCTTATCGAAGCTACTCAGCCACGAAGCGACTATCATAACTGGGCCAGCAAAAATATATGCGATGAATAAATCTCGCTAAACGCTACGGGAGTATTCCGACTGCTCAGTATCGAATGTCGAGGATTGGAATTCGCTATGATAAGTTTCTGCCTTCAGGGCGCTTGGTTACTTTGTAGGCGAGGTGACGAGCTCAATTGAATTCCGGAATTTTAGATTTGAATTTCGTAAGTTTGGTTTTGTTATTCGTGAGTTTATTAAGCATGCATATCAAAACTATTTTGGTTGAACACTTCTTTGGCAGGTTTCTAATGGTGTTAAAAAAATACAAAATATCATTATACTCAACATTATATTGATTGTGATTTCCTAGGACGCGCACAGCGCGTTTCGCTTCTACCTTCATAGTGCGAACGGCTAAACTATGGAACTCTTTGCCGGGCTCCTTGTTTCCCGAGAGATATAATCTTCCGATGTTCAAGGCGAGAGTGAATTGGTTTTTGCTGGGTGAGCGCGTTCCATCGTAGACTACGATATCGCTTACCATCAGGCGAATCGCAGTCAAGCGCAAACTCATTTTGAATAAAAAAAAAAGATTTCTTGTAAAAAAAATTCGTGACTATTCCAGAAGTATTAATGAATACCTAGCTACAATATCACGATGTCATAAAAGGAGGATCGGTGACGTTTTTCGGTCAAGTGGAGGTACTCATGGTTTCATTATTGAACTCTTGAAGTATAGAACTAATAGTAGTGAAGGAAATATGGGACATATAATCTGACGTCCCAGGGGTTAAGTGGTATATTCTTCCATTCTAGGAGGTGTGTTCCATACACCATGCCAACTCCCTGTCCTCCGGCGGCGCGGTGGTGTCTAATGCAATCCCTTATAGAAAAAAGAACCCTTATAGAAAGAAAAAATAAAGTTTTCTTTTCAAAGAAAAACTCGACTAACACAAAGTGATTTTAATGCCAGACTAATAATAACTAAAGAATCTAAATTCGACAAGGCACGAACAGTCTCTCTGGCAAGACCTTTCCTTGAAGTTTGATCCCCAGGGAAAGGAAGTTAGCGAAGGGAGCAACTTTGTTACAGAATAGATAAATTGAATAAGAATTGGGAGTCCTAAAAAGGCCCTGAATCCAATTCCCATTTGGAAAATATTTGGCAACGTAACTTTTGCTCCATATGTTTGCTTTGCTGCTCCGCTGTTGTTGGGACGGAACATTCTGTTTGCTTTTCAAATAAACGTTAGTCACTCTAATACGTACTTCGCTTCATGGTATTACATAGACCCCAGTACAAAAATATATAATCAAACGAGCCTCTTAAGTAAACCCAGAGGTTAGCTGTAAGAGATCATTACAAGTGTCTACTTTACTAAACATACTTTTGAGTAAAAAAAATCTGTACACTTTTCTGCTCTCGAAACTCGAATCAACTTCGACTGCGCTCGCGCTCATAATAGGGCCCCTATGTTGACAGCACCTGATAACGCACTAAACACTAACAGATTTACGACCCCCATTTAAGAGACACTTACAATTCCGCAACTAGAAATGTTCAGACCCTATCTCCGTACCTAGTCTTTGAAATAGCTGCTTCATGTTAATTCTCAGTTGCGTTCCACTTGACGGCTAAGATTGAATGGTAAATTTTTGATTGGTTTAACTCGTGTAGTTTTATGCGAGCTCTAAATAATGGCAAGGTTCTAAGACTTAATGCTTTATTCATAATTTTGCTTAAGTAGACATAAATATTTTAGTTTGATATTATAATGAGAGTTGTACGCACAGAATGTAAATTCGGCCTGGTTTAATAAAGCTTAATAAACAAGTAGAAGATTAATGTTTATTTTGTATAAGAAATTGTATAAGTAAGTAATATTAAGTGGTAGTATCTTATACTAATTATATTCTCCCATTATTAGGTCTTTGTAGGCTTGTAGCCTCTCCAATTTGTTTGCCACCTTTCCCGATTGGAAAGACCTATGTCCAGCAGAAGGGCTCATGATATGAAGTCTTTTTCGTAAGTGATAATTACCACATATACCACATATTCAAGTCACATAATAATATTTCAAGTAGTGCAGTGACAAAATTCCGGTGGGTGTCACAAGACTGATTTTAGTCTAGTTAATCCCATTCTATAGTTACAATGAGCTTAAATTATAACACTAAAAGCACGAAAATCTAAAGTGTTCCCTGTGTAGTGCTTTAAAGTCAGCGCAATTCACGCCTTCCTCAACAATGCCACTTAACGAATTAGCGTCGAGCATATAACAATACATGAGTCTAAGTCTAGTTATAGCTAAACGCCTGTTACATATACTATTTGAACCGCTCGAAACGGCGCCAAATTGCATACACAGTTCAAGTGAATTACATTATCCGCTGTAACAACAAGATTGCATGTGCATGAGAGTTCACGCCTCTGTCAAATGGTGAAAATTCAACCTCACTAAGACCTCATTGGTGGAAATCGTTCAACATAACGATATGATTGGCTAACGAGGCGCGATAAAAAGTTATAACCGACTTTTTGAAGGATTTTTCTTTATTAGTCTGTCTGGTTGGTGGTGGTGTTCCTTACGCCTGATGGAAAGCGAAAGATAAGCCCAAGTTGCTGTGACAACGGGCAAGTAACTGGTCAGATACCTGTCAGTTGCCACCGCCATGTCGGCCCAACCCTAACCCCCAACGAGCTTCTGAAACCATACTCACCGGCAGAAACACGACCCGGAGGTCATTTCATCATTTGGCTACGGTATTCTTTAGGGTAGAGGTCCTCCCCCGGTCGGGAGGCTCTATTCGAGGGAGGAATCGCTATGCCCTACCTCTTTACTTACGAGTACATAGCCCTCTCCAGTTGTTCGCCACTTAAGGAAAACATCAGGAGGCTTTACCTAATCGCCACGCTAGGCAGGCTGGTTAGTGATCGCTGGGCGTAGCTCTTCGTTCGGTTGACACTGCTGCCCGTCATTGGCCTGTGGTATTTAGCTGTGCCTTCAACCGTTTGGGGTTAGTTAAACCATTGAGCGCCTATTTCGCACCCTAATAAAGATAAATACATCACTTTTACATTTCACTA
Organism: Conogethes punctiferalis; assembly: GCA_031163375.1. NCBI lineage: Eukaryota > Metazoa > Arthropoda > Insecta > Lepidoptera > Crambidae > Conogethes > Conogethes punctiferalis. The sequence continues at coordinate 5,161,952 of CM062086.1, forward strand.
CAGACCTCTAAAAGCTCATAAAAAATTTCACTCTTCTCTTTTATCATTGTACCATTACTTTGTCATAAATCACTCGCTAACACAAGTCGCAACAAAGTTTTAAACGTCTCGTGTCAAAGTATGGGCTCAGAAAGCAATTTGAAAGTTTACGCCGATACAAATATAGATAAACATTTTTATGTTTTGCAAACAAGTTGATAGTTTTGTTTTTATTGTGCGGCACGCACGTTTTATTTGACATCTGTTTTATTGTTTCCGTGTCGAATCTTATCTTGTATGTCATATTTTATAGCCGATAGTGGTTTACTGATGACAGTTTGCTGATATTCGTAGATTTTCTGCCGTTTTCTTATGTTTTAGTTAGCGCTTCGAGATATCACAGTTTCGACAGTATCTGGTTAGAACGGTGATATATGACATCTTGCTTTGCTATAATATGTCAATGGTTGTGAGGAATGAAACCTATTTAGTTTTGTAAGTAGGTTGGTAATCACTTATTTTTTAAAGTATTGTTTTCATTATTGAAATATTAGGTAGGTACTGAAGAAATAAAGGCAAACTGTAAATAAATTTACTTTCTTAAGTAAAAATAAAAAAGTTATCTTCGTAATCAGTGCTTGCTTAACCAATTAATGGAATGGGTATCTTTATTAAAAATTATGGAAACACGACCTAAGATAATATTAACTTATTCACGCAAAGCTAACTTGGGCTCGTACAAGAAGGATTTAAGAAGAATTTTTTAAGAAAATACTTTTATTTTTCTTAAAAAAATTCTTAACCATAAGGTCGGTTAAAAAAGTAACTTGAGTCAAAGTGGCGAACAGTTGTAGAGACCTTGTCCAGCAGTGGACTGCGATAGGCCGATGATGATGAAGTATGTTTCGATAATTTCCGTTAACGGAGGTCGAACTTTCCAAAAGGGCTCTGATTCACAGCTCATTACCCACAAGACAATGACACATACTAATTTGAAATTTCGATGACGAACACACGTCAGTTTGTCAACATTTGAATTAGTCACGGCACAAGCCCTGACCCCGCTTTCTTCTGAAATACAACCCGGGCATCTGTTCAAATATTAACAAATTGGTTTCCCAATACCACGTGTTGTATGTAATACGAAAGCGGAATTAAAGATGAGAGTAATATAATTAGTGATTAAACGAACTATTTTTTTATGACAGAGAGGGCAAACGGGCCTGAAGGTCACCTGATGGTAAGTGATCACTTCAGCCCATAGACACCGCAACAGGGGAGTCAGTGCGCCGGCCCTTGAGAAATCTGTATGCTCGCTTCTTGAAAGGCCCTAGGTCGTATCCATTCGGGAAAATTGCAGCCGGAAGCTGATTCCAAAGAGCAGCTGCACGAGGCAGAAAATTGCGCGCAAAACGCACTGTGGAAGACTTCCATCTATCAAGATGATAAGTTGTTGATAAGTGACATTATTTTCCCCTTCATAGCCACCCAAAATGCCAGTCTTTGGCACGCCGCCTCACACCTCGTTTGAAACATCCCATTTTGTAGCAACACATGCAGCGATAAAAGTTCCACTTTATAATTCATGCAACATTTACATAACAAAAGTTTTCCTTTCAGTAGAAAATAGCATTTTCGTACCATATTCCCTCTTTGTACGGCCATCATTTACAGTGCACTCAGATACTTAGAGAAGTTATCTATTGTGAGAAATGTTCAACATATATAAATATTGTTTTCTTTCTTTCGTTCCTAAAAATGCTTAGGTTTATGCCTAACAGATGCTTGATGAGGCATCGCTTTAATATTCAGTACCATAAGATTATGTTAATGTGATATGTGTACTTATTAATTGTCTTTAACTACCTGTGTCCCCATTTGACTCTATCTAAATCTTGGGCTGTGGTAGGTGGTGGATTCAAGACTCAAGACTCAAGGTCATTTATGCTTAGAATTATTTCATAAGTGTATAAGTTTTCTCATAATTCAATTTTAAATTTAAAAATTAATGATAAATGACGGGGTTTGAATCAGCTGCTCCCAGCTGGAAGGTGGCTTAACCGCTCAGCCATCATCGCTTACCAAAGCCATGGTATCTAATATAAAAAGAATATAAAAGATAGGCAAATAAGGAATCCCTGTATCAAATAGTTTCTCAAGTGACAAGAACATTGACCGCCCCATTACTTACTTTCCCAAAATAAATTGGTGATAAAACAACAGCGGGATTAATGGTGAAAGTAAGTTTGACGATGATTTCGTCAGCGTCACCAGCCTACGACTTCGAAGATATTGATTTTACGAGCGACAAACGCATTACAGCGTATATTTTCCTGTTTGGTAACAAGATTCATGGACGCATAAACATTGGGCCTTAGAGGTAGCGGGGTAAATGCATCATTACGATTGTGGACGATTACGTAATCTGTAATTATTTAACGGACACTTGAATTCATTTTATTGCTTTTCGTTGGATCTTTTTTGAATATCCATTTTATGGATTACTTTATGATCGTGATAAAGTGATGGTTTTTGTATGTAGATTTTATTGCAGCTTAAAGTTGTGATTTTCTTTTCATCTGTTTTTTTTTATGGCAGAGCACTTCCACAGTGCCTTAAGACGAGAGTTTCAAATCAAGGTCCAACAATGACGAATCATACATAATGCAGTGGGACTGATTAAAGTAAAATTGATGATGATGAGAAAATTCAGCCCACCACATTGCAACAACAAGGGCACATTGCAAATCACTACATAGTATAAAAAAGTCGCTTAAGTCGCATAAGTATGCATAGATATTTAAAAGCACGGTTGCGGTTTTTTTTAATAGATAGAGAGATTCCAGTGCTAGTTATTTATACATCTTATCATTGACATGATGAACCAGCGGATCTCAAACCGCTCGTTTTCTAGCCCCGCGTCATACGCTCGCTGCGTTCCTCGTAAAGTGATCTATCTGTCAATAGAACTTTTATTAGAGAGAGTCGCCCCCCGCCCCCCATCGTAAGAGACAAATATACGTCTCGGCTAATGTGACGCTGGAATTTTTATTGAAACCCTTTGAGGTCGGCCCGTTCAGACAGATCTTTGATATTAACCATTCAAGCCACTCGCATTTCTCTTGAATACACACAGCCACACATCTAGCCACAAAAACTATGTATCTAGTTGGATAATGAATTCTATGCATTGGACAATTAAGTTTAAAATTGTTTGTGGATTTTCGCCAATGAGGGTAGTTCAATATGTGGATGTCTGTACGTGAATAGGGTTACGGTTATTGAATTACCTGCGGTCGTCTTTTGGCGAACCCGCCTTGTTTTGACATATTCAAGTGTAACCTATTTCTTTAAGAGGCACTCTATTTCATCCTAAGACCGTTGTAAATGTCAACGTCGATTTATTATTTTCACATAGAGTGGAAATTTAACACGAATGTGACAAAAGAGATATTTAATTTGTGTGAGATTGGCCGAAAGGATTCACATTATGGTTAGGGTTCCGTACGCAAAGGGTAACACCGAAACCTTATCACTAAGACATCGCTGTCTGTTCGTCCGTCTATCTGTCTGTCATCTCAAGAACCGCGATAGCTAGGTAGATGAAATTTTCATAAACAATGTAAGTATTTTTATTGCAGGAGAGAGGTAAGCGAATCTCCGCTCGAATTGAGCCTCCTCGAAGGGTCTCCACCCTATATAATACCACAGACAAATGACCTCCCGGTCGTGTTTCGGCCAGTGAGTACTGTCTCCAGAGCCCATGGGGCGAGCGCTGCATCGGCAGTTGGGGCCTAGACCCCAACCGCCATGCCGGCCCAGCCCTAGGGCTGCGCCGGCATGGCGGTGGCAACTGACAGGTGACTGACCAGTTACTGGCCTATTGTTGCAGCGAATTGGGCTTGTCTTTCGCTTTCCATCAGGCGCAGGGAAGCCATTATATCGTGCTACTATAAAAAGAAAATCAAATACGCAAGAAAAAATCATAAATTCTAACCCTAGCAATCGCATTAGGAAAAGCCCCTGTGACCTTTCCCCTAAACACTATATTTCACGAACAAACCGACACGGCGATAGTACTTGCCTAGACATCTGTACAGACTACCCCCTGGTGCTACGGGGCAGTCGAAAGGGCCAGTCATGTCAGTCCAATATTTTAAACGGTGAATAAACTCTTTTAGTGTTGGCAAATTATCGATAAATTGGCTATCGATATAATTGACCTTGGAAATCATCTAACTATCGCATCGGCTATAGATAGGACACAAAGGTGTACATAGTTCAAAGTATCTACAGTGTCGATTGTTAGTATCATAATAATATCGGTCTTGCCGATAGTCCATTCATATTGATTTCCAATAATACCGGCACTATCGACACTTTTGTGATAATTTATCAAATCCAGTAGTAGATTACCATACAGTCGATAGTATTTATGTAATCTTTACCTTCTATCTTCTAAATATATATAATTCAAAGGTGACTGACTAACTGACATAGTAAACTGACTGCCCCAATCCACCAGTGGTCCACTGGATGGAACGGGCTGAAATTTTCCATTTAGGCATAGATGTTATGACGTAGGCATCCGTTAAGAAATGATTTTGATCAGTTCTACCCCCAAGGGGATAAAATAGGGCATAAAACTCTATTCCACGCGGACGAAGTCGCGGGCACAGCTAGTTATACAATAAAATATTGTACAAAAGGCGGACTTAATGCTGCTAGATATTACCTACGAATTAATATCAGCCTAAGTGTTTCTGCTCAGTGTGACATTGATAGTACCGATTGCTTTTGCTCAATTATCGATACTCTACCGGCCGGCAACGCAAATTCCTATAATATTAATAGCAATATCAGAGAAAATTTCCATTTAGAACATCCAACTTCAGTTCGACTACGAAAGTAGTTAAATACCTTTTGCTACTGACTGAACACAGACTGCACGCTGTAGATCTTCCACCATTAATTATAATCGACACAATTATGTTAGTAAACATAACATGAACACAGCTTCGTTGAAAATTTATCTATGCTAAGCGTGGTATCTTAAAAGCCTAACAACGCTAGTTTCAGAGTAAAAGAGAGAAAGCAAATTTTAAATGAATGGCTTGTAACACTCGCATTAAATAGAGGACTGTAGTTAAATAAACAGAGGTTTATGTAAATGATGACAGTGGTGGTTAAATATGAAACGGTTTATAAAACAGACGCTACATTTACATATCCTACAATCATAGTATGTAAATATGTAGACACTAAAAATCGATCATAATAATTAATCAGTGTATTTTCATCCACTGCTTAACGTAACCATCTCTTTAGTGAATCTGGCTACCACTACCTGAAGGTTGTCTGAAAGAGATCGTTAAAGTGTTAAGACCACCAAAATTGAACTTTGTTTTGATTGTAATGTGTTTTCCTGTCAAATCAAATCAAATAATTTATTTGTAAACATAGGTAAAATACAGATAATAATGTGCGTGGAGGTATGTATCTCTATGTTTTGCCATATTTAGGCGTACAAATTTTACATTTCATAATGTAATGTGTGATGTCTGTGTTTTTGTGCAATAAAGAGTTTCTGTCTATCTAACGTAGGATTCCTCCAGGGTACGTTTCCGATCCCGAAAAATCTGTATCCATCCCCAGCCAGCCTTTCACGAGTCATCGTCCCATCGCATTGGAGGGGGTCCCACATTTCATTTACCAAAACGAAGTGTCCATTACAATATCTTCCTTTTCCATATGTCATTTCTCTTTCCTAATGTATAGTCTGCAATATTATACACACACTTATGATTACACATAAGTAAGTAGAAAATAAGATTTGTTGTACAAATAGAAGGAAAAAGATATTACAATTAAGCTAGACTAAGTTAAAACAGCTAACTTTACCTTAACATTTGTAACAAATGTTATTAGGCAGTTAAATTTGAAATTGTACTGTACAGTCTCCAAAGATAAACATTTCAAAAACTCAACATTACATAATAATAATGTAAAATTAAGTAAGTGGTCATCCAAATCTCTCCTTCTCAAATTCCCTCCTCATCGCTCTCATTCCTATACACAGTCCTTCACCGTCCGATCCATCCGCTTGTGGAACTCCTTACCTTTATCCGTCAGACAGTCCCAATCCCTTCCTATTTTCAAATCTCGATTAAAAGATCACTTTTTGGCACATTAACATTTCTCTATTTCTCTTCTCAATCTCTCTTTTTCTCTTCTTTTTCTCATCTCACTGTATGCTTTAGGATGCTGGCACTGCATAACTCGATTCCATATAGTAGATACCGATTGTATATGTTTGTATATATTATTTGTGTATGTATTATGTGTATATGTTGTATGTCTGTATAATATTTATATGTGTGTATAGTAATGTATATATTGTATATGTTTTAAACCTATGTATTTATTATATCTGTATTTTACTTACGTATTCATTTATTTATTATTATGTATTTATATTTTGACTAAATCTGTTTCATCAGTCGATTGTTCACCTCACCCCTTCTGTTTAATCTATCCTCTATCTGAAGGTTGTCTGGAAGAGATCGCTTAGTAGGGATAAGACCGCCTAAATTGTACTACTAGTTGTTATACCTTGTCTATAAATGTTTGTTTTTTGGTGCAATAAAGAATATCGTATCTTATCTTATCTTATCTTAAGTGCTACACCGTATTATGATTTCTCGTACCTACTATTCATTAAGCAAGGCATGCTCATTTGTTCTACACTTAAAATCAACAATAAAACTTTTCCAGCTAACAGTCAAACGATTTGTTGATGCAAATTACAGGCGTGTGAATATTTTCACTGCAAAACTACTCTTTCACTCCAATAACCATCAAACAGCAATAAAGTACTAAAACATCGCATTGACGAATCATTTATCCATGCAAGTAATTGAATGATTGACCGTGAGTTAACTTATTTGCTTTGCGCTCTGAATAAACCGATCAGCCATAAGTGTAGTGTGAAAACGACATAAATGTATCAAGGGTAGAACTTGTGTGCGCTAAACTCGTGACTCAAACTTGCGCTATGGTGCACCATTGTAAAACGTCAGTGCTAAAGACTAGATTACATACAATACGCATTCTATGTATATGTTCTAATGCTCGTTTCAAAAAGAATATTATGCAATGTAATTAAAGTTGAGGATCTATCTACGTGTGTATTTTTTGGCTTTGTTCGAGAACTCTCTTAGTCTAATCCGGAGTTAGCGCGGTGGCTAAGGATGAAATCGGCCTGACAGCATCATCATCATCATGTGTAGTGACGGCTAGTCACCAATCTGTCAATCTATCCCTGAAAATCTTTATAGGTGGAGTTCAATAACTCTTTAAGAAGAAAGAAATTTATGTGAAGAAACTTGACAGTTAATGTCAAAAAATATTTAGGTTGTTTTGTGGCCGATTGTACCTCATTGTTTCGAGTGTTTGAACTTCGAACGCTTGAAGAAGTGATTCGCTGCATTCTTATAAAACGTCTTCGTAGTTCTGTCTTGATACACTTATGTGGTGAAAACCGTTGTACATACCATTACATTCGAAACAGCTAAGGAGGACAAAACCTTACTTTCGTTTTTAAATAGTCTAAACATACGTCTGCGAAATTAGCGGAACAAACTATTGTATCGCGTAATGATATGTCGCGCACGCCACACCGGCGACTGTTAATAGTACCGAGACATCATTTCTCGGCTAGCTCTTCCGATTTTCCACTTTGTTTTCACGAACGAAAGTGCATTTTCACTTGATCGATGGTGCGCAATTAACAACCGTCCGACATATTTATGTAACGCACGCGATTGGATACATACCGCGAAGGTATGCAGTCGAAAATATCTTAGATCTGTACCGTATCTTCTGATCGGTATTGGTGTCATTTTCATAGAGATCAATTAAAATTTTATTATTCTTTTCGTGTGTCGCATTCTTGGAGTAATGTCGGTTGTTACTTTTGTGGCGCAATTAATTTTAAGATTGATTAGCCAATTAATTTAACCGATGTATTTCGGTACGCCATTGACTTGAATCTAAAGTCAGTTTCCTTTACTAGCCTCTATTGTCCCACTGCTGGGAAAAGACCTCACCCAGCCTTCGCCATTCATCCCGTTTATCGATTTTTCATGTAATAAGGATATTATGATTAGGATCTGGGTGTTTTGGGAGACGCCAGTCACCCGCTCTTGTTCTATGAGTGCCAGTCATCATCTGAGGCAGTAGTGTGAAATACAGCTGACTATTTAGAATATTACGTATATATATGTTATATACGTAATAATACGTATATAACATTGTCTACATAAAAATGTTTTCGTGTACATACACGAAAACATTTTACAACAAATACATATTTGTCGTAAAATAGGAAGAAAGTACAGTAATTATTGCTGTCAGATATGCAATGACAAGAAATAAATCAGGCTTCACGAATTTTGGTGATTATTGATATCGGGCAATTAATCGCCAAGTCTCGTAATATCTGATTTATTTTTACCTCACCCTCTCCGATTAACTATCCTCTACTCTAAGGATGTCCGGACGATTACAACAAATAGATGTCTGTTATACTTAGTTTTAAGTCAATTGTCTAGAATGAAATAAACAATAATATATCTAATAATCTATCTATCTAAAAGTACGAGTACATAACTGAATTCGTGAGCATTCCCTTCCACCGTGCCGCTGTCTTATCGCTCCACAACAAACTAGCCGCTTTAGTTATGTATGTACGTGTGTATGTGAGTATGTATATCTGTGTGTATGTGGAACTCATCTCGTGCTCATGCTCCCCGCCGCGACCCTGGAACTTTGAGATTAATTCGCACGCCGCCCGTCGCTCAGATGTGCGCTGTGACAGACAGAGATAACGGTGCACTGGATATGGTACAACAAAAATAGTGGTACAACATTATGACATATTGTGAAGTTGCGTGTGGTAAAATAAAGTTTGTACTTAGAGTTGAATACTGATATGTAATAAAAAAATCCTGCAATGAAACTCGCATACGATCAATTCTAAGATTAATCCCAACCAATAAAAAAAACCTAATGAACTAAACTAAAATATAAATCTCTGTATCACAAGAATGTAAAAAAAGATGTATGATTAACAATTAGGTATTTAAAGTTAGTTTTAAATACTATACGATATACACGGATAATACGCACAAATAAATGATATTTTAATAGAAACGACTCGGAAAATGTATATTTTCTAAATTCACTTTATCAGAAATCAAACCTGACCTTTCGAACTTTAGGCACAATTTTCACATAATGCTCCATAGTTATAAAATATGTCATGTTACCCACATGTCATGTATGGTCTAGTAAAATCACAATGGCACATCAAGCGCGCTTGAATCCTCGTTCATAGAACTTGGCCATCAGCTTTTTACGCTACCGCACCTCTTTTAAAAAGCTCCAGACTTCATTAACCCAGGTGTTCTGTATTAATGAGGGCTAACTCGTTTCTCTTTTATATCAGAATTTTCTCCGCGAGATATATCGTTGATAATGTTTGTATCTCAACACTGAGTGGCTGCTTGCAGCACGCGATATTAAGCCAGCTTAGATAAGTGGTAAATTATTTCTTGTGTTCTTGATAGCGAATGCTGGCGGCGACTCTGGCCTTTGATATGTGCTGTTTTGTGATTTAAATCGGATGCAGTGTTTGCGACTGAGAGGTTTTACTGCTACGTATAGCATCGTTATGCGGAAGGTTCTGTGTTACGTCAATGTTTTTGTGGACTGGAGAACAGTGTAACGGTTCACATCCCATATATGGTTCCTATAGAACATTTTCCTTGTAATTATTATAATCATATTGACGACCTGTTTAGATTAGTGGCAGTGAATGCTGCATCTGACAAAATGGTCGGGGGTTCAATCCTCGCATGGTACAAACATTTGTGTGCGTGAACATGTCCGTTTATATTAGTCTACGTATTTGTTCTGTTTTAATATGTCTATATTTATTTACAAAACAAGTTTCTAAGTAAGTCTATCATTATTTAACTAGTCCTGTGGCACTTTTGGCATTGACCCTGCCTTCTGAATCTTAAGTCGTGTAGGTACGATCATAAACAAGTACCAACATTGATGTGATAAATGTTTATGTTTGTTCGGTGTCTCGGCTAATATTATATTAATTAGGTATCCTAGGATTCATATGTCAGGACTGGACTTTAATATTATGGTATACATTATATTTATGTTATATTCATCTCATTGTTTCATTTATATCCAGCTAAACGCTACTGCCCGGCTCCTGATATTTCCATAGTAGCCTTCTACGATACGTAACGAGTCTAGATTCTCGATATATATATCTAAACCCATTGGTTACAGCAACATTACATAAACTGACAATTATCACACACACATAAGTTCTATTTATAGGTTTATCAATAACTTTACGACCACTATAACAAAGACGATAAATTCATCTCCAATTCTTAGTAGCATCACTACCTCAGAATATAAACACCGTCATTGTTTCAACAATGAATACATTTGACCGTCAAACAAAAACTATCAGACACTTTACGGGCTACCCTTTTTCACCGGCCGACGTCTTTGTCTCTGATATCTCAAAGGTTATTGCCAATAACTTATTGGCAACATTTATCAGCCAAGTTTTGAATGAAAGACTGTCGAAATGTCTCACCATAAATCTGTGGGTCATGATAGTTTTCCAATACCTACGTTGGTGTAAAGATGAATTGTTTGAAATCTCAGCGGGATTGCTTTATTCAGAATTATGGGTACAGTTCTGTTACGTATGTTCTACTACATATTTAGCTTTTTACTACCTTTGCGCTGCCTTTAAATGGAGGAAATCTTCGCCGGCCCACATGTTTCCTTCTTTTCATGATATGGGATTAAATCTGCCGTGCGGTGGGAAATGACTAGTTAAGTTCAGAAGAAAACCTGTCCTTGTTATAAAGACCAGCTATCTATTACTTTTCGTAATGTAAAGGGAAGCCAAAGTGTTGTGTTTCATCAAATACGCAACCTGATGTAATTGTACACGGTTACAGCGTGCCGATTATGGGTATAACCTCCAAGTGTTTGCCCTAAGTGGCTAACACCTGGAGATGCCTATGTCCAGCAGTGGACTGAGATAGGCTGATGACGATGATGATTGGCTGGTATATATCTCCTTCCTAGTTCGTTAGCCCGTGAAAATAGAATGAACACATGTCATGTTATACCTACCTACCTGTGCCTATAGTTCTCATAAAAATTCGTCATGCATTTTATGCAATAGCAGCATTGTTCCACAAATGGTCGGCAGTCATAAATGATTTCATCGTTTGGGTTTTACGTCGAAAGTTGCAAATGAGTCAGGATGGTTGTGGCAAAATTTCACTGCAGTTTTTAGGGTTCCGTAGCCAAAATGGCAAAAACGGGACCCTTATAGATTCGTCATGTCTGTCTGTCTGTCTGTCTGTCTGTCTGTCTGTCTGTCCGTCCGTATGTCACAGCCAGTTTATTCCGAAACTATAAGAGCTACGTTATTAAAATTTGGTACGTAGATCATGTATTCTGTTAACCGCTATAAGACTTTAAAGTAAAATCAGAAAAAAATTCAAAATTTTTGGGGTTCCCCATACATGAAACTGAAACTCAAAATTTTTTTTTTCATCAAACCCATACGTGTGGGGTATCTATGGATAGGTATTTGAAAATGATGTTGAGGTTTCTTACATTATTTTTTTCTAAACTGAATAGTTTGCGCGAGAGACTCTTCCAAAGTGGTAAAATGTGTGTCCCCCCCCCCCCCCCCAACTTCTAAAATATGGGCATGATAAAACTGAAAAAAATATATGATGTGTATTACTATAAAAACTACTAACGAAATTTGGTTTGAATGAAATCTAGACAGTAGTTTTTTTTTAAACGTCAAAAATCAAATTACCTAATTTTTTCATTCAATCAGTGGTACGGAACCCTACGTGCGCGAGTCCGACTCGCACTTGGCCGGTTTTTTTAAAACGCTTTGTGAATAATATAGTCTGAATGTGTAAGGACAAAAATCCAAATTTACATAGGAATAGGCTATAAATTCAGTCAAAAAGTTTTATTTTAATTGTAAAAGAACCCTACTTAGAACCCGAATAAATGTAGAAATCGGGATTCATTCTAGAAATGGAGGCTAAATCTACTAAAAAGCTATCGTCTTCTGAAAAGACGAGGGATTTTTAGTCTATTAAGTCTATTAAATTTTTCCATCAATTGTTTGATATATGTCCTTCTTGGCCTTCCTTTTCCTCTCCTGCCTTCCACTTTGCCTTCAAGTATTGTACATGACGTACAGGATGTTGAAGGTGCTGGCGGAGTCCAGGGAAGAATGGAAATTGCTCCACCGACAAGAGCGAGGCTCTTAAATTTTGAATGAATGAAGTGTTGTATTTTGGTATACATAAAACCTACTGCTATCACCAACCCGCCTGCCAAGCGTGGTGACTAAGGCAAATCCCTCCAATGGGGGAGGCCTATGTCCAGCAGTGGACGCCTATAAGGTGATGATGATGATGACGATGTCTCAATGTTATTCTCATAGTAAATACGTCAAACGGTTCAGGCCGTAGGGCTTAAAGAAATGGTTATTTATACATACTTTCGAAAATCATAACACTCCATTTTTGGTCCGGATAAAAAAGAAGAAACAGGATTATCTTATTGTAAGTAAGCTTAGCCTTTGATATAAACAAAAACAAGACATTAATGCATACAATGTACTGCCCATTCAAAGCCTGGATTACTTTAAACCCACTTTTATTTGTATACGCCTTTAAGGGATCTCTTTCGAGTGGATTTTTGGGAGCCTTAGGGACTGAAGAAAGGGTAGGGATAAATTCAGTGACGGCTATGTAACATAATTTGCTTTACTCCGGGTCTTTGTTTGTTCATCAGGATGTTAGGAAATTGAATTTGTTTTTATTAACCGACTTAAAAAAAGGAGGTTCTCTGTTCGATTGTTTGTATGTATGTATGACGATTGGCTGGTATGTTTGTCCGCGATTATCTCGCGTTTGGCTGAATTAAAGCTATTTGGATACGGTTTTCAGAATAGTATTTGTTACATTCAGGAGAAGGTTTTAGTACTTTAACCGACTAAAAAAAGGAGGTTCTTACTTTGAAGTCAAGTACTAAAATAATTATTTTTTTTTTATAAGGAGAGCTTTCTGGATGACCTCACTTCATCTGATGGTAAGATTTGCAAGCGCTGAAATATAATTATCTAGATAGCACGGCGATCACGCCACCTTATACTAATTCTAGTGAGTGTCATAGAAGATGACTAAGGAAATGTCATGTCCGCTAGGTAACCACTCAGTAATTTTTTGAAAATACGACAACACACTCGCGGAGCCTATGTGAACCGCTACACTCTGATATATGTTTAGTGTTAAAAAGCAAGTGATTATCGCCTAAGTTTACGATTTCAACGGGAGCAAGTTGTAAGTGATGTTGCTTCGACGTTGTTGACTTTGGAAGAGTGCCTTGCGTAAACTATTCAGTTTAGAAAAAAAATATGTTAAAAACCTCAACATCATTTTAAAATGTACTTCGTGGTAACCGCAGTAGGTTTTATTTGTACCCAAGTTAAGCCGCCTGCGAAGAGTGGTGACTAATATGCAAATCCCTACAAATAATAGTTTTTGGGGCAGGCCTATGTCCAGCCGTGGACGTTTCCAGTCTGATGATAATGATGATTGGATATAGAGTGCGCGCCGATTGAAATAACGTTTTAATATTATGCACCAAGGTATAGTGAACCGTGAACACAAGGCCGGCCTATCCTTGATAAATTTCTTTGCTCGTGAGTATCTGACGCCTGAACAGGAAAGTGAGGATATTGGTTGGAATAAAAAGGGTAAGGGAGATTTGCGGATATGTTGTAACCCGATTTCTTGGAAGAGGGTTATCTTGTTGTTCGTTTCACCATGGTAATTTGGGCGTTAAGGAGACGCGGCGTATTATTTTCTATATAAGTCTCAGACAACATCACATAAATTGACAAGTTTTCAAAAGTTTTGAGTATAAATATACATGAGTACAGGTAAAGTAATTTATAGAGACCAGATTTCTCCCAACGCAGGCATTTTTTGCTTGAAGGGAGAGGTCCTAATATAATGTACCCTCCTTACCTGTAATCTGTGTTCATTAGAATTTAGGTAATTATGTATATATTTTTTCATCCTTAATAAATATTCTTCACATGAATGCTTGTCCCGTGTGAGGATCGAATTTACGACCCAGATGGTAAACTCACTACCAAATCAGCAACCTAGCCTAAACAATCTATACTTATAATAAATCTGTAGAGAGGTGAATTCTGTACATTGAATATATTTTCAAAATAACTATTAGGGGATGATTAGTGATCGATACTGATGCCAAAAATGCAATCAGTAAAATTTTTGTCTGTCTATAGAAAAAAAACTACTGGACGGATTACTCCTGGGCAGGTTATAGTATACTTTTCATCACGCTACAATCAATAGGAGCAGAGCAGTGACGGGAAGTGTTGGGAAAACCGGAGGAATTTTTATCTGTAACTTAACCTTTAGGTAGGTACCATTTTATGAGTTTCGTTATTTTTGAAACCCGATATCCACGCGTGCTACGCCGCCGGCACAGCTAGTATTTTAATATTATACTCCATGTCTATTTAGACTACAAACGCAACGAAAAATTCTTATCATCAAAAGACCCTTTGCATTATGTTAAGAAGCAACAAAATAAATCTAATATCTCCTTCAAAAGGATCATTATTTCACATATTACATTCCTCATAATGGCAATTTGAATACATCTTCCTTTACAAAAGAAAGTTACAAAAAAACATACTTGTCTCAGCTGATTTCGTGAAACCGGAACCGTACTTTCGTCATTTAAATGTGACAATTGATCACCATCAGTCAAAGCCGCGGCAGGTCAAAGGCTTTCATAGGACTTTTGACATGTGCTTCAATCCACTTCACTTTCGCATCTGTGATTGACGACACATCAAGTGCTGCAGTGCACATCACTTTCACTGCGGATGACATTCCATTGTGATGTCGGGCTAACAAGCCCGGCCAATTAACGGGGCGAGCGACAGATGTAGTGGCTTTTTTTTTAGTAGCTCGACATAATGGCTTCCCTACGCCTGATGGAAAGTCAAAGAGAAGCCCAAGTCGCTGTGACAACTGGCAAGTAACTGGTTAGTTACCTTGTTGCCACTGCCATGCGGACCCAACTCTAACCACCCACGAGCTCCGGAGACCCTACTCACCAGCAGAAACACGACTTGGAGGTCATTTGGCTGCGGTATTCTATAGGGTGGAGGTCCTTCCCCGGACGGGCAGCTCAATACGAGCGAAGATTCGCTATGCCCTACCTCTCTTCTCTAGCTAGTGTTTAATCTAATACGTACTAGTGTATTCATTGATAGTATTCCTCAGTCCCAAGGGACAAAATAACCCACCTAAGACATGCCACGCTAGGCCACACAACGCCACCTAGCCCCAAACTAAGCCGAAGCTTTTACTATGGGTACTAGACAATTGATAAACCTAATAAGATACATTTTTTCGTAAATAAATACATATTATACATAGAAAACACCCAGACCAATACGAACTGACATGCCATGTTCATGAACACAAATATTTGTACTGTGCGGGAATCGAACCCACGACCACGACTTGGCTCAGAGGGCAGATGTCACTACCAAATGAGCTATAGAGCCAGTCAAAATCTATATCTTCTATATCTATATCTATCTATACTTAGAATAAATCTGTAGCGAGGTCAATTCTGTACATTAAATATATTTTCAAAATAACTATCAAGGGATGATTAGTGATCGATACTGATGCCAAAAATGCAACCAGTAAAATTATTGTCTGTCTGTCTGTATGTTCGTTATAGAAAAAAAAGTACTGGACGGAATTTAACGCAACTTGGTACGATTATTCTTCATACTCCTGGGCAGGTTATAGTGTAGACTACTGCATGGAATTCAATTCTGTTTTCATCGGTATATTGCTAGAAGTCTAACTTAAAATTTAGGCATTCCTTAAACCATTTTATGGAAGTCCGTTATTTTTGAAACCCGATATCCACGCGTGCGACGCCGCTGGCACAGCTAGTTGTAAATAATTAGCAATGTTATTCTGCTAAAACACATTGTAATACACTACGAATAGTAGTACTGTATCTAGTTTTAAGTCGTTTGTATGGTGTGCAATAAAGAATCTGTCATGTTTACGCGAATCTCTTCCAGAGTACCATTCCTCTAGCTGCGTCTAAACGCGACTATTTCACAGTTAATATCTATAAACCGTGAAAGTTGATTTAAGTGTATAATGCTCGTAATGTTCTTGTTGACTGAAATTAGTTGTTAATGCACTTGAATGTCGGTGAGACATGCGTTGACTGAGAAAACTTTCTTGATTGAGAGATTTTATGGTAAGCATAAGGCAGTGTTTCAACGATGCGTCGATTTGGGTTAACGATGTTGGAATCGTCTGCAAATATTTTGCAGTACAGACTATCTTCCCTACCCTACCTATATGGCATAGATTCAGCATAATTCTGAAATAGCTTTATTTATATTAGTACCAGTGTCGCGGCGTATTGTGGCACCGCGACGTATACTGAGCTTATTTTTATTTTAAAGAAAGAAAAATACATTTATTAGGTCATGGGGACCTATTACATTTCTTAATCAATCAATCAACAGCTTTAATCCGCCCACTGCTGAATGTAGGCCTCCTTTAATTCGCGTCACATTTCTTTATCCCTTAGTAGTATACTGGGGTGTAAGGGAGCGACCTATCACCTTTTCGCTCCAAGCCATCCTCACCTGCCCGTGGTGCATCCTGCCGAACAACAAACGAGGCTCTGGCAAACCGAATGGTGGCGGTAAAACCATCACGATAAAAGGCGTAGCTAAATATCACAGGCCGATGACGGGCAGCAGCGTCATCGGAGCACGAAGCTACGCTCTGCGATCGCCAACCCGCCTACCAAGCGTGGCGATTATGGGTATATCCTCCAGAAGTTTGCCCTAGGCGGCGAACAACTGGAGAGGCCTATGTCCAGCAGTGGACTGCAATAGGCTGATGATGATGATGATGAGTATTACTGAATATAGAAGAACTGCTGGCAGTTGTTGGATGGGAGAAGCCCGGGATAGCTATATCTATATGGCTATATCTAGATGACAGTGATCTTTCTGATCAATCATAATTCATTTTAATAACAGGATTTATTACTTCTAATTCCATGTGTCATTAAATGGCCTACATATTGAGTTGCCTTACAGACAGGTTTAACGAGTTACCTACGTCTACGTAGACATGCTGTCGCCACTTGCTCTTTGTAAAAAATGAATATAACAAAAATATCTCTTGATCTGATCCATTATCTGATCTGGTCTAGGTTTCTGTTGGCAAAAAAATACATGTAAATAAATTTATAATGCATTTTCCGTTCTCTATTTCATAATCTTATGAGAGGATAGTCTTACATGACCGAAAAAAGAACAAATGTAAGACGAACAACATGAATTAATATCTAATCTATGGATGCATACATCCGTATTTTAGATAAAAACCGTTTATTGGAAGAGCCGTGTTACTGGAAGAGCAGTCTTACAGGAAGAGTCATGTCGAATCGTGCTGCGCATCCTGACTCTTCCAGAACTACGACGCTGGCGAGAACACCAGGGAGTTTAGCTGATGAACATACACAGGACACCACCGACTGCCTCCCTTGGCAGACGGTGACGGCCCGAAGGGATTCTCCTCGAAAAAAAGGGTTCGAACCTTTAAAGCGATTACACTGCACCGCGCCTCCTCGCAGTTTTGACAGAATCTGTTACCCCGCACAGACTCAACCTAACTAAAGTGGCTTGGCTGCTCCTGCGCACAGATTCTCTACAATCGGTTGATTAAGCTCATACCGCGGTGCAGTGGGAGAAACTCCTTTACTCTCTATGTGGCGCTCGAAACGACTAAACCAAACCAGATAATCACTACATAGTGTACCCAGCTTTAAAATTACCAGCAACCACATTTTAATACAAAGTATTGAAATTGACTATCTAGACAAACAACTGCATCAACAAACCCGCAAGTTTCCTAACCAATAAAAATAAAAGCACGCGCAATCTAAATTAGCTTTTACAACTGGTGCAATTAAAGCACAAACCGTAATTGCTTCTGACGCATTGGTATCAGGTTAATTTCCACTACTGCCCTGTATGGACAGTGAGTTAAGTTGTAAACTTGCGACAGCTCTCTCGAACTGTCCCCAAGACCAGATGTACGGGGGAGGCCACACCGGCAGCGGGCGAGCGATGGAAACTATTGAAACTAAATATTAAGAACTGGAGGGACAAACGAAATTTATTTTTTCTTGTGTATTTTATGTTCGTTTCTATTATATGTTTTGTCGATGTGTTGTTGTGATGTCCTTGTAAGTAGTAAAAGTTTCTTATTTCTTATTAAATTTATAAATTTATAATAAAAAATAAAATAAAATACGGAAATAAACATTAGACACGCACTTACGAGATAGGAAAGCACCAGAACTAATTTTTCAAGAAAAAAAAGAGACAATCGAAAAAAGAAATCGACTTTCAGTATCGATTGAATCGCTGACGTAGTCATCAGCTAACTATTATCTCTTTATCTATATGATGTTAGACCGTCTGGCTAGCTCTCTCGCTCGCTTGTTGTATGGCCTGCACTAAAGACAGTTTATTCTACTCGTTAGTTGGAGCGAAACGGAATTGTTGTATCGTAGTATAGGTCCAAAGCTTTGGATTTGAAAGCACCCTTTGGCTCAAAGCAATTTACTACTGTATATAGATACCAGTATACAGTAGTAATTGCTTTGAGATTATGCGTTATTCTAAGTATACTGATATAGGCTGATGATGATGATTCTAAGTATAGCAGTAACTAAATATATTGTATGGTGTGCCATAAAGATTATATCTACCCAAACTAAAGTTGAAAATGATAACATCATCAGCCTATTGCAGTCCACTGCTGGACATAGGCCTCTCCAGTTGTTCACCACTTAGGGCAAACATGGAGGATATACCCATAATCGCCACGCTGGGCAGGCGGGTTGGCGATCGCAGGGCGCAGCTTCTCGCTCCGGTGACGCTGCTGCCCGTCATCGGCCTGTGGTATCTAAATACCACAGGCCGATGACGAGCAGCTAACTACGCCTTCTATCGTGATGGTTTTACCGCCATCAGCCGGTTTTCCAGAGCCTCGTTTGTTGTTCGGCAGGATGCACCACGGGCAGGTGAGGATGGCTTTTAGCGAAAAGGTGATAGGTCGCTCCCTTACGTCCCGAAACGCTTCGCTTCTCGGCCTTTTGGCTAAGATCAAAGTGAAAATGATATAAACGGCAATTGTACACGAATATGACAGTACAAATACAAGTGCCGTTTAGCGAATTCGCAAGACGTAAAGGGAAGATATGGGAGTGCTACTGAGCCAAGTGCTCTCATAACAAAGCGCATAAAATGAAACAAACGATTTCGGTAGGTACGCGCCGACGACCCGACGAGGAGGAAATTTGATGTGGCAGCTGTTTTGCTTTGAGGATAAAAATATCCTGCGGGCTAGTGATGTGTAACTAATCGTGTCGATATTTTTTACAAAGTGTTCAGGTTACGCAATAAAATATTTTGATACAGCCTTTTCTTTTTATTACAAATTAAAAGGGAAGCAGTTAATGTTTCTGAACAATGTGCGGAATTCATTTTGTTTGCCATCGAGAATGACACACGAGAGGAAGAATTACAAATTATAATAGTTTTTCAAATTGAGAGAGCTGAGCAATAAACTGCTCTTTTTATAAGGCAGCTAGGGTTCCGAGTTCATATGTATAAGAAATAATTTCCAAATTGGACCCGAAAGTAAGCGAAATATTCAAACATTCAAATCGACCTTTTAAAGATGCACTCTTAGAAGAAACGCATTGAAGGCTTACTTATTATTACTTGTAATGTCAATCATCATATCAGCGATATTATTTAATTTTACTTTCGGCGTTATGTCGCCTTCAAGGACTATTCAAAGGTGAGTAGAAAATTTACATTTGAATATTATATCTATCATCGACATAATCTTACAACCCTAAGCACATCACTAGTAAACAACCGTGGGACTATTCCGGCATGTTGAGGAAAGACTCGTCGGGAAATGTATCTTGTACAACGAGATCCATTTCTAATGAGAGCTAGAACTGACATTCGTATCACTAGTTCATATATAAA
Source organism: Conogethes punctiferalis (assembly GCA_031163375.1). Lineage (NCBI taxonomy): Eukaryota > Metazoa > Arthropoda > Insecta > Lepidoptera > Crambidae > Conogethes > Conogethes punctiferalis. Next base: position 5,182,254 of record CM062086.1, read on the forward strand.
CCAACATGATATACTATATTGTACATATAACTTAACGCAGATAAAAATACGTAGTATATAGAATACTTACGTTTAGGCAAACAAAGGTAGGTAATTAGGTATATATTTGCGCAAGATGGCTGCCAAGAGCTGGATGGATGAAGCCCAGAATATCAAATAACTAATGATCGGAGGAGCTTACGCCCAGCTGTGTGTGGTAATGATCAGTGATTGTACTATATCAAGAGCCATGGATTTTGTTGGATAAATCGATTCCAGAATACTTATGTACTATGTAACACTTTTTGAGCTCATAGTAAAGGTGGTTTGATAGCATAGAAAGAAAGTCAAGTACAAAACTTGGCATGAACTTTTATTTAAAACTGGTGATGGAAACAAAAATTAAGGACTTGGACGAACACACGTAACGAGGTGATCTATCACATAATAAGGGTATCCTTACAAATAAACATAGGAAGCATTAATCGAATACAAACAAACAGTTAATTGCTCGTTTTTCTTTAACCCAAAACCTACGCCACCAACGTAGTCAAAACAAGAACTCCACTAAATGACCAGTTAAAAAAGTCAGTTAATCGCTACCCTCGTAATGGCTTACAAACAACCGTGGGATAATATAAATGGGTCATTTTTACCGGCAGATCCATTTCTAATGAGCGAGCGAACAGACGTGCGTTACCGGTCGTATATAGCCGTGCTAAGTGAAAACGTATTTCTGCAATCTGTCGGCAATCTCACTAGGAATTATGTCCGTAGAAACGATATGAATCTTAAGAAAGTGAGGTATATTTTTATGATGATGACGGTCTGAGCGGTCTTGCTTGTAGCTTGTTGATAATACATATTTGGAGATGAAATAACAGTTTCTTGTAGAATTACTAAAGACTAGAAATAAAATGCCATATCTTCTGGTGTTTCTGGAATTTATTATCTTAGTTTGAGAGGAGTGGTTATAATGAATTGTTATATAACACGCAGTTATTTTATTTATTAGGAGTATGAAGATATTTGTTTGCTTCGTAAACTTTACTGAGGATATTAATGAAGCTTACAATTTAGGACAAGCCTAATTATTCTACTATACTACTTGTCATAAATAGCCCAAGTGATAATAAAAATGGAAAATATTTTGATTCATATATATACATACTTACTTATGAACCGTCAGGTACAAATAAAAATGACTGAACCACCGGTTTCTGAAGGTAGTAGTTTTCATCGAGAAGAGCCGACACTTACTTTTTTATTGCCAATATGTATAAAATGCTTGTATTAGCACGTTCATAATGAAATAAATGTTAATTTTTAAAATCTTATAGCTAGAGATAATAGCTAATCACTTTTCTACAAAAATCATAAATATTAAAATCTACTAAGTAAAAAACAACACTTTATAACAAATAGCATGGCAAATAAAAATATAGTCAATAAAATGACCATGGAACTTCTCAATACAGTTGCAAAAGACCAGCACAGCGTCTTGTTAAACAACAGACCATATATTTATCCCACTGACCATTTTATTTCTTATCAAACGAGATGATTTGTATTTCCTACCGCCATTTAAATAATGGCCATGTTATCTTTTAAATGAACTGCAAAACTGGTATGTTGTATTATGAAATATAAACCAGCCACGCCTAGCCGGTGTAGGGAAGAATGAACTATAAAGATGTGAATTGGCTACGTATAAAATGTAGAATGGATGATTCTTACTATCAAGGAGATATAATAGTAATTCTTCGTGAAGTCGAAGTGTTTCTGGGACGTAAATATTGTTGACTCGGGCTTCGAATCCTGAGAACTCTTGATTCTTGCTACGAAGACCAACGAAGCATTTAATATACATAATAATAAATAACAATAAAATTAACATAATATTCCCGAAGAACAGATTTACTATAATACCTTCGTGCTGAATCTATTTGGTTCCGTATGTGTTCATAGAGTTTCGACAGACATACACAAAGTGTAGGTATTACTTCACGGAGATTTTATTCACGCGTCTGAAATTTTTGTTAAAGTAAAATAATTTTGTGTTCAACACAAGAAAAGGTGTAAATTAGGTAATGTAGCTCACTACGTACTTGTTTATCCGATGTGAGACGGAATTCGATTTCTTTTGGTTAATGACTATTATCAGTGTTTTGACTCGCAAATGACGGCTTCAAACTTTTTTAAAGACGTTGCGCGTAAGAATTACAATTAATAAGTTTGCAAGATTAGACAAGACAGTAGATTTCAAGAACTGTACCAAACGGCTAAAGAGCTTTCCGATGTACGAGTAGATATGCATAATTGTCATCATTCCGACTCCAGGGCTGCTAATAAGCAATTTAATAATAATAATAAATTTATTTCCATAAAACACAAGTTACAATAAATATAAAATTCACAGGTCCCCCCCCCCCCCACACTAGGCTAAGCCTGTCCTGTGGGGAATAGAGACCGAGTTAATAAAAATAATAACTATTGGCACAAAGTTAGTTAAGTAGAAACTCAACCTATCCCAAGAGACCTACTCGACGTTTCATGAATATTGCGCGCGTTTGTAAACATAGTTAAGATCATGATTGGTGCACGAAAATAGTTCTCCAATAAAAAGAAGCTATACCAGCCCTTAATATCAGGACTTTAAAGGCTCAAATCGAATCCAACATTACATATTACCTAAGACTTGTTTTCACCGTCAATTACCCGATTAATTTATTGTTGATTAGTACTAAAATTGCCTTACAGTAATCTAGATACACCTGTTAAGATGCAAGAGGCATGATGACTTTTACAGCTGACCATAACTGGAACTTCGATTATATTCTTATCTTTCGATATATGTGTTTTACACCTGAATAATACTCGGTACACACACAGTATCAATTTTATACACATAATTAAATGTAGTCTAGAAATTAGTTAGTAGCAACTTTGAAATCTAAAAGTTGTCAGTGATAACACCTACTGTAGTGCATCGCACGTACCTACACACGCTTGTATTTTTCAATATCTCCTGCGTACTTGAATAGTATTGGAGATAGGCATCCTTTTACCTTGACTACACTATTAGCATTTGATTTTAATAATAAAGAGAAGAAAAGAGAAGGCAACATATAAAAACGATTAGGTACTTTCACTTTAATTCGCATTAGACCTATCCGCATTAAAATATTAGTGTTTTTTTATAGTAGCTTGACATGCTTGGCTTCCCTACGCCTGATGGAATGCGAAAGAGAAGCCCAATTCGCTGTGACAACGGGCAACTAATGTGCCCAAACCATACTAATCTGCTACTGATATTTTTCGTATATTAAAGATTTCACTCTTTTGACCAAAACTGGTTCCTTGAAATATAATTCAACATCCACATCATCTTTTCATTCATAGGCCCTTCAATAGTGAAGGGAAACCTTTCGAAGTTATTAAGTTTAGCGCATGCAAAATACAACACACTACTCTATTAAAACTGATAGCTCTAAGAATACTAAGCAGGCAAATGCACCTGCATCTTTATTTTCAAGAAACCTAACATAGAATCGAACCATTCGGTAAATTAGAGAAAGTTTTACGACCATAGAAAGACATTTTTATTGGTGCATACAAATTTATAGTGCAGTGCAAACATGATGGTTAAAACTGTATCAATTATGCTCTGGGTACACTAGAAAGTTGTATTCTTACACGAATTAATTAAAACGCCATTAAAATCCAATCAATGAACTTGTTTATGGGTTTAGTACTGGGTGTTTATTATCGCCGGCGGTCACCGAATCGTAATAAGTATTACGTTGTTAGCCGGTAGTGAGTTCAAAGTTATTGTGATAATTTGAGTAAGTTGTGGTTGAAACTAAAATAGTTTATTCAAGCCTTAAAGGCCTTAGATAGGGCCAAGTTTTAGGTTATTGAAATATGTGTGGATCTAGCAAAAATAATATACCTACTGGTAAAATTAAAATAAACATAATGGTTTAATGTACAATAATAACATAATACATTATGTATCGTTACATTCGGTGACGAAATAGTACTCGTATACAAATCAACGCCCAATTTCTTTTCGTGGCTGTATGTCGTAATGCAGGCCCGCCGCTAGCGGTTTGAACGCCGGTGTGCAATTCCTATCGTGCCGCCCCTATCTAACTACAAAACCTAGGTGTTTATAAAAATGTGAAAACAAAAATGCTGTACAGTGAAAAACTATGTTATATTAAGTTATTTTATACAAGATAAATACACTAATACGATATTAAATGAAAAAATGAAGGCAAGAAAGGTGCAGTTTATACATGCTAAAAAATTTCTCAAGAGACCCCGCTAGTTTTTTTTCTCTGTATCTTTTTCTCGTTTTTGCCGTCGAAATTGAGCTTAAAATTTTTTTTCCTTTTTTGCGGTTCCTGGAATTTTTTTTAAAAAGTTTAGTATACGGTTGTACAAAAGTAACTTAAATCCCAAAAGGGGGTCGATCATTCCACCCAGTGGCGTAACTACAGGGTGGCATGTCGGCAAAATGCCACGGGCCCCCAGCCGTAAGGGGCCCCCGGTCAGAGGAGAATCCAAACTCCCAACATAAATTTATTATAACACATTTAGGGCCTCGAATGGTATAGTTACGCCACTGATTCCACCCATTATTGCGAACAACCTTTACTAGGGGGTCAACACTGAAATCGCGAAAAATTCAGCTTTTCCATGCATTTGTTAGGAATAGTTATTTTCTTTCGCGATTTCACCGTTGACCCTATAGTAAAAGTTGTTCGTATTTATGTGTAGAATGACTCCCTTTCGGGATTTAAGTTACTTTTGTAACACCCTGTATAGGTATAATTTTAATAATTTTAAAATCTTCACTCTTAATTTGTATAACAAAAAATACCCTTTATACCACAAAAATAATCACAATACAAATAATAAAAAAAATGTTCATACCTACTGCACACAAATATAATGGAATAACTAATTTTTTTTTTCGCGACTTCAGAGTTGACCCCATAGTAAAAGTTGTTCGTATTGATTAGGTGGAATGTCCCCCTTTCGTTACTTAGGTTACTTTTGTTACACTCTGTATTAATTTTAATACATTTTCTTTTTAAATAAATCTTTACTTTAAGTTTTTTCAGTAAAATAACCTTTAAATTTTACATGAATAGCTGCTGTTTATATGAATGCGCCCATATGCTGATTAATTAAACAAAGACACTTACGATAATTATGATTTTTTGCGCCGACGGATAATGTAAATAATTTTCTAAATTATTTTTATAGTCACACTTCGCACAAAAGTATACAGAATATTATTAATTTTAAGTACCCTGGACTGTTTCCGGATCTCACATTAGGGCTATAACAAAATAAATAATTGAAGTTTGTTGTTCACTCACATCACTTTCGCATTTGTGTTAAATAAATAAAAACAAAGAAATGAGAATATAGTTTTAAGGGGATTTCCCCTGATATTTGTGGGATTTCCCCATTTCGCATAAAGCACGATACGGATTAACTTTGTTCTCATGAATTTCAATAGATGGCGCTATGTAATGCTACGATATAAAATAAATATTTGGGCGCCGTTCATCATATTATTTTTATAAGGATAATCTTTTTAGTATTGTGAGGTGACAATGTCTGAATTTTAGTCGATGATTGTCTGATTTGCCGCCCCCCTGAATGCGCCGCCCGCGTGCATTGCACGCCTTGCACGCCCGCTTACGGCGGGCCTGTCGTAATGTAAGACTCGAATAAGGGATTTCTTTAGATTTTGCTTCTCAGGGTTTATGTACTTGGCTGCTATCACTATGATTTATGATATTCTATATATTAAATAAATAAAATAAATAAAAATAAAAAGCCTTTTATTTCCTGCGAAGTTTTTAGGTAGGATACAGAGTTTGAAAAAAAAAATTAAAATATACTTAATGTTTAGTGTTAGATACATTTGAAAATAAAAATAAAGGTAATAAAAATAAAGTTTGTAAGTAAATCTTGATAATTTAACTATGTATATTTTAAATCTATGTAGGTATTTATTTTGCAAGAACCCTCCTCAGGTAGAGGTGAAGGCCTCCTCTAAAGAAGTCCATATTTCTCTGTCATGGGCAGTTTCTGGCCAGCAAGGGCCAGCTATTTTTACAATTTCGTCTGCCCATCTCATGTATGGTCTGCCTCTCAGCCTTTTGCCGTCTGGACCCTTCCATTTTGTGACTCTGCTAGTCCACCTGTCGTCTTTTTGCCTTGCGACGTGACCCGCCCATTTCCATTTTAATTTTTTAGCGTAGGTTAATGCATCTGTAGCTTTGGTGGTGTCTCTAATTTTTGTATGACGAATTTTTTCTATTTTTCTAATATTTAGCATGCTACGCTCCATCGCCCGTTGGCAAGTAACAATTTTATTTTTTATTTTTGTTGTATATTTCCAAGTTTGACAGGCGTAGGTCAAGCAGGGTAGGAGGCATGACGTCATCGTTTTGGTTTTGATACGAACTGGCATGTTGCTTTTAAATATTTCGCTTAGAGACCAATATCTGTTCCAAGTATTTTGTATTCTTCGTTGTACTTCTAATTCATTTTGTTTTCTGTCAAAACCAATTTGTTTTCCAAGGTAGATGTATTTTTCTGTATATTTCAAAATTTCATTGTTTACTGTAATTTGTCTGTTAGTACTGTTTGTCATAATCATTGTTTTTGAAAGGTTCATTTCGAGTCCTACTTGTTTGCTAGCTGCGTTTAGCGAATCTAGCATGGTTTGCAGTTGGATACTGGATTCTGATAGTATAACCAGGTCGTCGGCGAAGCGCAAGTGGTTTAGGTATTTGCCGTTAATTGTGATCCCTGATTTTTCCCAGTTCAGTGGTTTTATTATTGACTCTAGGATAGATATAAATAGTTTTGGAGACAACGGGTCTCCTTGTTTCACACCTCGTTGGATGGGGAAAGTGGGGCCGGTAGATTCCAGTTTTATTTTGGCTGTGCTTCTCTTGTAAACGTTTCTAATTATTTCAATATATTCTTGTTCAACTTCCTGGTCTTTCAATGCCGTCCATATACTTGAGTGTGAGACGGTGTCGAAAGCTTTTTTATAATCGATAAAAGCGATGTAGAGATCTCTTTGTCTTTCCTGGTATTTTTCTATTATTAGTTCTAGTGTATGTATATGATCCATTGTCGAAAATCCTTTACGAAAACCTGCTTGCTCTACTGGTTGTTTTGCTTCTATTTTCGCACTTATTCTGTTGTTTATGATGGAAGAAAATAGTTTGTAGATACAAGAGAGTAAACTTATAGGTCTGTAGTTTGTAATGTCTTTTGAGTCTCCTTTTTTGTAGATTAGAATTATTTCGGACTCCATCCACTGTGATGGTATTTCAGCAGTTTCTAGTATACGATTAAATAGATGTGTTAAAGGTAGCGCCAGCAGCGGGCATGCTACTTTGATGGCTTCATTGGTGATGCCGTCGGGTCCTGGGCATTTATCTGTCTTTAATCGTCTTATTTCATGTATGACTTCTTCTTCAGATATTGGTGTAACATTTTTGATCTTTGTAGAGTCGACCTTATTGTAATCTGTACTCTCTTCCGGATGTGCACTGTATAGAGTTTTGTAGAAATCGGTTGCTACTTCTATGATTTCTGTACGATTACTTAAGGTTTTGTCTTCACGGTTTAAACCATCTATCCAGAGTTTACTCATTTTTAGTTCTTTGAATGCCTTTTTTGAGCTTCCCGTGTGATGCATATGTCTTTCAATATTCTTCGATCTATAAGTTTTATAATCCTGTTTTATGTATTTACTTATTAGTTTGTATAGTGCTGTTAATTCATTTTTTGTTGCTCTAGTTTTAGTCTCGGCATGGTGTAACTGTTGTCTTCTCCTAATGAGTGCCAATGTGCGCTCTCTTAGAATTTTATGAGTACCTTTTCGTGTTTCTTCTGGTATTCGTGCGTCTTGTAAACTTTGGGATATAGCCTTTATTAATTTGTCGTAGTGGGCCTGTAGCGCTGTTTCTTCTTCGCGATTAGTTATATGTTGTAGATGAAATGTGATATTCTGTTTGTAATTTATTATTTCTTGTTCTATTTTCAGTGATGAATAACTTTTATTTTTGTATCCCGTCCGTTTTTTCTTCCGTTTTGTGATGGTCAAGGTTGCTCTGATTGGTCTGTGATCTGATGGAAATCGAATGTTTAAGACTTCTATATTTTGGAAGATGTTTGGATGATTTGACATTATATAGTCTATTTCGTTCTTATGTTTACCGTTAGGTGATCGCCAGGTCCACCTTTGCTTATTGTTTTTATGGAAGAAAGTATTCAAAATTGCAAGTTTATGTTCAAGAGCGAAGTTTATAAGCCGCTGACCTCTTTGGTTTCTTTCACCGTAGCCATTTGGTTTCATTATTAAATATTCATCTTTTCTTGGTTGTCCTATTTTGGCATTTAAATCACCCATTATTATGTAACTTTTGTGGGCCTGGTCGATCGCCATGTTTACATTAGAATAGAAAGTATCGATGTCTTCCTCGCACGCCGCCTCCGTCGGTGCGTATACTTGTATGAGTGACATGTCCAGTCCTTGGGTGTTTATGTTTAATATAGCTACTCTATCACTAATGCTCGTAAAGCTGTCAATCCATTTCTTGCGGGTTTTGTTTATAATAAAACCGACTCCGTATTTTCCGGGTGTGTTGCCTGTGTGGCATAAAATAAAGTCAGCATGTTCTTCTATCAAGGTTCCACTACGTCTTACTTCGCATAGGCCTATTACGTCATACTTAATTCCTTTTATTGCTTCGTTCAGTTCGATTAAACGTTCGTGGGTAGACAAAGTTCTAACATTGTAGCTTATTATGTAGAGCTCGTCTTTTGTTTTATGAGTTGAGTTGATTGGTTTGAGGGGTAGTGTCGTTTCTTGATTTTTTGAAAAAGTTTCCAGTTTCTTCTTTAGAGGGTTTTGGTCTTGATCTTCCACGGTGACCAGCCGGATTGGAAGATGGGATTTTGTTTTTGTTGTTTTATTTATGTTACCTGTGTTGGAGGGGGGCGGTAGTTGCTACAAGTTGTCAGTTATGTTACCTTGAGGGCTAGGCATGTTGTTTGGATTTTTATTTACTAGGAAATTTAGCATGCTTGGTTTAATCATTCCTTCAGACATACTAGAGGTTCTTCTTATTTGTGTCTGTTGTTTGTTTTTCTTGTTGGCCTGTTTTTTCATTACATCATCAGTAGGTGATTCAGGGGATAATGTGAGTAATCTCTTATTGTTGTTGCCCGCTGTTTTATTTTTAGCTTGTATGACAAGTTTGTCGTACTTAATCTTCACCGTATTTCCTTTCTCTCTCTCGAGTTTTGCCTGCTCCTGTAGTTCCTTTCTCTTTTCTAGTATTTGTTTCGGGTAGTCTTCCGTTATGTAATATATGGTTTCTCTTAGTGCCTCTCGTCTCTCTTTAAATATTTTTATTTTTGTGCCTAGTGTGGTAAATGTAGTAATTATTGGTCGGGGCCTCTCACCTTTCTTACCGATTCTCTTTACTTCTTGGATATCTCTGTGGTTTAAGTCTAGAGAAAAATATTTCTTTACAAAATTGATTATAATGGTTTCCAGCATTTGGTATGAGGTTTCAGTTTCCTCAATGCCGAAAAAGACGATATTTTTTTTACGTGCCTGTTTTTCCAAGAAATAGATTCGTTTTTCTTGATTTTCCAGCTTTTCGTTTAAGTTTTCGTATTTTTCATCCAAAATTATGAATTTTTCTTCCAATATGCAGTTTATATTTTGTGTTACTGTTTCTGTTACTTTTTCCCCGCTTTTTAAGATTGTATTTTTCTGCAAGTCAAGTTCTTTTTGTATTTTACGAAGTGCGTTCATTACTTCGTCCATGTTTACTTGTAGGCTAGTGACCTCTAGTGAGATTCCACAGAAACAGAAACTCGTCGTAAGTCGCCACTTACTTAAATTATATGTATATTCTATATATTATATGTATTTATTTCCAAAAAAAAGTATCTAAGTAAGTTTATCAGTTGTCTAGTACCCATAGTGCAAGCTTCAGCTTAGTTTGGGGCTAGATAATGCTGTGTGGCCCAGCGTGGCATGTCTTGGGTTATTTATATACTCGATGAAACACCCGTGAAGTCTGCTGCGTTTAGAGAGAATAGTCGGCCTACAGTTAGAGTAATCTTACAATCCAGCAGTGGCAACTGATAAACTTTTGATTACTTGTCGGTTCCCGCAGCAACTTGGAACTCTCTTTCGCTATGCGTTAGGTGACGGTAGGGCGAGCTACTATAAAATAACAACTTCAAAAACTTTTACTTCAGTGTTTTTATTATTTTTATTGTTATAATTAACGGTACCATTGAAAATCAGCGCCGCGGCGCTTGCGTCACGGCTAATGCTGAGTGGTTACCCTTTTCATTGCCTTTTTAGTGTACGTTATTACGTTAAATGTGCCTACCTGTGTGATACCTTCGTTTTACATAATATTTGTTTAAACTGGCATGTATTGTTTTGCACTAAATAAAGGTTTTTTTCTTCCTTTAAAAAGTCCATAAACTAAAGAATCCTACGAACAGAAAGGGAACATCGTTCGTAATACCTAGAAGCGTTTATGGTGAAATGTAACAGCCGTTTCCGCGGCACGCGTATTACGACTGATAGGGATCGCGATGGTATCGGTAAATAATTATGTTATTATAATTATGTGGTACAAAGTCGCTTCCGCACGCGAGTTCCTTCATAGTCGTAGATGTTCATGTGAACAGTTATAGGTTGGTAAGTTCATTACATATATAGACGAAGTGGTTTGGTTTCCGGATTTAGGATACACCCCATCTTATCCCGTAAGTATCGTAGAAGTCAACTAGAGGAATATCAGGGAACACACAGCAGCGTTTTTGTTTCTTTGCAGGCATCAAATCCTGCTCACTTGCTCACACACTCACATCAGCCAGCAAAGAAACAAAAATGATGCTTCAAAAAATCTTTAATTAATAGCCATAATATTGAAGCCCATAATATTATGAGAACGTTTCTCGAGCTCTATGAAACATCAGTAAAACCTGTGTGTGCTGATCAGTGACAAAAAAAGTTGGATTACATCCAGTCATTGAAATATAAAACTTTTTTGCAACATTTAGGCGATCTTATCCAGATATTTTTCGAGAATTTTTTTTTTTTATAGTGGCTCGACATAATGGCTTCCCTAAGCCTGATGGAAAGGCCCAACCCTAGAAACACGACCCAGAGGTCATTCGGCTGCGGTATTCTATAGGGTGGAGGTCCTTCCCTGGACGAGCGGCTCAATTAGAGCGAAGATTCGCTATGCCCTACCTCTCTTAAAAATAGTTAATAGAAGTTAAGTTAAGTTAAGAATATACAGAGTTAAAAAGTACTTTTTAAATATAAAAACGAAAGTATGGCATATGCTTAATAGTGGGAAATGAAAATACGTCCTAATGTTTACTTACTGTAAGTTATGTGGCATGTGGGTAAAATTATAAATCCTACAGAGAAAGAAAGTCTGAGAAAGTAATATCTAAGCACGTAAGTATTTCCGTTAAGTAAATAAGTGAAATTGTCAAGTGTTTAACTAATAGGATAATAAAGGAAGTGAAACAAAATTGTTGTCGCATAATTGTATGTAGGTACTTATTTCATCGTACTTTCCAATGGAAGGATATTTATTTCGCCTCCTTGTCTTTATGTTCTTGTTTATTTTTATTTAGTTCTAAGAACGCACTTGACCACAATCACACCCTGATGTTAAGAGATGATGTGGTCTATGATGGAGCGTGCTTAATTAGATAAAGCCTATTCACTCTAGCCTTAAAAATCTCCAAGTTGTAACACTCAGGAAAGAAGTTCTTGTAAGTGAGATAAGCCCAGGATTGAGCAAAGTGGAAAACAATTGGAGAGGCAGCAGTAGACTAAAAGAGGTTATTAATGAAATGAGACAAATGTATATTAATTTATGTCTATAGTAAGACAATATTGAATTAATTGTATGTGTAGTACTAAATTTCACGGTAATTATGACGTACCACGGGTAACGTACCTTATTACCGCGGCAACGGACTAGTAACCTATTTAAACAACCACTTGTCAGTTGCCACTACCAAAGATAAAAGAAATAAATAAATATCAGACTACATACATTACTCCGACCGCAAAGTAAGCAGCTTAAGCACTTGTGTTATGGGTGTCAGAACAACGAAGGTACCACAAATATATACTTAAATATTTGAACACCCAGACACGGAACAAACACAAGTGTTCATGACACGAATGTTTGTCCCGTGGTGTCCCCACATTCGTGTTTATCTACATTTCAGATAGCCTACAATTAAATAGATACCTACATTTGAAAAATTCACCAATGAAAGAACTTAAGAACTGAAGAAGAACCTTCCAAAACCAATGGAAGAGAATCTGAAGAACAGCAGTAAGTGGTTAAAATGCGCACCTATCAATCAAAGGTTATGATATTTTGGCAATTTAGAGAGTTCATTCATCAGAAAATTCAGTCGCTTTTCGTCTTCAACACGTTTAAGTTTTCTATCAACATGTCCGAAAAGGTGGCTCCGTAGCCCGAAGCTTACACCACGGCGTCTTAATAACCGATCCATAATATCAGCCCAATAGGGCGACTAACAAGCCCCGCCGATCTAAGATGCTAATCTATGCACGGCAATCTTTGAAATTCACAGTCATTACTTTATGCCGCCATTCAGACTCGAACTAGTTTACATGCAGATTTATTGGGTGGCCCAATTTCGCTGGTCCTTTGGTTGTAGCCGATTCCTATTAAACGGCGGTGTCAAGTTTTCTTTCCAAAAGCTTTTATTTAACATAACAAGTTAGTAAGGAAACCTTCCAAAAATTAAAACCACTTTCTGTCGTTCTTTTTTTGTCGATTTTGTTTTTTTTTTTTCATAAAATTCATTTTCATTTTCATTTATTCATTCATTTCATTTCATTCATTCATTTGGTTTTAGGCTGGTTCTATTTGAGACAGTACCGTTGACTCGTACAGAAGAAGATTCATTCATTTCCGATGGTTCATGGCTTCCGATAATCCGATGGCTTTGGTAGTGACCTCTACCTTCTGAACCAAGGACCGTGGGTTCAATCCCAGCATACTTCAAACATTTGTGTTTTCTGTATTAGTCTGGGTGTTTGCTATGTATAATATTTTATTTAGTTGATCAGTTGTCTAGTACCCATAGTACAAGCTTTGGCTTAGTTTGGGACTAGGTGGCCCAGTGTGGCATGTCTTGGGTTATTTACTTCTAGAGTTATAAGTCACTCGATTTTGCGTTATAGATCTCTCTTAAAGTTAATTACGTGTATATTCAGTGCCAAAAATTATGAAAACAAATAACTGACGAAGCCGTGAAATACTACGATATTGCCAGTTACTTTAACGACAAGATTTCATATAAATCATTCATTCGAAACTGTTAATAGCTTGTTATACGACGAGACAAACAATACAGACGATAACCATGCAATTTGGAATGAAATGAATCCACGAGAGTATTGTCGTTTGTGGGTTTACGAGGTTATTCTTAAACGTCACTCAGAATACTATTCGCTTCAAGTCTTTAAATGTACAGGGCTACCACTGAATAACCTCTAGATTTATCAACGGGGGTTTAAAGTTGCTCAACGCGCTATGGAAAGGGTTATGCTTGGTATCTCGTTAAAAGGTAGGATAAGAAACGAGCAAATACGTCAGAGGACGAAAGTCGAGATAGCCCGAAGGATTAGTACGCTGAAGTGGCAGTGGGCCGGTCATATCAGCCGCAGAGCTGACAATAGGTGGAGCGGACGAATCTTGGAGTGGACACCGCGTTTAGGCTAACGTAGTGAATGACGCCCCGCAACCCGCTGGGCAAATGACCTTGGAAGAACTGCTGACAGTTGCTGGATGGGGGAAGCCCGGGATAGAGAAATGTGGCGCGAATTAAAGGAGGCCTACGTTCAGCAGTGGACGGACCAAGGCTGTTGATTGATTGATTATTTATTAACGGCAGGTCTGTATGCAGTTTGCTTTGGCGCTATCCGAGTCATCGTCATCATCATCACTCTTACTTTGTATAATTATTATATATTATATTAAAATTTAATTCAAATCATTACCATCTTTTGCTAATATACCGAGTTTCTTGCCGTTTCCAAACACGGTGGTAGCTTCTTTTACATCGCTTTTATTCACATTTTTACTTTTTACATTATTTATTACTTGACGATTCATGAGTGCTTATTTTAAGTCACGTGAATAAAGGTATTTTCATTTTCATACGTTAACATTTTAAAAAAGTGTTGCTTGCGTGCGGCAATTTCTCGGCGGTCAAAGGATTAAGTGCTAACCCTGTCGCACTTATTATGTTATCTGGTTTATAATCGATTTTACTGTCCGCACCGTTGGACACGATCGATGTTAGTATTGTTACCGAATTAGCATTTAGAGTGAGCCGTTTAGAGGAAAATTCGATCATTTCTGTACTAACATGCAAAATAATTCCGTCTGAATTGTAAATTTATGTGCCCGACGGGTATGTTATTGAACAAACGTTTATCGGCATTCGCTGCAAAGGCTAAACTTCAGTTGAGTTTAGTTGAGCGCTGTATGTGATGGCAGATCATTACAAATTGAAATGGGTATGAACATTTTGAGTAATGTACGAGTGTGTCGTAAAAGCATGGCTTTAGCAAGTAACTTTTTTTAAGACGCGAAGATTCGGGGGTATAGGACTGCACATCCTTAAAGTGACCACGGCTGAAATATATACACCTCTGTCTTCTGACCCAAGGGTCGTAGATTTGATCCCCGCACAGTATAAGCATTTGTGAATGAACATGTCTGTTTGTATTAGTCTGGGTGTTTTCTATATATAATATGTATTTATTTACAAAACAAAGTAATTAAGTTAGTTTATCAGTAGTCCAGTACCCATAGCACAAGTTTTGGCTTATTTTGGGAATAGACAGAGTGGCCTGTTGGGGGATATTTACATCTTTCTAGAAATATAAGTATTAACGATAGCGAATCGTTTTGCTGTAGGAAAACAATCATAGATAAGGGATTTTTATGAATTCCTTTACTTTAACCAGCGTTTTAGCGATGACAAATGACACGGCATTACCCGCGCTTAATAAAAAAGAATGCTTTAATTTCACTTCCGTCCGATTTTCCTCTTAAGCCACGTGTTTAATTAAGAATCGTTCCTTTGTTCGCCCAGACGTGCCAGTGGCCTGAATATTAATGGGAAAGTCGGGACCACGTTATCTGAAGAACGATGCTTCCGTGAACCATTACGCTCCCCTTATTATTACTCGTATACCGAATTTCTGAAAACCGCTACTTTCTGTCGTAAATCGAGATCTTTTACTACTTAAGAGATGCAACTACGAACTCTGACGGATGAAGTGATAAATGATCGAGTTGTGTGTTAAATTCGTAGCTATATCTGACCCTCTTTCCTCCTTAAATAAATGCAGACAACGTAAATTCTAAATTAGGTTTGAAGTACTGATTCTCAATAAACTGGTACTCTAAGCAAAAGTGCTTCTATTGTGTTTGAAATACGATTACTTGAATCACTAAAGAGCTTAAATAGGTCAATTGAATGGAATGGGTAGGCACTTGACTTCAACTCGCCTTATGTGATGTAAATAAGTACCAAAAGATTTTACCAAAAACAATTCTTAAAAATACAAGAATTTAAGACGAATAAGAAAAATATGTTGTGTCGCGACAGAATTACGTCATGGGATACTGAAAAAAAGCAAAGAGAATAAATTCTCCTCCGTAAATGTTTGTTACGTACTACGGCATAAAGGATTATGCTCTGATCCGGCTATTGACCTCAGGCTATTTACTCTCTAAATACCTTGTGTGTTCACCAAACATGAAGATGACACTGAATTAATTATCAAATCGTCTCGGAACCATGTCAAGTCACTGTCACAACCGAGGGATCAATGTCCGTCCGTTTGTTTATGTTAATTTTAGAGATTACGAACCAACCTGAGCTTGATTACATGATTTTGTAGTTATAGTGCTGACTTCCTCGTTGCATTGATGGATTATCGTAGCCATATCGTAGAATTGTTCAAGGCAAGAGTGAACGGTTTTTGGATGAGCGCGTTCCATCGTATACTACGATATCGCTTACCATCAGACAAATCGCAGTCAAGCGAAAACTCATTTTGAATAAAAAAAATAACGAAAATTTTATGAGATTTACAAGGGTCCCATCTGAGTTCACACATCTGGTCAGGTAAAACGTGTTAGGTACATTTATCCTATACTGTAGTCTCGGATAGAGCCTCGGCGGGGAGTTCTATACCCCAGTGTGTGTTGCAAGAAGTTTCTTTTGAAACGGTTAGTACTTACTTAGGCTTGAGGTTATGTGGCTGAACCCCCTGTCGACAAGCGTTACGGTAGTAGAACGTAGCCGTAGGCAGGCATCATCTCGAAAAACTCCTTAGAACACTCCACAATAAACAAACTCTTAATAATGATGGTTCTAATTAATGTAACTCGTGAGGTGAGTGCTACAGCCGGGAGGTAGGGAGGGCAACGGGCGTGTGATGCCCCTGGTTTTGGAGGCATCCATTGGGTGTGATAAAACCGCTTATCATGAGGCGGGCCGTAGGTTTGTTTGCCCAACATAGAGGTAACGGTGGTAACTAATCCACAGTCCACTACTTAACCGTAGATACAGAAAGACGACAAACACCCAAGATTTGGACAATTACTATGAATTTGAATGTGCATGCAAGAGACACCTAATGCTACAATAGTTTATTGACCGGTGTAGTCTAGTCTACATCTGATAAGCTTTCGCGTGTGTTAAATTGAAACAAAGTTTTATAATATAAATACTAAAGTCTCAACGAAGTAAAAAAAAAACATCATAAAAATGTTTAAAGACCATTATCACGAACGCTGAGGTAGCTCAACTGACTTTAAATTTGATATTTCTTCTGTATTATTTCTAAAAGTAACACAATGCTTTTTCATAATAGACTGACTTTATTTTCCATAGACACAATGACAGTACATATAACATCCGTAGATGGCGCCACTAAAATACAGACCATAGAATATTAAAACCTTATTTTGTTATATACATTTTAACATTATTTACACTTGAACTTTTCGAAGTCTTTTCTTAAGGAGTTCTAATATTTTGATATGAAATCTCATCATCACCGTCGGCTTGTCCAGTAGTCCACTGCTGGACATTGACCTTAGCAATCATTCCACAATTTGATGAACGAGCTTCTCGCATCTAGGAAATGCCAGCCATTCTGTCCAGATCACTCCACCTGGCCGGATGGCGTCCTACTCTACGTTTTCCGAAACACGGTATCCACTCTAGAACTTTACCCTACCACCAAACCAAAGAAAGTAAAGTAATATATACGAGTATAACCTAAGAAATGCCACGCTGGGCCACACAGCGCCGTCTAGCCCCAAACTAAGCCGAAGCTTGTACTATGGGTACTAGACAACTAATCGTCTTAGCAACCTGAAGTGGTAGTGAGCTGGCCATAGTTATAGGTCATTAAAATGAAATAATTTATTTCTGCAAATAGATTTACGACTAATACTTTTGCTTGCCAAACATTTTTTCCTACTACCTAGCACTTCGACGTGATGAGAAGAAGTGCCGCAAGAAACTTACCAGTTTCCCTTTTTTTTAACTATACTTATTTATCATACTTTTGATGTCTTACATTATTAAAAAAATATATTTGTCAAGCGCAGGCGAGCAATTACCTGCAGAAATTAAAAACCTGTTGACATTCGAAACTTAAAATTTTATAATAAAAATCGTCAATAGACGGAGTTCATTGGTTCACACATTTCAAAATACTCGAGATACTGTAGTATGGGAAAAACACACGTATGTGCCACGAAGCGAAATTTATGTTCACCGACGGTTACACGCGGTCCATAAAATTTCGAACGCCAGCAAATCAGTTTTCTTTTTTTTTCTCAATCTCGCGGCTTAAAATTGTTAAAGGCCGAAATGCATAACTTTTTTTATTGGTAACGTAATATGAGCGTAAAGGATACACGTAAGGTCTTATAAATTGTGTATCTCAGATTTCGGTGAAGTTTGAAGTAAAGTAGCACTTAAATTTTACTGTATCAATTGTCAAACACCTTTGCGATGCTGTGGATACAATTTTTACATAGTATGGCTTCCCAGCATCTAATGGAAAGCGAAAGCGACGCCCAAGTCGCTGCGACAATGGGCAAGTAATCGGTTAGTCATCTGTCATTTGCCACCGCTATGCCGAACATAGCGGTGGCAAATGACAGATAAAAAATGACAGATAGCGGCAAATTATTTTTCAAGCCACGCTTAAATGATTCCATAGGTACCTTAAGAAAAACAATATGTACCAAAATTCCAAGTTTTAAGAATTATTTTGTAGAGTGTAGATAAGGTTTAACAGAAACAGAATTATAAGGAGGCGTATTATATACCGTATATATCCCCACAAGATTATACTATTTCACCCCATATTATCTAGTTAATCTCCGTCACGTATGTGGGATCAAAAGCCCCATAAGTTGCCGCAATAAAGGGAATAATTCAGCGTAACGCGCCAAAATGCGTAAAAGTTGTATTAACTGTATAGAGATTAACGTCGTTTCTCGCTGAGTCAGGGGACGGGGGGTCCTAATGACGTAGGAGACGCGCGGGGAGTCGGTTTCAGGGTTCCGTAAGTAACAATAGAAAATATATCACGTTAAATTTAATAAGAAAGGAATAAAGGAAGCGAAAAATTAATAACAAGCGATGTCTAATTATGGGTATATCCTCTATATTTTTTGCCCTAAGTGGCGAACAGCTGGAGAGGCCTATGTCCAGCATTGGACTGCAATAGGCTGATGATGATGATGAAGTAACGTCCAAGTGGTTTCAGGATTTAGTATACTAATATGATGATGATGATGATGCCTTCCCGACCGGCTTCGGCCACGGCGACCACTTTAAGTCCGTCCTATACTAATATACTAACTAAGTCGAACGCCAACCCGTTCGACTAGAAACTTAGTTCGCTTGACCCCCACTCGCTTGATCTTAAGCGATGTTAGAGTCTAAGGTTGAGCGCGCGGTAGAGCACCACCCAACAAAAACCGATTCACTCACGCCTTGCAAACCTGAAGACTATATCTCTCAGGGAAATAAATAACCCAAGACATGCCACCCTGGGCCACACAGCGCCACCTAGCCCCAAACTAAGCCGAAGCTTGTACTATGGGTACTAGACAACTGATAAACTTACTTAGATACTTTTTTTTTGTAAATAAATACATATTATACATAGAAAACACCCAGACCAATACAAACAGACATGTTCATGAACACAAATGTTTGTACTGTGCGGGAATCGAACCCACGACCCTTGGCTCAGAGGGCAGAGGTCACTACCAAATGAGTCCGTACTCCGGCAAAGAGTTCCATAGCTTAGCCGTTCGTACTATGAATGTAGAGGCGAAGCGGTTTGTACGAGTTTTTGGAACTTTGACCATAAATGGTCGTTCGATGGTAAAAATTATGATGGTAAAAATGATGATGGTAAAAATGATGATGGTAAAAATGATGATGGTAAAAATGATGAGATGTAGTGTTTAAACTCGGGTAACACTTTTCAGCCTTAGCCGGGTTTCAACCTTAAAAATACGTTAGAACCCTCAGTGCCACCATACCGGTTCCGCTTTTCTATAGTGGCTAAGAGGTAATAATCACCAGCTATGTATTAGTTTTGCTATTTCAGAAGGTTCTTGGTAACTTGACCAAACTTTTATTTCTGTTATGAATGCTTCTAACGTATGACAATAAATTTAACTGTTTTTTTTTTTAAATATAGACAAAATACTTACCTATTAAGTATTTAATTCAGTGTTAAAGTTTTTCTGCATCACGCAATTTTGACAACGAAGTACAAAGAAATCTTTGAAACAACAAACACAGATTTTATACAAAGAATTATGTTGTGTTTTGTTTTTCTTTTAGTGTTTTTCGTTTTATTTTTGTTTTCTAATAACTGTATGTTATCGTGTGATGTGTTGTTGTGATGTCCAAATAATAGAAATATCTTTTACGCTCTCTTACTAAATATGGCTGGCTTACGATTTTTACGTCATATTCTTCATTGTTTCAATGTTATAGATTACGTTCCACCTCAAATTCTCGTATAGGGACAGCACCGCAGCCTTGTTGTTTGTATATCTTACCTGTAACAAACAAAAGTATGTTTTAGTACTAATATATGTAACGCTTTTTTATTATCTGTCGGTTCAATGTGATTGCACTGAACTACTGATAAAACTATAATAGACTTGGATAAGAAAAAATGCGAACATATTACCCGCATGGTCATATTTTATGTATGCGATGCAATTACATAACACTCCATTAATAGTATAGTGTCATAAGACAACAACACATAAATTGCGATGTAAGGGCGCTCCCTTATGATGGCTTGGAGCGAAAAGGTGATAGGTCGCTACCTATCACCTTTTCGCTCCAAGCCATCCTCACCTGCCCGTAGTGCATCCTGCCGAACAACAAACGAGGCGCTGGCAAATCGAATGGTGGCGGTAAAACCATCACGATAAAAGGCGTAGCTAAATACCACAGGCCGATGACAGGCAGC
The DNA here is from genome assembly GCA_031163375.1 of Conogethes punctiferalis. Taxonomy (NCBI): domain Eukaryota; kingdom Metazoa; phylum Arthropoda; class Insecta; order Lepidoptera; family Crambidae; genus Conogethes; species Conogethes punctiferalis. Next base: position 5,202,931 of record CM062086.1, read on the forward strand.
AGCGTCATCGAAGCAAGAAGCTACGCCCTGCGATTGCCAACCCGCCTGCCCAGCGTGGCGATTATGGGTATATCCTCCAGAAGTTTGCCCTAGGCGGCGAACAACTGGAGAGGCCTATGTCCAGTAGTGGACTGCAATAGGATGCTGATGATGATGACATAAATTGCTCTGATCTCAAAGTAAGTGGCTCAAGCACTTGTGTTATGGGTATCAGGATGACGAAGGTATCACAAATATATACTTAAAAATACAAATATAAACACCCAGACACGGAACAAACACAAAATTTGTGTGATGTACGTACATTTAATGTTCATCACACGAATGTTTGCCCCAGATGGGGATCGAACCCTTCGATAATCTTCTTATCCTTAATATTGTATTCAAAATAACAATAAATCATTAACACAATTGCAATAATAATTATGCTAAACTAAAATTCACAAAGATCGTTCATAACGAATAGGCACATTTCCTTACAGTTACGATAAAATATGTACCGTTTAACTCAATAGAGCTTTAATAATAAACAGATTTACAAAGTAACCCGTCAGCACAGTAGGAGGTTTGTCCGACGTCCGGGACAGACCCGGCAAATACACAGGGGACTGGTACCCACAAATCAAACTGCCACCTACCCAGCCAGTATTTATTGGAAAATCAATAGCTCCGTTTTGTGTTTGCGACCTTTCTTTGGGTCATTTATAGTGCAAACTTTACACGACAGCTCGGTTATTTGGCTTTGACGTGCATAATAAAAGACCAAAATTTTGTTATTTTTGATGTTAAAGAAAGTATAAGGCTACCTTTTCCATTTCCTTGTAGTTTTCGGATTTAAAACAAAACCACCCCATCTCATCGTATGGGTGTCGTAGTAGAGGACTAAGAAATATTAGAAAACGGGCAGCAGCGTTTCCCTATAGTTAAATTATTTTTTAATTAAAATTATAATTTCTAGCGTTTTAATTGGCTAGTGGCCTGTCAGTGACCTGTCAGTCACTATTTTCTTAACGCGAATGAACTATAGGTACAAATAAAACCTGCCTCACTCAAATTTTTAAGAGAGGTAGAGAATAGCGAATCAACGTTCGTATTGAGCCGCCCGTCCGGGAAAGGACCTCCACCCCATAGAATACCGCAACGAATTGACCTCCAGGTCGCGTTTCTGCCGGTGAGTAAGGTTTCCGGAGCTCGCGGGGGTTAGGGTTGGGCCGGCAAAGCAGTGGCAACTGACCAGATACTTGCCTGTTGTCACAGGTACTTGGGCTTCTTTATTGCTTTCCATCAGGTGTAGGGACATAATGAGCTACTATAAAAAAAAAAACAACCCGCCTGCCAAGCGTGGTGAATAAGGCGAATCCGCCCAAATTATCATTGTCTTTGAGTGAGGCCTATGTCCAGCAGTGGACGTTTGCAGGCTGTGCTAAAATGATGTTGAAGGCCACCTTTTGCACTGGCATCTGTTAATGCTATATGTAGCATCTCCTCTCCACGAGAAGTAGGAAACGTAGATGAGAGTCTAAACTTCTCTCGGCAACTCAACACAACAGAACCACACCGGTCAACGGTTGGACACAGACTGCCTGTTTTAGTGACATTTGCGCGCGAGACAATTGCAATTATTGATGAACGGACCGACAAGGAATATTCTCGTAGGACGGTAACATTAACATGATGCCGTTACTGTTAAGCAAATGTCAAAAATCAACGTCAAAAGTGACGTTTTTTAAAAATTCTGATTTAAAGCATATTTGGATACAATTATTTTTAATGAAATTATAATTAATAATTGACACCAACAACTTCTAGCAGGTGTGTCGCTATTGCGGATTTGATCATCAGTCGTTTGTAAAATTTACATGATGTATTACATAATGAATAACGCGCATTAATCCCGTTAATTAAGTTTTAATTGTAGTAGAACGCGAAAATTTAAAATAACAGAGCATATTTTAGTCTCCCAAAACCCACATGTGAAAGCTGGTTTAACAAAAGCTACAAGTGTTTGCAATTCAGAATACCTAACTCTGGGCAGCTCTGCTCTTAGATAACAAAGTTCGTTATTAAATTATGTTACAATAATACAATTGTCCGTTCTGACCTCTAGCTGAAATAACATTTTGCATCACTTAAACATTCCCTCTTGTTTCGGAATTTCTGAGTTTCAAATTACAAATTGAATCTTTAGTGTAATGTTACCATTAACGGCCACTTTTGAATATGCAGGATACTTTTACTTAGAATTTTTGTGTTGGGTCATCACCAGCCTATTGCAGTCCACTGCTGGACATAGGCCTCTCCAGTTGCTCACCACTCAGGGCAAACATCTGGAGGATATGCCCATAATCGCCACGCTGGGCAGGCGGGTTGGCGATCGCAGGATCGCAAAAATCCCCTGCGCAGGGGATCATCTAAGGGGATTTCTGGAATAAGCCATTTATCCTACTGAATTGAACATTGACGGCCTACATCTAATCCCCATTTTGATTTTGCCAAACAATTAACTAAGTGTTATATGTATAGAGTCCATTATCTTTCTAGACTTTTGGGGATAGTACAAGATTTGTTGTAGTCTGTCTTTTCTTATTAATGAATGGATAGCGCTTAACCACAACTAGCCTGATGTTAAGCATGTTAAAGCCGAAGATGAAGCGCACTTACCCAACAAAAACCGGTTCAGTCTCGCCTTAAAAATCTGAAGATATCCCTCGGGGAACACGGACTCCGGTAAAGAGTTCCACAGTTTAGCCGTTCGCACTATGAATGAAGAGGCAAAGCGCTATGTGCGAGTTACTGTACTTAGAGTATTTTATTTTTGATCTACATTTAGAGTATAAACTATCCTAAATACTTTTTAATCCTCCTATCCCAAATAAACTTTGATGCTAAACTTTTATACCATGAATATTCAAAAAACACTTACTCCTTTTCTTTATACCTTAAACTCGAACTAAATAACGCACATAGATAAATCTTAGCCAGAACAAGAGTTAGCTGTTCAAACTAACTCCAGTTCTGTATTACCTATGACATTTAGCATTTAGCCCTTGTTTCGAGACTCTAACAGCAGATACATAAATTATAGCCATTGTTAGCTTGTACTACGTAGCACTGTCGCTTTCACGTGTAAAATATATTGTTATCACCTCATTGCAGTCTCCCTTTACTAAACATCACGCTTTGTCTACTCATTAATCGGGTGAGAGGTGATGAAGCCGACACATAGAGAGAGGATGACATGGAAAGCGTCATCACTCATCATCATCCTAGCCTTTTTCCCGATTGTCTCAGGGTCGGCTTACCAAACTGAGAGATTTGACGAGGGCTAAGCTTTTGCACAGAGCGACTGCCATCAGATCTCCGCAACACTTAGGGTAAGCTATACCCATTTCCAGTTTAGGCATATCATAATATAATGTAACGACTGCTATCTGAGTTGGTAAAGATAGCACCCGGGACCAACAGCTTAACGTGCCTTCCGAAGCACGGAGGAAATCGGTGTCAAATTTTGGTCACCCATCATCGGATTGACCGCGCCAATGGTTGCACAACGTTGCGATCATTGGAAAGCGTCATCACTAACATAAACTATATGGATCTCTGTAACATTCATCACATTAAGAAGAACAAAGGAGACATATACAAGTAAATTGCTCCGAACCCAAAGTTTTCGTGCGGTGACGTAAAAAAAAAACAAATCACAACTCCATTCCACCCCGTAATGTGGTAAGAATTCAGTGTTTTAGTTGATAGATTACCTCACGCCTTTTTTAATTTTCCCTCTACCGAAAAGTTGTCTGGAAGAGATCGCTTATAGCAATAAGACCGCCTGATGACTGATTTTATACCCCCTTCTGATATTTCCCCAGTGCCCAGTTAGCGATTTCAGGGCTATCCCGTAACAGTTAACAAACCGAATATGTCTGGGGGTAGATGGCGTGTCGTAGTTTCCTACCGTGTTCAAACATATCTCTTTGTTCCATTCCGTTCGGTATTTAGAAAAAAAATTATATAAGAAACCTCAACATCATTTTAAAATACCTATCCACAGATAGCCCACACGTATAGGTATGACGAAAAAAATTTTTTGAGTTTCAGTTCTATGTATGGGAAACCCCAATGGATTTTTTTTCTGATTTTATTTTAAAATCTTAAAGCGGTTTACAGAATACATCTACGATCCAAATTTCAATAATATAGCTCTTATAGTTTCGGAATAAACTGGCTGTGACATACGGACAGACAGACATGACGAATCTATAAGGGTCCCGTTTTTGCCATTTGGATACGGAACCCTAAAAAAATAATTAAGTTGATGACTCAAAAACAAAAGATAAGCAGGAAAGGTAAAACAAAAGCTACCATTGGAGGACGTCGTTAGAAAGCTCGACCCTCAGATAAGATAACCTCACAAAATGTACGATCTATGAGCCCGATAGCGAGAGCTGGACATCGCGACCTAAATAATTAAAGCATCACGCGAATAATGGTGCAATGGTAAGACAATAGATTTTAAAGTCACGTTTTGTATGTAGCAATAAGCATTCTTTGAAATTTACGACAAAGAAAGTGTACAAGAACGATCTTCCGTATGCCTACTAGCAAATTATATGGAAGTGTCAACTAAATTAGGTTATGTTTATTTTGTACTAACGACCACAAAACGAAAAACATTTTTTTATATCGCTAGGGTGACAAACAAGCTTACGGCCCGCCTATGTTAAGCGGTTATCGCAGCCTATGGACACCTGCGACACCAGGGGTATCATACGCGCGTTGCCGACCCTTTAAAAACCTTTTCACAACCTTTTTGTAGACTTTAGGAAGAGCCTCGGTGGGGAGGCATTCCAAAGCCTGAGTATACGCGGCAAGAAGTTTCTGTTGAAACGTACCGTACTCGACCACCCAGACTCTAGGGTATGAGGCTGAATCCCCTGTCGAATTATCAGTGTATCTCTACTATATTATGCATGTATCATACATTTATCGAAACTGGTCTAATCTGGTCTAAAGATCTACTAAGCATACATAGTAAATTACAGACAGACGACTTAAGCATTCAAACTCGATTCGGCCAAGTATTTCTGCTAAAATAGAAGTTCTTAATAACACTTATTATTATTGTATCAGTTCCGAACCCACTTAACTGCAGACCCACGAAATAGAACAATTCTCCCCAAGTGCGAATCGGTTCGGTCCACGAAATACGGTTCCACGGCTATCAACATTTATCACAAGCCATCATCCATTGTCTCGAGAGACAGAGAAAGTACAATAACGTGATACCTACTCTATGGGTATCGATAGACGAAATTACGTTTGCCAAATTTCGATCAAACTCAGCGGGCACGGAGGGGTCAAGCTGTGTTGCACATTGAAAAGATTTCAAACATTTTATAGTGAAATGGACTGCATCAAATGCAATGCTTTCCATCCACTGCAATGACTTAAAGTTACTATGTAGTGTAGTGATTAACCTATCTACGAGTACATGTGTCCGGATTCAGAATAGGACGACAAAGGCAGTATAAGAAAACGGGCAGCAGCGTTTGCCTAATTAGAAATAAAGCAAAATCGCCCGAAAAGACAATCGTTATTGGGGGAGGCCTATGTCTGGACATATACTGCCGGCAGTAGACATTTGCAAGGTGATGATGATGAGGGATTTCTCACCATATCAATTTAGGTCTATTTTTCTTATACATGCCACTAAATGAATGATAGATAAGAGCATTGACCTGACAATAAAAAAAACAGCCAAGTGTATATAAAATATCCATTTAAGTATAAATATGGTTATGTATGATGGCACATTATTAAATAGGTTATATTTAAGACTCCAACTCAGCATAGTTCGAAACAAATAAGCTTGCAACACCAGCAGACATTCTTTAGGTGAAAATAGATAAATTTTCTTTCTGCCACGCGTCGATACGATCAGACATTCAGGGAATGCCCCTTGTTTCAATATTTTATACCGTTGCTTGCTAAACGTAGTACCTACCTTCGTTTCACCTTTGTGGGTGATAAAATGTGCATTCTTTTACGACGGCATTTATTTGAATTCCAGTACAGTCACGTGAGCCATCTTACACGTAGGGAATATTATTGGAAACAGAGCCAAGTCTAACATATTGAATGTTATGTGAACAATTTATATGTATTTTGTCTCTGTGTGTGTTTTTTTTCTCTTGTACAATGAATACTTACTGATAACTAAGGGCCTTTTCCAAAACTTACATAGCCGAAATAATAGAGTTTATATCATTAATTAATCCACAAGGGAATCGAATCCTGAACCTTCGGAGCGTACTCGATTTTAACAGTGTAACTATTGCGCTACCGAGGCCGTCTAAATTCAATGAGAGACTTGGCCTATTTTCTAATTGGTTTAGTGGGTATGCCCTCCCTTTTGGGAGGTGTGAGTCCCACACACCATGCCGCCTCCCCCCGGAGACGGCATGAAGGTGCCTAATGTATTTCTCTCTTAAAAAAGAAAAAATTCGAATCTTCGAAAATGACTGTGACTTATCATAAACACTTCTTATGTGGTCAATTCACAAAATCCGTGCAGTCATCAGAAAGAAAAGAAATGCTTAGATATATTTTTTACCTATATTGTACCTCATTTGTTATAAATTTTGCTATAAAATATTTTTCCCACACATCGTCAACCATTATTATTTCCGATACTTGAAAACAATTAATCAAATTATAGATACAAATCTTATCAGACCAAGCATCTAAGCGCTATTAGCAAATAAATTACGTATGTGCTATGTCATATGCTTGCCACTTAAATTGTACTATGCAAATGATCTGTCGGTTGTACGGTTAATAAAGTAAGCATGTGTCATCGCTCGCTGGGCTAACTGCACGTATGTCTCAGTTAGGGCTGCCTTCTTCTTGAAGTGCCATCATTATTGTGATTCTAACTTTTGACAAAGCACGGACCAAGGATCTCGCACTCAATTTGAACCACGTCCGGACTTTCCTAAGCCATGAGCCATCTTCTTACTGGTGGCCGTTTACCTTTTACCCTGATTTACCCTGCATTTTAAGCTGGAGCAGATTGTTCTGGGTTACCTTATCGATCTATAACTCATTTTTTTTTAAAGTAGCACGGCATAATGGCTTCCCCGCGAATGATGGAAAGCGAAAGAGAAGCCTCAGTCGCCGCGACAGCGGGCAAGCAACCGATCGGTCACCTGTCAGGTGCCGCTGCCATGCCGACCCATAAGGTGCTTCTTCACGCCCCACTTGCCCGCAATGAGTTCCAAATTTTAACGACGCGGCAAAGATAGAAATTGCCGAACTTTTTGGTACGCGAAGGGATGTTTTCCACGGTGGAACTATGACAACGTAGGTGTGGTTCTGTTGTCCCCACCATGGGAGTCGTACCTACCCTAAACTAGGATAACAAGGCTTTTATATTCTTCCAAGACGCCTCGATACCACTGAATACTGTGCTCGAAGGCACAGGCCACCCACCACAACCAATCACACTGGTCAAGCCACAATCCACAATGGCCACTGGCGCTTTACATGTAGAAAATTAGAGTTATATAGAATAGAATAGAATAGAATAGAAAAAACTTTATTTGGACACATAACACAAACAAAACAGAGAAAAGAAAATACACATTTAAACAAAAACAAAATACAACTTGTTGGTTAATAAAACGAAAAATGCGCCCAAAAAGGCGTCCACTCAGCTATTGTTACAGCAAACCTTTACTGTAACGCTGGTTTTCAGTGGAAACCATCGATAATGATCGGTAATGACACCGGTCAACGTAAACAATATAATAATATATTAACTATAATATGTTTGGTAGTAACAACAAAAATTAAGAGTGCATATAGATACTACTACTAACGTTAATATAAAAAAGTGAGCAAAATTAATTTAATCAAATGGAAAAACAATTTAATTTGGGTTTTTGTGTGCGTCAGGAAAACGTGTAGGTATAAGTATGTGTGTATGAGTGTGATGTGGTGATGAGAGAACTGAGAACGAAGAAACGGCTGTTAGGACTTTTGCTCCTTGAGTATATCAAGCTACGCCTCAGCATACTTCAATAAAAATATTCAGATTTTCCTTCCTTTTATCTGTTCTTTGTACTATTCTTTATAAAAAATAATAAAAGGTTTTCTTGAACAAAACCTACGTCAGTCAATCATTTTAGAAAAGCTGAGCAAAAACAACCGCTCAAACTATTTACCTACTCGCCTTTAATGATAAATTAGATACGATTCTTTGAAAAATCCTCTAACAAAATTAAACTTATTTTTTTTTCTGTCTACATTTCATCTCGTGTAACTTAATTAAATCATATTATATTTCAAATAAGGTATTCCTTTGAAATATGGCTAATTAAAAAATAAGGTTTCACTGGTCCGTTGGTTCTTTTATTAGTGATCCCTGCTTTTTGAACCGAGGGTCGTGAATTCGTACCCCCAGGTTAAATATTATGTAAAGAACATTTGTGTGTGTTTTTTTATAGTAGCTAACATAATAACTTCCCTACGCCTGATGGAAAACGAAAGAGAAGCCCAAGTCGCTGTGACAACTGGCAAGTAACTGGTCAATTACCTGTCAGTTGCCACTGCCATGCCGGCCCAACCCTAACCCCCCTCGAGCTCCGAGAACCCTACTCACCGGCAGAAACACGACCCGGAGGTCATTTGGCTGCGGAATTCTATAGGGTGGATGTCCTTCCCCGGACGGGCAGCTCAATTCGAGCGAAGATTCGCTATGCCCTACCTCTCTTAAAGTTCGTTTCTCTCTTTTGTTCTGGGTCTTGCTTGCGCTCCGGTTAGTGGCCCCGAGGCAGACGACAACACGTGGCGTCGTGCACCGCAAGGTACTAAGAGGACAACACCATCCTCCCGAGGTGTGCCGCCTGCTATGCTGGGCAGCGCAGTTACCGTGCTGTGGGACTTTGCGTCGAATCCATCCGGGCATCCCGACCCGCTTAGACAGAGCGCTCGTAGCTGACCGACGGGCTTAGGGGCTCCGCTAGATAAGAGTCAGCCCCATATAATCCAAGTGTCCTGTACCCTGAGCCTTGCTGTATGCATAAAGGCATTCCAGACGAAAAAATGGCGCTAGTATTTCATCATCATCATCAGCGTATTGCAGTCCACTTTTGGACATAGGCCTCTCCAGTTGTTAGCTATTTAGCCACACATCTGGAGGATATACCCATAATCACCACGCTGGACAGGCGGGTTAGCGATCGGATATGCTGCTGCCCATCATCGGTCTGTGGTCTATGCTTTTAACGGTGTTTGTATTTAGCTTTAAGCGTTTAGCGTTAGCGTTTATTGTGGCAACCCTACAGCTGTTCCTAGTTATTGGCTGTAGCCGATAGAGCAGCCGGTTTAGATCTATGCTCTTGCGCACTTGAGCGCCTCGCTCGTCTACCGACTTTGTTTACACTGCAAATGATGTAAGTTTAAATTGATCTTTATTTTTATATACTAGCTGCTGCCCACGGCTCTGCCCAGGTGAATATAAAACATAGCCTATGTGTTAATCCAACGTACAAGCTATATTACGTGAAGTTTCATTAAAATCCGTTCAATATTTATTGCGTGAAAGAGTAACAAACATCCATCCGTCTATTTATCCAAACAAACTTTTGCATTTATAATTTTATAAGTATGAAGTAGAATTATCGTGTTACTATGTACCTAAAAAATGGGAAAAAATCATCATACAGCCTATAAAGTATCTATATGAAAACTTAAGCTATAAATATACAATCATTGTACATTAAGAGAAATATCAATCTACTATACATTCCGTTTTCATCGGTAACACATCCAAGTCATGGAAATTATACTTAAGAGCAGCTTTTTTTTAGAATTATACTGAAAACCTTTAACGATTTTTTTCAACGTACGCGTTTCGTTGTAAGTAGGTAGGTAAGTACTGTTTAATACGGCCTATTTAATGCAAAGCATAATATCACTACGCATTACACCTAATAAGGGACTAGTTAGCCTTGATATAACAGTATTAGAGCCTGTTGGGGAAAGCCAATATTATAAGAGGAATGGACATGGACATGCTATTAGTACGAAATAGGAGGCTAATTAGTGGCAAATATTGGTAGCGTGATGAACGAGGTTGTTTTAAAAGAGTAGATAATATCTTTATGTAAGTCGTCTAGTACTTATACAGAGTACGGAAAACAACATAATTTCTTTCATCCGATCGTAGCGCTCTATTTTAACAACAACCGCGGCCAAACATATACATCTCCTATTTTTTTAAGTCGGTAAAATAAATGCGTTGAATATTTAATGTTTCGGATTTGAAACGGATACCTCATTCAAAATATCGCATCAACCACAACACAATGTTTTTAACACCTATCAAATGATACTATGGAATAGACGTTAGAAGAAAAACATCCCAACTTTACGTGTAGGGGTAAAGTAGGGATATATTTTTAGGTAGATACTCCAAAAACACTTTGTTGACGTTTTATATCCAAGCACTTTTCTATCTCATTTCTTTCTACCACTAATTGTGTCTAAAGTAGGGCGAGGATGGACAAACGGACACTGTCCGATGATCATGATCAAACTTTAAGGGGACATAAACAACAAAAAGAGTATTTGGGCACAGCAACTCCAATGTCTATAAAATAACAATAAAATCTTGCTTTATTCCAGCAGAAAGTCTTCTTGAAACCATTAAGACAATTTTTCTTTTAAACCATCAAAAAAATCTTCTCAATTAAAGAATTTCTATCGTAAAACGAACTCTTTAAAATAACTTTGCCAGTTTTTTTATTATTACTACCCTTTTTCTTTCGGTATTTTAATTGAAGAGAATCGTTAGAGCTAAACGATTAATTGGGTGATTTTTTAAAGAATCCCTTTGTTACTTAATTTTTATTACCGAGCAAGTTCAAATACTTTTACGAGCGCCGGGATTTCTCGGACCTGATTTGTATTTCCCTGTTTTTCTTATTTATTGTTAGAGGTTAATTTATTTATAAGATAAATATCCTTAAATGGGGAATGTTTTTAGGCTGTGACTAACGGGAATCCTGAAGATACAATGGAAAAACTATGGTGTTGCGACCAGTTGTAGGCTCGTCTTGGCACCTAATGCGCCAATTGTCTCAAACTAGTCTTTTTTTCTTAGTAATATGAGATAAATAGACATATGCACAAAAACACAACCTTTCATGAAATGAAATGAAGGGAATTGAATTGATGTTAATTTCATTGATAACGTTTACCGGAATGAAAATGCCGATAATTTAGCAAAACAAGCCTGTTATGATGGAATACCTTTAGGAGTTTTACCATACTATTCCGATTGTCTTTATTTAGTGAAAAGGTTTTGTTACAGCTCATGGAAAGAATATTTCGACTTGAGGTCAAAAGAGAAGGGCATCTGGTATAAAACCATTCAACCTGAACCCCTAATTGTACCTTGGATCAACAGCTGTTCTCTTAATAGGGCTAATATTGTTTCTGCTTTACGACTTCGGACCGGACACATCCCAACTAGAAAGTTTACATTTCTTATGGGCATATCTCAGACACCTTTATGCGAAGAATGCGGAGTAGTCGAGGATGCACTCCACATTTTGTTGGAATGTGTCCGGAACCAACAGCTGAGGACACAGACACTTCAGCAACATTTCGATGTAGGTATGTGTAATAGTGCCCTGTCTTCTCCCAATTCGGAGGAAGCCAGAGCATTATACAAGTTGTATTGCAAGTGCTTTAAGTGACGATTACAGATTATTTATTTAGTTATAATAGCTTTTGCCCGCGACTTCGTCCGCGTGTTTAAATTTATACATACAAAAGTTTTTTCCCGCTAACTCCCGTTCCCGTGGGAATTTCTCAAAATACAGCCATAACTAAACTTTATATTTACTAAGGTACCTGCATGCCAAATTTCAAGCGTCTAACTTAAGCGGTTTAGATTTTTCATACAAAAGGATTTTCCCGCTAATTCCCGTTCCCGTGGGAATTTCGGGAATTCCTTTCTTAGTGCACCCCTACGGTACCTAAGCTACGTCCCTTCCAAATTTCAAGTGCCTACGTTTAGCCGTTTGGGCTGTGCGTTGATATGTCAGTCAGTCAGTCAGTTTCTCCTTTTATATATATAGATAGATATGTGTGTTGATACAACGGAGCGACATAGTCTATGTTGACTAAGCTCCTTAAATAAAGAGAAAAAAAAAAAAAAAACGTTTACCGGTATACCCACTTATGAAAAACTTAGTTAAAATGACTCAACCAGTATTCGTACACAAAAACTTCAATTGTGGCGGCAGTGGTAGATGAATGCTACCTGCATGTTTAATAATAAAGAATGCTTCCAGTACTTAGTTTGCCTTTTTAAGTCATTTTCTAAGTTAGGTCACATAAAAGCCTGCCGAGATAATGTCATGAAAAACGGCGTAAAAAATCCAGGTTCTAAGAACCTGGAGGTTTTTTACGCCGTTTTTCATAATATAAGTATTAGGTACTTTAAAACGTAACGTAACTTAAAGAACTGGATTTCATAAAAACCCTCTTATAACCTCAGTAGTCAACATTACATCGGTATGCATTCACAAATGTGCTATTTATCACATGTCACCGCGATCTGATGACCCTAATCACACGCATTGGAAATGTACAGTCAACAATAGAAGTATACATCAATGAATCATTCAATTCCTAAGTCAATGCAGTAAGGTCATTTCGGAATGCAAGATGCTGCAAACTGTACGCGACAAATAAAGAAATCATACGATAAACGAGGTTCTCGATAAGACAAGTTTTTTTGCTCACCCATAGACTGGCTAATTATGTGAAACCAGATATCCGTTCGAATGAAACATTTTTAGAAATACAAAGGCCACCAAAAACTTTTTTATATAAAATGTTGCACTGTCAAAAATATCTAATGTACAGCCAAGCTTTTAATTCTATACGCCCTATATAACTCAAACAAGTTTCAACTTACGGACTCTAGATATACAGTGAGGTTATAGAGGCATTTCTTCTTTGTATCGCACGCAGGTCACCTGCAGCCAGGCGGATTAAGCCTACCATCGGCTAAGAAGATGAACAACTCAAAAAGTCCCTTAGCCGACTCTTGCGATACCCACGGGAAGAAATAAATAAGCCAAGACACGCCACGCTGGGCCACACAGCCGTCTAGCCCCGAACTAAGCCGATGCTTGTATGGGTACTAGACAACTGATAAACTTACTTAGATACTTTTTTTTTGTTATTAAATGTTATGGTGATTTGTATTATTTTCCGTCGCCATTCGAAAAGCGGTATCAAGATGTCATCTTGACATTGACAAGTCACACATCTAGACATCGAGAGGTGACAGAAGTGCAAACTTCAAAAATCTCCGTGCTTATTAAAAAAAGATAAACATGTAGCTATCACCAATATATAAAAAAAACCAATCATGTACCTTCTTAAAACCTAAATATACCCTACAATAAACAAACAGCCGTTACCAAGGCCCAGATCTGACACTACACACCTAACCATACTCGTTGAAAGCTTTGATTTGTATGACAGATTCTTATAACAGATTTTTGCCCTTCGCAGTCCGGTAATACCAGTTTGTGGCCGTTGTATCACCGCCATCGGACGGATTAGCCTCATTCGTTAAGATCGGCTTAATTGTGTATGAAAGTGCATCTTTATCTTGCAAACGCATTATTAAATGTCAACTGAATCGTTTCGAATGCGTTGCGTTTGAAGATAAGGTGTAATGATGTATTGTGCGTCTGGTGGCCTAGATTGGATTGGTTTTTATAGTCGAGTGTGGTCTGAGCTTACCTACCGCTGCGTTTGTGGAGAATTCCGCGGAAAATGTGAGACATTTTTTTTCATTTCTTAGCATATTTTTTTATAGCTCGACATAATGGCTTTCCTACGCTGTGACAACGGGTAAGTAACTGGTCAGTTACCTGTCAGTTACCACCGCCATGCCGGCCCAACCCTAACCCCCCACGAGCTCCGGACACCCTAATCACCAGCAGAAACACGCCCCAAGGTCATTTGGCTGCGGTATTTTATAGGGTGGAGGTCCTTCTCCGGACGGGCAGCTCAATTCGAGCGAAGATTCGCTATGCCCTACCTCTCTTATTCGCTATGCCCTACCTCTCTTATTCGCTATGCCCTACCTCTCTTATTTCCCCCTATAGGTGAGCAAATAAGAATCATATATCTCTATCTATCTCCACCTTTTCATAAACAGTTATCAGCTCATTACCCATTCAAAAGACCGCAACGCGAAATGAAGTCGCAATTTTAATTGAGCATATTCCTGTTTAGTATTTACCCTATTAAGTATTATTGTTTACGGTTCTTTAAAACATGGAAGTGACATAATTTACGATGCATACGACATGCATGCAGCGTCGTAAAATGCTCATTCGTCGCGTAATAAGGATATCACTGCAGTATTTGCATACTACAAGAGACTATTGGGTCAAACATGCCGTCGAGCGACGCATCCGTTAATGTACTGATCGCATAAATGTGTTTTGAAATTATTATTTTTTTATAATTATTGTTTCACGAGTTTATAGCAGTCCATATCTGGATATTGTCATGAACATCAGCCTATCGCAGTCCAATGCTGGACATAGGCCTCTCCAATTGTTCACCACTTTAGGCAGACATCTGGAGGCTTTACCCATGATCAGCACGCTGGGCACGATACACATTTTACCACTTTGGAAGAGTCGCGCAAACTATTCAGTTTAGAAAAAAAATGCCTCAACATCATTTTCAAATACCTATCCATAGAGACCCCACACGTATAGGTTTGATGAAAAAAACATTTTTGAGTTTCAGTTCTATGTATGGGGAACCCCAAAAATTTTGGATTTTTTTCTGAGTTTATTTTAAAATCCTAATGCGGTTTACAGAATATATCTACGTACCAAATTTCAATAATGTAGCTCTTATAGTTTCGGAATAAACTGGCTGTGACATACGGACGGACAGACAGACATGACGAATCTATAAGGGTCCCGTTTTTGCCATTTTGGCTACGGAACCCTAACAAGACATTTTAATGCAAATAGAAAGTTTTTTTTTCTGCAAACGCTACTAACTCATAGGATGGTATCTACGCATAGCTAACTATGAAATTCTCAGAGAAATTCTAAATTCGTGTCAACGACAGCCGAAGACACTACCGTCCTATCGTAATTCATTTACGAATTAAATTAACAGATTTAACTCAAGCCGGCTAAACGTCATTAAAATTTCTATATTAAATTAGTAAGCAAATATAAGTCATAAAGGCTGACGTAAATATGTTTATTGAGCAGTAAAATTTCATTTAGTTACGCCAAACGTAAGTTGAATCATGGGGTGGTATGAGAATTACGGAAATTAAAGTCTTATTCGTTGAATTTATAGCCTATATTATTAAAAGGTCAGACGATTTTTGCCTTTTGTTAATTCTTTTCACAAAATTCATGACATCGATTCGAACTTATTCGCTAATTGTTTCTGAATAGAATCATCCAATGAAGCCACAATAATAATAATACTACGTTATGCATCGCATATTACCATGAACTAAGGTTTACTCTAATTATTCACCAGTCACCATTTCGTGTTCCCAGTGAACACGCTGACTATGACATGAGCCATATTGTCATCTCATGTCATGTTCTCGTGTTCCCCCCTTGACTTCATAGTAGAATACTAGAACATCTAATAAACTACAACTTCAAACTTCCCCGTCCGGGGAAGGACCTCCACCCTATAGAATACCGCAGTCAAATGACCTCTGGGTCGTGTTTCTGCCGGTGAGTAGGGTTTCCGGAGCTCGTGGGGGGTTAGGGTTGGGCCGGCATGGCGGTGGCAACTGACAGGTAACTGACCAGTTACTTGCCCGTTGTCACAGCGACTTGGGCTTCTCTTTCGCTTTCCATCAGGTGTAGAGAAGCCATTATGTCGAGCCACTATAAAAAAAAAAAAACTAACTAAATCCTGACGAATGTAATCAATGGAAAAATATCGCTGTCCATGGGATTAGGGCCTGCTTAGGCAGGCAGCGTTTGTGGTTATAGCACTCCTAGTTCTTAAGGTCCCATGACACCACCCCATAAGGCACTAGACGTTTGGACCGGGGATTTTAGGGGTACCACTCCCCCAAGTGTAATGTAGACAGAACTAACCAGTAGAGACAAAATTACCTATTTAAAAAATCATTAGATTGTGTAAGAACAAGGATACGTCTTTACAATGGGGAATGCTCCGAAGAGTTATTTCAACTCGTTCCATCCTCTCCTTTCCACTCCCGAACAACACGTGCTGGACAGCGTTGTCATCCGCATACCATCCAGACGATGGTGGCGCGCACCACGAGGTTTAGTTCCTCGTTCTTGCCCCGTGCTATTAAGTCATGGAATGCCCTTCTAGCTCATGTGTTTCCTTCCTCTTACAATCCTGGGTTCTTTAGGCGGGGCGTGAAACGGCATCTCAGTGGGCCTTCAGGGTGAGGGCGACAAGCGCAATGGGTTTGTTCTATTGTGCCTGTCGACCTAACTTTTGGACCTCACGACCGCTTACCATCAGGTGGAGTGAGGTCATCCTGAAAGCTCTTCTTATAAAAAAAAGGATACTGCAGATATAAACCATTAAATTTAACGAGAAGACAGAATAGAAGTAGGTACTTAATGTAATATTTATGACCTATCCTGTCATAAAAATCTATGGCTTGAACTAATTTTAAGTAAACATACTGAAAGCTATTAAAATCGGGCACGTTCTCAATGTAAACACATAAACTATCTGTATGCCAAATTTGCATTTACTAAAGCGTCATGGTAACCTAATAATTGGATCGTAAAACGAAAAAAGTTGTTCGAAAATAGACAACTTCTCTTTTTCGGTCAAAATCAGTAGACAATGTCATTTCTTAATTAAGAAAAGCAATTATTATGTGTGTGTTTAAATTGAATTTCAACTCATTTCAGATATCTATCAGAACTTTACTTACTTATCCGTTGTCGCAACGACTTGGGTTTCTCTTTTCATCAGGCGCAGCAGGCCCTTATGCCGTGCTACTATAAAAACGTACATTCCTTCCTGCAAATATTTTAAAAACCTTTCAGAACAGCCTCGTCCGTAATTTAACTCCTGTGTGTTTTCAATTTCAACATTACTGGTATAAGTTACATAGTATTATAACTTACAATCCGATGATGGGTAACCAAAATTTGACACCGATTTCCTACGTGCTTCGGAAGGCACGTTAAGCTGTTGGTCCCGGGTGCTATCTTTACCAACTCAGATAGCAGTCGTTACATCATATCAGAGATGATGATAACTCTGACGCCTAAACTGGGAATGGGTATAGCTTATCCTAAGTGTTGCGGAGGTCTGATGGCAGTCGCTCTGTGTAAAAGCTTAGCCCTCGCCAAAATCTCTCAGTTTGGGAAGCCGACCCTGAGACAATCGGGAAAAAAGCTAGGATGATGATGACTCTATATAGGTACTTCACATGAAGCTACTATCTCGGATAGGCTAATAATATAGCCTTTGCTAAAATAATGACTCAATCTTGCACTAACGTGCATGATTGATTTGTAAAAGCTTAGTTCCCTCAGCGCGTTCGACAAAGTACAAATAGGAGGTGTTCACTTGTAATATGTGTTCTAAATGTTTCTTTTAATCTAATTGTAGTTAAACCATACTTAAGCATCTTTGTTAAACACTAACGCATTATTGTTTGAACATAAAACATGATGGCCATTCTATCTTTGGCCAGCCAATCAATCAATTACGAACCCATCCACTGCTTAACTATGGCCTCCTACTTCAATTTGCGCCAAATATCTCGATCGCGTGATTCCCTATAACAGTAGTCTTCTAAGGTCATCAGACCAACGCCCAACTATCATTATAGTAGTTATGTTTATCACTAGCAAAAGAAACAGCAATATTCCACGCCATCTGTTCGCTCCTATGTTCTCGTGTTACGAAACCGCTAAAAGCTTTGTTTCACTTTGAAGGACTCGTGATTGCTTTCTTTCGTTCGGGCTATGAATACTCCAAGTAACTTTTGGCCAAATTGTATTGTGCGTTTTCCATTCGCCTTTTTCATTTGTTACAACAATTTCGTCAACCTCGCCTTGTTTTTGATTAATAAAAATCTGGAATAAAAAATAACAGAATACTGTTTATCTGCTAACATAGAGATCAATCCTATAATATGTATAGTATATAAAATACTGAAGTATTCTTACAATCACTCAGTAGAAAGAACATTTTTTATTTTGGTATGATGCTGAAGTAAGCGTTGTTGTCCATTATTCTACCGACTACTTTGACGGTAGTAAGAAATAACATCGAGAAATAGTTGAAATTTATTATGACTTACATACGGAAAATCTCAAGATTTGCCAAAGAGTCATGAAGTATTGCAACATAGATCAGAATCGTACAGGCAGACTTTATAAATAAGTACCACCATTGGCTCCCAAACATGTAAGAGGTTTGGCAGATTTCTTATACCTCAGGTTTGTATACCTAGCTTAGTAGACAAAGCCGGACTACGAAAGTTAATCGGGGTGAGTAGGTACCTAGAAAAAACTGGGGAGAACCCATGCCCAAGAGTTACAAGAGCAGAGGACAGTAAGACTATTAAAAAAACCTTACTTATGCTTTTAGTATTCTAAGCTGTCGTGTAGGTACTAAGTAGGTACCATATAGTCTTCACTGATAATACATTTCGCCAAGTCTTCTATCATCGATGAAACATTTTACATACAACGCATTTGTGTATCTGCTGCAACAAATAAAGATAAGTCCGCTAGACAGTAAAACGTGCAATCCTATTAAAATATTTTCTTTTATTGGAAAAAGTTAATGGTACTTAAATGTTTTATGTTCGCATTTATGCACTCGGCTTATAATTCATCAGTGGGCGGGTTTCTCGTCATAATTCATTATAAAAACGAAAGTGGACATCCATCAAGAAAGCAAAACCGTTTCATATGCATACAAAAAGAACATATGCATACAACTCTGACCTTAAAATTAACGAACTATAGTCCCCGCAACGAAAACGAAATTAACAACTACAGGTTTAAATAAATCGTAAACTTTGACATCTCACCATTCCGAACATAAATTAAATTCACTTGCATAAATCCTCTTTCATCTCATTTTATATTCGGTTCAGGTTAAAACTGTATACCATATGGAGCATATTTATTGATATCATCTATCGTAAATTATCTACTGTTTATATTAACGAGGTTTCCCTTCGGCCAGTATCTTATTAATTTTGGAAACCAAAACGTTTTTAAACGCTTCTATAATAAAAATTTGC
Source organism: Conogethes punctiferalis (assembly GCA_031163375.1). Classification (NCBI taxonomy): domain Eukaryota; kingdom Metazoa; phylum Arthropoda; class Insecta; order Lepidoptera; family Crambidae; genus Conogethes; species Conogethes punctiferalis. The sequence continues at coordinate 5,222,288 of CM062086.1, forward strand.
ACATCAATAACATTCTGTTAAAAATATTGACTTTTTTATTATAAAAAAATAAATAATAATAATAATAATCATTTATTAACATAATATAGCTAGAGTTGGTGTTACTATAGATACTGCACTAGGCTCGCAGGCCTGTATCGCAGTATCGGTTTATTATGTGTGTGTGTGTATGTTATTATTAGTGCAAAAGTATTACTCGTGAATCTATTTGGAGAAATAAATTATTCTATTTTATTTATTTATTTTATTTATTAGACATAATTATATTTGCGTACACTGTCCTATAATCTCGATCAAAAAAGAATGTCAATATAAATATTAAACGTAAGGGATTAAAAATAATATTGATACCTTGACGGTATTGTAAAAAAAGATTAATGTAAGATTAAATTAGAAATTAATTAACCCCTGAATTTCTTCATTTCTGAATTTTCCAAATTCCTGAATTTATAATTAATAGCCTAAATAATTAAAGTTAAAATTAATGACAAATAACGTTATTTCATTGTTTAAGTTTTCATACAAAGTAAGCTACATCTTGATAGAAACGATCCTAATGAACACCACATGCAAATAGTCAGTTATTTCGTACTAAACCCCAATTTAAACATTCCATTGGCAGCTAAAATTTACATGGCTGTTTCTAGTTAAATTTTCCATAGACAATAATACAAGATCGCGTGCCATAGGGCTTTCCAATTAGCAATGGACCTCGCTACATAAAACAATGACCACGAAATTCTAGGTTATTTTTGATAAGAGCCGATGAAATTATTCGTACCTACCTCGCCCTATACGGTTTTCGCTTAATTAACTTAGAAATGGGAATTCTGAATGTTTCTCTTTGAAAAATGTGTACTATGCGGTCTTTAGCGGAATATGAAGAGGGTAGTAGGTCGACCTTTATTGGTAGGGTTACCTATTTTGGGAAAATTTAATATGTTCCAGACAGAAAAACAAACATTCTATACTTAATAAAAATCTGTAGAGAGGTCAATTCTGAACATGAAATATATTTTCAAAATAACTCTCAGGGGGTAAGTGATCGATACTGAAGCCAAAAAATGCAATCATTAACATTTTTGTCTGTCGTTATAGAAACAAAAACTACCTACTCGACGGATTTAACGAAACTTGGTACGATTACTTTTCATACGTCTAGGCAGGTTATATACTTAGCATACTTTTTATCACGCTATAATCAATAGGAGCAAAGCAGTGATGGGAAGTGTTAGGAAAACGGGAGAAATTTTTATCTGAATGTTTGATCGCGCATCACGCTAAAACTACTACATGGAATTGAATGGGGTTTTCACCAAAGTATTTCTAGAGATCTAACTTAAAACTTAGGCGCCATTTTATGGAAGTCCGTAATTTTTAGGGTTCCGTAGCCAAAATGGCAAAAACGGGACCCTTATAGATTCGTCATGTCTGTCTGTATGTCTGTCCGTCCGTATGTCACAGCCAATTTATTCCTAAACTATAAGAGCTACATTATTGAAATTTGGTACGTAAATGTATTCTGTGAACCGCATTAAGATTTTAAAGTAAAATCAGAAAAAAATCCAAAAGTTTTGGGGTTCCCCATACATGGAACTGAAACTGAAAAATTTTTTTTTCATCGAACCTATACGTGTGAGGTATCTATGGATAGGTATTTGAAAATGATGTTGAGGTTATGATAAAACTGAAAAAAATATATCATGTGTATCACTATGAAAACTACTAACGAAATTTGGTTTGAATGAAATCTAGCCAGTAGTTTTTTTTAAACGTCATAAATCAAATTACCTAATTTTTTCATTTAATTAACTCCAATATAATAAAACGTAAAGAAAAACATTTATTTAGCTGTATAGTGGTACGGAACCCTACGTGCGAGAGTCCGACTCGCACTTGGCCGGTTTTTTAAACTCGATATCGAATAGTAATAAATATGAACAAAAAGATAAAGTAGTTCATAATAATTTACGCATTCGCGTTCTGACGCTCCGGTCGGTCAGACAACTACACGTGGCTTCGGGACAGTGGTCTCAGTGGCGTCCTGCATCGCAAGGTGCGTGGAGAACACCAAACCGTGTCCTCCCTAGGCGTGCCGCCCGCGCTACCTCATAGAGGGTCGAGTTCTCCAGGCATCTGGCCACCCGGACTGAGCACTTGTAGCAGACCACCGTTAGGGTCTCCCCACATTTATCGACGCGGAATCGGCTTAAGCCGAGTGCGTATAACCATTCTACGTTAACATACATACGATTCGCCATCGGCCGGCGTCGCGACGCGTCGTCCAAGTCGATTCGCACCTTTTTATCACAGACGTAAAGGCTTTTTTGGCCGGCATTAGCCGATTCCGCGTCGATAAATGTGGGCGACGCGATCCTTTGGTTTAGTGGGTGGGTATTCTACGCTCTAATTTTTTTTTATGCGAGTGGCGCTAGTCGAGCAAGTGTGATGGTAAGCAGTCGACACCGCCCATGGACACCCGCAGCTCTAACCGAGTTTAGGGTCGCTGCCGGCCTTTTAAATATGAATACGCTCGTTTCTTGAAGGTTCCCAAGTCGTAGCTGTTCGGAAAGACTGTCGCAGGAAGTTGGTTCAACAAAACCGAGGCGCGAGGCAAGAAGTTCCTCATAAAACTAAATGAGCGAGCTCCGCGTAACCTAGGTGGTATCCCGTACTCGGGCCCTGGTGTATACGTTTAGGCTTTTTCGGACGACAAAAACAGACACATCGTAACGTATCCTCGTAAAACTGACAACCCTGGTCCCAGCCACACACACATACAAAGCTATAATGACTAACGACTGGCTTGAATAGCTCGTTAGAGTTGGAAATATCTTCATCAGCATCCTTTTATCTTTTTCTTTCTTTAATACTCTCATTATATTGGCAGCGATTAAGTTCAGCTGATGAATGGAGTCAGATAATGCAGTTTCTGGGAGGTCGCGGAAATATTTTAAGATTAGCTGTCGTTAAGGAAGCTGGAGATATTTTAATGTGCAGATAAATTTCAATGAACTCGACGACAAGATATTTCATCTTTAATTATTGAACATTCCGCGACGGTTTCAATGGTGCAATGGTTAATCTTTAAGTCTAATGCGTGGACGATTCTAAGGTTTCGCATTGGATTCTCGTTCCGTTCAATTTAAGAAACAAACTTTTTAAAATTTTTCGCTTCATCAGGTTGTTCTTAGCGACGCCTTAAGTCATCATCTGGTACTTAAAGTACAAGGCAAAGCTTAAAGGTAGGTAGTACTAGGAAAACTAAGCTAACTTGACTCACATGGTTTGCCGAATAGAGAAACTTGATGTCAAACAAAAAAAAACGCTTCCAAACAAATATGCCTTTCAGGCGTTTACACCGGGATCTGTAAATTATTTAGTCTGCCCTTTCATTCATTAAAATTTAGTCAACTGAAACAACGGATCAAACGGCCTATAATCTCTAAATTTAATTAGCGAAATAGATTCAGACTTTGCGTCTAATCCAGTCTAGCTACTTCTTTCACTATCATTAGTCAAAGCACTTATTTTGAAACTTGATTTACGAGAAATTCCTTTTCGCTTGGACTTCGAACGTTAATTAAATGGATTGGCGTTCAGCTTTCTATCAAAATCACTTCAATTTGATTATATTATTGATGGCATTATTATTTATTAGTGATTAACTAAATCTAGGTTTAATGTTTTTAATATAATTGTCTATTTAGCAGGGTAATTTCTTCCCACGGACATAGACTGAAAATGTTAATCTTATCTATTAGTAAGTTAAGAATATACCTTGAAAATCAACAAAAATACATCCAACACCAGTCATGTTACGTAAGCACTAGCTTAAGAACAAAGTAAGCACTAGCTTAAGCTCGTGGGGGGGTTAGGGTTGGGCCGGCATGGCGGTGGCAACTGACAGGTAACTGACCAGTTACTTGCCCGTTGTCACAGCGACTTGGGTTTCTTTTTCGCTTTCCATCAGGCGTAGGGGAGCCATTATAAAAAAAAAGAAAATAAAATCAAGTTAAGAAGTTATTTTAAATATACGCGTATAACATTTCGTAGATGCCAATATTCTGGCGCCCAGATTTAAGCTAAATTAGATAAACTCGATTCTTAAATTGACCTGGCTGTCAATCAAATCCAGAACCTTAAACTTAGGCCCTACGCAATGCAGATTAAGGTCGTCAAAATGGTATTCCTCTAGACATCACTATCTGGTTAGTAAGGGTTCTTTTATACAAGAGGCGGCAGACGAGCAAGTGTGATGCAGGCAGAGGCAGTCCACACCGCCCATGGCAACTCAAATCGAGTTCTGAGGTCGCGAGTCGAAGTCGGTATTACGGTAACGTTTCAGTTGTTTTCGGGCCAAGGAGTAAAAAACATCCATCCATTGGTACAAACTTTCGCATTCATAATACCAATTACATAGTAGAATATTCTAATGTGATCAAAATTCAAGTGCACTGATCAAACCACAACACCTTGTAAAGCTTGCAGTAAGGCCAGTAAGCTCCGGGGTACAACAAGGGAAGCCTCCACGCGTGGTCGTCTTGCAGACGGCCCGGCGTACCCCGGGCAATGGCGGGTAGTAGCTATCGTTCACTACTACCCGACGGCTAATTCCCTGTAGGGAGCACGCACTTGTGCGTGGCTCCGGGGACCAGCGTTGGCGTCGTTGTGGAGTTCGACGCCTTCCACGGCCAGTGCTTCGGCACACCGGATGGGGCCTTTTGGCCTGTGGGTCTCTCCCAATGGCGGGGCATTTGTCCGATTGGTGAGAGACGTGTTGTCGGGCGCATTTGCGCCGGTTTGTCGGCGATGGTCGCAGAGGAAGAGGAGTGCCCTTCGGGGGATCTCGCGGTGTTGTCGTTGCCGTCCTCCCTGTCTTCTGCGACCGTTGCCGCCTTACCAGATGAGCCGTTTGACGGCGTGGGATGGCAGTGTATCACTGCGGCGCGGCGGGTCCGATGGCCACGGTTCTCGTGGTCGTCGGATATGGTCCTTTTGGACTGGTCGCCGGGCAACCTGTTTCCCCTCGCTGGAGGGACCAGGGGGCTTGCCTTGACTGGCGAGCCCGAGTGGAGTGAGACCACAATAAAAAACCGCCTGTTATCCTGACTTCGGTCGGGACCAGGGGGCGCGAGCTCAAGTGGAGAAAACCACAATAAAAAACCACCGTGCGGCGGCGGCTGCACGCCCGACGGGGTTCCGCGAGGCCGGCACGGGGTTTGCCGACCACGTATTGCACGAACCCCGTCCTTGGAGGAGAGAGACGGCCCTCACGGGCCTGATCTCTAGTTCGCCCCAAGTGGGGAGGCCAGCCCGAGTCTGCCTAGCAGACCAGCGCTGACAGCTTCGCGGCGTTATAGCCCAGGACCCGCGTTGCTGTCGCCCAAGGCGCATTAGACGGTGCAAACCAGGGTTTTTTAGTGGGTATTCTCAGCCGACGCGGAGCGAGTCCCACATAACCCGTCTGCTCCCCCGGGCAGCGGGTATGCGTAAACTGCATTTCTCCCTGGTGAAACAAAAAAAAAAAAAAAAAAAAAAAGGCCAGTAAGCTCCTTACAACAAAGTGGTTTACATTGCAATCCCACTTATCCATCTATAAAGAGACTTGTTTAACACAACCCTCAGAATAAACCAACTCTAAGGCACTTTATTAATTTACGGTTTCGTCTGTAAAGCCAAAAGCTTTGAATAATGTTGTACGTTGCCACGCTCAAAGATTTGGCAGCAATGTAGAAAAATATTATTGTTGAGAGCATAGATAGCATAATGATTAAGGCCTTTCAGTTGTTTTTTTTTTATAGTAGTTCGACATAATGGCTTCCCTACGCCTGATGGAAAGCGAAAGAGAAGCCCAAGTCGCTGTGATAACTGGCAAGTAACTGGTTAGTTACCTGTCAGTTGCCACTGCCATGCCGGCCCAACCCTAACCCCCCACGAGCTCCGGAGACCCTACTCACCAGCAGAAACACGACCCGGAGGTTATTTGGCTGCGGTATTCTATAGTATGGATGACCAGTTATTTTTTTTCAGTAAAATGTTATAAAAACAGTCATTTTATCGAACTGTATGTCTGTGTCTTTGCCATATACTCGTTTATACACGTTTATAAAAAAAGTATAAAAAAACATGCAATTAACTGGCAGTTAACATAAAACATTCGAGAAAAATGTTCGGTATTTATATATACGCGCATTTTTGTAAAAAGTGAACAATTTCATTGCGAAGCCCACTCGAAATTTCTCCTTTAACGATGTTAATCGCCACAGCCAAAGCCGAGCCGTAACTCTTGTTCGCGAGTCGTTGAACAAAGATGTTAATTTCAGATGTCCCGCATTCATCCTGTAAGGTCTCGCCACACAGCGGGCTAGGTGTCGATGCAATACATCTCTTTGTCCCTATGTTTCTGACTGTCTACTAGTTAAAAGCTCTATGAAAAGCCGAAACGTCCCTCATTTGACGAGCCGTGGTAGGGCCGTAGCAGACTGTCCAGTTGCTCAGTATTTACCGACCTGGAGTGAGAAAGATGGTGGTGACACTCTTCAGACATTTTCGGTGATATCATCATTGATATCGAGCAAAAAAATCGCGTTTGTTGTATGGGAGCTTTTTGTTATTGTTATGGTGGCAACAGATCAAATCAAATCAAATTATTTATTCGTGATTCACAGGTATGTCATAGATCTAATTATATTAACAACATTGAGGTACCACTGCGATCTGCCATTTTGGCATACGAAATTTTTATTATTACAATACTATATTATTAAAATTTATGTTATTACAAAGTTAAAAAAATATATTTATAAATTATGTCAACATATGAAAGTCAAAATATTGGATTACAATGGTGTCAATTTTTATTACAAAAGAATGTCAGATCGATGAAAATGGTAGTCAATAAATAAATTAATAATTTAATACAATATAGTTCTAAATTAATAATTTGTCAAAATACAGAAATACATAATTTGTGAAATTTTCAACAACCTAGCTGTCGCGGTTCTTGTGATACATCTTGGTGACAGTCAGACAGAGGGACCGACGGACGGCAAAGTCTCAGTAATAAGTATCAACCCTTCAGGTACGGAACTCTAAAAATGAATAGGTACCGAGTTACATTCCAACTGAACGTGCGATGTGCGCCAACCCTTACTCACCGCTCGTCCGTAATTAACGTAAGATCCTTTAATGTTTTCGGACGGGTGGGGTTAAATCAAGACCCTGCCGGCGTAATTGCCTTTCCAAGACCGTACCTGGAGTTATATTTGTGAGTGGAGGTTAACGCAATTTTGGTTTCCGTAAATAACCTCGAAACGTGATATTTTTTTCATTGAATTATGCTTAGGCTTTTATAATTGTATTATATAACATGGAAACCTAGCAAAATTATATTTTATTACTTTTAATTATGTATTAACGGGAACTCCATTTCATGTACGTTCAGTATCAAAAGTCGCTCGCTGTACGCTTAAATACCTTGTCAAAATAATAGATTTATTTGTTTCTAAGCATAATGAACCTAACTTTACTTTGACATATTATTGTGTGTTCAGTGACTTTTGATGCTGACCGTACTATACCATTCTGCCTCAGTGGCGCATATTTTATGGCATATGCTGAACAAATAGGCGGTAGGATAATAAAAAGTAGTAAATAGCATACTACTGAAATTATAGGAAAAACAAAAAAAAAGGACAATAATAATAATAATTAAAAATAGCAATACTAATATACTTAATACTTTGGCAATAGCGCCTGTAGCTAATTCTTATACCAGCCGTTTGGTTGAGAAAAAAGAAAGTAAGTGATAATAATAATTAAAAATATATACATAAATAATAAAAAAAAAAAATAAAAAAAAATATATATATCATAAAAAAAAACAATTTCTTTAAGTATTTAGAATAAGTTCCCCTGTAAAATAAATAACAGGGAGGACGTTATATTTCATTAAAAAACAAGTGGCGCAATGGCTAGTGTTAAGCTTAAAACTCCGAAGAACTGGAGGGTTCGATGCCCCATCGGGTCAATTTATTACAAGTAAATTGTTTCGAGTCTGGGGGTTCCCAATTCAATTTCATATCAGTAAAGCTTATAATAATGAGGTCAAAAGTTACGTTACAATGGAGCAGGTTTTCAGATGAACTAGTTCAAACTCTTTTATTTACCAACAAAGAATAAGGTTCAACTAACAAAGTAGCGCAGCCTAACAGATTATAAGCCATTTATCCCACGATCCGTATCAATTCTCTAAATCGTTCACAATCGCCGCTACCGACAATCGATTCCCGATACCATTCATCGATTAACCGAATCGATCCCTTTATTAAAAATTCCATTGTCACAACACAACTTATAATAGAGAATTAACTATTGTTAACGACAATGGGCTTCTAAGAAATGCTTTCTTTTCGACCGCTCTGAAGAAGCGTATTAAGCTCGGTAAAGGCAAATCAAAATTAAATATTAAGAAATAATGTGTGTACAGTTACATGCTCCGTTTTCCGAGAAGATACAGTTTACCACAAAAGTAGGTTACCGCTTTTTAATTTCCGATGTACCTACATCGGAATACATACGTACATACATACATTACAAACGTAATTTCCTGAAAAAGACATTATTTTGACTTTTATACATCTGTTAAATAAATCAGAGCTTACGTCATCATCATCATCAGTCTGAAAACGTCCACTGCTGGTCATAGGCCTCCTGCAAAGTGGCGAACCACTAGAGGGGCCAGTGGACAGCGATAGGCTGATGATGCCTTAGTCACCACGCTTGGCAGGCAGGTTGGTGACCGCAGTAGTTTTTATTTGTACACAGGTAAACGCTTTTTTATGCAAGAGGCGGCAGACGAGCAAATGTGATGCCTGATGGTAAGCAGTCAACACCGCCCATGGACACCCGCAACTTAAATCGAGTTCAGGGGTCGCTGCCGGCCTTTTAAATAGGCGTACGCTCGTTTCTTGAAGTCGTAGCTGTTTGGAAAGACTGTCGCAGAAAGTTGGTTCCATAACACCGATGCGCGAGGCAACGAGTTCCTCATAAAGTGTGGAAAAAATACAGTGGAGAATCGTCAAACATCAAGATGACGCTGCTGCCCGTTTCCTGATATTCCCTTTAGTCGTCTTCTATGATACCCACGGGATGAGATGGAGTGGTCCAAATCCGGACACCACACAGACAGAGCAGTGCTTACCTACCAGACCTTAAATTTCTAATACCAATATAAGCGATAGTGCTATTTAAACGTAAGTACCTTACAGCTCTCCAGGGTATGCATTAGTAAACTAAAACAAGCGTGAATGAATTTGTACTCTGTGCCACTGTACATAGAACCTAAATTCGCTTGCACTGAACAACGTTTCGTCTTCGTCCAAACTAGATTCGTATTTGAGTAGCACTTTGAAATACGGGCCCTAATCTAGCACCAGACTTGCTATTCAGACGGACCAATTTACGAAAGTGAATTCCCTCGAACGCTGCACCGCTGACTAAAATATTAAACAAGCATTATCTTAGCGGCACAGGCCGACGGTACCGAACGAAAGTGAAAACGACCTTAAAACGTATACAAACAGCGAAGCGGTCTTGGTTGACAAAAACAAATATTGAATGCACGTCCCGACACAATAAGATGAGCGCTGTAGAAAGTGCTTGCACCGATGGGGTTTCGGCTGTCATCTGTTTAATCCGGATTTAGTTTCGATGGTATTACGTTTTTTGTAAGGAGAAAACGTTGAGTTATCACATAGATACTCAGCTGAACATTGTTCAACTGTGGATTACCTCTGAATTATTTGTTTACTTTATCAATAATAACAAATAATATTTTAAGCTGGGATTCTCTGCTTTTATAGACCTCATTGCCGAACATATTTCTTTAATAATAGCACAGTTTAATGGCCTTCCGTCGTCTGATAACTAAATCAATAGTTTGTTAGTTGCCACTGACCTGCTGTATAACAAAAATCAGTTCCCTATTTGCTTTCTTCAGTTTTTAAAACCTACAATCCTTATAATTTAAACCGTTACCTGTCTTAATAAGAAAGGTCCCTAATGTTCACTACATAGCAGTCAGATATAAGGACACATTACGACAGAACTCTAAATACTCCACTCTACCGCAGTCCAATTCCATCCATTGAATAATTCCACTCATTCACCATTCCGTCCATCCTGATCATTCCAGCCATTCTCTAAGAGCTCATTAATGGCCAATTTTCTTGTCGTCATGGCAATTCAAATTGCCAGTATAGGAAAAACTGCTCTAGTTGGTAATGTTTAAAGCAGTGAAGCCATTTTAACCGCTAGTTAGACACCTCGATGTGGTTAAGCCTAGGTCTGATTTATTATTGGTTCCTCAGCAGGGAGAGGATAAATGGAACAAATGAAAGCCAGTGGGCTGTGTAGCAATTGAGAACCCAGTTTATCGACTATTATTTACTTATACGCGATTGTGTAAGTGCGTCAACTGTGACCTACTGTGCAAAGTCTGTGCTGAGGTTACATCTCTCGCCCCATAAAAGTGTCTAGTATAAAAATTGTAGTGAAAAAAGTACAAGCAAACAGAACAGAAAATACAAAGTTTATTCGGCAATTCTAAGATCAGATCTCATTCTTGGGAATAAAATAGATTTCATTTCCCAGAACTCATTCTTATAGTCACACTAGCTCAATTCTCTTAATTAATCATTCCACAGATCGCTTATTTAATATCATTCAGCGTAAACCACATAAACTTTAAACTTGGCCTTCAAATTAACGCTCCTTTGCGAATTTAATGCTAAATTATGTATTAAACGCATACTAAAGCCAAATTAGCAACCTACTACTAGAAATGTGAATAAAAACTTTCTTTCGCAGTTAATTAAAAGTGTTTAATAATGCTAAATGTTTGAAAACCGTGACGATTGAATACATTAACGTTTAAAATAGATAAACTAGATGATTTTATTGTACCATAAAATAGATAATAATATCCTTTATACAGTCATTGGAGAACACGTTTAGACTTGATTATCTCCTATTTGACGTTAGCTGCAGATAATTGATAGCATTGCATTGCAAAGCTTCTTAGAACTCATCATCACCAACAATTTGCAGATATCCACTGCTGGACATAGACCGCCCCAATGTGAATTGTCACATAACTAGTGTATCTATAATAGTCGTACACTTGATCGACCTCTGCAACCGACGTTATCATAGGAGGAAATTAAACCTTAGATTAGAAAATTATGTGATTTTATTATCAAAGATCGTCTTCAACAGTTTCTACAACGGCAAAATTTCATTTCCAGTAACCTTTTTAGTTGGTGATTGCTACAGGAAATTGGGCGACGAAGTATCTTAAGTAATACAATCCTCTTTACTTCGTATACTTTAATAACATCAATAAATATCAGTAAAAACGATAAAAACACAAGATGCAGTAGAGTAAAATACCTGATGATAGGTACCTAGGTAGATGATAGGATCACCATCAGCCCGTATCAGTCCACTGCCGGACATAGATCTCTCCTAATGCTGGATGCGAGAAGCCCAGGATCAATCAAAGTACTACAATACCTACACGCAAGTTTAATTATGAGCATGTTCCATCATAGTTTTGTAACTCTGCGATATCGGTTTCCACAAGCAGTCAAGCACACACCCATTTCAAATTAAAAAAATACAGCTTATCTATAAAATCAGTTTTGTGTGAAGCCCTAAATCTCAAGGACCCAAGTTTGTAACTCAAACCAGATGTAAATTTAAACATTTTGTTGATTATCAAACTTCGATTACGATGCGGAAAGTTCGCAATCTGGATAAATGAGTGTAAACAACATAAAATAACCAATCATACTGAAATGAACTGTTTGAAATGACAGTAAGCCCGTGCCAATGAAAGTCGGTAAACTGACACCAATACTCGTAAAACTTGACAATAAAATCTGGAGGTGTAGGAAAGAACAATCCCTTGAAAAATTGCCAGGAACAAAAGTACGCCAAGTCTGGTAAATGTTGAAACAGCAAATAAGATAATAATATGTCCTGGACTGTCAAAATGTTTAAATAAGAAAAGATATGCCATGTTTCTAAGTTGGATTGATTCGCCATAAACATCACTCCACAAAAAAAAATTATAATGGTTTACCTTCTAGCATTCTATAATTTCAATAATAAATATGGTGATACAAGTATGGGCCATATGATGCCAGCGGCAACAAGAAATTTTATCAAAACAAGAAAACTTAAGATATCACTTTAATTTCCTTATTTATTATACTAGATATCTTTAGTTAAATATATTAAAGATTATACATTTTTCAAGTTTATCAGAGCATTGTCGTAGTTCATGGTTAGTGTGTTTATTCGTTGACAATAAAGAAAATAATTAAAGCCTGCCAGGTCCATGAATAAACCACCCCAGGTGCTTAATACGAAGTGCATTTCACCTTGTATTCGTATCTTTTTTTATAGAATAGCTGAATTTCTACAAGACCACAAGAAAGAAAATTTTATCCCAAACTTTTTTATTCCAAATACGACAACTCAACTTGGAGCAGTAACTACCGCGCATCCAGGCATATAAAATCAGATACAGGAACCAATTGGATTGAAATCCAATACGGGCATGACATGAATATTGTTTCTTTTTTATCGGATAACGATATTGTTTTTCACATTACAAGCTGCTTGGATACAAACGTGAATATCATTGGCATTCCCTTCTGTTCGCATGAGGATTTGAATGTGTTTAATATCACTTTTATTATTTTCCATTTCGGCTTTTGGTTGTATTCTTGCGGAACATTGCAATGAAAGTGTTTATTGCGGTTCCCTAAGGATATTTTTCGTAAATATTATGCCAAGAAACGCTTTCGTGATTGCCAAGCAATAACAGAGACATTGTAAGCAATTACATAAGAATTTAACACTTTATGTACTAGGTGGCAAACAAGAATTTTAATAAATTCATCTATGCTGTGCGGGATGGTAGTGTATGCAGGATGTAACAAATTGCATACAAAACAGTCAACCGTCTAAGGGGGCGTCCATAATGTCACACTTAATGAGGGAGGAGGGGTCCATGAAGTGTGACTTACAATGAAGAAGGAGAAAGGACCAGCTGTAACAAGGAGGTGAGCGGTCAAAAAGTCAGAAATTTCGTGTGACGTGATTTGTAGATAAAAAAATCATTAAATGTTGTGACACAATTAATAATGTTGGAGATGATGTCTTTTCAGCCGATTTCGGCTATGGCTACCTCTTCACAGCCAGGAACTAGGGTCACAGCAGCCAGTCTATAAGAAGTTTAGCCAAGTACGCATGATAATATTGAAGCGCAGAAATGTATGCGCAAACACAGGTTTCTTCACAATAATAACAAAGGTTACGAAACTATTAATACGATAAATTAATTTCCTTATTGCAATATTGCGTAGAACAAAATTAAATATTAAAGAGATATTATTATGTACATAAATAGAGAGAGAATTTGAAAATAAAGCAACTGTATCTTTTATTAATCTCTCAATGTTTATTATGAAATCCATCAACAAAGTTTTTGTTGTATTAAACGTAGAACATTGAAAACAGACTGGAGTTGGTTTTAATTAAAATCACTCAAGTGTACATTGGACTGCCCTGGTTTGGGATTATTAAAGCTAATATTTTAACGATTGAAATAGAAATTGTTTACTGAATTTAATAATATCTAACCTCGTTAAGATTGAGCTGAAACCCAAGTCAAGATAAACCGATCAGAAACGAATAAAAGGAAAATAAATAAATTTGAGTTACCAAGTTTGATGTGCTTATACTAATGTGCTAGCATAGGTGTTACAAACTGGTGTCATGGCGGTTAACCTCTTTATTATTTTACTCTTTGATATTTTTCCCTTTTCCCTTTTGTTTCTGATTAAAATCCGCGGGTGCTCGTATTCTCTTGCGTTTTATCTGTTTCGCGTCTTTTCCAGTCTTTCCTTCCTATTTTCTATAATAAGCATGTGCAATATTAGCACTTCAGATCACAAAATGAACTGCAAATAGAGAGGCAAAAGCACGCATATCACTTTGTATTATTATATTGCAACATATACTTACATCTATTACTATTACTACTAACAGCCCACGTGCACAACACAAAACAGACGCGCACCGAACACAATTTTGGTGCCGCTAATTTATTCATTACATCAAATTAACACTCTTAATTTCACCCGTCACGCCATTGTCGTGTAAACGCTTTGCATTCCAATCACAGTTACAGCAAATTAATTCTTTCGTCGCCTATTCTACGAACGTTCGGTCACAATAGTATAAATGACGGTAAGAGATGTACACGCTAACGCTAATACTTCCAAGGTATTGTTATTCTCCATTTTAACCGAGTTCAAAAAAAGGAGCAGGTTCTATTCGACTGTATTTTTATAAATTTGGAGAATACATTAGGCACCTTCACGGCGTATTCAGGGGTAGTCAGCGAGGTATGTGGGACTCACACCTCCCAAAATGGGAAAGTATACCCACTTAATGTCATCAGTAGGTAGCAACTTGCAGGAATTCGGGTGGTATGTGTACTGATTGATTCTTTTACTTACTTAAGAACAATGTGCATTGCTAAAGTCTTGTTCGAATATCTGTTAGGCTTGACTTCCTCCAATGCATAAGTCAAGCATAGCAATAATGGACTACATAGAAATAACATATTCTATGCAATTTTAAAGCGTTAAGTCTTATGCGCAGACAATTGGAAGGTTTAGAGTTCCACGCCCTAACTAATTAAGGAAATTAACTTTTCTAAATTGTCTTGGGTCTGTTCTCTTTTATGAGTTCTCGGAGATGTTCTCAATCCCTTCTGGTACACATAGCAAAGTAAAAGAAAAAAATCTGAATCTTTTTCTTTATTTACAACTTTACTGATGTCTCAATTACACTGTGCCTTTGACTTAGCCTTACGTAACGGGTGACAGTTTGTTACGTAGCCGAGACGCTTTTCGGAAATAAAAACGAATAAAATAGCGACTTTTTTCCACTTTCACTGTTCGAACAGATAATTGGTTTTCGTAATTAAGACTGGGCATAGCCACACGGCTTGTCCGTTCAACCGCTAATTTCGCCGAAACAGAAATTCGGATTCGACTACGCAATGATTTGGCAATTTTTTAAATCTTCTTTCAATTGAATTCTATCTCTCCGTTTGTGATGCGGACAGAGGTAGTTTTATTTTGTCGCTGTGTCATCATTAGGTATCGAAAATTCTTTGTTAATAGACTACGTAGACTTCAATCAAGCGTATTAGTTTGAAAGCAAAAAATATAAAGGTGATCAAATTAGATTGTGGATTTTATCACTTACAAAAGCGGTTTAACAGTTTTAGCTGCAGATACAGTCTGTTAAGCCTTTTTTTTATACCTACATTTCAGACAAAACGCAAGTAATATATACTGCAAAAACAATTAGGAGCGGAGCGGGTTTTAGTATTATTTTAACCGATTTCGAAATAGGAGGAGGTTTCTCAATTCATCATTATCACCATTAGGTAATGTTTTGTAAGGTTCTAGAGGGTTGCCATAGAAATAACAACTCGATTGAGCCCTTGTAATAATTCTTATAGAAATGCCTTTGTACATAAATAAACTAATTCAATGACCATTTGTGTAGGTATACCTACCTTATATGGGAATCACCTAGTAGAAGATTTTAATAATTATTTTTAATTAGAAAGCTACATTATCGCTGAGTTACATTATAGGCTTATAAAATGTTTATCTGAAACTCGCTAGTAATAAATATAAATACATACACACCAGCCAAATGACCTCTGGGTCGTGTTTCTGCCGGTGAGTAGGGTTTCCGGAGCTCGTGGGGGGTTAGGGTTGGGCCGGCATGGCGGTGGCAACTGACAGGTAACTGACCAGTTACTTGCCCGTTGTCACAGCGACTTGGGCTTCTCTTTCGCTTTCCATCAGGTGTAGGGAAGCCATTATGTCGAGCCACTATAAAAAAAAAAATAAAAAAAAAAAAAAAAACAATATGTGGCCTGGTGGACTGACTCGGTGGCTCATTTGGTAGTGACTTCTGCCCTCTGAGCCAAGGGTCGTGGGTTCGATTCCCGCACAGTACAAACATTTGTGTTCATAAACATGTCTGTTTGTATTGGTCTGGGTGTTTTCTATCTTAACTTATCTATACTATAATATTATAAAGCTGAAGAGTTTGTTTGTATGTTTGTTTGTTTGTTTGAACGCGCTAATCTCAGGAACTACTGGTCCAAATTGAAAAATTCTTTTTGTGTTGAATAGACCATTTATCGAGGAAGGCTTTAGGCTATATAACATCACGCTGCAACTATTAGGAGCGAAGATATAATGGAAAATCTAAAAAAAAAACGGGGGAAAAAAAACTGTTCCACGCGGACGAAGTGTAGCTAGTGTATAATATGTATTTATTTACAAAAAAATTCTAAGTAAGTTTATCAGTTGTCTAGTACCCATAGTACAAGCTTCGGCTAAGTTTGGGGCTAGGTGGAGCTGTGTGGCCCAGCGTGGCATGTCTTGGGTTCTTTATTTATTTATTTAATATCATGTACATCAATATCATTCTTAACTAGGCTTATTTTCGCTTACTTTTACTAAAAATTCGAGCTCTTACGGACCTTTTTCGCATGCAAGCAACCAGACTAAAACCAACATGCTCATTGCTGGTTTTCACTTTTTATTAAGGCTATTTAGTAGCCATCGGTCGTTAGAACCTGTTTCCCTAATCGGCCATCTTGTAATATTTTACATGTAATCATGTCGCCTACCGACCACAGCTCTTGGTAGGCGTTTAGTGGTTGTGCTACTTGTGCAAAGAAACAGTAGCTATGTTTGTTAAGTTTACATTTATTACTAAGTTAATGGATTATATTTTGACTGACCCGATAGCTCATTTGGTATTGACCTCTGCCTTCTGAGCCAAGTGTCGTGGATTCCCCCCGCACAATACAAACACTTGTGTGCATGTATGAGTTTGTTTGGATTTGTCTGGGTGTTTAATATGTATAATTATGTATTTATTTACAAAAAAAGTATCCATGTAAGCTTATCAGTTGTCTAGCTTCGGCTTAGTTTGGGGCTAGATGGCGATGTGTGGCCCAGCGTGGCACGTCTTGGGTTATTTATTATTATCGGAGGGCCTGTGAGGTGGCTTGTGTCAATAATTCATTATCATAATCCATACTCTGCTACCTCGGTGGTCCAGTGGTCTCAAGTGCCTTGATGAAAACCTTGAAATCATTTTTTTTATAGTACCTCAAGGTAACGTCTGTTGGAAAAGGGAAGGGAATTCCACAGACGGATGGATTGGACAGTGAAAGACTGGGAGTAGGATTTAGAGAGATGAGATGGAAATGATAAGAGGAGTTCACGGCAGGAACGCATACCATGACCCGCGGTGGGTTGCATGAAATTGAAACGCTCTTTCAGATAGGGAGGTGAAAGAGGATTGAAAAGCACAGTATATAATAGTGATAGAATATGGAGTTCGCGGCGACGACGGATGGGAAGCCAATTGAGCTAAGAACGATATTCAGACAAATTCGGGGAATTTGCTTTAGTAACCACGCTTGACTGGTTGGTGATTGCAGTAGATTAGGGCAGGAAACGAACAGCAGCGTTTACCTAGACACAGATAGAAGAACCTACTGCGGTAACCAACCCGCCTGCCAAGCGTGGTGGGGGGCAAATCCCCCTAAATGACAATTGTCATAGAGGGGGGCCTATGTCCAGTAATGGACGTGTACAGGCTGTTCATGATCCATTATATATTATCATCATTCATCATCATAGCCCACATCAGTCCACTGCTGGACATAGGCCTCTCCCAATGCTCGCCACTTTGATCGGTCCCGGGCCTCTCGCATCCAGCACTCGCCAGTCGTCCTGCGCAAATCGTCACCCCTGAGGGCGTCCTACACTACGTTTGCCGAGACGCGGTCTCCACTCCAGAACTCGTTTACCCCAACGGTTATCGGTTCTGCGGCTGATGATTATTACATTATGATTTTTTTTTAATTTGTCTACTAAACGCACTCATTTACCTATAATAAGCGATAGTATATCTACATTGATCTACATATACCTAGGTGTATCTACCGTATCGTAAAGCTGCTGATTTCATAACCCTATACCCCGTACTTATGTAAAATTTCACCCATTTCACCTTGATAAATGGCGCTTCACGGTACGTTTTATGAGCTATTCCTTGCCAGGCACGGCAAGCTTTATATATAATACGAGTACTACACTTTATATTATTTAAAGCTCTCAAGTCGTAGGAACGGTGTTTCCGGATGGAAATGGATCCAGCTGTATTATAAATTCCATTTATAAAAATTTTAAGTATTCTATAGTATTCCGCGTGAATGTCCCACGGGGTCAGTCCTTTTTCCTGGATGAAAGATATTCTCAATTCTTTTATTTACTCCCTAAGTATTTGTATACAGAATTAAAAGATGATTAGCGCATTTATAAATTAGTAGGTAGTAGATATTATGCACAGATTTTTAATTTAAACCCATCTATAAATAATCCACCATCCAAAGGTTGTATTGAAAACATTGCTTAAAGACATGACATCCTAATTTCTACCACAAATGTATAGCATCTCTAAAGCGAAGGCAACATGGCTAAACAAACTCCTTAGTTAGATCTAGTAATACATACGAGATACGCCAAACATGCGATCGCCAACCCACCTGCCCAGGGTGGCGATTAAGGGTAAATCCTCCAGATATTTGCCCTAAGTGGCGAACAACTGGAACGAACTATGTCCAGCAGTGGACTGTAATAGGCTGATGATGATGATCATGAAGAAGAGATACGCAGTACCTAAACCATAACATTAGTTAAACTAATTCAATTAATCTAAATAATAAACCATTACATCACACGTAATAGTTGTGGCTTAGAATAAAACTTAGGTCCGAGCATAATTTGCTTAAGCGTGGAGCTTTAATGCGCTTAAATAGTGCAGTATTCCCTCCACTGGCTTACAATTACAGCAGATTGTGTAGAATGCTGCTACCGCTCACCAACCACTAGTTAACCTGGACAAAGAACCATAACATAATTACTCTTATGTCTAACAACATAGAGTTTAAAACGGTAAAACAACATTTCGTACGTAACAGTACAGTCTTGTAGTTTTTAATGTAAACTACTCTAAACTCACTAAGGCGTCGTTTAAAGAGATGCGTCATGTACCTATGTACTAAATAAAATAAAACAAAACATGCCACGCTGTGCCGCACAGCGCCATCTAGACGTAAACTAAGGCAAAGCTTGTACTGTGGGTACCAGACAACTTCTATTACTAGATGCTTTTTTTGTAAATAATTATCATAACAAACATCCAGGCCAATGCAAACAGACATGTTATACCAACGTCTCCGGAGCTCGTGGGGGGTTAGGGTTGGGCCGGTATGGCGGTGGCAACTGATAGTGACTGACCAGTTACTTGCATGTTGTCACAGCGACTTGGGCTTCTCTTTCGCTTTCCTTCAGGCGTAGGGAAGCCATTATGTAGAGCTACTATAAAAAAAAAGCGTAGCAGAAAATCGTCATCAATCTCCCTTGCTGGACATAAGCCTCTCCATTTTTTGGCTCCTAGGCTCTTCGTAACCAGTACTTGCCAGCCATATTGCGCAAATCATCTAGGGATGTGAGCCTTTCGTTCCCCCAATAGCCTGGTGATGATGTCAAGGCCGCCTCGGCAATCATCGTAGTCATTTAGAAATAAAAACTCAAATCTTTACTCCACCTGGTTTGAGGGCGTCCACTACAGCTGCCGAGAAGGAAAAAGAGGAAAATCGCACGACGCGTCGCTTTAAACAAGGCCTTTAGGCTGATGAACACAAGGATATGATTACCTACTTAAGACCGTCCGTGAAGATGTTATTAGTAAGCAGAAAGTTGTTTATGTATTGTTTGTATTACTTACCGAGTGACAAGAGGCGATTATTGTAGCCTGTATGGCATTCTGCTGGCGCAAACATCTTTATGATTACAGTTATGTGCAGGCAAGTTTGTAATTACTGAATAAGCCTAGTCTTTACTGCTAAAGTCTCCTATAAAGTGCCACGTGTGTTTCACGTTTGTGGGGATAACGGGTTGGCATGGCGGTGGCAATTAATACGAAACTTACATTACTAACCGGTGGCAACGTGATTTGTGCGCACTTTTAAACGAGGAATAGACTTATTTTGAAGACAGCGAAACTTTAATACTAGCATTTTTTGGTTTTAATATGGTGATAATGGGACCAAAAAGGAAATACATCCTTTCGAACATAAAAAGAATTTTCCAAATTGGTTCAATGTGGTCACATACCTACCTACATACAATAAAAAAACAGTCGAGTTTATAACCTTTTTAAGTTGGTTAAAATAATCATTAATTAACCTTATATGTAAAAGACAATGATAAAAGGTTTACATGGTAATCCTAAAACTCTGATTTACATAACAAAATTCGTCGTATGTTAGACGGATAGTGATTTCACGGGTCCTCAGTATAATTACCAAATGTGGCAAAAGGGACGACTTGCTGGCAAATAGATGTAAAGACATAAAATAAACCTTCATCTACTATAAGCAAAGAAAGAAGGTATAAGCTGCAATATCCAAATACGCAGACGGTTGGATATTAATAACTAAATTCTTGTCTTTGCCCAAATATGCGAATATTTTAACCCTTTCCCGGCCACTACCCAGACATAAAATAATGTCGATTGATACAATATTGTAATACGTACCTATATTAAATTTGTTATAAACGATGACTACGTTACTACGTAGGTATGTAATGGAGCGGCCTATCATCTTTTCGCTCCAAGCCAAGCTCACCTGCCCGTGGTGCATCCTGCCGAACAACAAACGAGGCGCTGGGAACCGACTGATGGCGGTATAACCATCACAATAGAAGGCGTAGCTAAGTACCACAGGCCGATGACGGGCAGCAGCGTCATCGGAGCGAGAAGCTACGTCCTGCGATCGCCAACCCTCCTGCCCAGCGTGGCGATTATAGGCATTTCCTCCAGATGTTTGCCCTGAGTGGCGAGCAACTGGAAAGGCCTATGTCCAGCAGTGGACTGCAATAGGCCGATGATGATGATATGATGACTACGTTTTGTGGCACAATGGTTAGCGCGTTAAGCGGAAAACGATCAGAAGGTTCAGTCAGAGTGCGATTCCTGGTGGGGTCGTTTTAAGATATGCCTCGGGGTTTGGGTATTCTGGCATACGCCTTCAGTCATCTGGTATCTGGTACCGAAATCTGGTATCAAATTAAAACCCTCCTTTGTAGTATAAAGTAGTAGTAGTAGAGTTCTAATTTGACTAATATGTACCTAAGTAAATGTGTAAATTTCCTGGCAAATTCATTTACTTAATTTTACTGTGGTATTCAAATAAAGCCCAAATGACTTAATTAACGTGTAATGAGTGCATGCATGAAACAAAATTACGCAATGGAAATGTATTTTCAACTGACATCAGAGAACAATTTGAAACCTTTACAACGTATTGCAACAGGAAATCACAAAATTAATCGGACTCAAAATTAAAATGATGGTCTGGCAGGTGAATGGTCACGAATCGCGGATAAACCGATTATCTCGGATACTCGGAACGTTTCGAATGATTTCGGTGACGATTCAATTATCGATGTACGCTTGGCATCTTAATTAGTCGGGCTCATTAATTTTCATCCCATCCAATATTTATGCGATTCGGTTTGGCCGGTTATTCGGTTTTTTTTTGCTGGTTGTGTGGTAATTGACGTTTCTACATTACATTATGTGCATAACAGACGTATTGGTATAAAACTTGTACATGCTATCGTTTCGTGTTGGGATGTTGAGAGCAAAATCTTCGCCGTATTCGGTTTTAACCAAATATAGTTAACGTAGAAATCAGATTCAACACGCGTGAATTCTCTAACCCAATTCTTTATTTTACTTTGATTGCTAGTGGGATGTAAGGGAGCGGCCTATCATCTTTTCACTCCAAGCCATCCTCACCTGCCCGTGGTGCATCCTGCCGAACAACAAACGAGGCGCTGGCGACCGACTGGTGGCGGTATAACCATCACAACTGAAGACGTAGCTAAATACCACAAGACGATGACGGGCAACAGCGTCATCGGAGCGAGAAGTTGCGCTCTGCGATTGCCAACCCGCCTGCCCAGCGTGGCGATTATGGGTTTGCACTAAGTGGCGAACAAGTGGAGAGAGATGTCCAGCAGTGGACTGCAATAGGCTGATGATGATGATGACTAGTCGTTCCAGAGTCTCGTTTACCAGAGCCTCGTTTATTATTCATCAGGATGCACCACGGGCAGGTGAGGGTAGCCTGTCGTGTTCGTCTCGTCCTTTACATTTATTTATTGCAGTAATACATAATATCTATCTATATTTGAATCTTGTTTACGTCTCCCAGAACACTCAAATTGAGGCTCGAAACGGCATCTTGACGGAGCGCATAATTCTTATGTGTGTGGATCGTTCATATTTCTTGGACTTTATTGCCTGCTTAACTTCAGGTAGGATGACTATGAAATTATGTAAAAAAAAGTTTCTGGTAGATAAATGCCCCAAATATATATTCTTTAAATTCAAGACTATTTCCCCAGCCAAATTATTCCCGTTCACTATAAGTTTAATCGTTCCCTAGAGAACTTAAGTCTTACTTTCTATAGACTGGAGGGAGTCCCACGCTAGTATTCATCATTAGCACTTCGCATCCTCTGCTGGACATGTCCTCTCCAATCGTTCCCCACTTTGATCCATTCACAAAATTTCATTTACCATACAAATCTTTTATCCTCTATGTTATTCAAATCCATTTGAACGCAACGCATAAAGCAAAATCGCCACGAAACGTGCAAACGTATCAAACATTTACACACAGAAATTGAATCTGGCAACACCGGTAAACACGGAACGAAACTCTGTGTTGCCATTACGTGTTCCGTGACAGAGATAAGTGATGTTGAATAGATCGCGGCTTACATAGTGTCGGTAATAACGCCCAAGTGGAGCTTAAGTAATGAACCGAGATCGGCAGATAAGTGAAGTGAGGTACGATCGGCTAAGTTCGTACTGTGTAACTGGAATTTGATAAGTTGAGCTTAGGACGAAGTTTGATATTGAAAAACTAAGTTGGAGTTTCTGGGCGTACAGTGCATCGCATCAATTAATTTAACACATTCCAGCACATACCCAAGATGGAGAAAAGTGATTAAGAATCGGAAAATGGACTGCTCAAAGCTGATGATGATGATTTTTTTTTATAATATCAGTTTTGTCATCGACTCGAGAGAAGAAGAAGAAGATAATAGACATAATGGCTTCCCAACGCCTGATGGAAACCAAAAGAGAAGCTCAAGTCGCTGTGACAACGGGCAAGTAACTGGTCAGTTACCTGTCAGTTGCCACCCTAACCACCGGCTGCTGTTGCAGCACTCACCCCACGAGCGCCGGAGACCCTATTCAGCGGCAGAAACACGACCCGGCGGTCATTTGGCTGCGGTATTTTATACGGTGGAGGTCCTTCCCCGGACGGGCAGCTCAATTCGAGAGAAGATTCGCAAAGCCCTACCTCTGTAAATGTACTCAATTTGTAATGCCCATTATACTCGTATATTTAAGAAGTAGGACCGATATTTCTACATACAATAAGTAAACCACCTAGGGTTTTACGAAGAGCTAATGTTCCTAGGAGTCAACTATGAAAATAAATATCAATTACAACACAATAGCATGTTGGCTTTAATTAGCAAACAGCTCCTGATGTTGAGCGGTTCAGACACACCGACCCTTTAAATAAATATAAAATATATAAATTCCTTTCAGAACCTTTAAAATCCCTTTCAGAACCTTTAAAATCCTTTTCAGAACCTTTTTAATGGGCCCCATTCTGGAGTCTCGGGGAAGATCCTCGGTGGGAGTTCATTCCATAGCCCGAGTGTGCGTAGCAAGAAGCGATAAAGCCTAGAAGAAGTGGCTTAATACTTAGTTCAAGCACTTGTACTGAATCAGACCTCAATCATATTATCAAATTGTCACATTATCTTTGCATATTATAGTAGTGTCACAGTTACCGTATTAAACAAACACTTCGAACCAATCCCATACGAGAGCCCGTAATGAGATTGTCACATTACCTGGCGGTAGGTGGCACCTTTGCTGACATTTAATTTACTGGTATTAATTACATTAAGAGTCAGTTATCACATAGCCACTAGCGCTGTGTCTTCATTGTTTATATTTATCTAGTAGTAGGCACAAGTTTAATATTTAGTCCGGTGCATCCCAGGGTATTAGTCACTAGATAATATAGAGAACGTTTTGACCAGATCTGAGATTCATCTCCAATTTCTCATCATCATCATCAGCCCACATCAGTCCACTGCTGGACATAGGCCTCTCCCAAGGTTCGCCACTGTGTTCTATTTTGGTCTTCTCTCCAATCTCTAACTTATTGTATTACGGGAAACGTCATATTTGTACATTTTACCTCGCTAAGACTGCCCAAATTGTCTACCTTAAGTCGGTAACGATCGTCAGTATAATATCCGATGATGTTCACTCGCCTGTCCAGCATGGCGATTATGGGTAAAGCCTCCAGGTGTTTGCCCAAAGCGGTGAACCACTGGAGATGCCTGTGCCAAGCATCTATTTATCAAAAGCGCGAGGAACTTTGCGGTAATGCTAATAAGTAAATATTGAAATCTGGCGCTACCGCACCAACATCACCAGTGGCACTACGCACCTCATAATTGATTACATCAATTACTGCTATAATGGTACAATGACTGGCAGCTGAAGCGTAACAGTCAACCTTCACACCGACCTTACTGCATTACAATAGAGTCCCATTTCGCATAAATTCAATATATCTAATGGTCGCTTGAAACCTGTACGCGTTCAATTATTCGGAAACAACTTGTAATGGATGCGATAAGTTTCACAATGTCTGTATTAATTAATGTCCGTTTTGTGTTAACAAATTTGCTGCAGCTATAGACTCGACTATTGGAGTCAAAGTTGTGAAAGTCATTGATGATCACAATTTCTGACGATACATACATTGACCTGAACCCAAAGTAAGTGGCACCTGTGTTATGGAAACCGGAATCAATGAAAGTACAACAGATATACACTTAAAATACATGTTAACATCTGCAGTCCCATAGATAGATACGTATTGATACCATAACAATGGACTTACAACTAGGCAAAGTAAACATGACCCCACAAGCAATCTCTTTCAGAACTTTTGGTAGAGGAATTCAAGATAGAGACAGAGCGACCTGGTGTCAGTAGTTCAATCGATTTAGAAGAAAAAAAAACATTAAAATCCATTCATAATTGGCGGAGAAATCGATTAACATACATACAAAAAAAAACCATACGGGTCGAATTGAGAACCTCCTCCTTTTTGAAGTCGGTTAAAAATATATAAGTACATACATATAAAGTTGTCGCAACACCAGGGGAGGCACAGGCCGACCACCTAACTGTGACTCCCCTGAAGAGATCCCTTACCCATCAGGTCTCCCTCAAACCTGTCTTGTCATATTTCTCCAGATATTCTCTTAGTAACTCAACAAATTTTAATTAGTAGCAACAATTAACAAAGTGTATAAACGCGTATAATCAAACAGAAGCACCTATTAACACAAGCATATTCGAAAACCCTTGAACTTTATTAATTAACAATTAATTGAATAGAAGGGTGGCTCAAATATGTTAGGGTTTGTAAATAATTTGTGTTGGGTGGTATAACGGTGAAATAAGTGTGTTAATTGTTCTTGAACGGAGTATTAATTGGCAGTCAGTTTGTGATTTGCATAATGCATTTACCTACTCGATAGTCGTAAACTTATGTAAGAGACATCGGTCTCGATGAGAATATAATCTTTGACCTCCTAATGAATTATATTCTTAATTTAACCTTTTAATTAATGCACGTAACAAGCAAAAAATATGTATCTATTGGTTCTTAAAAATTGACAACTAAGGAACGGAAGGGTCAAATTCAAATTCAAATGTCTGTCTGTTCTGTCTGTTTCGTCTTTGCGAGTTCGAATCAAACAAAGCACAAAAAGTGTTTTCTCTGTTTTTTTTAATGTAATAATTATCATCATCAGCCCACATCAGTCCACTGCTGGACAAAGGCCTCTCCCAATGCTCGCCACTTCGATCGGTCCCGGGTCTCTCGCATCCAGAGTAATAATTATATCATTACGAATTCTGATTTTTCGAAACTAAGCTTTATTAATGTAAGATTTAGTCAACGTGAGATATTGTTTATTTACTGGAATATTACTGCAGTACAAGTTTAATCCACATTATTTACGCTGTGTAAGATGATTACTATGAAACTTAAAACAGTTTCCTATTTCTCACCCTTGGCTAACATACACGATATAACTACCATACCTAAAGTCCCTCAAAGCTAATTAGAAACACTTATTAGACAGAAATCTGACTTAATTAGAACACGGTCATAAAATTTAAAACTATTTAAATTCCCTCATCAAAAACGAATTTGTCTTTATGCAAATTAAAAGCAATAAAAAGCTACTTGTAATTGCTTCCCGAACCATCAAAAAGTCCTGTGGCAGAGTAAAAACACTTTCACTGGGCATACATATTAATGAAGTACGAAAATGTTAATTATTCTCGCCGAATGACCCATTGGCACGGTTATAAAAACAACGCTTAATTACTGAGTTGCAATTAATTATTCCACGTTGTCACTCCACTGTGTCAATATGGACACAGCGAAGTGTAAACAGTGGGCTCGATCGATGTAAAGAGCTATTGGATAGCTTTCTTAACATGTCTCTGTCCTGTGTATTTATATTTGATACATACGAATCAAAATTTTATTGAATCTAATCGGTCGACAGGGAAAGGGTTAATGTACTACGTAATTATACTTTTTTTACCGGGGAAAATGTGGTTATGCATCCCTGCTACTTGGGGAAGTCGCGGGTATGTGGGACTCCGGGATATATACCTTAAGATGGTGGTGGGGAAGGAAATACCCACTAAAGACCCCGGTCCCTCCGTCTAGCGCCTTATGAAGTAGTTCCAAGGGACCACAATCTCTACGTAACTAATAAATCCATTGTCATTACATACATTTTATTTATAAAGACCGAAACAGTAAAATTATATTATGCAAACATCTTTATAACAAAGTTCTATGATTAATATTAGTTTTCTGTCTCTGTCTTAGATATAACAATACTTTTAATAATAATTTCGAATTGGACGTATGTTTAAATTCATTAGCAGGGCCAAAAGACACAGTTTTGTTAATTAGTATTTTCATTGTTTTCATTTTCAATGGTGATTCAGAAATGGCTAATTATAATTGCTTCGAAATCTAAAATTCGACGAACATAATTTGGAAACCTTAAGTCGGTAGGTAAAGAATTTCTTAAGACATCAAAATTAATATTGTAGAGCAACATTTTGATAGAAAAATATATTTTCGAGACTACAGAATAAATCTTACTTACGCTGAACATCGACCCGATTCTGTCAAAATATTTTTATATCTAATTAATTAAGTTCATCACTTGTCTAATACCCACTTCGGCATGGTTTGAGACTAGATGGCGTTCTGTGACACCGCGTGACATGTCTTGGGTTCATTCGTCGGCGCTCAAAACAGAAAGGTTTTCTGATAAGCTTCCGTTCTATGGTTTTTTTTATAGTGGCTCGACATAATGGCTTCCCTACGCTGATGGAAAGCGAAATAGAAGATCAAGTCGCTGTGACAACGGGCAAGTAACTGGTCAGTTAGTTACCTGGCAGTTGGCACCCGCAGTGCCGGCCCAACCCTAACCCCCCACGGGCTGCGAAAACTCTACTCAGCGACAGAAACACGACTCAGAGGTCATTTTGGCTGCGGTATTCTACAGGGTGGAGGTCCTTTCCCGGATAGGCGGCTCAATTCGCGCGAAGATTCGCTATGTAGGCCTCTCTTGAAATGGTACAAAGAAATAGCTACACTAATTGTAATAGAAATTAGTGTTGCCTACACCACTGCTCCACATTACACTATGTGCCGATTGAACCGCGGCGGTTAGACCACGCACGAGATCTCGTTTAACTACGCAGAATAAATATTAATACGGTTTGCATGCATTGTGCTCATGCCACGTCGTGGTTGCATAGTAATTTCTCCGTGGTTTTGAGTGAACAGTGTGAAAACTACATTGCAGATTCTTTTTCTTAGCACTTTCTTAACGCGTTTGCGACTGTTCCCTGTTAAGAATTTTAAATTAGGCGCAAGTCAGTTGAAATTCGGATTCATCATCAGCTTATCACAGTCCACTGCTGGACACAGACCTCTCCAGTTGTTCGCCACTTTGGGCAAACACCTGGAGGATTTACCCATAATCGTTCGCAGAGCGTAGCTGCTGCCCTTCATCGGCCTATAGTATTTCGCTACGCCTTCAATCGTGATGGTTATACCCCCAACAGTTAGTTGCTGGAGCCTCGTCTTTTATTCAGCAGGATGCACCATGGGCAGAAAAATTCTAAGTACAAGTAGGTTTAGAACTAGCTCTAACTGACTAGAATGACTTCGTTGGCACGCATATCAAAAGAGAATAGTAGTCATAACCCAAGACATACCACGCTGGGTCACACAGCGCCACCTAGTCCCAAACTAAGCCGAAGCTTGTACTGTGGGTATCTATTTGGACAACTGACTGACCTGACAGTTAATATCAGATGTCAGATCTTGCTTGCCCAGTTAAAAATAACATTAAAACTCATATTCGTAACATAACAATCAACTCGCATATACTCGTAACATAACAATCAACATTTCTGTGATAACGTAACAAGAGGAGATTATGTTGTAATTAAAATAAATAATAATAAATCAAGTTGCAATAATAAAACGGCCAATTAATTTGATTTGTGGCTTGTTACGTTTAATATACAGCAAGGAATTGGTTTACAGAATGCTGTTTCTAAGGCAATAAATAATAATAATGTGTCTACTACGTACCAATCGTCTGATCTCAATCAAAGAAATGTTTGTATTTAGAGGACTTTTTAATTACTTATCATATACTTATCTGGCCCTGAAAAGGCGGCTGGCTGAAGAATGTCAATATTCATCCCTGGTTAGATCAATTTAGAGATAGATATATAGCCACAGTATTTATTTACAATATTTAGCCCATAAGTAGATATCACAACTCCAAGGGAGTCACGGGTGCTTTGTCCGCCTTTGAGGAATTTGATAGGCTCTTTTGGAAGGTCATATAATTTCGGAAAAGACAGTACAAGCTTGCGTAACATGTTATGCTGATTTTTGTATGATACAATTTATAATATGAAGAACACATATTTCACACAGATAATAAAGGTACAAACCTAACGGACATAACAATAATCTATGTTATAATTTTATGACCAATTTAAAAGCAAACAAAAATATACAAACCATTTTCAACTTAAACCTACATAGTAATAAAGAATGAGCACAATAAAAGTGAAAAATTTCAAAGCTTGTTTTTGCTTTTACTGGGATTGCATTTCAAGTGCAGTGCATACATATTTTTGTTGGTGGACAGACCGTTTCGCTCATATAATATGCACCGGTGCATTAGCGGAGGAAACAACTCTGTTTGGCTTGCGAATGTGATATTGTGCTAAGACCGAAATAGCTCTGGGAATTACTCCGTGCGACAGAATACAAAATAAAGTTATTGTAATAACTGCTTGTTGTTTTTTCGTATTTTTATATTGTATCTATGATAGTAAAACTTCAGACAATTGTAAATTTTGTATGCATATTCTAAGCTGTCTGTATGGTCAGAAGCGAGTAATACCCAATACGAGTGTCTGTGAAAACTCGCTGTGTAGATTTGGCACTAGGTATATTGTAATTCAAACTATTGGAAATAAAAGAGTTTTTATTTAATAATAACTAAGGCAGGTCACTTTCGCCTTGAACACCTGAAGATCGCTTTTATTGGGGAACAAAGAGTTAAGAAGTTCCATAGTTTACCCGTTGGCAATAAGAAAGTAGAGACAAAACGCACCAAGCGAGTCCTTGGGACTTGCACCATATGCTTGGTTGATGCCTTTTTGCCGTATCTTCTCTTTCGGGGGTAAACTTTGACATAACCAGGACTTGTTACCGCTGCTGGCATAATTTGCTCTTCATATATTTGAATACGTTAAGCGTCAACCGCAATGCGTTTAACACTGAGTTTGCATCATAAAATCACTTTAAACTGTTCCCGTCGGCCATGCCTAGCTCATAGTAGGGATTGCAATTCAGCATTGCTTTCAATCCCCCGGGATTTTGGTTGGATTAAGTTTAATCCCGCGGGATTTTTGTTAGATTGAGTTCAATCCCGCAGGGTTCGACACACGATAGATTTATGTGGAATTGAATTCGGACATATTTTATTAAAAACTAGCCCAGGGCCTGTAAGTTACAACGACGTTTCCTTTCTTTATACGTAATCGCGGAAGTATGCAAGTAAGTTCTCTAGTTATCTAGTTCCCATAGTACAAGCTTCGGCTTAGTTTGCAACTAGATGGCGCTGTGTGGCATGTCTTGGGTCATTAATTTGTTAAATAAATATGACTGAACGCCATAAGCCTGGCAAACCAATGGTAACGGTACAACCATTACAATTGAAGGCGTAGTTAAATACCTCAGGCTGATAACAAGGAGCTACGCCCTGCGATCGCCAAGTCGCCTGCCCAGCGTGGCGATTATGGGTATAGCCACCAGATGTTTACCCATAGTGGCGAGTAACTTGGGAGGCCGAGAAGTCGATAATTACTTACCTACTCATTCTTAAGTTATTGTGGAATCCCGCAGAACCTTTAATTGTATATTTTAGGCCCTGCTGGATCACGGGATCGAACTTTGCTGGATGCAATCCCTATCTCACAGTATACATGAGGCATTAGCAGCGAAAAGTGTTTGCTTTATAGCAGCATACATTATTCGCATCCCGCTTTGTATGCACGATGCTCTTTGTGGCATTTTTCGATGCACAATATAAATTCCTTTGGTAGGAAGCGAGCGTCCTATGAAAATTTAACGCTTTCCTGTTAAGCTTTCAAACTGATAGGTTTTTTAATCAATGATGTTTTTAAAAGCCTATCAGTGTGCATTTAGTGAGGCCTTGCTTTCTTCTTCTTCTCGAGTCAATGGTACTTCACCTCAAACGGAACCAGCCCAAAACCTGGCGACCTGGATGCCGCTATCGGTCGCGTTACAAAGATCACCCATCGTGCACGTAGTGGGACACAGCTGGCAGGTGCGCAAATGTGCCATGGTCTGCAGTGGAGCACCACAGTCGCATCCAGCATGCAAATTCCCGTTTAGGCCTTGCTTTAATGCACAGGCCAGGCCTTGCACCACACACGCACACGCAGGCGGGTAGATAACCTAATAGATAAGAGAGGTAGGGCATAGCGAATCTTCGCTCGAATTGAGCCGCCCGTCCGGGCAAGGACCTCCACCCTATAGAATACCGCAGTCAAATGACCTCTGGGTCGTGTTTCTGCCGGTGAGTAGGGTTTCCGGAGCTCGTGGGGGGTTAGGGTTGGGCCGGCATGGCGGTGGCAACTGACAAGTAACTGGCCAGTTACTTGCCCGTTGTCACAGCGACTTGGGCTTCTCTTTCGCTTACCATCAGGCGTAGGGAAGCCATTATGTCGAGCTACTATAAAAAAAACCACAGACTGTGGTCCACAGTAGCTTTTATTTGTATCCAGGTACATGTTTACTGACGACTAAGGAATTACTAAGGAAATATTTTCTCTGGGGAATACAGTATGGGACGCTTCAAGTCTAAAATAAAAAGGTTTTTAAAGGGTCGGCAAAGCGCATGCGATGCCCCTGGTGTTGCAGGCGTTCATGGGCTGCGGTGACCGCTTACCATCAGGCGGCAGCCATTTTTGTTAGAATAGAATAGTTATTTATTTAGCATCACACATTTTGTTACATAATAGAATGACGAACACAAGCAATTGCGCTGATACTAAAAAGGCATCTCGCTCAGCATGTGCTGAGGCGTGTTTGGGACGCCGCGACGCTGGTCTTCCGCGTTCCGTCTTAACCCTAGTATGTAGTATAAAAAATATCAGGAAACCTAGATACTGTTTCCTGATATTCCCTTAGTCGTCTTCTACGACCCCACGGGACGAGATTGGGTAGTCCTATTCCGAATCCAGAAACCTTACGGATAACCAAGGCTACTAAATTATATTGTAAAGCTATAAAGCATCTCGTTTAGTAGCTCATTCCAGAAAAGCTTCCGTAAAACATTAGATAATCTGAGAGTGCAATTATGACGTCAAAAGTAATTAAATCGCAACAGTTCCCGCTCAATAAACAGGTACGGTCAGCAACAAAAGTAGCTACAATATTTTAAAAGGTATTTTTAAGGACGTACCTAGTTGATACTAAACGACTGACAAGTGTTGGACGTGTGAAGCCCATGATTGAGCAAATAGCTCGTAGGGGGTTAGGGTTGGGCCGGCATGGCAGTGGCAACTGACAGGTAACTGACCAGTTACTTGCCCGTTGTCACAGTGACTAGGGCTTTTCTTTAGCTTTCCATCAGGCGTAGGGAAGCCATTATGTCGAGCCACTATAAAAATAAAAATAGGCGAACAATTATAAGGGCCCATGTCCAGCAGTGGACTGTGAAAGGCTGATATTGATGAATTTTATTGACACTTCTTACAACATTACCTTAGTCAATCTGGTTTCCTCTACCTGAAGGTTGTCTGGAAGAGATAACTCGATCGATAAGCGATAAGACCGCCTAGATTGTACTTTGTGTTGTTTGTAATGTGTTTTCCTGTGATGTCTGTGTTTTTGTGCAATAAAGAGTTTCTATCTATCCAACTTTTAACAAATCCTTCAACTTTTATGACAATAATTGGGCTCATAAGAATGAGTCCTATTAATCTTATTAGATTTATATACTTGATGTTATTTATAACGCATGGCCGACTTCTGCTGACCATACGTACACAAACAGACTTCTCTCCTTCCAGCCAATTGCGTAAATAATAAAATAAGATGAAATATATTCACGTCAATTCGTATCAACAAGCTAATGAATCGGAAGTGATAGCTTGATTAATAACAGCATAAAATCTATATACGTCATTTATAAATGTAAATAAGGAAACTAAACAGCAGAAATACATATAGAAAATGACATCGGTGCACGTCTACAAGTTTCTATAGTGATCCATACAACACTGATGACCGACGAATTAACCGTCGATTTTGATGGCGAAAAAACGTGGATGGCGACAAGAGGCCTGAGGTCTCTTATACTTGTGGCCTAAGGCCTGTCCCTAAGGCCTCTTGCACACATGTTCTTCGCCCAAAGGCGCTACACTATTTTTTTTCTTTAGAGGGGAATACATTAGGCCCCGTCATGCCACCTCCGGGGGAGGTGACATGGCCTCCCGAAATGGGAGGGTATATCCACTAAACCCCCCTGTGTCGCCAGTAGGCAGCAAGTTGCAGGGACACGGGTAGCGCCGAAGCATACGGCCACATCCCTGCCTGCCCTGGCCAGCCGCTTACGCGCTAGGCGCTACACTACGCCTAAGTCCACGTCAAGGTTGTTCTACCGTACAGCTAACACACTGTACTGATAAACAGCCTTTCGACAAATTGGACAAGAGGCCTTAAGCTGCCGACACAGAGCCGAGCCTATCGAATCATTAGCCGAAGCGTTTTTCCATTTTATGAAAGGTACTTGATGCTACGCTCATCAAACGGAGTACGCCCAACATGTCTACTCAATGAGGCCATAGGATGATGATAATTATGAATAGTTCAATCAATCAATCAACAGCCTTGGTCCGCCCACTGCTGAACGTAGGCCTCCTTTAATTCGCGCCACATTTCTCTATCCCGGGCTTCCCCTATCCAGCAACTGCCAGCACTTCTTCTAAGGTCATCCGCCCAGCGGGTTGCGGGGCGGATGACATTGGCTACACTACATTTGCCTAAACGCGGTGTCCACACCATGATTCGTCAGCTCTGAGGCAGACATGACCGGCCCACTGCCACTTCAGCGTGCTAATCCTTCGGATGATCCTTCCTAATGAATAGTTAACGACGATTAATTAGAACTTACCGGGTGCGCGGGCGGCATGCATATGTCGAACCCGGGCGCTCGCGGCGCATCACCGCGCATGCACTCCGTCTCACAACACACAGCCTGGAACAAACAACACATACGTAGATATAGCATTTATTTTCATCTATAGATACACTTTGCAATATTTTCAAAGAACAAATAAAACAAAAGCTACATTTAAAATTACAATTATTTACACTATAGGCCTACATACAAAAAAATATATATTTATTTTCCTTA
Organism: Conogethes punctiferalis; assembly: GCA_031163375.1. NCBI lineage: Eukaryota > Metazoa > Arthropoda > Insecta > Lepidoptera > Crambidae > Conogethes > Conogethes punctiferalis. Next base: position 5,256,745 of record CM062086.1, read on the forward strand.
AAATATTAGGCTCAGGTATCCGTGATTAAAATGTACCCCAGAATTAATATTCTAAGGCTAATGCCTTAACCGATTTTTGGAAACCTCGTTAGAAGTATGACTGTGGCAACTGACATGAAACTGTCTTCTAAGTTTCCTCATCCTTGAAAATGTTCTTTGCATTAATTGCCAGATATGAGTTACAGACAGTGACATAGACTTTGTTACTTATTTATTTATTTGACATAATACATATGTATAATATAAGACAGTTATGTTTTATTATCAACAATCTCTGTCAGTCTATAGCTCACCTCACCCTGTCTGTTTAATTTATGCTCTACCCTAAGGTTGCCTGGAAGAGATCGCTTGGAGCGATAAGGCCGCCTAATTGTACAACTAATGTCCATTTTACTAGTTTTAAGTTGATTGTATGGTGTGCGATAAAGTATATCTATTCTATCAAGTTATACTGTGCCAATATTAATTATCACCTTTAAAAATTACAAAAGTTTCCATACAAGCACTTTGGATCCGAAAATACAATATGAGGAAAATTTAACTCACAAACATTGTGCTAGTATAAAAATAAAAACATTTTTTAAATCACGTGATGTACATCTTACAATAGCGAAACTGAATAAACAAAAACAAATAACCACAACAAAACCAGCGCCAAAAAGCCATTGATGAAACCGCTCAAATTGTACTGTTATGTGGCTAAACGTTTTGTGCAATAACTTCTTTCTATAGGAAAACGCCACCATTTTACAACAATGCAAACATAGTTTATCTCGTGTCGCCACAAACTACCGCACACACAGCTATTTATACATTACGCAACGTTTCCTTCAATTTCGGCACGAACGGGACCGTCTATGCTTCGACATAGTATAGAGAAATGTAATAACTTGGAAGCAGTGAGGTAATCTTAATCAATAAAAAAAGTTAAAGTTTTTTTTGGCCTGGTAAGTTCTTGGGGCAAACGGGCCTGAAGGTCACCTGATGGTAAGTGATCACTTTAGCCCATAGACACCGCAGTACCAGAGAAGTCACAGAAGCGTTGCCATTGACAACAAAGTAATCGCTTTTTGACGGTCCCTAAATCGTATACATTCGGAAAAGTCGCAGCCGGAAGCCGATTCCATTAACACCCTTGTACGAAGCAGAAAATTGCGCGCAACCGTTGCCATGGTAGACTTTCCACTATCAATATATTTGTATCTAGTCGTTGATAATAATTTAAAGATATGATAATTGCCACCCTGGCTAAAAAGGGTACGGCTTCTTTAATTACTTTGGGATAAAAAATCCTCTAACTGAAAGTTGTCTGGAAAGATCCCTACTAGCGATAAGACCACCTAAGTTCTACTACATTTTGTTTGTAATGTGATTTCCTGTAATGTCAATTTTGCATCAAGTATATCTAACTACGAGTATCTACTGTCCGATGCTCGAAGGTAGAATCCCGTTAACTTGACTTATGGCTACAGGCTGACAAGTTTCTAGATAGAAATATTCTTTAACAGTACTTATTTAGTCTGACTCGCGTTTCATGTTCTTGGTCTCTTTCAAGGGTGTTTTCACCATTCCATTCAGATACTACACAACATACATAGTACAGGCGTCTCACTGTCATTCAATGCATTACACTGATGTGCCAGTTCGTTAACAATAGCACGAGAGACGCGCAAAAACCGCGCATTCAAACATCGATTTAGGTACAAAGACGAAGATACAACACTCGTGAAGCGTGCGCAGAAAAGTAGGCAAAGAGAAGCACTTGTTCGCTCGGAAAAATTAAAATAAAAAAAAGAAAATTTAATAAATAAAAATGACATGGCAGCACGTGTCAGTGTTAATACTGCTATAGTACTTATTTACTTTCCGTAAATCGTTTCATAAGCCTGCGAACGTTGAATGTTGGTGGCCGCAGTAGGTTTTATGTTCACCCATTTACGTTTCCTGATAATCGCTTAGTCGTCCTCTACGACAACTACAGGATAGATGAGGACTTTTGCGAAGGGCCTTTTTTAAATATTTCAAGGCTTTTTAAGATATAGTATTAGGGTGGCTTGGCTGGCGACATACATTCGCAGAAATAGAAAATTTGAATTTGAATTTAGAAAGAAACTTTTCGTGTACGTAATTGGTCCGCAAAACGCTCAGAGTGACGCATGCGCAATCCAGGCGCAGTATTAATGAGTCTCACGTACAGTTAGTTACCTAAGCCGAAGATACTGTATCAGATCGAGTCGGAAACGACAAAAAAGCAATCGGAATCATTATAGCAGCTACTACGTCTATTGTAATGATGATAACTACTTTCCACCTGAATGTGTTTTTGTTAGATTTTGCGACTGCCGCGTTGCCATGGTAACCACTAACTTTTGTTTATGTTTACTACGAGTTTTACTTTTAATTTTAATATGAGGCGATTAAATATAACAATAATCACGTGTTATCCACAATTACACACATATAAACCCACAATTCCTCAGAAGAAGAAGAAGACCCGGCTCAATGAACGGCCACAAAATCTTATACGTACCTATTCAGAATAGGTACCATAAGCATAATATCAGAGCATTGCATCATACATATACCTAGTATCTAATGCAAAAATTGGAAGAAGAAAATGCACAGTATTTCCTAGGATATTATTATACGAGTACACCTTCCTTTAAACATGGCGTACATAGTTCTAGAGATATAAAAAGGTTAACTTGACAATTAGCTATGTTTTTATTCGCAAAATAAACAGATGGCAACACCGATGTTTAGTGAGTAATAAATAACTCGAATACGACACTAATCACGGCATGCGGTCGCCTCTAGAAATCTACTCCACTTTTCAACATTTCACTTTTATGGACATAATAACTGGAGTATTTTTCAAGAAGCAGAATTTGTGGAAATGGAAATTGACATTGAAAATACAAGGACTCCAATATTTATTTATCTTTTGTCCATTACACGAGCATAGAGTTGCTTACCTAGAACCATATTAAAGTAAAATATTTAATGTAAGAAAGCTAAGAAACGTCGTCACTTATTTCCAATTTTTTTTTTGGAAATAAGTGACGAAATTTTTCAGTGACAGTGTAAATATAATTCACTTCATAGTTTTCTACATTCCTACTTTCTTTGGATAGGATATATATCAAGTAAACTTTTAAACACATTTTTACGCATATCTAAGTTTATTCCAAAGTCTGATTACTCAGACCAGTCTAATCATAAGCGACTGTTTTTTAATGTTTAACTTTCACTTCACACTGATAAATACTTCGTTTCCTGGCTGAAAATAAGACCGTTTTTCGATTTTAAAACTAAAAACTCGCCTGAGCTAGAAAGATAAAAAGGTAGAATGCACAGAGACAGTCAAATCAATTTGCAAGAATGAAACGTTGCATTTAATTTCAAAAGAATTCGCTCTCCGCCAAAAAAATTATAATAATAGCTTTTTATCTTCAACACTTAAGTTACATTCCGCAATCACGAAGACATTAAGTTTTTACGAAAATGGAAAACCCGGAACACTTAGCCATAATGAACCGGTCCCGTTGTGAATTCGGCTAAAATTCTAGCGAGCGAGTGCTAAAATTTAGCGCCGTAATAGTGTGTTAGTGTGTCTGTCTCTTGATGCACCGAGAAAATTGCAAGTTGCCCAAAGTGGTCCACATGTAGAGAGCTCACTTGACTGGCAGCAATTATGTTTTGGACGTACGGATGAGTGTAGAGAGATGTAATGTAAGGCAAAGATGCTATTCTTGGTACAAGTAGCAATAGGCCTTGTTTAGCTGGTTCACACCAGAACATCCAACAGGTTAGCACGTCAATGGCAACGGAAAGTGATTGATTTGGTTATTTGTCCATTGCCGCAACGATTTGGATCTGACCTGCACATCTTTCGCTTTCCATTATTCTATTCTATGAGACTATAGAACAAGGGATTCAGCCTTCCACTCTCCCCCTGTCTTCCTTTCCTTTCTTCTTTTTCCCCGTTCTTGTCCTAACCGCCTTACCACTGGTAGGACGAGAACGGAGTAAGGGTGAGGTGCGGGGGCAGGCGGTTGTAGGTAGCGTGACACCCGTAGACCATTACTGTCTCACCATCCCCACAAAACCCACTGGTGACGGTCAGTATTACCATCACAATTAAAGGCGTAGAGAAATACCACAGATCGATGAAGAGCAGCAGCGTCGATGGAGCGAGAAGCTACGTTCTGCGATCGCCAACCCACCCAGGGTGGCGAATATGGGAATGCCCCCAGGTCTGCCCAAAGTGGCGAGCAACTGGAGACACCTATGTCAGCAGTGGCCTGCGATAGACTGATAATGAGGATCCCCGCAAAATGCTTAAATACTGTTTGAGGCCCTTTTATTCTGGACGTCTTAACAGCAGTGTCCGGTGTTATGATCCTATGTACTTATGTTTACTTATCTTTGTTTGTGTATTAATGCTAGTGTGCGCTTCTTGTATACTCGAATGCGGTGATGTCCAAAAATAAATTAACGTTTCTTATTTTAAAATCATTGAAAGGAGACTTTAAAGGAAAGAAATACTTACAACAGTTTGCTACAACGATTTCTACATCTAAAATAGAATATCTAGATAGTAGGCTAACCTACTAAGCACTATACTTGTCCAGGCGCAAAACATTGCTAACTTAAAGTGACTGACAATTCGCAACTGAATTACATCTATAATACATTCTCAATCATCGTTTGTCGCAATTCCAACAAGTTGGCATGACCGTGGGCGCTCGAAAACGATTACAATTTGCACGCCGCAAATAATAACTCTTATTATTTCAAAGTGGAGCCACGTATTGTCTGGGAAACCACTATAATTTGACTGGGACACCGTAAAACTAAAGTCTTGTGCAGATCAGTGCTACTTGCATTATGTGTTTTTCAAAACACTTACGTATGTATTGAAAATTAATCTTTTTAGGTAAGGAAAACAAATCACTTTTAATATGATAAGTCACTTTTACACTGTCACTGTAATTGAGTTGATCTGACATAAAGTAGGTATGCTTACTTACCGAGTCATCATCATCATCAGCCTATTGCAGTCCACTGCTGGACATAGGCCTCTCCAATTGTTCACCACTTAGGGCAAACTTGGAGGATATACCCATAATCGCCACGCTGGGTAGGCGGGTTGGCGATCGCAGGTCGCAGCTTCTCGCTCCGGTGACGCTGCTGCCCGTCATCGGCCTGTGGTATTTAGCTACGCCTTCTATCGTGATGGTTTTACTGCTATCAGTCGGTTGGCCAGAGCCTCGTTTGTTGTTCGGCAGGATGCACCACGGGCAGGTGAGGATGGCTTGGAGCGAAAAGGTGATAGGTAGCGACTTACTGAGTAAGTCATGATAATTAGAACCAAATAAATCACCATGCATAAAAATATTATCAGATCGATAGGGTCTTAAAAGGAAATGGGAATATGGCAACGTTTCTTCATAGTTTATGTCTTAATTTATCCATGTCTCCTGGGTTTTAAAGTTACCTAAAGAATATTTACTTATAAACTGCGCACTCTTAACAAAATAATAAATTAAGTTAAAATTTTAGAGAAACTAATCTAAGTAATGAATACTTACAATCCTATAGATTAAAAGTGCGGAATATAAAGCTACAGTCAGTGTTAGATGCAGACCAGCAAATTTTTGAGATAAAATAGTTCAAAAAGTATATTGTTTTGTTTCAGCAGGCAAAATAAAAACGCCCAAGTAACAAAATTAAAATTTTCACTGTGCAGCAAAGAATAACCACAGTTTATGTCACACGTTTTAATTAACTGGTTCAAAGTGTACAGCCGTATAAAGTTAAGTGTTGGCTACATCTGCCTGACCTAGTTCTAAAATGTTTACTGTCAGCTATTAAAAAATTGAGATGTCAAACGTTCCTAAGCGTTTATGTGAATCCAGCTTAAGACACCCATTAAAATTTTACTAGAGCCACTGGTTTCTACTTTCTATTTTAAAGGTGGTATTTATATTATGAATTACTTCTGTCTATTCAAGTTTGATACCTACTTTCGAAGTTAATAGGTACATATTCCCACGACATGTTTCATGCTCCCGAATTAGCCTAGGCATTGTTTGGTACATATCAATTAAACTCTATTAAAATTCCATTACACATTGTCTTTAGTTTATGGACAATGAAATGAAGATGTTGGTCAAGAAACAAGAAAAGAGAGCAAGCTTGAAGCAGTAAAACTTGGTGATTTAATTAATTTGTCTGCGATTTATTAATATTTTAAGTTGCAGACAGTAAAATGAATTCTTTTTTTATGTATAAGTAACATGTGGCGTCTGGTTTGCGTATTTTGGTTAAGATATTGCACTAAGTGACATCCATAAACAATAAATAGAGTGTTCTCTTATCAATAATAAATATAATAAATAAATAACCCAAGACATGCCACGCTGGGCCACACAGCGCCATCTAGCCCCAAACTAAGCCGAAGCTTGTACTATGGGTACTAGACAACTGATAAACTTACTTAGATACATTTTTTTTTTGTAAATAAATACATATTATACATAGAAAACACCAAGACCAATACAAACAGACATGTTGTTTGTAATGTGTGGAGATCGAACCCACGACCCTTGGCTCCGAAGGCAGAGGTCATTACCAATTGAGCCACCGAGCCAGTCAATGTATAACAAACTTCCATCCGGGAGGTTACCGGATTTAGAATAAGACCACCCGATTTCATCTCGTGTGTGTCGTAGAAAACGACTAAGGGAAGATCAGGAAACGGGCAGCAAGGTTTGCCTGATTACAAAAAAAACCTACTGCGGTCACCTGTCTACATGGAAGCACCTAATTAGAATAGAATAGAATAGTTATTTATTTAGCATCACACGTTTTGTTACATAATAAAGTGACAGAAAACAAGCAATTGTGCTGATACTAAAAAGGCATCCCGTAATTAAAACAATTTTACATTAATTTAAGCAAATTTTTCATAAAAACCTTCTTCGAAATTCTAAGATACATTTCAAAAGCTAACTGAATCGACTCAGCCGTTCATATGTTTTGCGGTAGCAACCACGATTAAATGTATAAGCTGTTGATTTATATATGCACAAGAAGCCTTGTCGATACGTTTAGTTCAAGCTAAACCAAATGTACCAATAACTGGACAGTGTATGTCGATCGGAACATGACGCGAAGTCACGCGAGCATCGCGGCCTCAACGTTCGCGAAACGATTCGATCTCAAAATTCACGGCGATTTCTGGAATACAGTCGTTTTATTATATGTCTAGGAAATATACCTAAGATAGTACCGAAATCATCATCAGCCTATTGCAGCCCACTGCTAGACATAGGCCGTTCCAGTTTTTCGCCACTTTGTAGTCGATAATATTATTTATCAGAGATTGTTATCATAATAAGAAGTTGTTACGGCTGGAACTGGGGGTGTGGAATCAAACACGATAATTGGGAAACCACAAACACTTTACTGCACAGCCGCAGATGGACTGTATAACTCAACTTACAAAACAAACAATAAAAACCATAGCAACTAAATATTCTTAAAAAACACTTCTAAATACAAAACTATGTACAAAACTCATTAAAAAGGTAAAAGTATATAAAAAGGTCGTTCTGTCCGCAACAGAAGTGTTACTTGTTATTTACTTACTCGTCATTTGACCCTGACTAATGTCAACTTGTTCGTGGAGCCAGGCTTGTTTCAAATACATAGTTTTTATTCGTAACCTATGGTTACGCCCCTGAGGTAGACATATTAATATATTTAGACTCTAAATCTGAATTTTAGAGGATTTTCTACCATTTATGAATAAATAGGGCTGTTTACGAAAAGTCCGATCTCGTGAATCACTCTCTGACTGCGACATCATATAAATCAGAATACGGTTTATGCAGTGGCGATGCAAATGCGCTGTAAAATAATGCGTTTGAGTGAATACGTTTCGATAGAGTCGGTACCGTTGGCCGCGTATCAATAACGCATCAGCTGCCAGTGCGCTGCACAGCTAAGCGAAGGGGAGTGATGGCACTTTACTTTTTTTTCTTTAGACAGGCAAAGGAATTCACAAAACAGCCTATAAGGATTTTGTGACGTATTCCTGATAATGCGGGCATTCCAGATTTAGTATTTCCACATAGAAAAAAGTAAATATTTCACTGATTGATTCATCCGCATGTTACACACGATCTGTCTGTTTTATCGAATGGTAATCTGGAGAAATAAATAAAAACGACGTCAATATGGACCTCGACTAAGGCCTAGATAATTAGGTAACTTGCAATTTCTTTTTTCATTCAAGAGTAATTGAACGAGAAGCTTTTGCAAGCAGGCAATGAAGTCAAACATAAATTATTCCTTCACACAGAGGAGAACTATTATTATGACTGCTCCTTTCAGTTTGCAAAAGTTCACTACTGGACAAAAGCCTCCCCTATTGACAATTATATTGTCATTTGGGACGTTTTGCCTAATTTACCACAGGCGCCTGCCTGTCCATGAGCTATTATCCGAGACCATAGTCTATTTGTACCCAGGTAAACGCTAGTGCCCGTTTCCTGATATTTCCTTGATCATCTTCTGCAACACCCACGAAATGAGATGGGATGTTCGTATTCTAAAACAACATGGACATTATGACTGCTTGCTTCACTGTTATTCGTTTAAGTACACCTACGCACACGTTTTCTTATACATTATATGGGATATTTATTATTATTTCCTTATGAAGATCAGGATAGAGTATTACAAGCTATTATAAACAGGAAAACTTGGTGTATTGATTTTGAATAAACTCAGGCTCTGTAATTTCTTAATGCATTGTCAGAATGTAATGTAGATTTGTTGTCAGGTGAAATGTAATGCGGCAATTCAGTTACATAGTAGATTCTTTTTACATATGCCAGGTAGGTTATAGTCATCAATTTTCAGGGAAGGAGTCCAGCAGTGGTCGTTTGAAGGATCATGATGAAGGCCGTTCTATCCTAGATAATCATCAGTCTATTGCAGTCCACTGCTGGATATAGGCCTCTCCAGCTATTCGCCACTTAGGGCAATCATCTGGAGAATATACCCATAATCGCCACGCCGCGCTGGGCAGGCAGGTTGGCGATTGCAGGGCGTAGCATTTCGCTCCGGTGACGCTGCTGCGTAATCGGTCTGTGGTATTTAGCTGTGCCTTCAATTGTGATGGTTATACCGCCACCCGTCGGTTGACAGGGCCTCGTTTGTTATTCGGCAGAATGCACTACGGGTAGGTGAGGTTGGCTTGGAGCGAAAAGATGATAAGTCGCTCCCTCAAATAATATGTGTCTAGGACTCTAGGTCGATATATCATTTAATAACCATAATCCAAATTTAGTTGAACCGCAGACGGAAAGTATGCGGTATATCTGTAAACATTACATTATAACAGCACACATTAATGATCAGAAATGATACGTAATAGTTGCGTATGGGCAATTTGATAGCGAAACATAACGTCGACCTTGCTCTTGCGTGCTCTAGCTACATTCATTGGTTTTTAACTGTAATCTGTACTAACAAAGCCTTGACTGCAGTTTTGTCTCTACATTCATAGTTTCGCACGGCTAAACTATGGAACTCTTTGCCGGGCTCCTTGTTCCCCGAGAGATATATAATCTGCGAATGTTCAAGGCGAGAGTGAACCGGTTTTTGCTGGGTGAGCGCGTTCCATCGTAGACTACGATATCGCTTACCATAAGGCAAATCGCAGTCAAGCGCAAATCAATTTAGAATTAAAAATATACATAATTAGTTGCACATGTGCAGAATGAACGGAAATTGATGGTCCAGAATCGTCATCCAGTAAATGATCTGGAACGTTATTTATCAGGCTGGCAGGAGCGATCTGCGGGTACCGATGATTGAAGAGAATTGGGGGAGGCCTTTGCCCAGCAGTGGGATACTTAATAAAGGCTAAATTAAAAGAAATAAAAAAAGTATTTACTAGTTAGTACTTAGTCTCCTACTAAACCCAAGGTTCCTCCTACAACATTCTAAATGCGCAAACCACAAGCATAATGGAAAAATAATGTGTTTTGGTTATTGTTAATTGCTTGTATTCCAGATACAATGAGTAGATTTATTAGTTGTTTCATCTATTAAAATTGGTATTACAGCCATTGACATTGCACGATAAATAATTCATCTAATTACTACCTCTTTTATTACTCCTTTCACTCAAGAAGCCCTGCTTTCAATGAAGAGTTACTTTTTGTTTCAAATCACATTAAGTTTTATAGATGTTTATATTATAAGTTGTTATTCAATACTTGTACATTAAATGACATTGTTTTATCGACTTTATGGCTATTCTATCGACACATACAATGCTAAATCGTCGTTCCTAAGGTATCAGTAACTGTACTCGTATTTGTATTATGTCCTCTCAAAGGGCTCGATCCATCATGTGGGCGGTACACCTCGGGAGGACGCTGTGGTGTCCTTACTGACCACTGCTCCCGAAGGAAGACGACTCACGGTCTTCCTCGAGGCCGCTAACTGGTAGCGCAAGGCCGGAACGAGCTCATCCTGGGTTGGCCCAAACATTGTTACTGGATTTTTCTTTATAGAAATTACAGTAGAAGCTCTGAAAATTAAGAAGTTGCCGTTGGTCATAGGTTGCCTCCAGGTAATGCCTATGAATAAATTAAACGCCTTTCAGATTGAGCAGAAAGGTGACTGTACCTAAGTAACATACATAGCAAGGATCATTATTTATAGTCATGACTAAACACCTCAAATTCATCATTAACACCACCGTATTCTAGCGGACTCGCCGATCGAAGCAATTAATATAAAAATAAATGAAATTAATATAGTTGCTATTTTTAATAAACTAATATTATTCAAAAACTAGTTCCCAGGCGTTCTAGTTATTAATTAGTTGTATCTATATTATTAATCGCGTTAGATTAACATTTTAATTAACTGATAATGTTTGTTGGCTTCTATTTTAATTGATTATTGACTATGACTGGCTCGGTGGCTCAATTGGTAGTGACCCCTGCCTTCTGAGCCAAGGGTCGTGGGTTCGATTCCCACCCGGGACAAACATTCGTGTGATGAATACTTGTGTTTGTTCCGTGTCTGGGTGTTTATAATTTGTATTTAAGTATTTATTTGTGGTACCTTCGTTGTTCTGATACCCATAACACAAGTGCTTAAGCTACTTACTTTGGGATCGGAGCAATGTATGTGATGTTGTGTGATATTTATATTCATTTATTTATATTTATATATTTATATTATTGGCCTATGACTGTGTAAAAAAGTGTTATAAATTACAAGTATAAGAAATCTTGTTTATACACGAACATCACTACATACCTACTACTAAGATAGACAGAAAATGTAGTATAACGGCTTATGATTAAAGAGATAAAAGTTTAAAGTTTCCGCAAATTCGTCATTATCAAAGATAAAACCATGAAAATTGTATTTTGATAAGTGATAAAAATAGTATTTTCCACTGAATCCAGCGAAGATGTACGATACCTACAGATAATAAATTTTTCTGTTGCCATTTGATATTGATCCATATTCCCCTCGTCGGTATTTCTCTAACCGCTGACTTCGAAATTATTATTGTAAGTACATTTTTGCTCACTCATTAAACTCATCTTCATAACTTAAATGATCGGACACTTTTAAGACACACTCGAGCGTGTATTTGTAATGGAGCCTATACAGAAGTTAATGCACAAAAGAACTTAAGATACTTCACACGCATGTGATATTTTTGTAACTTTTCTCTGTGGAATAAAGCCTGACAAGTTTTTGTAAACTAAATGCCATTGGTAAAGGAAGTGGAAGCAGTTCAGGCAAGTTCAGTACCTAGACTGAATCTAGGGCACTGCCTTATTGGATAATTGGAGAGGCCTATCGCATTTGTTATTAGAAACTAGATATCTCAAGCCAGTAGCATTATAAGTTTGAGAATGGAACAATGAGATATATAACTCTCAGTTATTGCCCTGAAGTCATAGTTTGTCTGGACTATGAGTACAATATAGAGTTTCACCAGTGAAGAATTTATTATTTTTAACCGACTTCGAAAAAAGGAGGAGGTTCTCAATTCGTCTGTATGTATAATATTTTTTTTTTTTTTTATGTATGTTCACCGATTATTCCGTCAATTATGGATGGATTTCAAAAAATTTTTTTTTGTTCGACAGAGGAGACTTCCGAGGTGGTCCCATTATCACCAAGTCACGATCTGATGATGGGATCCTGGAGAAATTGAGGGCAACAACCGAAAATTGTATGCTCACATGGTGTTTTTGTTACGTTATCATATTTTACTCAGGTATATGCTTCCGGGCGTCAACATCTGCTGCTGATAATGAAGCCACAGAACTCCTTAACGGTTAGGAGTTAGGGAACAGTACTGACATTGCTCGATAGGAACTAGGTAGTAGTATGTACTTATGCAGGGCTAACAGGGCAGGTGATTTGGAAAGTGATTTGCTTGATTCTAGATCACAAAGTCTTCACTTGACTTAAAGCAAAATTTTTCATTCCTAAGTAAAACTCTTAAGGACATTAATTAGCCCTTATTCAAGGTCACAGCACATTAACACAACTAAAAATAGAGAAATAAAATTATTTTAAAAAAAAAATTAAACCGACTTCAAAAAAAAACACAAACGACCAAAACTAAAAAGCGATAAATAACGTAAGTAATTCTATCCTTAATACATAATTATTTAAATATTTATCACTTATTTTTGAAGTCGGTGCCAGCCAAACAAATAAATGTATCTATCTATATTGTTGTGGGGATTTGCCGGCCGCGCGTGTCATACAACAACAGTCTACGTTAGGTACCTGTCTCTGGCACCGACTTCAAAAATAAGTGATAAATATTTAAATAATTATGTATTAAGGATAGAATTACTTACGTTATTTATCGCTTTTTAGTTTTGGTCGTTTGTGTTTTTTATTTATAGTAGTAGTGAAGTCAAATATTTTTTAAATAAATTAATTGAGCCGCTATTTAATTAACCCTCGCTTCAGAGGGTATTGTCATTGTCTACCTAATGAACCAACAATCTGATGAACATTTTACATCGTACCATGACAACTTTTATTTGGTTGCAAAAATATAGGTACTATACTATTTTTAGGGTGCCATATTTTGCTCCCTCGTTTAATCTTCCAGATGGGGCGAAAATTGTCATAATTCATATTATTTAATTTTCGTTGGACTGGAAACATGAAGTATCTCGTTCACATTAATATCCAATAATTTCGTTTTTGCTTAAGGGTCCACCAATCGGACGATCGTCGATTGTTAGAAGAATCAATAGATTGATCAATATGGAAGAAACTAGACGTCGCGTCGACCAATTGATTCTACCATCGATCGATGCTACCGAAGGACGATAGATGCCATCGAACGACGATCCATCGATTCGTTTGGTAAAAAACTTACTTGGCACTAGCATAATTACTGCAGCTGCTAGTAGAAAAGGAATCCTGAGAGCGTTTCATTTCACGTAAGAAATCCCTTCGCCGTGACGTTTGCTGTACGTATAACATCACATACAACCTGTTCACAATGCATGTGATGTTTTTGACTGACAGGGCAGCAAACGAAACGCATTCTACTTCACTGGCATTAAATCCATTGGAGTACGGACCCGTTCCTCCGACTCCTGGCTGGCCAGTTACTCATGTTATCTGCTAATGCCTCGCTTCGTCCTGCCTTATTAAGATCAATGCCTCGTGCTAAATTGCCTCCATTACAACTCGTATATCTTAATGCCTCGAACCACTCTGCGAAGGTGTTAATTATGTGAAACTTATTCTTAATCTGATTCAATGTTCTAGTGCGACTTGCTGGTGTGGTCAGGCTTTAAACAATTTGCAGTTGTTTCCTGTTTAATTTTCATCCGTATTTTAAAACCAGTCTATGCTCCCTATCAGACGGATGCATATATTGTCGCCCTCTGAATAGTGCAGTCAATGAAGCATTATAGGTCCGAATTTTTTTACTGTGAACCGAATTGCATACAATTTTGGGATTAGGTTCATCTTACCATTAACTTCAAAAGTGAAAATGATTTGAACTCCGCCACCACCATGGGGGTGGTTGCCACCCCTTCTCGGGGGTCAATGGTTGTTTTTTCAAAATAACCTCGGATATCGATTGAAGATCTAATTTTAAGCAAAAAAGTTTCTATAAAGTTTCTCGAAAAATCTAATACTTTTCAAGTTATTGGCAATTGAAAATTCGCAAATTTTTCACGATTTTCATCAGTTTTTTTCAAATATCTCCAAAAATATACGTTTTATCGAAAATTTTATAAGGAACGAAACTGTAGCAGGTAAAAAAATGAACAATTTGGTTTTTTTACAAAGTATTCTAAGTGCAATATTAAGCTAGATATTAAAGATCAAAGCCGTTTTTTATTTTATCTGAAATTTCATCGATGTAGTCAATGCCATCTAGCAGCGAGCAAATGCATTTTATGCTTTCTAATCGAAAAGGGTTTTGTAGTGCTTGAAATAAGCTTTAAAATGAGCTTTATCAAAAGTCTTTTGCACGTAAAATAAGTGAGCTATATTGCAAATAAGCGGAGCATCGAATGTTTTTTCTTTTCAATCAATGGGTTTAAATAAGTGCCATTTCCACCAAAACTAAAATTAATCATATTCCGCCTAGAATTAACTTTATTATGAAGAGTTTTATAGATTGTATTAGTTTGGCTGCTTTAGGACACATCGTTTTCAAAAAAGTCACGATTGAAAAAAAATCGAGAATTTCAAATTTTAAAAAATCCCACCCCTTTTTCATAATATCTCAAAAATGACGACAGATATGTATAAAAGTGTAGGGATAAAAAATTTAGGTATTTTTCTGACAAACAATTTGGTTTTTTTGTTTTTTCTATCAAATAAAAATTGACGGAGATATGATTGTTTAAAGAGCGCGTGGCAGCGCAATCACAGCCTCCCTTAATCGTGACTTTTTTGAAAACTATGTGTCCTAAAGCAGCCAAACTAATACAATCTATAAAACTCTTCATAATAAAGTTAATTCTAGGCGGAATATGATTAATTTTAGTTTTGGTGGAAATGGCACTTATTTAAACCCATTGATTGAAAAGAAAAAACATTCGATGCTCCGCTTATTTGCAATATAGCTCACTTATTTTACGTGCAAAAGACTTTTGATAAAGCTCATTTTAAAGCTTATTTCAAGCACTACAAAACCCTTTTCGATTAGAAAGCATAAAATGCATTTGCTCGCTGCTAGATGGCATTGACTACATCGATGAAATTTCAGATAAAATAAAAAACTGCTTTGATCTTTAATATCTAGCTTAATATTGCACTTAGAATACTTTGTAAAAAAACCAAATTGTTCATTTTTTTACCTGCTACAGTTTCGTTCCTTATAAAATTTTCGATAAAACGTATATTTTTGGAGATACTTGAAAAAAACTGATGAAAATCGTGAAAAATTTGCGAATTTTCAATTGCCAATAACTTGAAAAGTATTAGATTTTTCGAGAAACTTTATAGAAACTTTTTTGCTTAAAATTAGATCTTCAATCGATATCCGAGGTTATTTTGAAAAAACAACCATTGACCCCCGAGAAGGGGTGGCAACCACCCCCATGGTGGTGGCGGAGTTCAAATCATTTTCACTTTTAAAGTTAATGGTAAGATGAGCCTAATTCCAAAATTTCATGCAAATCGGATCACAGTAAAAAAATTCGGAGGTTAGCCCGTATTTTTCGCTTCATTGACTGCACTAGAACGAATTATTACTTGTGTGCAATTCGAAAGCATTCGCAAAAAAAGAATAGTCTTCAACAAATTTAAATGCAATTAAAGGAACTTTTTGATTCTTGTTTCAATCTCTATTTTAAAGTCTTTATATTAGTTTCTTTAATAATATGAATTTCATTTCATTCCCAGAAGGGGATGCAAGACAGATGCGGTAATACAGGATCTGGACTAGATTATATTATTAGCCAATTCTGTTACTACAATGATGATGAATTCATTTCGAGGCTTAATGTATAATTATGTAGGTACTAATGTTATAACAAAGTGGCGAACATTGGGAGAGGCCTATGTCCAGCAATGGACTGATAAAGGTTGATGATGATGATGGTGAACATTTTCTAATCACAAAATCACTTCAGTGCAACATAGTCAGTACAGTAGACTACAAAAATGTACCCTCCACACTACTGAATAATAAATATCCATATTCACCGCGCTTCACTCAATAAAATCATTCAGAGTTAACGCGATTAAAACGTAAAGCCATATCTCACACGTCGTTTCTGCCACGCAACGGTTATTATGTTCACAGTTTTAGCACCAGTGGTCTATTGCATTGGAAAAAACTTTTTGCTTACCTGTGCCTTTTGATGTGCCATAAATCTAGCTAGAAATTAAAAATTAGAAATTAATGGATGGGGATGTAAGGGAACGACCCATCATCTCTTAGCTCATAGCGTCACCTGCCCGTGGTGCATCCTGATGAATAACAAACGAACGAGGCAACCGGCTGGTGGTGATATAACTATGATGATTGAACTCCTAGCTGAATACCACAGGCCGATGACGGGCAGCTGCGTCACTGGAGCGAGGAGCTACGCCCTGCAATCGCCAACCCGCCTGCCCAGCGTGGCGATTACGGGTAAAGCCTTCAGGTGTTAGCCAAAGCCAAAGTTGCGAAAAACTGGAGAGGCCTATGTCCAGCAGTGTACTGGGTCTCCAACTAAAGTTCTCTTTAGTTTACCAGATAACCATTTATTTGCGTTTCCCAAAATACAAAATCTCAAGATTAGATTGTCCATTTATACGTTTTCTCTTTGCAGACGACAAACACGTTTTTCTCATCATTTTTATACTCATCATAGCATCTTATCTTTATCTTCTTGGTTTTTCTTGCTTTGCTGGTCTCACATTTTGTCGCTTTGTAAAAAAATTAATTACTTAGGTATATGTTTAGATGACCCGTGACCCGCTTAGACGGGTCAATGACCGCAACAATTAAAATACAATTAAACTATCCCGCGATAGCCAAGGTAGACGATTGTGCATTCAAGATTTTGTGACTAGCAGTAACTCAAGTGCGAATGAATTTTATATTTTTTTTAGTAATTTCTTTTTTATGACAATGTGGACAAACGGGCCTGAAGGTCACCTGATGGTAAGTGATCACTTCAGCCCATAGACACCGCAACACTAGAGGTTCGTTCTACTTAGGTAACTTCACATTTTGATACACTTAAAAATGGTTTTCTTTGATGCGAAATTCTAAATATTAACTCTGTTTTACTAAGGAATGTTGAATTCAGGTTTAAACAATTTAAAAGTAAGCTGTAGCATCTCAAAATACTTATAAGTATTTTTTCCTAAGGATGCCACAAAGACTAATTACTTACTTACGCATCATGAAATCTAATCTACATGACAATTTCAATAGGTACCTATATGTATGTTGATAAATATTATGTTTGCTTTGAAACACCGGAGCTTTTGAATATTATGGTCAAAATCAAGTAAACAGCTCCTTTTAAGCTACAGAAGTGCTTTCTCATATACGAGAGTTGATAAACAATTATTAAAGTAATTAAAAGTTGATCAAAGTTACTGATTACATTCATACTACTCTGATGTAATATACACTAATGATACAGTCCAACGTCATTCCGTTTTTTTGTTGAAATTTGTACCTGAGTTTCTTGCATAATGAACCTTATGCGATAAGATATTAAAGTCATCTCGGAAAGCGCCTCGGGGAGTCATTATTTTGCATATAATGACAATCTTTTGTTCTTCGGAGATTTCGTATCTACGGTGCTTCTTTTACCCAGGCTCCTTTTCACATATTAAACATTCCTTTAGTTTCAATTTGTAAAGAGGCGTTGGCAACCGACTGATGGCGGTACAACCATCACAATTGAAGGCGTAGCTAACCACAGACCTAAAACGGACAGCAGCGTCACCGGAGCGAGAAACTACGCCCTGCGATCGCCAACCCGTCTGCCCAGAGCGTAGCGATTATGGGTATATCCTCCAGATGTTTGCACTAAGTGGCGAACTACTGGAGAGACCTATGTCCAGCAGTGGACTGCAATAGGCTGATGATGATGATTGTAATTAAGATTTTTAAATATTCACCTATATTTAGATTCTTAGTAAGACAAAACCTCAAGCCAAATGTATTCGCAAGATTATTACTACAAGACAATGTACGGTACAGTGAGTGATTAAGCGAGCAGTGCTGGAACAAAGTGATATGCCGTTCTTACGAAAGTTTTTTAAAGTACAGTAAGTAATTGAGTCAAGCTTTTAAATTTAATGATAACAAAAGTCTTTCTGATTGAAATTCTGCCCATGCGTCCTGTATCTATGAAGACAATCATGAGATGTAAATACTGATACTTGTGGTGTAACTTAACTATATTATGGGTCAATTTCACTGTTACAACAAATAAGATACTTATCTTAGCTTCAGTCATTTGCCCCCATTCAGGTATGCTAGATATTTTTGCACGCTTTGTTAGATTCTAGATTATACGAAGCTTGAAATATATATGCTGATAGTATACCACTCTTATTAATTAACTAATTTTATCAGTAGGTAGATACATAGATTGGGATGTAAGGGAGCGGCCTATCATCTTTTCGTTCCAAGCCAACCTCACCTGCTCGTGGTGCATAATGCCGAATAACAATAATTTGATCGGTGTCATTTTGCCATTTGGCAGTCGGTATCATTTATGGCAGACTGCCGTTTGGCAGTCGATGTCATTTATGGCAGACTGCCATTTGGCAGTCGACTTCATTTATGGCAGACTGCCATTTGGCAGTCGATATCATTTATGGCAGACTGCCATTTGGCAGTCGATGTCATTTATGGCAGACTGCCATTTGGTAGTCGGTGTCATTTATGGTTATTGTTATAGTTATGGTGTAAAAAGGTGAACGATTGGAAAACAACCATCCCTCAGTAGGCTTACTTTAAACCATACAATATTCTTTAAAATAAAATGTCCTACGCAACTTTAAAAGTGATTAACTATGTACACAAGAAAAAGTAGTATGCAAACACAGACGCACTGCTCCTGCTCACAGTCGACGACAGTTAAAAAGTTGCTTAAAATTCTTTTACCGTATACGTTCCACGGTAGCAATTATAAAAAATAACTTTTCCAACGCCACTCTTGCATCTCGACTTACGTAATCGTTACTTCATTCAGGGCCTGACGTGTGCCGGGGAAAAACTGCCAGCTCCCACTAATAAGAACACACCTTTGAATGAAGTCGTTTTTCAGACTAAAAAGACGTGGTTTCGGACAGGGCTGCCATACTTGTGTGATATTAATAAAAATTGAAGATACAATTATAACCTCAAATAGTCTCAAGAAATTATCATTATCATCACACCCTATGGGGTAGGTACTCTTGAACCAAATGGGGTTAGGATCGAAATCTTCTGCAGGATCTAGTACAGATAATATACAGAGAATGAATGAACTATGACTTGGGGTGGTCATAATGTAACAAAATGTAAACTACCTAATACAGGAAAATTTAAATGTACGTTCATTTATGATTAAATATTACTTAATTTGTTAGGATTGAAATCGAGATTGGTTTCAAGAGTAGGCCTACAGGTCTATTCACAACGCCAATTTCGGCACCAATTCGGAAACTTTGAATGAACGTCACTCAAATTTGACATTAGTTGAATGAACGTGTTAGAAGGTTTCGAAGTGCGTGCGGAAATGGACCTAGATCCGAACCTATTTAAAAAGTTGTTTTTCATAAGAGCTCGTACCTCGGTCATAAAAATAAGTTCTTTAGGTTCGTCCACAAGAGTGATTATTATCAATGTCATAAAGTTTATCTGAATTAATGTCTCTTCGTTCGGTGCGATTTTTGTTGTAAGTTGGTACAAGCAACCATTAAAGTAATTAGAATAGAATAGGTATTTATTTAGCATCACACATTTTGCTACATAATAGAATGACCGAACACAAGCAATTGCGCTGATACTAAAAGGCATCTCGCTCAGCATGTGCCGAGGCGTGTCTGCTGGGACACTGCGACGCTGGTCTTCCGCGGATGCCTCGATATATGTTATAATTCATAACGTTATAATTGTACCTACATAAAATCACTTGTAGTAACAGCTAACTTCTTAATTTTCTAAAAACACGGTACCGTCAAGTTACCATTTACATTCCAGTTTATCATATAGATAGGTAGAAAGTATCAATGCGCTGTTACCTCTAGTAATCAATTCATCCATGTTATTTAAATCTATTAGCCGTGACTTGTTTTCATGATCTACAGTTGCGAACAGTGCATTACAGAACAGGTATTATTTACACAGACAGTGGTAACATTTACCTTTACTTTATTCGACCAGCCCTACGCCGAGCTGTAACAAAGTTGTATACTTGTTTAAACACGGCCGAGTGTCGGACAGAGCGATGAGCGAAATAAACGCACAGCGGACAATCGCTTTAATAAGGTCCCACGTTATTTTGCGCGTCGACAGGAGCTCTAAGGGGCCACACGACACAGCCACAAAGGTTGTCACGGGAAGCTGGAAGCGGCTCAAAGGTAGGCGGACAGCTATTTGTTTATCATAAGCCTGAAAACATACTTACATACAGACAAAGGCCTCTCCCCCAATGACAATTGTCATTTAGAGGGATCATCTTCATCAATTCTTATAGAAATCTAAATCCATACTCCATACTAATATTATAAATGGGAAATTATGTCTGTCTGTCTGTATGTTTGTCACTCTTTCACGGCAAAACGAAGCGACGAATTGACGTGATTTTTTAAGAAGAGATAGTTAAAGGGATGGAGAGTAACATAGGCTACTTTTTGCCTCTTTTTAACCCCCCCACTTCCCTAAAATGGGGGGCGACGCGGACGAAGCCCCGGGTACAGCTAGTAATTTCATATCTCCGATCACGCTCATACCATACACCATACGCCTAACAACTATACAATGCCCGTATATCAAAATACACAAGTGAAACTACATTATAAATGTTAAATATTTGCTCCAATATGAAACCCTAGACTACGAGTACTAATTAAATCCTAATCATCATTAAACATGGCTTATTTATGTTGCTTAATGCCTTAAGCAAGGTGAAATTACAACGTTATTTAGATTACGGATGTAAACATGAGGGATGATATAGAAAGTTTGCTTAATTAAAGTGAGTTAGTTGAAAGGGGCGGTGATGACGCATTAAGTAAGCTTTTAACTCGGAAACTTAATCATATACATTTACATACCTATGGATATTGTTTTAAATAATCTAATAGCGTCACCGGAGCGAGAAGCTACGCGCTGCGATCGCCAACCCGCAATTTTTTTTTGCCTCCGGGGGGAGTCTGCATGGTGTGTGGGACTCACACCTCCCAAAATGAGAGGTCATACCCACTGAACCCCCCTGTGTCGCCAGTGGGCAGCAAATAGCAGGGATACGGGTAGCGCCGAAGCATACGGCCACATCCCTGCCTGCCCTGGCCAGCCGCAGATGACTAGCGGCCGGTACTTCTGGTCCAAGGAGGGCAAATACCCCAACCCAAGTGGCGAACAATTGGAGAGGCCTATGTCCAGCAGTGGACTATAATAGGCTGATGATGATGATGAATAAAATAATTGAACTGCGCAATACTTTTAAAACTTATTGAACTTCATAATCTAACTGCAACTTTAGCCTATGTTATGCTATTACTCACATGTGTAGGTAATGGAGCGCAGGTATTTTGTTTAGATTCCCTCCTAAATCTTGCTTGCAAGGGAAGTTCTAAATTATGTTGGAATCACTCCCCGGACGCAATAACTCTATACAGCCAGCGAGTTTGAATCTCCTTACTTCATTTTCGCGAGTAATTCTCGAACCAATGCAAACCATTTTAGTTAAAGTCATGAGTAAACGGAATCTCGGTGGCGCATTTCTCGGCTACACTGCAAAAGACGCGGATGTTCTGGATACGATTCCTGTTTTGGGATAGTTCAGGAAACGTATATTACATGTACTAGCTGACCCGTGCCCACTTCGTTGGGCATAATGTTAATAATCCTTTTTAGTACCTTTCATAGTTAAGGCAGCGTTCGTAAGAAAACGCTTTCATTCGACCGTTTTTTCTCCGATTCACTTTGCAAAACGGACTACCACGTGAAAGCTTTTTTATTTTTCGGTTTTTTATATTACCCCTGACACTCAGCAATAATGTAGCTTTCTATTGGTGAAGAATTTTTAAAATCGGTTCAGTATATCCCGAGATTACCCCTTACAATTTAACAAATACAAACACACAAACTTTACTTCATAATAACACACAAATGTTTGTAATGCAGGGATCAAACCCGCGTGTTTTTATTTTGGTTATTACGCTTGTTTTTTTCATCTTTCCGTATAATAACTTTTTGCGTACAATATTTTTATTTCCATTTCTTTATTACACATTTCCATAGTTACCTACTCGGAGTTTCCAGTTTTATTTCCGTCCGTAATAACTACGTGCAATTTACTTTACAAGCGAAAGCAAATGAATTACATTATACGGCAATTTTATAGTTAGACGCAAACACAATATTATAAAAATGTACAAATGTAATACCTAATGTACCTAAGATTGAATTCTTTAATAAGTCGATATTAAATAACAGTATTTCAGCAAAAACGCCGACTTCAATATTGTGACAGTGGGACCAGCTAGGGAGCCCTTTCTAAATCAGTTTACAATCCTCAGAGATATGTGGTGACTTATGATATACAACAAAAAAAGAATATTCAGTCGAATAAAGAACCTCCTCCTTTTTATTGAAGTTGGTTAACAACATCCCTTACTGGTAGAATCCCAATGCAAGCAACCGCGGACACTAACTCTTGTGTTAAGAACATCATAAAAAACCGGCCAAGTGCGAGTCAGACTCGCGCACGTAGGGTTCCGTACCATCTTTACAGCTAAATAAATGTTTTTCTTTATTTTTTATTATATTGGACTTGATTGAATGAAAAAAATTAGATAGTTTGATTTATGACGTTTAAAAACAAAACTACTATTTAGATCTCATTTAAACCAATTTTCGTCAGTAGTTTGCATAGTACACATCATATATTTTTTTCAGTTTTATCAATAGGCTGATGATGATAAAGATTTTTAAATGTCAATGCTATGTCAAAATTAACCAATCACGTATCAGTTGGACCTGCCTTTTATGTGGTGGCCATCTGGTGGATTTCTTTTTTCAGGAAACCCTAATTGCTCGCTACTTTGACCGATCTTGGGCCTATCCCATCCAGCACATGCCAGCCATTTCCATAGTGTTTACCTATAGATAATTCAAGTTAGTGGCTAACCGGTCGAGCCGCAAAGGGGAGGCGACACTTCCCCAGTAAACGGGTATATCGCCAGAGGCCAGATATCATCTAGCACGGGGTAATTTCCTTTAATTAGTACGAAGACGGCGGTTTAATTAATTGTTTGCGAAAGTTTTAATAATGTGTTTATGGACTGTTAAGCAGAAACGGTCATGTCGCGGAAAGTCTGAAATATCTGTACCGTACGATGATGGAAAAGAATTCAAATCTACGCTGTTTTTTCGTGTGAATGTCGCAGAAGTCGACTAAGGGATTTCTTGAGATCTTAGCTTCTCAACCGATTGTAGGGTTGCACTCGGCGAAGCACTCGTGAAGTGACTTCGGTTGCGCTTCGAGATCAGTTGATGTATTGCCAGAATAATCCTACATGCCATGGGGTGGCAACTGCTAAGTGATTGATTTGGTTGCTTGTTCGTTGTCGCAGTGGGCCCCCCCTACCACCAAAATCAAAAACGATCTCTCGTTGAACGGATCGCGTACTTTCGCACCAGAAATTCCTCCCATTTGTACCTCCCGTGTTCGAATATACGAACTGAAATTCGTCAAACTTAATTTTCATTAATTTAATTCATACATTCGAATTCATTCCATGCCACAAATATTGTATTAGTCTTAACGAATATTATGTAACTTGTGTTTTTTTTTTATAATAGGACTTCAAAATGACTGCGTCCTGCCTGATGTTAAGCAAACGACGAAGTCCAAAAAGTGTAAGCGATCCTCATCACACATGGTTAGTGCAATGCGGATCGATCACACTATGACGGCCTGCATAAGTGCCGCTTCACGCCCCGTTTAACAGACCCAAGACTATAAGAGGAAGGGAACACGTGTGCTGGAAGAGAGTTCCACAGCCTAATTGTACGATTTATGTTCTAATCAAATCAAATTATTGTTATTCATGTTAATTAAAATTGCTACTCAACTGCATACTCGTACAAAGCGGAATAACGGACAATACCCTTGATTTTTACATAGCAAGCTCTTTACGGGCAATAATTCGAGATGGTGTTCCAGGTCGGCTGCGTCTGCGATACACATTCTAACTCTCACTGCGCACGAGCCACTAACATACTCGCATATACGCGCTCATAGCGGCATTACTGGATACGGTATTAAATACAAAAATACGCGCTGTGTATGTATTCTGGATGCGGTATTAATTACGAGAATACAAGCTAAATAGGTATTCTGAATCCGTCTCCAGAATACCTATATTCACCGTTCATATTATGAAAGACGAAAATACACGCTGTATAGGTATTCTGGTTACCGTATTAATTACAGAATGCACAGAGTATAGGTATTCTAGAGAAGGTGTCAAATACAAACGCTGTAAAGGTATTCTACATAATTACATTTGATTCAGAGTCGGGTCAATGTAAAATCGAACTTATTGAAATCGGCTCGGATGTGAGGATTTTCAGAGTAGTACACAATAATGAAATAGACATCATAAATAACTTTATAAAGAAGTTTTAAATAATAAGTAGGTACCTACTTTTGAGAAATAATATTAGGTAAATATGCTCTAATGAATTATGTTTAGTAACTCACAATTCGATCACCCAACCCAAACACTCAGTGTGAAATAGAAGTAGATAATAAATGAAAAGATAAATATTAATGAGTTTCTAGGTACGGGAAAAATCACTGCTTCATTAATTTCATTATGTTTTGCACCGCTTACCTAAATAAATAAACTACTAAAGAAATTCGAAAATGTTGATAAACAATATACAAAATTCATTCAATTTAAATAAAAAACAATTGAACAAAACACTTTAACAGTAACATATCACAAATAATACCACATCTTTAGCCGTATATTAGAAATAGATTAAACGATTTCATTAATCCGAATGCGTTTCACAAAGCGGCAAATTGATTTACCGATAAAATCAGTTTCATGACAAAATGACAAGCATTTTTACGTTAGACAACTGGTCTCGCTGGAAACTGCACATAAATATTGCAAATTTGCTTTCTCACAATAACCGTTATTCCGATCACAGTTTTGGACTGAATACTGTTTTATTCAGGCTGTTATCACTATATTATTATCAAGGACAGTAATTTGGTCCATTAAAGCAATACACAAAATAAATAAATCTGATGAGAATGCCTGAGAATTTTTCGAACTAAAGAGGCAAGCGTTTTGCTAAAAATCGCGAATTTACTATTAAGTAAATCCTAACTGATTACAGTTAGGATTGTCACAGTAACAAGCATAGTACAGATTTTGTGTTATTTTCTAAATCCTTTAAATATTGAAAACGAAAAGCAAAACCATTTTCTGTACTTTAGTTGTAATTGTTAAATACCTACGCAATGCTTTGTAGGAGATAAATCTTTTCTTGTCCATCTAAATTCCGCGAATTCTCTAATGAAACTTACTTATATGCTTTCATTAGAACAATAATCTGACAAATGTTTTTGTCAGATTATTATCCTTGTCTGTTCTGAATTTTCTAAGATTTTTTATGGTCATAAAATTCAAATATTTTTGTTGGTTTATTATATTATTCTCAATTATTCTGTATTCTGCGAATAGTCTATTCTCTCATGAAACTATTACTCGTATAACAACTCTGACCCAAATACTTTTTGTCAAATCAAAAACGTTTCACCAAAATAACTGCATCCTATCTGATGTTACGTAGACGTCTTAGTAAAGCAAGCTAAGATTATGTGTTAAAGTTTAGTATGTGATATGTATTTATTTACTAAATAGAATGAAAACCGTCTTCATATTATAGGTGTATTTATTTACATTGACACATAACAAAAACCGTCGCTATGGCAACGTTGAGACACCACAGTCCTCCGCCGTGAATTCCCTAGTCGGGTCCCTTAGGGCTACTCTCCCGGCTGGAAGCATTTGGTCAATGTGGCGCCGCAAGGTCTTCCCCCCTTCTGTAGTTACCTTGTAGTGTACACTTCCCAGACGCCGGATCACCCTCCCGAATTCCCACTTTTGGGAAGGGTCACTATAAGTCCGCACCTGCACCTTTTCGCCAGTGACGAATGTCTTTTTCACCGGCGCTTCGGGGGTTTGTGAAGAGTGGAAATGTACATTCTTTTGAAAAATCGTGTGTAATTTTGTCCGTATATCTCTGTTGAACATTAGTTGATATGGAGTCTGGCCGGCGTTGTTCGGGGTCTGTCGAATTTGGGTGATAACTGATCTTACTTTTTCACTAATGTTTCCTGAATTCTCTGCAATCCGTCTCAGTGATTTTTTTATTGTTTGAACGAACCTTTCTGCTTGTCCATTTGTAGCCGGATGATAAGGAGCGCTGGTCTTGTGAATGATACCCGATTGTTTGAGGTACGTCTCAAATTCTGTGGACGTAAACTGACGTCCATTATCCGACACCAGTACATGGGGAATTCCAAATGTAGCGAAAATATCTTTTAACTTAGTAATACACCAAGCACTTGTAGTCGATTTCGTTGGCAAGACTTCTACCCATTTGGAGAATGCGTCCACGACTATGAACAGTTGATAGCCCGCTATTGGACCTGCAAAATCAATATGAATCCTTTGCCAAGGACTAGCAGGAATTTCCCAATGGTGTAGTGGTGCTTTTGTAGGTTCGTTTTGTTGCATTCGACAGGTTCGGCACGCGTTAACTTTGTCTTCTATGTCCTGATCGATATTCTTCCAGTATATGAAACTTCGAGCCAAAAGTTTCATTTTTACAATTCCTATATGTCCAGCGTGTAATTCATCTAATGCAGAAATTCGTAGGGTTTGTGGTATTACAATTCTTGTTCCTCTAAATAAGCAATTATCTTGAACTGTGAATTCATGATCTTTATAGCCCAATTGTATCAGTGGTCGGCCAGCTAGCAAGGCTTGAATTACCGTTTGTAGTTCTGTATCCTTTCGCGTTTCTTCTTTAATGATTTCTGGACTTATACTTAGTGTATTGATTAATTGTGTCTGGTAAGTAGTGATTCTGTCAATTTTATTTTCAGGAGTCCTGTCAACCGGAAATCGGGATAAGAAATCAGCATTACTATTGTTCAGTGATGAGCGGTATTCAATGGAATAATCAAATCCAGAAAGAAAATGGGCGTAGTGAAACAGGCGCATAGTACTCATTGTCGGCAAAGTCTTGTGTGGGTGGAAAATTGCTGTGAGGGGCTTATGATCAGTAACTAAAATAAATTTTCTTCCGTAGCAGTAATGAAAAAATTTCTTTAAGCCCCAGTAGATAGCTGTAGCCTCTTTGTCGATTTGGCTGTAATTTTTCTCACTTTTAGACAGAGTTCTGGAGGCAAATGCAATTGGTCTTTCAGAACCATTCGGTAGCCTGTGAGACAGAACTGCGCCCAAGCCAGTCGGTGAAGCATCTGTTGCAAGTATCACAGGTTTATTGGGGTCAAAGTGTGCTAGAACGCTGTCACTTAAGATATGCATTTTAATTGCCTTGAAACTTTCTTCACATTCCTTCGTCCATTGAAAATCAACTCCAGTTTTAAGTAGTTCGTTTAGAGGACTCGTAATTGACGCTAAATTTGGAATAAATTTGTTGTAGAAATTTGCCATGCCTAAAAAGGTTCGTAGTTCGGTGACATTTCTTGGTGGTTCTGCATTGGCTATGGCGTTTACTTTATCTTTATTCTTGTGAAGGCCGTATTTATCAATGGTATGGCCTAAATACTTGATGCTTCTTTCGAAGAAATGACATTTTTCCTTGTTGACCCGTAGGTTGTTATCCTTGAGACGATCAAGTACCTTTTTCAGGCGTTGTAGTAATTGACACTCAGTCGACCCCTGGATGATTATGTCATCAAAAAAGCATTTGACACCTTCGATACATTGGAGTGTTCTATCCATGAATTTCTGCCATAAATTTGGTGCTACTTTCACTCCGAACATGAGTCTGTTTACCCTGTATGTGCCCTTGTGAGTACTTAGTGTCTGTAAGAGGGCACTATCATCGTCCATAACCATGTGTAAATAGGCCTGACTAATGTCAAGAGTACAAAATAACTCACCGCCATTCATTTCCGAAAATATGTCCTCAATGATTGGGATGGGGTACTGCTCGTCTTCAATCACTTTATTCAACGTAACCTTGTAATCGGCGCATAAGCGGATACTGCCGTTAGGTTTTACGATGGGTACTATAGGAGTCCCCCATTCTGAGTGGTCAACCTTTGTAATAACACCTTGTGTGCATAGTCTTTCAATCTCCTCATCAACCTTAGCTTTAAGAGCATAGGGTACTCTTCTGGGTTTAACAAAAATAGGATGTGTATCTGGACGTAAATTCAGATGGGCTTGATAATTAGGTATTTTACCTAGGCCTTCAGCAAATACAGTTGTAGAATACTGTTCCAGAAGTTCGTCCAGTTTGGGGTGTAATTCAATGTGTATGTGTCTTATGTCTGCAAGTTCAAGTTGTAGGTCTTTTATCCAGCTTCGCCCAAAAATAGGGTCAACATTCTTATTGATTACGTACAGTTTATTGTAACATTGTTGTCTTTTGTAGGCGTATTTTACATATGCGACACCGGCAGGTTTGATAATTTCTCCCGTATATGTTCTCATCTTTATATCAGTTTTGAAAAGCTTTTTCTGAATTCCAAGATCTTTAAATTGTTTCAATGACATTGATGTTAGAGCTGCTCCTGTGTCAAACTCTAATGAAACTCGTTTATTTTCAATTTCAATAGATATCATGTATTTTTCTGGAATGTCTGACTTTATGAGATTGATATCACACAGACTCTCATCGCTACAGATCGCATCTTCTTCAATTTGGTGAGTATTTTGCTTACGTCTATATTGTAGACAAACTCTTGCAAGGTGACCTTTGCGTTTACAGTGGTGGCAGGTGTTGTTAATGCTGCCACATTTATCTGCCTTATGATCATTCTTTCCACACCTGTAGCATTTACCACGCAGGTCAGCAACTGTTCTTGGATGCTGTATTTGTCGACTAGTTGAAGGCGTACTTCGTTGCTGACTTTCAAATCTAGGTGGAGTTACCTTATGTACTGGTTCAGCCCAGGAAGACATTTTTGAAATGTGTAGATTTTCAGATTTACTCATTTCCATGGTTGTCGCTATTTTTTGTATGTCCGAGAATGCACATGATTTTTCTTGTAATATCTTGGTTCTTATTTCATCGTCTTTTAACCCTCTTATAAACTGTAAGCATAAGTACATGTCAGCGATTGATTTATTACAGTTTGGACAATTGAAGTTGCAGTTACAGGTTAACTTCTTAAGTTCTGACGCATATGTATTAACAGTTTCGTTCTGATGCTGCAGTCTAGATATGAATCTGTGTTGTTGAACCCAGATGCTAGGTTTCGGATCTAAGTATTCTTCCAAAATTTGGGTTAGTTCCAGAAATGTCATGTCCAGAGGATTATCAGGTGCACATAAATCATATAATTTTTCATGTAATTCAGGAGTCAATGAAGATAATAAAATATATACCTTCATGCGAGGGTTGTCCGAGTAATTGTTCAGTAGTATATGTAATTCGAATCGCCTTATAAAATTTTTGAAAGATTCCTTATCCTGTAGGGGTTGTAATTGCATCTTGGGTTGAGAATTCTGAGTATTGCTATTGTTTACTGTTGGTACATTTTGGTGGCCAGGTTCTAATCTTAAGAGTTGGAGTAGTTGTACCTTTAGGTGCGTTGTCACATCCTCAAATTCAAATCTGTAATTTATTTCATCTTGTAAAGTAGTGTCTGCAGTTTCGGATTCGATGGTAGATTGTATTTCTTGAAATTTTCGTAAATTTTCGTTCAAGCTGTCAATTCGTAATTTGATTTCTTCGTTGGTGATTTCAGTTCTTGTGTTGATTGAACTTTGGAGTCTTGTAATATACCCTCGAAGGGCTCCTCGCACGCGCTTAAGCTTTTGTGCATCGTTCGTGGCCATCGTCGCCAATTGATATGTATTTATTTACTAAATAGAATGAAAACCGTCTTCATATTATAGGTGTATTTATTTACATTGACACATAACAAAAACCGTCGCTATGGCAACGTTGAGACACCACAGTATGCAATCAATTTCTTTCAAAGGCTTCATGAAAATAACTGCATCATATCGGAACGTATAAGAAATGCAAGCTAAAGTTATGTGTTAAAATTTCTCAAATGTCAGCGGTATGCCTCTTCCAGTGAGAGTAGGCGCATCTGCGCAGGCGCCGCGCGCCGCTTCGGCGGTTTCGTTCGTTTTTTGCAAGTGACGACTCGGATTTCTAAATAATTTAAATACATGCACGTACAATGAGAAACGCATTAACGCCGATTGCAAATTAGTTGCAACGAATTGGGTCTGTGTGTTTCGCGTGTTCGCGCAAAGGCCTATTTTTCGTTGACAGTTGTCAATGTCAGCTGACTGACAGACGACTGGTGTTTGGATGCGTGCGCGCAGAATCGCGTGTGCTTTTTTTATTATTGTTTTATATTTTATTATTTAATGCCAGTGTGAATTTTAAAGTGCTTCCTGTTATTTTTATTTTGTTTATTTTTTTTTTTTAATTTTTATTGTTTTATTTTATTTTGTAATTTATTATTACTGCATCCATATATAGTGTAAGCAGACGGTTGTATATATTGAAAAAATATTTTAGATTAAAATATAAGTCGGCACTTACCACACGTACCTATTTAAATTTATATCGCTATTAATAAACGCAATACTGGTATCCCGTTTGTTTCCCTATCATTTCTAGTATTCTTTCAGCAAACACGAGCTATAAAATAAAATTTTAATCGTTTTCAAAGAATCCGTTCTTAATGATGAACACACGATAAAATTCTAAGAAGTTTCTATTAAACGTTTTATTTGTAACGATTGGTCTATATTGAATCAGTAGAAAATAATAAGACTTACGTATTCAGTACACAAATGTATGAATCCAATTAGAGCACATAACCATGTCACTAACACTTGTACCGTACGCGCGAGTGGCGTGCTTGCCTCGCCGGCGCGGGCGCAACTGACGTCTGACGGCGATAATACGCGACTGGCGAGCCCCCATTGGTCGCGCTCGGCTCGAACTTCGAACGGATGGGTGATAAGTGCGATTGCCACTTTTTTTCTCTAATTTCGCAATGCAGCGGCCAGGATTATCTAAAATGACAGTTCGGTAGGCAAATTAGTGTGATTTATATAGATACGAGTGACAATTCGGAACTAACGGCGCGTCTCATACAAAATGACACTTTTGCCTTTTTTTGTTCTTTTTTTATAAAATGGAGACATTTTTGTTTCTCGCTAACACACTCATGTCAATGTCACCCAGATATAAAAATATTGCGATCGCTAGTTTTTTTTTATATAAGCTCAAGTATCTAATCGCAAGAATACTATTTTGCAGACCATTCCATATGCAAACCCTTCATAGTAAAGACATCAACGCGTGCGCCTGCGCATGATTCAATGTTTATTTACAACTCCACCAAAATACATGAATCCTTTAGAACAGAATATTTTTTTGAAAGCTTCCAAATATGTTTTTTTATAAATATCTGCTACTCGCAAAATTGCTTGCTATTTTGGATACCCAAATGAGCATGCATACACATCAAGCTACTCAAATCTGAAAAAATAGCTCGACGGATAATGAACTCTATGCTTAAGGCTTTTAGGTTGAATTTTTCGGGAGTATTTTTGGAGAAAAGGTAAGCTGAAGGTATGGAGATTCTTATTATTGTCATCATTATTTTTATATGAACTGATTGATCAAATATTATGCTGTTTGTTTTTCATTTTGATATTTGTTCAATATAAATGAGTCAAGAATATCTCATCAAATGTTAATCATTTTTAAAAAACTTTCACTAATCACTTGTAGTATTAAATTAACGTTTCATTATGTCTATTAAATCTGCAACTTTTACTGCTACTCTTGTCTCAAGAACTTAAACCTAATTGATGTTTATTTGTTACTGGAAAAGCATTAACTTACAGTTTCTAATTAATTACTAATTAAAAAGCGCTGAAGTCAATATACATTCAAGTGTGATACACACTGGGCGCGGGTGCGATGCGGCGCGAGTCGACGTGTTCTCGGTGGATTAATCAAACTTATTTTGTAAGTAGCACAGAATACTCCTCCTCCTATCGCCTTTTTTAAAGAAACTAAGGGATTCGGCGTGATGTGTGGAACCCAGACCTCACAAAATTGGAGGGTATACTACACTATTATAAAGCCCTCCGAGTCGCCAGTGGGTAGCAACTTGCAGGGACTGGGGTAATGCAGCCTATGCTTGCAGCCAAAGCATAGGCCGCATCCCTGCCAACCATAGCCGCAGATGACAAGCGGCCAGCCCTCTGACCTTCTTTCGCCTGATGGAAAGCGAGAGAATAAATAAAATAAATAAATAAAGGGCAAGTAACTGGTCAGTTATAGTTCATTCGCGTTAAGAAAATAGTGACTGACAGGTCACTGACAGGCCACTAGCCAATTAAAACGCTAGAAATTATAATTTCTGTCAGTCACTATTTTCTTAACGCGAATGAACTATAGTTACCTATCAGTTGACACCGCTATGCCGGCCTAACCCTAACCCCCGGCTGCTGATGCAACATTCACCCCACGAGCTCCGTCGCTGCGGTAACGGACAAGTAACCAACCAAAGCAATCACTTCTCAGTTCTCGTTATGCCTACCTGTAGGATATTCTGGCCATACACCGATGCTGGATCAGAGCGACCAAAGACACTTCACGGGTGTTTTGTACACGACTGAGAAGCTAAAATCTCAGGAACTCTCTTAAGATTAAGAATTATCAATTCGAGATACCATTGTACATTTAGAAAAGTAGGTTGATTTACTTATATTTCCGATAATCTGGTGATGTATCTCTTTTGACACAAATCAATCTCACATCGAGTAACAACCGTCTCACACCCGCGCTTGGTGTGTTATCGGCTGAGACGTTTCATTGAAATCAAATAAAATATCGGGTCCATTATGAAAGTGGTCGAAACGCAACTCTTTCTCTAGACTAGCCGTTATTTATGATACAACTCGTGACATTGTTTCAACGGCCATAGAAACTTCGTGTTTGATTAATGAAATGATTAACAAAATCATCATTGATTCAAAATCAATCAGATAGACTAAGTAAGTAAGACCTTCCTGACGGGTTTCTCAAAGTGAATCATCAAACTGTTTTTAAATTTTATCACTATGCATGCGATTTGTAAGTGCTTTTTTTAGGGAACGGGAGTTAGCGGGAAAAAATGGTATTGAACCCATACGAAGTTTAAAGATATATTTTAAACAATTATTTTTAAAAAAAAATTAAACCGACTTCAAAAAAAAACACAAACGACCAAAACTAAAAAGCGATAAATAACGTAAGTAATTCTATCCTTAATACATAATTATTTAAATATTACAATTATCACTTATTTTTGAAGTCCTCGCATATTAATTTATATGAAACAGTAGGTACATGATACACAAAATAACTGTAAGAACAATAAAACGTAAATTGTTCCGCAATAAACATAATTGATATTAATTAGATGTGTTTCGGAAATGAGAGACAACGGAATGTCACATAATATCACACTTGAGATTAAGATAAGATGGAATAATATCCGTAGTTGGACTACCTGGTTACTTGTTTGTTAAGTTTAAGTGTGAAACTTTATGTAAAAGTAGGTAGGTTCTGGTATCAAAAGTAACGTTTTTTTTATGCAAGAGGCGGCAGACGAGCAATTGTGATGCCTGCTGGTAAGCAGTCGACACCGCCCATGGACACCCGTGACTCATATCGAGTTCTGGGGTCGCTGCCGGCCTTTTAAATAGGAGTACGCTCGTTTCTTGAAGGCTCCCAAAGCGTAGCTGTTCGGAAAGACTATCGCAGAAAGTTGGTTCCACAAAACCGATGCGCGAGGCAAGAAGTTCCTCGTAACGTGCAAAAGTATTACTTTATCGAAATGTTAATTTTTAATCATTATCAGCCTATCGCAGTCCAATGCTGGACATAGACCTCTCCAGTTTGTTACTTAACTAAGGACCCACTGGTCCGTATCGCCGCTTACTTCGAGACAGATAGACCTTCCGGTTGGCCTACCATCCTTGCATAGTTGTCATTCCATCCATTTCATCTTTTCACAAAATGAATTGATATCCGAATTCCTGTTTGCTGCGGATCGCTAAAATACGGAATTTTCTGCCTCTTTGCTGAACAACAGTAGAGTGAATCCGCCTATGTGAAAGATAGTACATTTGAACAAGCATAATTTAATAAATTGTCAGACATATTATGACTGGGGACGTCTCCCTAACCTTCAGACCCGAGACAATTATTGTTTCCAATCTCAACTTATCAGCTATGTGAAAAGTTAATTTCCTTAAGTTATTAGACCGGGATTCGAACCCGGAACCTTTGGCATTTAAGGCTTAACGGTCTAACCACTGCGCCACCGAGGCCCTCAAATTCTAGATCACATAAACGATTAACAAGAATTGTTGATGATTTCTCAAAAATAATCTTGTTCGATGCCTGTCCTGGTTGGGATCCAAATACTTACTGCACAATTAATTTAAGACAAAACAGAAAATATTAAGTGCCGCGGCCAAATTAGGCCCTCAAAGGTTAATATTCTAAACACCTATGTATGTTAGTTTACGTTATACACACGAAAATACTACTCGAAAAACAAAACACTATCTGCATTTCCCTCATTTCATTTCACTTATTCTATTTTAACCGCGTCTACCTACAATTCTCTGGGGAACTAAGCCATCGGATCCTATATGGAGATCAGAACCCGACCGCGTCTGAACTCTTACCGCGGTATAAGGAACCCTGTCCGTGGGACCAATTAGCCGGCTCTTTTAGGGATGGACCACAATCCTCATCTGACTTTCAAATCCGTTTAATTTATTTATATGCGGTACTCGGATCTGTGTCTACATTTTTGTTTGACTGAGTAAATCGTGTTTGGCGTTAACTGTGTACATGTATGTAATTAGCGCTTATGTTAATTAGCTTGTGGGAAAGGTTTAGTGTAAATAATTTATGCGGATTTCTGAAATGGTGTTTGTCGTTTGGGCAACTTTTCATTTCGTGAGCCTCGATAAATACCACAAAAAGAGCTATCCATAAAATTCGTCACACGTGTGATGAATAGAGGGTCCACAATGTATGTCACGCAAGGAAAAAGGGAGTACCACAAAAGTGCCAAGTATAGGGCTCCCCTCTCCTTGACACTTTCA
The DNA here is from genome assembly GCA_031163375.1 of Conogethes punctiferalis. NCBI lineage: Eukaryota > Metazoa > Arthropoda > Insecta > Lepidoptera > Crambidae > Conogethes > Conogethes punctiferalis. The sequence continues at coordinate 5,292,400 of CM062086.1, forward strand.
TGAAACCCTTGGTCACTCATGAAATTTGTGTAACATAAATAGTGGATAGCCTAACAGATGAACCTCATCATCATCATCATCAGCCTATCGCAGTCCACTGCTGGCTATGTCTAGCCTCTCCAATTGTTCGCCACTCAGGGCCAACATCTGGAGGATATACCCATAATCGCCACGCTGGGCAAGCGGGTTGGCGATCGCAGGGCGTAGTTTCTCACTCCGGTGATGCTGCCGCCCGTCATCGGTCCGTGGAATTTAGCTACGCCTTCAGTTGTGATGGTTATACCGCCACCAGTCGGTTGCCAGCGCCTCGTTCGTTATTCGGCAGGATGCACCACGGGCAGGTGACGTTGGCTTGAAGCGAAAAGATGATGGGTCGCTCCCTTACAGATGAATGAAGAATAAAATTACAGATGAACCTATGTCTCCCAAAATACACGTGGTCTCCTCTTACTATCATGAAACTATGTATGTATGTTAACAAGTTAAGTAAATATGTGTACAAATATCCTCTGTTTTCTTTTCACATAATGCACTTATATATCATTCAGCATCACCAAGGATTGAGTTGTAGAAAGTTAGCCTTCTATGCCATATTGTGCAATAAAATTAAAATAAAGAACATTTGTCTTAAACTGTTAGTTCTCGAATTGTTATCTATCCTTAACTTGCATTCTGTCTGTCTTTCAAAACATAAATGTTTCGCAAATCCCAACTAATTACACAAGGGAACAAAATGAGACTTTTTTTTTGTTGCATGGTATTTTGTGAATGTTGTTCACTAATACGAGGTCGCTAATTTCAAATCTATCCTCATTTAGTTTCTGACAGCTCCCGTTTATGAGATACAGCTATTTGACGGGTTTTTGTACTAGTTGCACTTAATTGTCATTATTCCGAGTTGTACAATTACAAAAATATATTTAATTTACAATGTCGTCGTCACGAAATATCTGTAAAACCGATCACAACTATTTCTGTAACATATGGTGAATATACATTCAAAGAGTTTAAGACTAAGTGTGTCGGAGTTCGTAAAACGGGTGTACTTTGATTACTTTGGATTTCATTTGGAAATCCGCGACAAGTATTGGATGCCTAAAATGGTATGTAAAACATGCGTCGAGTCTTTGAGATTATGGGTGAATCGGAAAAGACCCCATTTCATGTACCAAGCACCAATGATCTGGCGAGAACCTTCAAATCATCAGGACGATTGTTATGTTTGCGTGGTTGATATAAACGGGATTAACACAAGAAACCGGGCCAAATGGTTTTACCCTAACTTGTTATCTGTTACCCGACCAATCTGTACTCCTGCAATGCATCAGCACCACAAACTTCATCATCTACACAAAATGATTGTCTTGGAAGAAGAAAACTCGTCTTGAGTACCGAGAAACTGAAAGCCGGTAGTTTTTTCTGGTCCTCAAATAGGTGGGTGGGTGGCTCGAAGGTTGATGAAGGATGGAAACTTTCATAATTACATGACCGATAATGAAAAAAATGCCTGGAATGAATTCGTTTGGATTGCACAAAGTTTTCTGGGAAACAAAAAAGCTGAATGCTATGCAAAGCACATTGAGGAGCTGTTGTCGCACTTCCAGTAGCTTGGATGCATTATGAGCATTAAGGTACACTTCCTCCATAGCCATTTTGATCGTTTTCCTGATAATATACGCGATCTGAGTAAAGAACAAGGGGAATGTTTCCATCAAGATATTCGGACTATGGAAGAGCGGTACCAGGGTCATTGGAATGCTAACATGATGGCAGACTACTGCTGGAGCATTGTCCCCAGGCCTTGTGAACCAAGCCCACCAAGAAAATCTTATAAAATATTTTTTTTTGATGTGTAGTGGTTATTTTTCTAACGTTCTTTTTTAAGTAAAATATGTTTTTGTCAAAAACACGTTTTTTTAAAAATCTCAAAAACTAAAGCTGATACAAAAAATCTGATTTCAGATCTGAAATCAGCACCTCGAAAATACATTATATTAGTCGTAATATTTCATGCAACAAAAATTATGTTCCCTTGTGTTATCAATTAACATCTAAAAAGCTTTTGTAAAAACAAAACCTGTCCCGACCAGTCAATCAACTTGTCGGCCGACGGGCATGAGTCCAAACACTTGTGAATTAAATAACAGCTGTTAATGAACTGTCTGCGTAGACGCAGCTTCTGTGCCATCGCCGGAGTGAAAGTGATAGGTAAATGATTAGTGCATTTCGTTGCCACTGTCTCACCAACACGGCACACCGTTACACCGACGCGTAACGTAATGTAAGATGATAAATAAATAAATAACAAATCGCACAACGTCACATACATTGCTCCGATCTCAAAGTAAGTAGCTTAGGCACATGTGTTATGGGTATCAGAAAAACGAAGGTACCACAAATAATACAAATATAAACACTCAGATACGGAACAAACAGTCGTTGGTTCAGAAGGCAGGGGTCACTGTCAATTGAGCCACCGAGCCAGTTAATCAATCGAATCAATGTTAAAAATGGATTTTAAGAAGCAGAAAATATTCTCTGTATAGTTGTGGTGTTGATTTTATTTAATCACGCCAAAAAATACTTACACTCCCTAACTCATCTAATATCAAACTAAGAACCCTTATCCCGCGGCCACATAATGGAGGTATTTGCACCTACGTAACGTTTTACGCCCAATGCACCAATATGTGTATCAGTACTTTGACACAATGAAGACATTGAGCACCTTAGTAATGGACATTGGACAGTGATTGGACGCAAAGTTGAATCCAATGTGTGGCCGCGGCATTAGACTATGGTACCGTATGATGAGCCATAAGTAAGACGAACACTGAACCATAAAAGCTAGCTTCCTACTTTGACCCGATCCGAGAATTAAGCCTTTCGTGGGTTCACTCACGTTACGTCTCTAAAATAGTAAAGTCAATTACAAAAACATACATGACCATAATACCTTTTTCCTCCTTCTTCTTCTAGGTTATTTTTGGATGCAATGTTCGTCTGTCAGTATCTTCCAAGATTCTTGATTAGATAAATTATAAAAGGTTTCTTTACTGCTTCCCTATTGTAATATAATTTGCAACTTTTAAAGTGATGCAGATATTATTATCACCATCAACCTATAGCAGTCCAGTGCTGCACATAGTAGGACTCACTAATTTAAGGTTTCAAACTTTCCTGCATCATCGCAATAACGCTTTTATCGTTATCTTTTCGCATCTAGCTCCTGTCAGCCATCTTGCGCAAACCATCAAAAATAAAGACATAAAATTGCTGAAATCAGCCATCTTCATTATCATTAAACCAAGGACCATACGTATATAGGAATACCAACCATAAGAAAAAAACCATAACTCTTATTTTCGCTACTAGCGATAAAACTGCCTAAATTGTACTATACTAAATATGTAACGTACTTTTATGTAATGTACAATAAAGAATATAATATCTATAACATAACCCATTAAGAAAACAACGCATGAAAAATCGCAGCCATGATTGACCCAAAAACTGAGCGGGAAAAGCGAAAGTAATACTGATGTGTCTTGTTACCTTAATGACTGACGTCCTGAGTCGGGAAAGTTGCTGTCAAATTTACTTGTCACACTACAAGCCATCACCATGACGAAAGAGCACGTCTCGGGCTGACCCTGGGAAGACTTGTGATTATACTGTGTGAATGATGCTGAGATAGAACAAATTTAGGAACACGATACGGTAATGTAGACCTTTCAAGTTCATGTTTCCACCTGTTTAGATAGACGCTGATCGGCAATTCTGGCTATTATAAAGGAGTAGTAACCAGATTGCAGAGGTCGGTAGGGACCTTTGTTATCTGGTATTAGAACTCAACGTGGATTGATGTGGGCTACACAGACGATCAGTTTTAAATAAAATATAGGAAATGTCAAAGCGGTGAGCAATATAGAATAGAATCACCACCCCATCTCTTCCCGCGGCTGTCAGCCGGTAGTAGGGTTTACACGCCTGGCTTGCAACACCCGGCGAAACACCCGTGAAATAATTTCAGTTGCGTTTCGGCATAAGTATAGCCACTTACAGACTGTTGTTTCAAAATTGAATATCCCATAGATGGCGTTATGTAGCCCAGCGGTCCAGCTATCATGTGACTGGTCAGTTACTATGTAAATGTCAGGGTTATGTCTTAATGAACCAACTACGTTATAGCTGGACCTGCTGCCTATGTGGTATGGTAGCATCTGGTGGATTTATCTTTTAAGGAAACCCTTATAGACATGTGACTGATTTGGTTATTTATCCATTGCCGCAGTGACAAAGACATTGAAGGAGATGTTGATATTGTCTTAATAAAGAAAGGAGATGTTGATATTGTCTTAATAAATGCGTTAGTTAAAACAACTCGTAATAATAACCCGTCTAACAAATTAGTTTGCTGAATAAATAAATAAATATCAGACAACATCACATACATTGCTCCGATCCCAAAGTAAGTAGATTAAACACTTGTGTTATGGGTATCAGAACAACGAAGGTACCACAAATAAATACTTAAATACAAATATAAACACCCAGACACGGAACAAACACAAGTGTTCATCACACGAATGTTCGTCCCGGGTGGGAATCGAACCCACGACCCTTGGTTCAGAAGGCAGGGGTCACTACCAATTGAGCCACCGAGCCAGTCATAGAAAGAATATAATATATGAATATAGAAAGATCGGAAAGTTTTAGTTTTTAGTTACTTGTTTTCCGAACCTACTTACCGTATATGACCTACTAGCAGTGCTCGCGACTTCGTCCGCGTGGAATAGTTATTTTTCCCCGTTTTTTTTTACATTTCCCATTATCTCTTCGCTCCTAATAGTTGCAGCGTGATGTTATATAGCCTATAGCCTTCCTCGATAAATGGTCTATTCAACACAAAAAGAATTTTTCAATTCGGACCAGTAGTTCCTGAGATTAGCGCGTTCAAACAAACAAACAAACAAACAAACAAACAAACTCTTCAGCTTTATAATATTAGTTAAGATTAAGATTTAAGTGACCTTTACAACCATGTTAACAACTAAAGAGAATGCGTCTTATCTTTTTGTAAACCATCGCTGCTCTACGTTAATGCGTGAGAGTTGACTACGTGAAAGTGAAGGGCGATAAATTATCCCAAGCATATTGAGCGATTGCTCATTGTACGCCCTTTAAACCTAGCTATGACCGAGTCACTCCAACTTGCAACTTTAACACCTAATCTGTATTCTCTGATAGTCGGTTTAGGTTGGTTAGGTTAACCTACGCCTTAATTATATCATTGAACGATGAAGATATATGTATAAGTGCTTGTCTCAAATCTATGTGAATGAACATATTTTTGAATTTGACTTTGCACATCATCATCATGTAGACAAGGGTTACTCCAACTTATCCTTGTATGATTTCTCAAACGATCATCGCGAACCCCTAACCACAAATAAAATAAACTACATGTAGAAGAAAATATGCATCAGCATCATCATCAACATCATCAGCCTATTACAGTCCACTGCTGGACATAGGCCTCTCCAGTTGTTCGCCACTTAGAGCAAACATATGTAGGATAACCCCAAAAAAACGCCACGCTGGGCAGGCGGGTTGACGATCGCAGGGCGTAGCTTCTTGCACCGTTGACGAAAAAAATAATGTAAAATAAGGTAATCGAAGAAAATATGGTCCTTATATGAACTCCGTCGCGTGCGCGCCCCCTTGTGGATCGCAAACCCTTGACAGCTAAGCAGCCACCATTACGTAAATCTTTCCGCGAACCCCCTACCGTCTAAAAGCGAACCCCATATTGAGAAACCCTGCTGTAGACGTCCCCTGCTGGACATAGGCCTCCCCAGCGACAACAGGTAAACGCTGATACACTTTTTTTATACCACTAAGGTGTGCAAACAAGCCGCAGCCTATGGACACCTGATTCACCAGGGGCATCAGATGCGCGTTGCCCACCCTATCCCTCGGCTGCAGCACTCACAGCACTGAAACACGACCTGAAGGTCATTTAGCTGCCGTATTCTATAGTATTGTAGAGGTATATTTCCTAATATTATGTTAGTCATCTTCTACGACATAGATTAAAACTACGTACTGAGTTTAAATATACTATAAGCATTTGTACAAAAACCGTCCTTATGTAATACGCGCTAATTAAACATATACAAGCCGAAAACACCAGACAAATTGAATAAAACAGTGTTCACTAATTGCTTTAAATGAAAACAAAATCCGAAGTCAGAACTTCTGACATTAGCCCTAATCCAGAACGAATTTCGGCTAACAGTCGTAATACAGCTGAAACTTTCAGTTGTACCGAACAGACGAAAACTCGTCTAGAACAGTCGGGTGCGCGGAACGACCCAACGCGACCACTTGAAATGTATACTAGCTTCCTGTTAGCGGCTTTGCTTGAATCAACTTTGGATAAGTTTTTAACCGACTTCAAAAAAATGAGGAGTTCTCAAATCTACTGTTTTTTTTGTATGTTTATTACCACATAATATATCAGAGCATTGTTCGGTGGCGCCGCGGTCTTGTTCGCTTAACAATGATCGCAACGTTGTGCAACCATTGGCGCGGTCAATCCGATGATGGGTGATCAAAATTTGACACTGATTTCCTCCGTGCTTCGGAAGGCACGTTAAGCTGTTGGTCCCGGGTGCTATCTTTACCAACTCAGATAGCAGTCGTCACATCATATCAGAGATGGTGATAACTCTGACGCCTAAACTGGGAATGGGTATTATAGCTTACCCTAATTGTTGCGGAGGTATGATGGCAGTCGCTCTGTGTAAAAGCTTAGCCCTCGCCAAATCTCTCAGTTTGGGAAGCCGACCCTGAGACAATCGGGAAAAAAGGCTAGGATGATATCATTATCAGAGCATTGTTGGTCACTATATTGAAGTCGGTTGATCTTTCTGATCTCGATGTTCATCAGTGGTAGATATTTGGTTGTTATCGGGAAACGGGCAGCAGCGCTTACTACTGCGAACGTGGTGACTAAGAAAAATACTCCAAAATGACAAGGTCATTGGGGGAGGCCTACTTCCAGAAGTCGAAGTCTTCAGGCTGATGATGATGATGACCAACTGAACATTGGCGCGATCAATAAGAAATGAGAACGCGATATCACTTTTAAATAAATAGATAGGGTATCCGTAACACACATACTATGTAAGGAAGCGGTCTATCATCATTTCGCTCCAAACCTCACCTGCAGGTGCATCCTGCCGAATAACGAACGCTGGCGGCGCTGGCAATCAAGTGGTGGCGGTATAACCATCACAATTTGAAGGCGTAGCTAAATACCATAGACCGATGTCGTCATTACCGGAGCGAGAAGCTACGCCCTGCGATCGCCAACCCGCCTGCCCAGAGTGGCGATTATGGGTAGGTACTTATATCCTTCAGATGTTTGCCCCAATTGGCGAACAACTGGAGAGGCCTATGTCCAGCAGTGGACTGCAATAGGCTGGGGATGAACACACATACAAATTTTCCTTTTCACACCATTAGCAAAGGTATAGTCCGGAACATCCCACAATCAGCATCCGAGTCACGTTACGCGACAGTCTGCACGGCGGACCGGTGCCCACTTTTTATTGCAACTAAACCATAAAAAAGTAATTGGAACCCGCTGTTACAAAACAGTAAATCTGTCGAGTTTATCTTTCACTGTCCCTACTGCCGTATGTCAACACGTGGCCCTTTGAGGTCTAGTGAAACTTAACTGCCCGTTGGTCAGATTGATGCATTTAAAGTGTCATCTGATAGACGCAGTAAATCCTGCGGGTTTTCCCCTTTTCACTGTTCATCGTGCGTGACGGAAATAGTTCAGGAATTAAGTGCTGTGGGAAAATATGGCATGGCTTAAAGGGAAATGTTTTTCCGTGCGATGGTGGAAGAGTACAAATCACTGCTCTATTTATTTCCGATGATATTGTAAGAGTCGACTAAGGAACTTCTTGAGATTTCAGCTTCTTAGCGGGTTGCCCGCTTGGCTGGCGTCCACTCAGCGAAACAACCGCGAACAGACTTCCAACATGTTTCAGGATCAGTTCGTGGATAGCCAGAACAATACTCTTAGGCTAGGCGCGCACTGATGACTTTTTGTCACCGTGACAGATATCTTCTCATTTTAAAAGTGCAAAAGAGATGAAACGACTGTCACGGTTCAACAAAAGGTCACCAGTGCGCGCCTAGGCTTAGGCTGTGCTATTAAAAAAAAACTTTTATTTTGTTATACGTACAAATATGTATACCTCATACGAAATGATTAATTGAAAACGACAAAATTAAATGGTTAAAGACACGTCAAATCGTTGGGATGCTAATTACATTGTTGGAAATTGGATACTGTAACGGAACCAACCCCACCCTATCACGAATTTATTTTTTGATATCAATAAAATTCCATTTTTGGAAATACTGAAATGTACTGTCTCACTACTGTATACTAAAGGAAATATTGTCGCACCGCCATCTATGTGAAACACCAGGAACGTGTAACGTTAGGGAATTTTATCGACCGAACTTGGCTGCTTAAGCCCTCGACTTACGTAACGTTAGTTCACGTGCTAGACGACAGTTGGCGTGATTAGAAAATTGAACCTTTCTTATATTTTGTGAATATTAATTTAAATATACTATAATTATTATACATTTAAAATTTAATAAATGATTTATTCAGGGATCAATGTTTGAATCGAGACATAGAAAAAACAATATAAATTAATAGAACTGATGCTAGAAGCAGTCACTTGCGATTCTTTTAACTAATAGTGAATCAGAAATGAGTAAGATGGCGCTCTGTGATAGAATAATTAATACAACTGAAGACTGTTTATAATACGTAATTTTGGTTACGCCCACGTGTGGGAACATCGAATGTAAGAGTGGGGATATAGGGAAGACTATATAAGGGGAAGTTCAGGAATATTCAGGAAGAGAGCGAGGCGCGATTTTAATTGATCGAAACGAGGCGCGATTTTCATTAGTAAGGGGGGGAGTAAGGCGCTATAACTTAGGGTTTGATTCAGAACAGTTTAAATTATTATTTTGCATTGAATTTTTACTAAATTGTAGAGTCAGTGAAGTGCGATCAAGGAATTAGGCCTGAAACTACCGTTTCAGGTCCCAAGTAAGCCAATTAGGGCCACAGACTATTTATTTAGTTTGTGATTAGGAAATAGGGCTTAGAAGTTATCTAATATTTTATATTATATATATTTACACACACTACACACCACATTTCATGTTTAGTTAGGGATTTATTAGGTACACTTTACATAAAAGGTAATTACTCTAGATTTTAATATTTTGCTAGTAATTATTCATAATGACCATATGGAGTCATTTCAGTCCAGATAGGTGATTAAACTTGATGCGTTTTATTATAGGGCTCCCATTTTGGAAAACTCGTGTGGAACTGCCTGGCTCACTATCTCCGTAAAAAGAGGTAGATGCCGTTTAGGGGGAATTTCTTATAAATACCTGCTTAAACACTTTTGGTCAGCCATTCTAGTGTGTAGTACGGTTGAATATTATTATCTCAGAGATTTTATTATTTAACTTTGTATTGCCGACTAAATGGTAAAACAGGCTCCGACCTCTCCTTCGGGACTTGGTTAGAGCAATCTTACGAGTGGTCCTAACTCATATCATGTATTTTGGGCACAAACATAATACATGGTATTGGTGAAATTGTCCTCTTGTGTTTATTAAATTATTATGATCCTCGCTGGATTGATTTATTTAAATTAACTTTTAACCAAATTAAAGTCTAGAATACAAGGTTTTAAGGTATAAATAAACGTATAAAAGGTGTTGTTTCATTTCACACTGCACAAACATTTTAAATTATTTTTACACGTATTTGCCTAAATTGATTGCACCGTAAACAAACACAAAGTTACTTAACTCTAAACGATTCTATTATGAAATAAACTATATTATGATCTTTAATTAAGGACAAGACATAAGTCTTCTCCTAAACATATTTATAATAACTCTAAACGTTTCTATTATGAAATGAATTATATTATGATCTTTAACTAAAGACAAGACGTGAGTTTTCTCCTAAACATAATTTTAACTACACTTTAGTTGCCTAGCTTGACAGCAATGGTAACATCTTTTACTACAAGCTTACCTGTTCCTATCTTGGACTGGTCTATAAATGAACTTTTTTAGGAACTAGACGAAAGTCTTTCCTACCTACAACCTACCTACCTCCTGAGTTTACCTAGCTTAATGGCTCTGGTATTAAACAAATCATACAAACTATTGCAGCTATTATCAAATACTGCAAGCTACATCCAATTTGACAGTTCATGTTTTGTGAATTATGTCATGGTGGCGTATATACGGCCTACCTATCATTACAAATTATGGCGGTGCCCCTGCTTATGCAACCACCATTATGCCATTAGGGACCAATTATCATACTAGTATTCTTGGTGTAGTGTCTCAGTGCTGAGCTGCTCCGTTGAACACCTTCATACACTAACGTATGTCGTTGGGAGGACCAGTGTTGACCCTGCCTGTTTCATTGCATCGGTTACTAACTTATGTATGAACCTTATTCGCTAAATTTTACCATGTGTCAGCTCTTTACCGCTACCCTGGTACCACAACACAACAAAGGTATTCCGTGTCTGCAAGACCGTGATATACTTCACACAACATGTTGTTAGATTGGATGTTATTATAACTAACTTATACAATTTATTTGGATTTGGTGCTGGGTAAACTCCATCCCAATATATCCTACCTACATTAGCCGTTGAGGCTCAATCACAATCCTTTTCCTATTCGGGAAGAAACGTTAAATATGGTTGTGTTTCACCGCTTTTAGGCGTGCTTGGGGCCTTAAAGCATCCCTAATACCTACACTATTATACTTTAAACCTTATCCTAAAGGTAGGAACGATTTCGTCTATATAAAAATCTTATTTATTTAAACGTTACTGTTCAAGGGGGAACAATAGGCGGACTTAAAGCCGTATGGCAATCTCTAATTATTAGAATCTTATTGTAAAAGTGTAGTTTATATAAACTTTTAATAAGACTTTGATTTACTGTTGTTTCCGGTGAAATTATATTTAGGATTCTGTAAGCAACAAGTATTAAATATATTCTTTTTATATAAAATAGACTAGAAATACAATAAATAACACTCCCTTCTTAAACTATTCATTCAATTATAAACGTTTCGTATTTTACTTTAGACCTAGATTACTTAGATAACTTCACAAGGCTTTCGACATACGCTTAATCTGAACTCAGCTACCTTCATAAAGAATTTGAATTACTACATAATAAAACACAACGTAATAGAGTCCTACTATCATACTAGACGATCACAAAGATATTTCTATCTGGCCAAAATAAGTTGTTTCTCTACTTGTTTCATTATAGCTAAATAGCTATACATGTATTGAATTTACTTATGTAGAGAAGTAACGAAATATAAATAGAGGGATGTTGGGGTTTTCCTTTATCCTTTTTCATTCCATATAATAATTTTCTTAGAGGGGGGGTTCGTTACAAATGGTGCCGTGACCAGGATTGTGAGGTTTTACAAAGACTGAGTGATGGTTAAGCGATCTGGGGGCGTGAAGTTAGTTTATAGAAATGTTTGATTTTCAGTTTTAATGTTATTAAATTTTAATACAATTTTTTTTAAAGTTTGATATGGGTAGAATTAACAAAGATTGGAAAGCAATGGGGGGCGAGAAGTTGTTTCTTAGTTATTTTATTAATTTACATATTGCATAATTAAATTAAACATTTAATTCATATCTTATTTAAAGTTTTATCGTAATTAATTTTGACTCATAATTAAACAATTAGCTTCAACTTAGATGTTCGATTTAGTGTTTTGTTTTACTGTTTTTTATTTTTATTGTGTGTTGTATTTTGTTTTCTGTGTGCCATTTCAGTATTCCTCTCACTGCGGCCAAGACACCTTTCGCCTAACCACGGTCACATGAGCCTGTGTGATCGGCAGTGAGAAAATCCCAAATCCAGTGCACATTGCACCACGTGCACTATCCTTACCTTCCTTTCCCAAATTCCTTCTGATATCTTAGGTCTCATGGTATCAGATATCCCTCTTTATCTATTTATGTATATATTTCAGAGTAGGTATGGCTAGGGCTAGGGCGACAGGAAGATAGGATTAGCTAGGTTTATTTAGATTATTGTAGGCAGGTACTGGTATTTTTTTTTATTAAATCATAATTTATAGGTTAGCGTAGACAGAAGTTAGGTTACCTAGGTTTCATCTAGTAAGTCTAGAATAAACTTTTAATGTAGGTAAGCGTGTATAGAAATACGATAGGTAGGATTGGTTTTAATCTTTACGCGGTATTTATAGGTAATACTTTATAAGGTATTTATAAGGTGTTTTATTTCTTTGTGTCATAGAAACCCTATTCTAATTAGCGGGCCGTAAACAAAACTCTTTATCAGAGATTGTTTAAATATTTGACTCCTAAGAATAACAATCGAAATAACACTTGGTCAACGTTTCTTAAATTTATGGCCTGAGAACGGATCTAGGGTATGATTTCATAGAGTAGTTTAAGAGGTTCAATTTCATAATGATTGTTATTGTTAAAACTGTAACGTCAAGAGTTCGTTTGTTATGAATTGTGAGTAACTCAATGATGGCTTTTGTTAAAACGCAACGCGAGTGTTTAGCTTTTGAGTGTTGTGTTTAATGACTTAAGCTATGGGAATGTTATGGTTAAATTGTTTGCTGCGTTTAACTTATGGTAATGTTGAGCGGGTCCCTTTTATTAATATAGCTTCAATAACAAATATTTTAATAACAAATCAGTAAATTCCATTCATCATCATCATTAGCGGGGTGCGGTCCACTGCTGGACATTGGCATATTCTAAGAAATTTATTAAATAAATTATCTATCATCATCATCATCAGCTCGCATTGGTCCACTGCTGGACATAGGCCATTTATCCATAGGACAAAATAATTCGTTATTTTATTGAACAAACTACTTACTTTTATAACATTGTTAATAATAAATGCTAGAAATACCTACGAGTATGCAGAATATTTTTTTCAAAAAAAAAATTACAGATAAATACTTATTAAACAACGTAAGTTATACGTGTTTGAGACATCACTTGCACACGTAATTAATACGATTATTAACTTGTTTCAAAGAAATGTAATTTTAGTTTTTTTTTTACCACAATTTATGATAAGATAAAAGATTGATTAAATTTAAGATTAGGTACTAATATTGATTAAGAGGTGATAAAAATAACTTAAAAAAATTCTCTTTTAGGTTAATTGTACTTTGCAAAGCCATTTAATCTTTACTAGCAACCCACCCAGCTTCGTTTGGGTGAATATTTTGATTTTCTTTTCTTTTGGAACATTATACACTTATACGGATAGATATACGTAGATAGATGGATTGCTCGCGCGAAACAACGATAATTTATTTTACTAATTAGTTGGCATTATAAAACTTGTAGTTAATGTGGGGTTGTAAGTGGTTGTTTGGGGTATAGATGGGCGCGTGTTATGCATGAGGTTAATTTTTTTTAATAAAAATTATGTTACAAATTACATAGTTATTGTAGTCTGGAATTTAGTGGGGGCGATAGTCCGTATTCTGTACCTACATAAAGTATGATAGGCTTGAATCGGTTTAATAACAAATCAAATAAAGAAATGTTGGATTTATTGTTGTAATCAATATTTAATTAAATGTGTCATAATTTTCAGTAATAATCTTAATACCAAATTAAACATAAAAATCACTAAATTACGCAACATCAACTCTGGAAATTAATAAATTAATTGAATTTTGCATTCTAATATAAATCACTTTGTTTTATACTATGAACTTATTCTAAGACTATAGAGGGCGGCGCGGACGACGGACTGTCCATGACGCGCTTTTTAGTCTGTGATGCAATTAAACGCGGTGACGCACGCGGCGCGCGGGGGTCTGTCGCGGATGTTTCACGGACACAACGTGCATCTTCGATCATTTTGTCGGCAAAGCTGTAGGGAGTTAGGGACCTAGATGCTCTTTTTGAATGTCTCGGACGCGGACTCTGTCGCGCAGGGGGTCTGTCGTCTGCGTAGCTCCTTAAGCTGAAAATTTTCTAATTCATTGATCTGGGTTGTTGATCTATGAGTGTTGCATGATGGGACACGATTGTCAGGTCAATAAACGATTTGTCAGGTCGAGTTCGGTTCCCGGTATTGTCAAATCTGTCAGGCAAATCCAATACCTAGAAACTAATTTAGTGATTAAAACGTTTCAAAAGGTAAAATGTATGTAGTAAAATAAACCATAAAAAAAATCATTTAATATTGAAGATTACATACCGATGGTTCCTTTTATTTGTAAATTATTACTACGGTAACCTTCGCAATAATTTAGGGGGCGACTGTAACGGAACCAACCCCACCCTATCACGAATTTATTTTTTGATATCAATAAAATTCCATTTTTGGAAATACTGAAATGTACTGTCTCACTACTGTATACTAAAGGAAATATTGTCGCACCGCCATCTATGTGAAACACCAGGAACGTGTAACGTTAGGGAATTTTATCGACCGAACTTGGCTGCTTAAGCCCTCGACTTACGTAACGTTAGTTCACGTGCTAGACGACAGTTGGCGTGATTAGAAAATTGAACCTTTCTTATATTTTGTGAATATTAATTTAAATATACTATAATTATTATACATTTAAAATTTAATAAATGATTTATTCAGGGATCAATGTTTGAATCGAGACATAGAAAAAACAATATAAATTAATAGAACTGATGCTAGAAGCAGTCACTTGCGATTCTTTTAACTAATAGTGAATCAGAAATGAGTAAGATGGCGCTCTGTGATAGAATAATTAATACAACTGAAGACTGTTTATAATACGTAATTTTGGTTACGCCCACGTGTGGGAACATCGAATGTAAGAGTGGGGATATAGGGAAGACTATATAAGGGGAAGTTCAGGAATATTCAGGAAGAGAGCGAGGCGCGATTTTAATTGATCGAAACGAGGCGCGATTTTCATTAGTAAGGGGGGGAGTAAGGCGCTATAACTTAGGGTTTGATTCAGAACAGTTTAAATTATTATTTTGCATTGAATTTTTACTAAATTGTAGAGTCAGTGAAGTGCGATCAAGGAATTAGGCCTGAAACTACCGTTTCAGGTCCCAAGTAAGCCAATTAGGGCCACAGACTATTTATTTAGTTTGTGATTAGGAAATAGGGCTTAGAAGTTATCTAATATTTTATATTATATATATTTACACACACTACACACCACATTTCATGTTTAGTTAGGGATTTATTAGGTACACTTTACATAAAAGGTAATTACTCTAGATTTTAATATTTTGCTAGTAATTATTCATAATGACCATATGGAGTCATTTCAGTCCAGATAGGTGATTAAACTTGATGCGTTTTATTATAGGGCTCCCATTTTGGAAAACTCGTGTGGAACTGCCTGGCTCACTATCTCCGTAAAAAGAGGTAGATGCCGTTTAGGGGGAATTTCTTATAAATACCTGCTTAAACACTTTTGGTCAGCCATTCTAGTGTGTAGTACGGTTGAATATTATTATCTCAGAGATTTTATTATTTAACTTTGTATTGCCGACTAAATGGTAAAACAGGCTCCGACCTCTCCTTCGGGACTTGGTTAGAGCAATCTTACGAGTGGTCCTAACTCATATCATGTATTTTGGGCACAAACATAATACATGGTATTGGTGAAATTGTCCTCTTGTGTTTATTAAATTATTATGATCCTCGCTGGATTGATTTATTTAATTTAACTTTTAACCAAATTAAAGTCTAGAATACAAGGTTTTAAGGTATAAATAAACGTATAAAAGGTGTTGTTTCATTTCACACTGCACAAACATTTTAAATTATTTTTACACGTATTTGCCTAAATTGATTGCACCGTAAACAAACACAAAGTTACTTAACTCTAAACGATTCTATTATGAAATAAACTATATTATGATCTTTAATTAAGGACAAGACATAAGTCTTCTCCTAAACATATTTATAATAACTCTAAACGTTTCTATTATGAAATGAATTATATTATGATCTTTAACTAAAGACAAGACGTGAGTTTTCTCCTAAACATAATTTTAACTACACTTTAGTTGCCTAGCTTGACAGCAATGGTAACATCTTTTACTACAAGCTTACCTGTTCCTATCTTGGACTGGTCTATAAATGAACTTTTTTAGGAACTAGACGAAAGTCTTTCCTACCTACAACCTACCTACCTCCTGAGTTTACCTAGCTTAATGGCTCTGGTATTAAACAAATCATACAAACTATTGCAGCTATTATCAAATACTGCAAGCTACATCCAATTTGACAGTTCATGTTTTGTGAATTATGTCATGGTGGCGTATATACGGCCTACCTATCATTACAAATTATGGCGGTGCCCCTGCTTATGCAACCACCATTATGCCATTAGGGACCAATTATCATACTAGTATTCTTGGTGTAGTGTCTCAGTGCTGAGCTGCTCCGTTGAACACCTTCATACACTAACGTATGTCGTTGGGAGGACCAGTGTTGACCCTGCCTGTTTCATTGCATCGGTTACTAACTTATGTATGAACCTTATTCGCTAAATTTTACCATGTGTCAGCTCTTTACCGCTACCCTGGTACCACAACACAACAAAGGTATTCCGTGTCTGCAAGACCGTGATATACTTCACACAACATGTTGTTAGATTGGATGTTATTATAACTAACTTATACAATTTATTTGGATTTGGTGCTGGGTAAACTCCATCCCAATATATCCTACCTACATTAGCCGTTGAGGCTCAATCACAATCCTTTTCCTATTCGGGAAGAAACGTTAAATATGGTTGTGTTTCACCGCTTTTAGGCGTGCTTGGGGCCTTAAAGCATCCCTAATACCTACACTATTATACTTTAAACCTTATCCTAAAGGTAGGAACGATTTCGTCTATATAAAAATCTTATTTATTTAAACGTTACTGTTCAAGGGGGAACAATAGGCGGACTTAAAGCCGTATGGCAATCTCTAATTATTAGAATCTTATTGTAAAAGTGTAGTTTATATAAACTTTTAATAAGACTTTGATTTACTGTTGTTTCCGGTGAAATTATATTTAGGATTCTGTAAGCAACAAGTATTAAATATATTCTTTTTATATAAAATAGACTAGAAATACAATAAATAACACTCCCTTCTTAAACTATTCATTCAATTATAAACGTTTCGTATTTTACTTTAGACCTAGATTACTTAGATAACTTCACAAGGCTTTCGACATACGCTTAATCTGAACTCAGCTACCTTCATAAAGAATTTGAATTACTACATAATAAAACACAACGTAATAGAGTCCTACTATCATACTAGACGATCACAAAGATATTTCTATCTGGCCAAAATAAGTTGTTTCTCTACTTGTTTCATTATAGCTAAATAGCTATACATGTATTGAATTTACTTATGTAGAGAAGTAACGAAATATAAATAGAGGGATGTTGGGGTTTTCCTTTATCCTTTTTCATTCCATATAATAATTTTCTTAGAGGGGGGGTTCGTTACAATACCACAAGATATACAATCGTAAAATATATTGATTGATATGCAATTTATAAAATGGAGTTTCCCTTCACTGATATATATAAAAAGTTAGGATTTCATGCGCCAATTAAGATTTTCATGCCCCGTTTTGGAATGAACTTTTTACTCAGTCATTTCAAACATGGGTAAAGACATAAGCTCATATTCAATATCGGGGTATCAATTGAGAACCATACGATAATTCATTTGTCGACTGATTCCATTAGATAACAAGCAATGTAGGTATGCATTTCAATTCTTGCTGTTGCAATCACTTCAACAGTTTCAACTTTATTCTAGCACCATATTCACACAGACGAATTTGTGTGTAATGAGTCTGAAAACTGAGCCCACCAGTGGACAGCGAGAGGCGGATGAAGATGATGATGATGAATCTGAAAATCCGATTTGTTAAGTAACTTTGTTTGAACAGAACCAGTATAGAATCAAAAGCTGTGATCCATCCACTGCCGAACATATGCCTCCTCCAATTTGCGCAAAATATATAGGTATATACCAAGTTTCCGTCATTCAGCAGCTACCAGTAGTTAAGGTCATCAGCCCATCGGGTTCCAGGACGTCCTGTAGGACGTTACATGTACTACACTTCCTATACATTCATCATCAGTCTGCAAACATCCACTACCGGGCATGACAATTTTATTGTCATATGGAGGGATTTGCCTTAGTCTCCACGCTTGGTAGGCGAATTGATCACATTTGTACCCAGGTAAGCGCTGCTACCTGTTTCGTGATATTCCCCTACTTGCCTTCAATCCACGGGATGAGATGGGGTCGTCTTATTCTAAATCGAGAAACCACACTGACCTAGATGAGGTCATCTAGGTCTAGTCTTAATGGCTATGTAACCAAAAAAAAAATTAAATTGTTTATTCTCAAAAACAAAGTGCACAGAGAATGTATTGCTATGCCTTTCTCGTGGCAATCATATTAATTTCACAAATGTTGATACGTGTTACAACATTACATTTGACTAATTCAGTTATGTTGTCGAAGAGTTCTGAATCGGTGCCCTAAACGACCTTTAACTATCCCTCCTTGTAAGTCGCATGTGAGCGCTTAGCTCTAGTGAAACCGAGCGAGATTGATGCAGTTTTTGCCGTGAATTTGTGGCGTTCGGCTTTCTCTGCAATCTGCGTTGACCTTGCTTAATAAAGTCAATGAGCACGCATTAACAATGTACGAGTACCATGGGAACTTGTTAGGTGGTTAATGGCAGCTGGAATGCTTTGAGCAGGCATTCCGTCGGGGAGTTAGCGTGGCGATGGGGTAGTGCAAAGTTCTTCAACGGTCATGGCGTTTCTAACGGTGCCGGAATATCGGAGAGTCAAATGTAAATCATCATCATCATCAGCCTATTGCAGTCCACTGCTGGACATTGGCCTTTCCAGTTGTTCGCCACTTTGGTAAAACATCTGAAGGCTTTACCCTTAATCGCCACTGGGCAGGCAGACTGGGGGCGTAGCTTCTCGCTCCAGTAACGCCGCTCTCCGTCATCGGCCTGTGGTAGTTAGCTACGACTTCAATTGTGATGATAATACCGTCACCATTCGGTTGCCAGAGCCTCGTTTGTTATTCGGCAGGATGCACCACGGGCAGATGAGGGTGGCTTCGAGCGAAAAGATGATGGGTGGCTCCACAAAACATCACATACATTGCTCCAATCCAAAAGTATCTTTAGCACTTGGGTATCAGTAAAACAAAGGTACCACAAATATATACCTAAATACAAATATAACATCCAGACACGGTTTTATTGCTAAGTTGATAACTCTAAATCAGACGATGAAAATATACAACCAAAATTCACACCTTGTACTGTTCACTATTTAACAATAAGTGCCTTTATTTCCACCTCAATGGTACTTATTGTTAGTAGAAAGTCTATTAAAGGCTGCCGTTCCAAGGAAAGTTTGGAGCAGTCTGGGCGTCCGTCCCCTAACGCCGTATGTAATTCGACGTAATTGCGTCCCAGTTACGGCGAATGTGTCGTAAAAAGCTTGCAGGCAGCCCACAATTGCAGTGCAATAGATATAAGTGTGGAGTCTTTGCAGTAACAATGATTATGAAACTATATTCGTACAAATTACATTAAAAGCAATGGTGGTGAGACGTGGACATTGGCGGTGGGACTGGCCCACAAACTGAAAGTCGTTCAGCGGACTATGAAGAGCTTTGCTTTGAGTTTCTCTAAGAAATAAAAATATTAAATCTCAATTTTTTTTTTTTTTTTTTATGCAAGAGGCGGCAGACGAGCAAATGTGATGCCTGATGGTAAGCAGTCGACACCGCCCATGGACACCCGCAACTCAAATCGAGTTTAGGGTCGCTGCCGGCCTTTTAAATAGGAGTACGCTCGTTTCTTGAAGGCTCCCATGTCGTAGCTGTTCGGAAATACTGAAGCAGAGAGTTGGTTCCACAAAACCGATGCGCGAGGCAAGAAGTTCCTCATAAAGCGTACAGTCGAGGATCGCCAACCATCGAGATGATGAGGATGGAATTGCAATCGGTTACGCGTGGTGCGGTGAAGAAACTCAGCTGCAGGCAGTAAACCAAACAATTCTTCAGAACATTCCCCGTGATAGATGCGGTAGAGAACGCACATGGATGCGACGTCTCTTCGCAATGCCAGTGAGTCGAGTCGACTAGACAGGTGATATCAATGTACTACTAATAATCTGGCTCAGTCACGTTGAAAGAATGGAGTCGGATCGGGCTGCGAAGACAGCATACCTGGGTAGACCAGCTGGTAAGCGGCCGGTGGGACGCCCCAGGTACCGCTGGATGGACCAAGTGGAAAAGGATCTCAGTCACCTTCAACGACCAGACTGGCGACAGGTGGCTGAAGATAGAGCAGAGTGGCGAAATTTCGTGTCGGAGGCCAAGATCCACTTTGGGTCGCTGAGCCAGCGCAGTAAGTAAGTAAGTAAGTACTACTAATAATGATGGCTCTCAAACTAAGCCTTAACGCCATCCTAGACCAATTACTTAGCAAACTGTTGAAATGACCATCAAAATAGCATTAGGCTCCTAAGGGATCTATCTTAAGTAGTTTTAAGAGCTAAATGGAATTGAATTACCACTTAACCTTAGTAGTCGTATTATGGTAAGTGAAAATAGGTACCTACATATCCAAAGCGAACGAAGCCGCGGGCACAGCTATAGTGTACCTATAAAATAGACAGCGTGGCATGTCTTGGGTTATTTATTATTTTAAAAGATTTCTTTAGACATGGCAAGCGGAGCCAGCGGCGCTAGCTACAGCGCCATCTAGGCCCAAACGAAGACGAAGCTTATACCATAGGTAACTAGACAAATGAAAAACCTACTTTAAATATACTTTTTTTTTGTAATTCAATATTATGTCGGAATATTAGCGATCAGCATCATCATGCAGAAGAGACGATGCGCCAGCGCCTAGTAGCAGCTCTTGACAGAGTCTATGGCGTGACGAGAGAGCGTGATAGCTAATCGTCGCGTCGTTTGATTTGGTTCGGGATCGTCAGGCTAGAAAATGTACGCCTAGAAACTGTCGCGTATCTTCGGACTTCTGCGAGCAATATTATTGAGATTTAGCGAGTGTAACTGGCAAGGAGAATAAGAGACTGTATGTAACTCTATTCTGTTATTTTTCTAATCGACATTTCCCACAATAAATTGGTTTATATGACTGATGATAACGGGTCTAAGATAAAGGTATCTGGCAAGGCCTCGTTATATTTGTACTATGCGAAGATCGAACCTGCAACCATTGTAACAGAGGCAGCGTTCACAATCATCAGACCAATATAAATAAATAAAATAAATAAATAAATATCAGACAACATCACATATCTACATTGATCCGATCCCAAAGTAAGTAGCTTAAGCACTTGTGTTATGGGTATCAGAACAACGAAGGTACCACAAATAAATACTTAAATACAAATATAAACACCCAGACACAGAATAAACACAAGTGTTCATCACACGAATGTTTGTCCCGGATGGGAATTGAACCCACGGCCCTTGGTTCAGAAGGCAGGGGTCACTACTAATTGAGCCACCCAGCCATTTATATGGTCGATTACAATGCCGATAGAAGAATCCTGCACTAATACACTACAGAATAATGCCCGTGCAGTGTTCTAGCTCCATTCCAAGTTAAATCGAAGCAATAAGAGGACATTTACGACTAATACGCACCACACCATAAACCCTCATTTCCTCCGCAATACGTAACCGTTCGCATGAGCGGGCAGGCTCAGGGAATGCGCCCTGAGTCGAGTCCGGAGTCCCCGCAACCTCAGCCTAACGGGCCCTGCGTACACGTAATGGACACAATAGCTTTACGGCGAATTATAACACGCCGGCGTAAACTGGATGCGCAAGAGATTGTCTTGCATATTTCTGTAGATACATCGGTAGATTAAGGCGCAGGATGAACATATGCACACTGATTCATTAAGGTTATGTATCTACTTATATAGGTCTGTATAACTTCTCTTACGCACCTACACTCTACAGTCTCCGTAGAATTTGTAATGAAAATTCGATCAAGATAACTAACCTATTAAATCGGAGATTGTAGAGTTTAAATGGATGCTAGCTGCAGCTGAAGTGGACAGCCTCTCGGCCATAATTAGGAAGCGCATTGCGTCTCTGACGCGGCGGGTACGCGGCAGCGCCAACAGCCTCCTGAAGACGGTCGCGGCGAGGCTGGACGTGGACAGTGCTATTATGCAGCACTGGACCTACGTTCAGCTCGCCAAAGACAATCAAATAAATTATTAATTATTTCGAGAAACCCAGGAGCAAGCAAATTTGGCGAATGATTGGAGAGTAGACTGTGATAGGATGATGATGATGATAAACATACGATTTTGTTCCTAATAAATGCATACTTGTATTTCGTCTAGAGGTGGGATTTAATTAGTCTTAGTAAAGCTAAAAAGTAATAAGTAATATTATTTAGTTACCTATATTTGTGGCCCGTTCATTGTTCTGTTTTCTATATTATACCTAATCAATACTCACACTTAAGTCATTTTGCTTCTATTACCTATCAACTATCAGATCGTATAATAGATAGATAGATAGATACTCTTTATTGCACAAAACACAGATATTACAGGAAAACGTAATAAAATTAAGGCGGTCTTACCGCTTGTAGCGATCTCTTCCAGACAGTATAATGTACCTAATATGATTATGCTGTTTAATATTATATCTTATGTATTTATCTAAGCACTACTACCTGTAGAAATCTCTTCAAACTACCTCATGACATTAAGTCAGCCCACTTCCGTTATTGTTAATAGACTTAATTTTTCTCTATAACGACCGTGACATCAGTAAGTGGTCATGCCGTAATGGTTCCAAATCGGATATTCCGCGAACTCAGCTACTGTTATGTCATTAAATAAGACCCGATGCTAGATAGCAGATAACACACCTATTAACTAGCGGTGAATACCTAATCTAGATCCTCGTAGAAGACGGTTTAACCCAAGACATGCTTAGTAGTCAGCTTCGAGGATGCCGCCCCGTGAAATGTCATGCTGGCCCACGCAGCGCCATCTAGCCCCATATTAAGCCGAAGCTTGTACTATGGGTACTAGACAACTGATAACATTCCTGCACCCTTACCGGAAGCCAGTCTGCTGTCCCGCAATAAAGAACAAAAAAAAAGGTATACCTACTTGTTAATATTTTTCATAGCGTCTAAGCAAAATAATCTTGGCATACAACATTTTATGTGAATCGAGTGAACCAAATCAGTTTGCCAAAAAGTTTGAGAACAACAGATTACAAACAGATTTACCCTTTGCCCTTTGTTTTAACAGCAGAAAACATCGAGAGCCTGATCCCGTCTCGTATAAACAAAAGACTTACGCTTACACCCGTTCTAATCCTAGGCCCCAATCTTAAATACTAAAGTGTAAATCTCACTTTAACTTGACTTTGAACGCGCATCAATCTGTACTTTATCTCTATAACATAAGGCGTAAAATTACTTAAGCTGCCAATTGCTCCAGGAGTACCAGCTTTAATCTCCCGTCACTAAATGCGTCGTCAGGGTAAAGTAAGGAGCCAAGGATCCTGAAGGAGGTACTATAACGTTAATAGCCGTGGAACATTGGGTGCTGCACTGGTGTTGACCTACTTCCACTTACGTTCCGCTGTTCATATAAATCTTAATAAGTGCTGCCGGCAGAACTTGTGCAGTTAAAGCACTGGGAATGGAGTTCGTTTTATTAAAAGAGGTAAGCGGTTGATTACTTACATGCAGTCATAAATTGTGGTCTCCTTTGTATAACCTCGTTGCCTGGTAACGGAAGAAAAACTGGAAAGTGATCTTCCCTTTAATTTATACTTGTCTGTTATTTATGTGCGTGTTGTGTATAATAAAATATACGTAATTTTTTATATGGGATGCAAGGCAGGGACCTTTTCGCTCCAAGCCATCCTCACCTGCCCGTGATACATCCTGCTGAACAACAAACGAGGCTCTGGCAAACCGACTGGTGGCGGTTAAACCATCACGTTAGAAGGCTGCGAAGATGACGGGCAGCAGCATCATCGGAGCAAGAAGCTTCGCTCTGCGATCGCCAACCCGCCTGCCCAGCGTAGCGATTATGGGTATATTCTCCAGAGGTTTGAACTAGGTGGCGAACAACTGAAGAGGCCTATGTCCAGCAGTGGACTGCAATAGGCTGATGATGATGATGATTTTTTTTATATAGTAACACAGCATAGTGGACTTCTGTCACCTGATGTAAAGCTTAAGAGTGGCCAAATCACAACGGCAACGGACAAGTAATCAAATTAATTATTTGTCAGTTGCCACCGCCATCCTGGCAATATTTTGAGTGACCTCTGCCTTCTGAGCCAAGGGTCGTGGGTTCGATTCCCGCACAGTGCAAACATTTGTGTTCATAAACATGTCTGTTTTTATTGGTCTGGGTGTTTTCTATGTATACTATGTATTTATTTACAAAAAAAAAAAGTATCTAAGTAAGTTTATCAGTTATCTAGTACTCATAATACAAGCTTCGGCTTAGTTTGGGGCTAGGTGGCGCTGTGTGGCCCAGCGTGGCATGTCTTGGGTTATTTCTTGGGTTATTTATATAAGAAGAGCTCTCAGGATGACCTCACTCCACCTGATGGTAAGCGGTCGTGAGGTCCATTAGGTCGACAGGCATAATAGAACAATCCCATTGCACCTGTCGCCCTCACGCTGAAGGTCCACTGAGATGCCGTTTCACGCCCCGCCTAAAGAACTATTCTGGTCTGGGTGTTTTCTATGTATATTAAGTATTTATTTACAAAAAAGAAGTATTTTTAGGTAAGTTTATCAGTTGTCTAGTACCCAAAGTACAAGTTTCGGCTTAGTTTGGGACTAGATGGCGATGTGTGGTGAGCCACATGTTTTGAGTTACTTACTTTCTGGCTATACCGAGCTGAAACGCGATCGATGCCACTTCATGGGTAAACCACCGAGTGCTCAATGGTCAACAGCCAGGTTTTAATTCTACCACCGGCTATCTAATTGACATCGCAGTAGGTAGGTATTTGTCTGGTAAAAGAAGAATAATTTTTTTTTAGCTTAGGTACAAAATTTTAATTGTGCACTTTCTCTGCACATAGATTCATCAATTCATGTTGAGACTTATTTTATATTACATGCACTAAAGACAACCCATCTTTATCGAATCAATTTCGGAATGTATACTTTCTAATTACCTAAATTGAAATTCATAGAGCGTACTTGAGCTTAGCTCAGACAAAGAAAACGTGGAATTTAGTTTGCGTCATTTATGTTTCAATGCTATGGTGTTTTTTTATGGTTGAATGGGTGGCGAGCGCTTGACCCCAACACACCTGATGATAAGCGACGTTAGAGCCTACTTCGAAATCTACGTCAATGTCTTATAGACTGTATTTATATGTGTCATTGAACAAACATACTTCAAACAATGAGATTTCCTATCCATTTCGTACCGGGCAGTTCCAAATGCGTCTCAAAGGGGTCTCCTTTTCAGACTGGTCATGTGTAAGGCTCTCGTTAGCATCCGCACTCGTCTATGCAACTGTCTAGTCTGACCGAAATGGTATATACTTGCTGGTGAAGACTGGGTCAGATGAAACGATTGCGATACCGTTTCAAGCGTTTATTTGATGAATTCGAATTATAACAACACGAGAATCTAGTTAAAGGTAGGTACATGTAAGGAGTACGTCAGAGGACAACAGACGACGCTGGAACCAGTAATCTAGAACACAATAGTATGGTTCTGAGAAAATTAAGGAAATGTGTTACTATTGGAAATCTGTATTTTTATTAATATTTTTTTGTTATATGTACATACGTCTAATGAGATTACGATATGCAAACGTGTCGTTGACAGAAGACCGCGTTTAAGAAGGTGAAATTACGATGGCCTGCATCAGGAATCCGTTGGACTGACGGAGAGAAATTGCTTTCAGTGGGTGGATGAGATAATCCCAGGATGAAGATTTATGTGGTGCGATACCTCTGCTTCGGCTAGTCCCCGCAAGTTGCTGCTCACTGGCGAGACAGGGGGACTTAGTATATGCCCTTCCATTCTAGGAGTCCCACACACCACGCCGTACTGTCACCGCACTCTCCCTACAGGATTAAAGGTACATTGTTCTCTAAAAAACGAGGGTCTGCAAAGGGGCTGCGACTGTGGCTCGCCCTCAAACTATGCCGCATATTATCATCTGTCCATTATACCCCACCACCCGTACTAATAGAAGAGATTTTTTTTTATGCAATAAGCTGCAGACGAGCAAACGTGATGCCTGATGGTAAGCAGTCGACACTGCCCATGGAGCTGCAGCAGCAGCGTCACCGGAGCGAGAAGCTACGCGCTGCGATCGCCAACCCGCCTGCCCAGCGTGGCGATTATGGGTATATCCTCCAGATGTTTGCCCTAAGTGGTGAACAACTGGAGAGGCCTGTGTCCAGCAGTGGACCGCAATGGGCTGATGATGATGATGACTGCCCATGGACACCCGCCCATGACAGCAATATACCGGTTGCTAAGTTTCGATCAGGATTTTATTTATGAGTCAAAAAGGTCCAGGAGTATTTTGCTATGCCCTTCAATCGCACCAATTAAGTAGTTAGCTAGCTCACCAAACAGCCTAGCTTCACGTCAGTCGCACTATGGTGATTGATCACTCCACGACTGTAATTTTCAGCTTGTCGGCTTGATTAACGACGGTCACTCTGCCAATGGCAATTACCGACGCGCTCGTAATACGCAATTATTTGTTTTGAGCCCCGGCACTCCATCTTGACTCCTTTAATTATTGAGGAGCGAAATTAAATAGCTGTATAGTCCATGTTGGATTCCGAAGGCCGAGAAAATCTACACTAATATTGTAAGAGAAAAGATTCTAACATTCTTTCACCATTGTAAATTTACATTCAACCCATCCATGAGCGATGTCGACTGCTTACCATCAGGCATCACACTTGCTCGTCTCGTCAGTAACCTAGGCTATATTTATTGTTAGGAAATCTAGGGATTTGGGAAATGTTTACCTGAAATACCGGAAACGATGCGACGGCGAATCGTTAGTCAGTCTAGTCACTAACACTACATACTTAGTATAAAACATATACATATAGGCATAGATCTTTTTAAAACGGATTTTGATGCGGTTTTTAATAGATACCGAGATTCAATAGGAACATTTACCTGTATAATACCGAAGGGAAGCGAGGGCTGGTCGCTAGTTTTGTATAAATGTGGTGTTTTCTTTTATTATGTTTTTAGGGTTCCGTAGCCAAAATGGCAAAAACGGGACCCTTATAGATTCGTCATGTCTGTCTGTCTGTCTGTCTGTCCGTCCGTATGTATACTATAAGAGCTACATTATTAAAATTTGGTACGTAGATGTATTCTGTTAACCGCATTAAGATTTTAAAGTAAAATCAAAAAAAAATCCATTTTTGGGGTTCCCCATACATGGAACTGAAACTCAAAAATTTTTTTTTCATCAAACACATACGTGTGGGGTACCTATGAATAGGTATTTGAAAATGATGTTGAGGTTTCTAACATCATTTTTTTCTCAAATGAATAGAATGTGTGTCGCCCCCCCCCCCCCCCCCCCCCCGTAACTTCTAAAATATGGGCACTATAAAACTGAAAAAATTTATGATGTGTATTACTATGTAAACTACTAACGAAATTAGTTTTAATGAAATCTAGACAGTAGATTTTTTTTAAACATCATAAATCAAATTACCTACCTATTTTTTTTTCATTCAATCAGTGGTACGGAACCCTACGTGCGCGAGTCCGACTCGCACTTGGCCGGTTTTTTTACACTCACGGCACGCTAATCTTTTCTTTGCATGGCCTAAAGAAGAGAATGCTCCAAGCATTAACCTTTTGTACCGTTTGATATAATAATGTTTAAATAAATAAAGGGGAATACCAAAGATTATTCTGTTAAATTGTACCTATTTTGTATTAACAAGCTGTGTGGTAGGCACTTACCTAATGAGGCTGGTTCGATTATTGAGTGCCAAATCGAGTGGCAGCCTCGAGTGGCGGGTCGCGAACGGGGAGACCAAGCGTTTGATTTATTTGAGGACTCCTGATTTAGGAATGATGTTTGATAGATTGAGATTGATTTTAATTATATAAAGGAGACTAGTGTAGGAAGAATCTGGAGAGGCCTATGTCTAGTAGTAGACAGCGATAGGCTGATGATGATGATGATGGGAAGAAACACAAACATTTTCTAGGAGTACAGCTAAGCAGTCTTCTCGCTATCTCCCAGATCATTTCTAGTCCGAGTGACTTGTATTCCTCCTCACCTCACTTGTTTTGGTTATCTTCGTCACGCCTATTAGTGTGGAAACTGACAACCAGTCTCTTTGTTATCAAACTGATAATCAGTCATTTGCTTCTACCAGTCAGGTCCGAAGAATGCTAGAATAGTCGTAGTTTTTAAAAGAGATATGTCCCATGACATAGGAGGTAACATTATGGGATACAACAAAGAGACATTTATAAGTAAACCTTGCTAAAAACAAACATAATATCCCACAAAATCTCTATAACATACACACACATTTAACCCCTTCCGCGCCACTGTCGTTGCGTAATTAAACGTCAGACGCTGACATGTCCCGAGCGCGCACGCCAAGTGCATGTAACATGTTTATTAATTTAGAAGCACGTCTATTGCCTGTCGAACTTGTCACGGTAGGGGACTGTTTGTTAGTGGTTTTATGTTTTTTTTTTGTAATAACTCTCTTACAACCATTTTTTTAGATAATATTTGAGAACTAGCCTTTCAATCTTGTAAATTTCAACCTTGACCTAAAACAAAACATTTACCTACAAATATTTTTCACTGCATAAAATGTTTATTTGTGTATTTTCTTTTCGTTATACATCGCCAGAAGACTTACAGCAGGTTTACATGTTTTAATCTAACATAAATCATAAAAAGCATCAATCAACGCTGCCAAATGATATGTAGATTGTAATGTAGATTTCGCATAAAGATCGACGGCCGGTTACGTTGAAAAAAAAGCTGTAACATACTCCAAATACAAATTAAAAAACATTCACTTACACTAAACATTTCACAATTCACACAACTACTTCGATTGATTACTAAGTAGGTACTTTCTAATACCCGTTTCCAAAAGTAATAGTTACAAGAAACGCTCAAGATGAGAAGAACCACATGTCATAACAATTCGAGTCGCCTAACTGTCTGATATAACTCCCATCTTAGCATACGCAACTGATTGAAACTATGTATTTTCTTATTACGAGTGATTAAGGTTCAGATTATAGTATTTGATTTTTGGCGTAGAGAAAGCAATGCATCTGTGATGTTGAGTAGGGCTGGTAGTTTAGAGAAAATGTTTTTTTTTATACTTGACTTACTTTATTTCAAGAACAATTTACTTATTCACTTTCTACATACATAAAATTAAAAACATATGAGAAATAATATGACGACATAAGCTTACCTAACTACATAATTTACAAGCAATAAAAATCTAAAACACATTTAATTTTACTTTTTTAAAAGTTAATGCTGGTTTTTATATGACCTATGACCAGTAGTAGAACTTCTTTGACTCAATCACGATAATGAGTTTATCAAAATAAGCATGCCGAATGATTGAAAACTACGTTAATTTAAAAAGAACGCGTACACATAGAAACAGCCTTGCTAAGAAATTAACTTAATAAATGGTTCGAATTAGAGATCCGCAATTTTCGCATTGTCCCACAACTTGTAACGGGATCTCTTAAGCGGCTATAATTCACGAAAGTTTAATGTGACAGACGATTTCAGTAAGCTCGAATTGGGAGGTCACGTTTTCAAGTTAAGTACAATTTCGAGGCAGGATTAAAATAACGGTTCTGCCATTTCAGACCTTAACTTGTGGAAGGACGTTGATAAATGGTCTTAAGACATTCTATTTCCTATCAAATGTTTACTGGCACATGGACTGTGCCCACTTTGGTGACAGCAAGGATATTGTTTGGACTGAACGTAATATTCTCCTACAGGAAACTGTCAATCAACCATACTATGACAATCGAATAACAAAAAACGATCCTTCGATGGATGGTGGACCTTTGTGCTATAAAAACAAAAGACGATCTTTTGCGGATTCGGCAACATCGATTTTCTTCAATTTAGTTCGCATTAGGCATAAATAAGGCTTCATAGAAGGATTTCGGATACAAAATAAAACTCTATCCGCCATCGAAACTCGTTTCGTTTGATAAACTAAGGCCCCAGCCATTTCCTACGATAACAAGATAATCAAGGCGACGACAGATTAAAAAGTCAAGACATCATTCACGCTAATCAGATCCGAAAGTCAATTTAGTAAGACTGCCAATTTAGTGTCACAGTGAATTTCACTGTCAATTCACGCTGAACGTTAATGCTTAAAGCTCCGAGCGATTGCTTTAAGAGCGTCTGTCGTCGCGACTTGAAACCTTTAGGTGTGCTTTTATGTACAAACTTTTACTTACAACTTTCTTTAAGTGTTTATATACTGCACTAAGTGACAAACACCAAGTGCAAATATCTATATTGATAAACTTTATAGGTACATCTTTTCTTGTTATTTCTCTTTATATAGTCTTTTTTTGTAATACTTAATGCGGGCGGCATTGACACATGTAAAATCTATTGTATTACACTATTCGGTCGAAACAGAAATTAGCAAAAATATTTAAAAAAATATTCCAAACGGACCCAGACGAACTTTGCGTAAAGCAACATCTTCGGCAATTTATTTCTTGATTACAACTTCTATTAACGGAACTATCGTGCGGGATTTATTAGGTAGTAGGTACATAATACGAGTATATACATATGTACTTACATCTTGAGGTTTCGACTGTGTTGTAATAGCTGTAATCACAAGCGGACTCAAAAACGTACCTACATAATGCACTGCATCATAAATGTCGCACATGACTTCCGTTAATCATCATCATTCATCTTGTAATTCACTCCTGGATTTGGGCCTCTTCACTTGTTCGCCACTTGCCTCGACTCTGGGCTTCCAGCACTTGCCAGCCACCATGCGCAAATCATCACCCGACCCGGTCTGAGGGTGGTGATCAAGTGCTGGATGCGAGACCTGACCCGTTAAGAAGTTGACTTGTAATGGAACGCTAAAGCTTTTTATGTCTTGATGTTTTGAACCAGTGATGTTAATATACATTTTATGCTCAATTCAGCGGCGGTAACCCTAAAGTGTACGGTTTAATTGTCGGATCGCGGTACACGCTCCGTTTGTCATGGTGGCCGTGCGCGGTGACGGGGTGTTGCTAGCGCGAAGTCAGCACGAAGTACTTGATTTCGTCTTCATCGTCATCTTTAGGTCATCTATCAACGTCGGGCAAATTTGCTCATCTGTTCATATGAAGCCGTAGGAGATCTAGTGGGCCTCCAAAGACTTCCAAAACGGCCGGTTGCAGGCTGCCCGCATCCAGCTCTATCCTGCTACTTCTACTATGTCGTCAGTCCGCCTCTCTAAAGGGTGTCTCACGCCGCGTTTTCTGTCGAAAGTCCAGAACTTTTTCGCTCACTATGTGCCTTGCTAAGCAGCTAGCCAGCCTGCTAATCTTCTGAGCCATAACAATGACCTTGATTCATCTACGGATTTTTTAATTTCTGATTTAATCCCGTTCAATTCAAGGGCAATTCAAGGGCCCTTTCCCCGAAAATCTAAGAGCCGTCCGCTTGCCCAACAGCCCCACAGTGACGATCACAAGGCCGCCTTGGCTATCATTTTTTTATTTTTTTATTTATAAATATGAACCACAAACAAGTTTACAATAAATTATTAAATCTAAATCACTGTTATATAAATTTAAACATCGTCATTGTAAACTCAGCATCAATGGTCTCTTAATTAATAGTCAGCACTTAAATACATGAAGCCTGAGTGTATCCGACTATCTACATATTAAATTTTAATAGCGCAACTTAACATGAAGAGCGATAATAAAAGTAACATTATACAGTCTTAGAAGTTACAATTTCAGTGATCATCGTAGTCATTTAGAAAAATATACCCGAAATAGTTTTAGCCTCTACTTCTCCGAGGAACAGATCCTGCAGTGATAGCTACCTAGACGTGTCGTATACAAGAGAGGACCGCCTAGTAAAGTAGCCGAGTAACAACCCTGACGCGGCCTATGAATTGCGTTTATTTATCATCGTCAATGAATGCAGATGCAGATTTATCGTTGGTTTCCTTCATGCTGTTAGTATTGGCTCCTACTTATTTCTTCACTTATTTTTTCTTGACAGTCTCGTCGATCTTACATTGACACAAAATTGTTAATAGATTTTGTATGTTAAGAATCTACTCAGCAAATAAATCGTAATTGGGGGAACTTTGCGATCGCGTCAAATTGCGGCGAATTTCTTTCAAAGTTGAAATCAAAGACTCTGATTGAACTTTTACGTATTAAGCAGTTAAATATTAATTCTAAACAGAACTAATATTAGGCGATTATAAATATTGCCCTTGCTAGCAATATACCTACGGACTAGTAAGAAAGGACTTTTTTTATCATTTAGGTTAGTAAGAAATTGGTATTGGAATGTTGAACAGGTATGTTGTCGTATTTTAATAAACTATACTACAGTATAGTCCCAAAAATCCTAAAATTTCGGGAAAAACGTCAGCAGAAATCGTGTTACAAATTTTAGAAGCTTCTGGTAGGCAATTAATCTTAATTAGTACCATATAGTACCTATAAAGCATTATATACGTATCTCAAAACACGTCGGAAACGATTAGCGTTTCAGTCACGATAGCTAGTTTCATTTACATCCCGCTGTTGTGTTACCCTCTCCGCGGCGATGCACCGATAGTGCGCACGCGCCGCGCCGTTTAGCCGCCGCCCGCGCCGCCGCCCATCCGCTACTAGAAGCGACTAGGATTGTAGAATACCTATAGTAAAGAGAGGTAGGGCATAGCGTATTTTCACTCTAATTGAACCGCCCATCTGGGGAAGGGCCTCTACCTATATAATCATCATCATCAGCCTATTGCAGTCCACTGCTGGACATAGGCCTCTCCAGTTGTTCCCCCCTTACGGCAAACTTCTGGAGGATAAACCCATTATCGCCACGCTAGGCAGGCGGGTTGGCGATCGAAGGCCGTAGCTCCTCGCTCCGGTGACACTGCTGATTTAACTACGCCATTCATCGTGATAGTCATATCGCCGCCATTGGGCTGCGAGAACCTAGTTAGGTTGGCTTGGAAGGAAGATATAAAGGGTCGATCCCTTATACTTATCCCATTAATGAGTAAGGCAAATCCCTCCAAATAACAATATGGATGTTTCCAGGGTGAAAATAATTACATTTTATTAAGTCCATATTTTAGATTATAAAATATTTTGGACACGTATTTTTCTTTTTTCATTTAAACAAAAAATGACAAACATACAAGGCACCAAAATGTAGGAGTGGGGGGTCTTAATAAAAAAATAAATATGAAAAAATACGTGTCTTTTATTTTTGAATAATCTAGTTTGGAGGCTGATGATGATGATCATAACTCCGAGAAAACCATACATCGCATCCATTATAATCTCAAGAGATCAACCGCTTCCAGCCGCTTTGTATCGTTGGCATAATCATGGCCAATTAGCCATTCGAAACTTGAACTTTCATTGTTTCACTGCTAGAGATGGCAGATTGCAATTAAACGAGTAATTTGTTGGGGCACTCGGACAGTGTTTGCGGTCCTAATTGTTGATAATTGGGCGCTAATTGGTACCTTAAGCGCGGACATAATGCGATCACTTGCAAAGTTACTGACTATGTACTATTATTATGTTCGTTTGGCAGATATTTAATCCTTGATATAGAAACTTTCGATTGAGATTGAGTGTCAGGGTGAGAGCCTTCCGCTGCCCCAACAATCCGTTGATGATAACAAGGCCTCCTTGGCTATTATCATAGTCATTTAGATTTAAATATATTCCCAATTACTGTTGACATGACAGAATGTCTCTCATACTTCACGTCTATGATACGTGGATAATTATAATAGATACGTCTTAATGATAGATAAGCTCTTTAATCAGTGCAGAGTAGATTTAGAATCTTTGATTTGGAAGCGTCGGAAACGAATTCGAATGCAGTAACTAACACTTTGTAATTAACTACATTCTGAAGTCAAGCATTGTTTATCCTTCCTTAATTTCACAAGCAGATACCCTAACCTATGTTAGCTACATTTTTTGCTTCGCTGATTCAGCGGTCCAGAGTGTATCTTGACCTCAGATCAAAGGTCGCCGCCTCTCGTGCTTTGTGGAACCGATCTAATGGGTCACTTGGGGTTCCTTTGAGAACTTTTGTGGCTTTATCGATCTCGACAGCGACCCCGGTCAAAGGGTACCTATTACTTGAAGTATTCACAAATTTCGCAAGTAGCTTACGTGGGGAACTTGGCTTTGGACAACAGTGACGGTGTTTTATTGTTGTTTTCCTTTGAAGGTTCTGAAGAACTTTCGTATAGTTCGTTTATGTCGTTAAGTATTTGGGAATTGTAGGGTTGCTTATTTTCAAATATTTATTGCATACCGAATTTTTTCTCTCTCTTGTACAAATTTTTGTCATTCCCAACCAATATCTATATTTTAGTTTAAGTGTGAAGAGGCGGTAGACAGATAAATTCCGCACTCGTGACCAAATTCCAACAGGAGATATTTACTATCTTTCCTCACGATAGGCAGAATGGCTGTAACGCTAGGTTACTGATGTTCATGGGCGGCAGTTACAGTTTAACACCAAGCAGACTTCTTGTTGGTCTGCCATCATCAGCGATATAAAACAAGTTTGTGCAATATTGGTTTCTTATACTAATACTGTCGTCCCGCATATCATAAGAGCATCATCTGAAGGACGACAGTACGACAGCCAGGGGAGAAGTCAAGGGCAAGACGAATTTCTTAACGTTCTGGTATATGCACTTATAATATTATTAGAAGGGGTAATAATGAGGGAGTCAAATTATAAGTCAAATTAACTTTGTGAGAGTGTATGTGTGAGTGAGAATAACATTAACATAGATTAACCTGTCGGCTGCAATCAGTCAGGACATGCCGAAGCAATGTTTACAAACAAGTCTTCGGCCGGCCGCGTATGTCACGTCAGTCAGTGCGTCTGTCCGCCGCGAGATATAAGATCGTGTGGCGTAAATAGACATGTTTATTGGTCTAGGTTTCGAATAAGAGCAGGCTGGGTATTCACTTTCAAGTATGGAGTGGTTTGAAAACCGTGGATGAACCGGGATGGTACCCAAAACCTCACTGTAAGCAACACCGCCTATGGACACCGGCAACTCAAAACGAGTTCTAGGGTCTGTCTTTTAAATTAAGAGCACGCTCGTTTCTTGAAGGATCCCAAGTTGTTGCTGTTCGGAAAGACTGTCGCAGAAAGCTGGTTCCAATGTGGCGATCGCTGGTTCCGATCCGGTGATGCTGCTGCTTGTCATCAGCCTGTGGCATTTAGCTACGCCTTTAATCGTGATGGTTAAACCGCCACCAGTCGGTTGCCAGAGCCTTCAGCAGGATGCACCACGCGCAGGTGAGGATGGCTTGTAGCGAAAAGATGATATAGGTCGCTCCCTATCTATCTAATGGTAAAAAGAATTCAATTCCATTGCGCAAAGTGTATTCACCGCTTACAGAGACGTCAACGGGAAATAAACGAGGAAGCAAAGTTTTATGATTGCATCTAGAAAGTGGTCGTGTTCAAACACGACGATTTTCTTACAATGATTGAATTGCGACTATCGGTTGGTTGCTATTTGACATTTCATGGATTTGTATTCACAATCTTCAATAAAAAATCTACACTTTTGACATATTTTTAACAACTTTTGACAGGTGAAACTGGTTTTGTTATCGCGATTCGATGTCATCTTTGTACATCAGCCGCCTTGAAAACTTTTACTCGTCGTGAGTTATGTATTCTCAAGCTTTTTGAAGAGTTTATTAATTTCTCTGGTTTACTTTCTTGGACGCGGCGGGCTAACTAGCATGTTTTAACTGATAAGAACACCAGTTTGTTTACAATGCTTTAGAATATAAGCAAACAAAAAGATTCTATTTATTTTGCAGGTTGGAATAATGACAGGTATACTTGTATGGGATGTAAGGGAGCGACCTAAAATCTTTTCGCTCCATACCTTTTCACCTGCATCTCATGCCTGGTGCTGAATAACGAACGAGGCTCTGGCAATCGACTGGTGGCGGTTTAACCTTCACGATTGAAGGCGCTGACCGAGCACGGGCAGCAACGTCACCGGAGCGAAGAGCTAAACCCTGCGATCGCCGACCTGCCTGCCCAGCGTGGCGTTTATGGGTATTAACCTTCAGGTGCTTGCTTAAAGTGGCCAACACCTGGAGAGGCCTATGTCCAGCTGTGGACTGTGATTGGCTGTTGATGTTATGTATGAAGTAGTTACACACCGACAAAGATTGGTTATAACAACTCATATCATGTGATGAAAGTTAGATATTTTACCAGATAAGATGTTAAGTATTTGTTGTCATGTCCGTTCGACGTATCGGTGTTTTTTTACTGATCAAATGTCTCCATTCGGTCATGCAAACTTAAATGATCATTTGTGTCACGAAATAACGTTTTCGTATTATTAAACAATGTCATCAACGCAACTTCTTTTGTTGGTACACTTTCCATAGAATAACACGAATTTCTCGGGTGCATTTTATCTCTACTTTCTTAGTACGATCGGTCAAACTATGGAATTCTTTGCAGGACTTTTTGTTTTTCCGAAACAAATAGTGTTCAAGGTGAGAGTGAATCTGTATTGTCTGGGTAAGCGTGCTCTATCGTAGGATTCAATATCACTTAACATTGTGGCCAAGCGCAATAAATAAAGATTTCCGCTGCATTTAAAGTATTACATATACACAAATATTATGCTTTTAGCGTTACAATTAAACCTTGCATTACGAATGACTGACCGTTTTTGTAACATAACACAATTTAAAAAGATAAATATCGTTTTGTATAATTACAGAGTAATTCGTAATCTCGAGAACAATAAGTTATAAGAATTAAGAAAAGTGGCTACTTTCACCTGTCGGAGAAGAAAGCGTGTTCTCTAATTAACTACCTGTAACATTATGATACCAGATTATAAAAAAATAACATTAGTTTATCTTTTGCAAGATAATTTGTTAATTAAAATGTTTGTTTTTGATTAATAAAGTGAATTGTTACGCGTGATGCCCGGCTTGTCTTGTTTGCATCAACACAACTGTGGTGTGGTATTAGAAATGTCATTTCACAATTTTCCTTTAATTTCTCCGTGACACGGCTCGTTAGCCCCACTAAAGTTAAGGCAGAAACATACTATTGTGTCGTTGCGTGTCGTGACGTGTCAGAAGTGTATTTACATAGGCCTTCCCCGGAGAAAACCAACCCTCCTAAGCCTGGGCAATCGGTATCCATCGTTGGCCAACAATCTCTCTCTAGTGACCATCCCATCATGTTGGAGGGTGTTAAACACTTAGTTCGTTTACCAAAACAACGTGTTCATTCCTTATTTTTTAATTTATTTTATTTATTTCTTAAGGAAACACACAGCACATAATATTACATTTACCTTAAACATAATGAACTTGGATTGTGATGGTTATACCGCCACCAGTCGGTTGCCAGCGCCTCGTTTGTTATTCGGCAGGATGCACCACGTGCAGGTGAGGTTGGCTTGAAGCGAAAAGATGATGGGTCGCTCCCTTACATACAAGGCGTAGCTAAATACCACAGACCGATGACGGACAGCAGCGTCACCGGAGCGAGAAGCTACGCCCTGCGATCGCCAGCCCGCCTGCCCAGCGTGGGCGATTATGGGTATATCCTCCAGATGTTAGCCTTAAGTGGCGAACAACTGGAGAGGCCTATGTCCAGCAGTAGACAGCAATAGGCTGATGATGATGCAGAAGCTTACCAACAATTCAGTATAACAGTAAGAAAACATACAAGTAAGTCACCATTTCATTTCTTTGTCGTAAATTACATTTATAAGACTTTTATGTTATGTTCTTGGAGAAAATGAGACGTAAACCTAGTTTTTATACACTGAATACAATTCTCATTATTCTTACAGACATTTACGAGTCACAAAAAGTTAGGAAATGTTATATTGTGAGATTAAAATTTTTCACAGCTATTTATAAAGTCTAGCTTTGATTCTAAACTGCATAAGGCACATCTTGTAGAATAAATATATTAATAAAAGGTCAAAACTTGGTCTCATTCTAAGGATTTTCTCTATGTCGCCCTATCTCAAAAATTTGGAAATTTGAGTTTATGTGATAAATAAAACGCCACTATTATCCTCATTATTCCAAAATTTTAAGTTAGGTCGAGATTACCCTAAGATTGGTTTCTACGAGTAAATTGATTTGATCGGGAATTGAAAGCGGAATCTTAAGATAATCCCGCGCTTTTGGCGATATTTTCTTAAGAATTGCGACGCGGAAGTCGCCTATTATAATATTTGATAGTACCTAGAGGCAACGAAATAGTCGAATTGACATAGGTAGGTATAGTTCAGTGATTCACTTCCCAATTTTTATTTAACGAGTTTAGAGCTTCTAAAATTAGGATACCTACTAGTGCTAGTTGCAGCCTCCGGATTTTCCCGCGTAAATATCGGTGTTACATGAAATGGTAATCTTAAATTAAATTACAGCGTATGTATCTGATGTAAGCTATATTATTGTAAGTTTCATTACAATGTGTTCATATGATTTCGCTTGAAGGATTAAGTAACAAACATACCTCCATCCAACAAACTTTCGCATTTAATAAAGCACCTATTAGTAGGACGACAACAACTGTTATTCACAATGAACTGGCTATATTAAGCATCCAATCCCGCAAATTGAACACTACTCTGAATCTAGAACGGGGAAATGAGAACTGAAATACTACCTTTTCCTGGAAATTAACCCCCACCGCCCCCTATAGCTCATTTAGTTCTTCATTTCCGATGGCAAATGTGAGCAGAGGGCGGTGAAATATGCGAATGATAGCTGTGTGCAGATGAAAGCTTTTGTACGTTCAAAGGAGTAAATAAACTACTGTGAAAACAACGATCTTTGCATTTGATAATAAAAAGTTTTGAAATTTGCGCTGTTGAAACTATCTATACCTATCATCATTATCATCAACCTTTATCAGTCCTGCTGGACATAGGCCTCTCCTAATGTCCGCCACTTTGATTGATCCTGGGCTTCTCGCAATCCAGCACTCGCCTTCTGCGAAAATCGTCACTCCACCTGGCCTGAGAGCGTCCTACACTACGTTTGCCGTGACGCGCATAGAAGGACCTATATATGTAGATCTACACTAATATTATAAATAGGAAATACTTGTATTTTTGTGTGTATTTATGTTTGTATTGAA
The DNA here is from genome assembly GCA_031163375.1 of Conogethes punctiferalis. Classification (NCBI taxonomy): domain Eukaryota; kingdom Metazoa; phylum Arthropoda; class Insecta; order Lepidoptera; family Crambidae; genus Conogethes; species Conogethes punctiferalis. The sequence continues at coordinate 5,332,078 of CM062086.1, forward strand.
TAAGCTCAAAATCTTTTAGGTACCTATGCCGATTTCAAAATTTCTTTCACCATTGGAAAGTTACTTTCAAACTGAGTAGCATAGACTGTAATTATTGTTATAAAATATCAGGGATGCTTATTATAAAGCCAATAATGTAACAAAAAAAAAATATTTTTATCCGAAATACCCAAAACGAAGCGAGGGCGGATCATTAGTTAGTTGATAACATTACGGCTTAAAATAATATATAAACTACAGTTAGGTATATCAATAAAGATATGCTTTTAGAACAATTTGACTACTAGGTGTAAAATATTGCAGCAAACATATTAAGCGCTAAAACCACAGTCCTTATTTCTTAGTCAAATCAATTGGTTTGTGACACGCGTTGCCCTATTTAACACACGTTTACTATGTTGACTTAAAATTGTAAGCAACAAAAATTACATAGATTAATTATATGAATTGATTATATTTACCGAAAACGTACCAATAAAAACATAATAAGTAAAAGCATCTACCTTTTCCTTATCTTAACTTTATTTTGCGTTAGATAGGTACATACCGACTCCATTTTACGAAATAAATATTCACTATGATATTAGGTGGGGTTGCTTTAATCAAGTAAGGAGTTGCTAAGTTAGGTAGGTACCCAAGCTAATGCACCTAGATATTAAGTAAGGGTCATCTAAAATGCATTCCATAAAATCACCCCAAAGCTTTGCTAGTTGATGAGGTGCCACGTTCAGAGCCAAAGCGATAAAATCGGTAACTAAACGGGCTAGCTCAGCAGACTAAGCGCTTTTATCTACTCAACACACTCGGAGCTTGCCGTCTGACACAGTATAATAAGTACAGTATGTATGTAGACATTTTATTTTCAACCACACGTCATCATCATCATCAGCCTATTGCAATCCACTGATGGACATAGGTCTCTCCAGTTATTCGTTACTTAGGGCAAACATTTGGAGGATATACCCATAATCGCTACGCTAAAGAGGCGGGTTAGTGGTCGCAGGGCGTAGCATTTCGCTCCGGTGACGCTGCTACCACACGTAACTGATTGCAATTCTATCCTCATCAACTCGATCGTTGGCAATCTGCTGTACTTTATGAGGAGCTTCTTGCCTTGCGCTTCGGTTTTGTGGAACCAACTTTCTGCGACAATCATTCCGAACAGCTACTACTTGAGAACCTTTAAGAAACAAGTGTACTCCTATTTAAAAGGCCTGCAACGACCCGAGACCTCGATTTGAATTGTGGGTGTCCAATTGTCCATGGGCGGTGTTGACTGCTTACCACCAGGCATGACATTTGCTCGTCTGCCGCTTCTTGTACAACAAAATCGATCAATCGGCCCATCTATCCAACTAGCAAACCGTCATCCTATCTTTCAGCTTCTCGGCAATCGTAGTGTAGAGCACGTTTAGACCAGTGACGATTTGCGCAGGATGGCTGGCAAGTTCTAAATATGAGAAGCCCAAGATCGATCAAAGTAACAAACCTACCGGAGAGGCAAATGAGCCAATTCCATTGCTGAACTTCAGTTCCAAGAGTACGCTAAACATCCCAATCTCGGGCAAGCCGCGTCCATCCGCTACAGGCCACCTTCATTAACTCAAATAAAATCAAAATTTAAAACACTGAGGCCTCTACTTAAATTTCATGTGGGGTTTCGACGACTGTTAAACAATATTTTTCATATGTGTCGGATTATGAGCTTCAATGATTAAAATTCTTGTCTCACTGCTATTCCTTTGATAGAATTTGCGGAAACCGCATCGCAATTACTCATCACGGCTTAATTCTAAGGAATTTTCGCTTTCCACAACTGGGACTTATCTGCCAAAAACTAAATTGTTTCAAATCGTCGCCGCGCTCGGCTGGGATTGGAGATATCTGTGGGCTGGGACAATAGAGCAAATTGTCTAGAGCTCCTCCAGAGACCGCGCCATTTTATTTAGACGCTTAAAAGAAATGGAAAATGTGTTCTTTTTTTCTTCAATCAGACGAGGTCATTGTCTTTCTTCTAACATTGTGCACGTTTTTGTTTAGTGCTAGTACTTTATGCAAATAAATGACCTTTTCTTTTTTTAATCCAAGATTATGGCAAAACAACTGCCGGCGCACCTGATGGTAAGCGGTTACCGCAACCCATTAAAGCCTGCATCAGGGGCAACTCAAAACTTTGCCGACTTTTGTCTGATAGACTGATATACTTCAGAACGGTTAAGAACAGAGGTCTCTAATCGATAAACTTAGTTCTTGGATTGAACTTAATTTTTGGATTAGAGAACTAAGAGCTCATCTCAGAACATCAAATAAATAAATGCTTAAGGCAGTCATGTTCTTTTGTACTATGAATTTATTCCGGAGGATATCTTCCAAAACACCCAGATCCATTCATGCAGATTCAGCACCCGATTACCCGCACTTTGAATTATTACATAAGTTACACAACTCTCCACTGAGGTCGATGTAATATTTTATAACAGTAACTAGCTGTGCTCGCGACTTCGTCCGCGTGGAATACTTAGTTATTTTTTCCCCGTTTTTTTTACATTTTCCATTATTTCTTCGCTCCTAATATTGCAGCGTGATGTTATATAGCCTAAAGCCTTCCTCGATAAATGGTCTATTCAACACAAAAAGAATTTTTCAATTCGGACCAGTAGTTCCTGAGATTAGCGCGTTCAAACAAACAAACAAACAAAGAAACAAACAAACTCTTCAGCTTTATAATATTAAGTTAAGATTAGCAACACTCTGTAAGGTAGTAACAGAGAACTAAAAGCAACAGAAGCATAATCTTTCAAAAGAAAAATGAGAAAAGCCAAAAAATCTATGTCATCGAGTTCCAATAACGAGACTTCGGACAGGTATTTAACTCGGTCTAAATAGAAAATTCCGATAAAATGTTGAAAGGATGTCAGACTGGAGGACATGTTGTTTACCGTAAAGATCAAAAGTGTCACCCTCACAGGGCGACCACGGGCACGGTAGCTTTAATAAATTCACTCCGACATATCTGTACATTTTATTATTAACGGGGTCTGAGATAAAAATCTTTTCAATAAATAGGTATATGAGGCTTTCCACTTATAAAGGTCTGAATAATATAAAGAGTACCTAAGTTATAGGAATTAGATTTGTTTTCACGTGAGAAATAATAAAAATCGTTTCTAGTTTTCTGACTACAAACGAAAAAAACCTGGAGTCCCTCAGACCTTAGTTGTTCTACGGATCTGATTAACGCTGAGCGAGCATAGCCCTCTCTGTAACTCTATGCAACATTGACCTTTGTACATAATAGCGATAGACCCCTTTGGGTACAGTAAACTTGGAAAAAACAAAAGACTATAGCTTTTATTTTGAACATTTGACTATGATGTTAATTAATGCAATTATGAAGTCACATACAAAAATTTTAAAATGTAGGAAATATAGATTTTATAACCTGCGAATGGATACAGGTAGGAAGAATATAGCTTAAATAGACAACTAACTCATAAGAATACCATATTTGACCTAACTGCTACGGATCAGTTCATTCGCTGCATAGATACGCTGAGCATAGCCCTTTCTATAACTCTCTGTGCAAACTTGACCTTCATAAGCATAAGGTTTCATAACCACGGTAGTGGGACAGACCACTTTGTCTACAAAATCTTGGAAAAACAAAAGAATATCGCATAAACATACAACCTATTCATATAATAAATCCCATAATTTGACCTATCGCTGTATCACATATTGGCGTATTGCCCTCACACAACGGCATCAAAACGCAAAAGACAATAAAACGCTCCTATTGGTCGCGATTCGCGATTCAATCCAACAGGCGCGAATTTACGTTGCGAGCCTCTCATGAATATATTCATGGTTCGATTTAGTCGTAGCTTAGGGCGTGTACACTTATTTATCTTTTTAATTTATGTACAACATGCATTTCACGATTGAAGTTGTAAAGTTGTAAAATCTACAAATATGGCGAATGGGCCTTATTCTGTCGGCCAGCACTCCGATCCTTATAATAATAGGGATCGGAGTGCTGGCCTATTAAGAAGACGGATGAAAGAAGAATGCATGTCGCAGAGATAAGATTGTTGCGATGAATATATCTATACTTATAATATTATAAAGCTGAAGAGTTTGTTTGTTTGTTTGAACGCGCTAATCTCAGGAACTACTGGTCCGAATTGAAAAATTCTTTTTGTGTTGAATAGACCATTTATCGAGGAAGGCTTTAGGCTATATAACATCGCGCTGCAACTATAAGGAGCGAAGATATAATGGAAAATGTATGAAATCTATTCCACGCGGACGAAGTCGCGGGCACTGCTAGTACATAATAGAATAAATAAGATAAGGAATGCACCTGGAAAGTCCCTTTCAACTTTTCTGTCACTGGTGCATTCCTTATCTTTCATTTGTCTTGGTACAGATATGTAATGTAGAGTGATGAGAGACATGCTGTGACTAAGACCGTAATGAGCAGGAATGGTGGATGGGGCAAAGCCGGGCATATTCGGCATATTCGCAGATCTGAAGGCATGTTTAAAACGATAAGCGTCCTTTGCCTCCAAAAAGTAGAAAAAGGATTGTAGATACCCATAACTTCTAATGATATACCTCTTCTGTTTTTGTGCCCTTGCAAGTATTTTCACAATTAATGCACTTAATATATTTTTGTTTCAAACAATGGACCTACCTATTCGGTTCTGACTATAAAAAAAAACACTTGGTAGAGATTCCGTAGAAACTATAGTTCATTCGCGTTAAGAAAATAGTGACTCATCACCGACTGATGACTGACCGACCAATTAAAACCCTAGAAATTATAATTTCTAGCGTTTTAATTATAATTTCTAGCGTTTTAATTGGTCGGTCAGTCATCAGTCGGTGATGAGTCACTATTTTCTTAACGCGAATGAACTATAAGTGCCTATTTTCTCAAATGTGTACGACGCTTTACTCCTAAAACATTTCAGTCTCGATAATAGTAGCTCCGGTTCGCACGTAGGTAGATATTATAAGTCGATTGGGAATCGTTTCGAATTTTAAGCTAAATTAAACAAATTGCCAACGTTATTCGATTGGAATACTCTATTCGTTTCGTGTGAATTTCGATTTAGGTAATGCCGATTATTACTTACGTATGAGTGATGAATACTTTTCGGTTTGTTGGGCTCGGGCTAGGCTTAGCCACGTGAGACAAATTGACTCAATTTATTATTCATGACGATCCTTTTGTAATCGTCGAAAAGGGGTGAATGTGGTGTTGTGGGGGGAAATTTGCCTCTTTTTAAGCGTAGACTGAAATCTCGCAAATTGCGATGAACTTACAGAGTGGGCATAGGAGATTCTTGAAGTAAGTAGGTAGATACCGAATTTCATCATGCCCTGCCGTATCAGAATAGAGCCTCAATACTTTTGTTTAGCAAACGTAATCTCTAAATGCCGCTATTAATTTCTTAAATATTTGTGCCCTTACCTAAACATTTTCCTGTATAATGTTGCTAAGATATATGGAAATTTCCATATGGAAACACTGTCAAAACATTGTTAACATGTCATGGTCAGGCTGTAGAGTCAAGATTGTAACTCTACGCGCCCTAACTCTACTCACCCTACAAACAAACTCTACTTACACTTTATTGTAATCAAAATTTATGTCTTGGCCGTTTCGACTTCAAAAGTAGTATTTATTTATTTAAACTTTATTGCACAATAAAAAGAGTGTACAAAAGGCGGACTTAATGCCGCATAAGCATTCTCTACCAGTCAACCATTGGGCTAAGCAGAAATAAATGTAGGTAGTGTGCTGCAGAGTTCGATAAAAATTAAACAAAAAAATACAAAAAATACTTAAATAAAAATATACATATTATAAAGTAAATATAATACAATATAGCTCATATTAATATAATATACACATATACATATAAAATAATATACATAAATAATAGTAAGGACGACAACAGAGTAGTGAGACGACTTCGTTAATGTTGGATACGAAAATGTTTCTGGACTCTAAACTTAAAAGCTGCTTTACTCGGGGCACTCCGTAGTAGGTATTTTAACATTATTATTTTCAGTAAGCAGGTACTTTATATGTATTACATCATTCTAGGGATGTGCTTATTCCATTCCTTTGACACATTTCATCTCAATGTCCACCGCACAGAATGCGTTATGCATTGATATATTTAGGTAGTGATTAACGTGTTAAATAAGCATTACCTTAAGCAATGTGCAGTTTACCTGATAACTAATTAGGTTGCGCTTTCGTCCTAGTAAGGTATGCCTATAAATTGCTGTGCTACTAAATAGTTAAACACCCATTGGCCATTTCAATGATCATTAGTCTCCAGTTCGCGATCTGGTCTAATTGACTTGATATCCTAGTAACATTACGTGGGTCAGGGTGATTGCCCATTAAAACCATCAAGGAACATTATTAGTGATAGCATAGTTGATAATTATGGACCCATAAAATAAGTGAAAGTAGTTTTTTCCTTACATGTACCACATATCCATGACTGGTACGAGATCCAGCTATAAACGGAATAGTACTTAAATACTCGTAGATAGATAAACCTCATTCGCATCATCTGCTTTTCCTGTTAGGTTTGCAGGTTAGGTACCTACATAATTCCTAGTTATAAAGTACATTGCAATAGCAAACGTATGAATACAGACAGGTTGCCCAGGATCGGGATGGTTGGCGTTCTCTGGGGGATTGAAACCTAGTAGTGTAGCTAGTAGTAGTAGTAGTAGTAAGCAATCTTTTCCAGGCGACTTTCATAGTATATTGCGGTAACGATCCGTTTTAGAGAAGGAAAGAAATACGAGTATAAACATGTTTACTTGGTCCTTATCATAATAATAACAATGCTTGCCAATTAATAACATAAACCACACGAACACTCAAAACAATACAAACATAGGTATAAATAATAATAGGTGTTCCAAATGGGTAGCCATTTCACTTTAGCCCGTAATGCAATTATCACTAAGCTGATTTTCAGTGATACCATTAATTTAAACAAGGCTTTTCAATTCAAAGCTTCACAGGTTTCTCACGGATAGGTATAATATCATATATGGTCATAGGTATATGGTGTTAGGTATATTAAAGTATAAGTAGGTAACATTAAATCTGGTTACTCCTTTTTGTAGTAGCACAGTATAGCATTGACTTCCCCTTACCTAATGGAAAGCAAAAGAAAAACCCAAGTCAATCAATCGAAGTAAATCGATTCCCCTATCGATTCGGTAGCTCTCTATCCCTGCCTAATCCTCGTTTGAGTAAAACCCATCATATTTAGAAATCCTCTCGCTTAGCTAACCAATAAGCATATTAACAGATTATTTACAGCGTCTGGTTAGAACAACAGTAAAATTATCACATCATAATAACGTAGTACATTACTCGCCTGTTAGTTAGGTACTAATTAAGCCCACTTACATAAAGCAACAAATTGCACTACGTTTAACGATTTTGTCGCTTCCACCAGTGAAAGCGAATGTTTATTATTTTTCGGTAACTCAACGCAATCGATAGAAAGTGCACTATGATCGAATGAGTGATTGACGATTAATCTCGCGGCGCGTAAACTTCAGACGGTAAATCCATCAATATTTATCACCTTTATTACAATACTAATAAAGTTCATATTGTATCTGTCGACACGCTAGAGTCGAGCTTTGCAAATTTATCTTTGCCGATCTGTAGAAAGCCGAAAGCGGTTCTAAGCAAAAATTGTTCATGAGTTAAACGGTGAAAGGTCCTTATTTGCATAGCAACAAAAGCACACAATGCGACGCGAAACATGTCAGTTGCATGTCAGCCGTAATGTCAGTCTTGATTCATTACGATCGGAGAGATGCATCTGTATTAATATTTTATTCTGTATTCAAATGAAGTCGGTTACAAGATGTGGATAAGATTGTCGGTGCTTTTTCATGACAGGTAGGTACCAAATTGATATCAGGTCTTTTTGATGAACATCTCAATTGAAAGCGAAATAAGTAATAATCACATTATCATAGTTATCATCATAATCAGCCGGGAATCGTCCACTGCTGGACATAGGTCTTCCATAATAATTTGGAGGGATTTGTCTTAGTCATTACGCTTGGCAAGCTGGTTGGTGACCGCCGTTGATTTTATTTCTTTCCAGGTAAACGCTGCGTTTCCTGATATACCCTTAGTCGTCTTTTACGACACCCATGGGATGAGAGGGGTCCTATTTTAAATCCGAAAATCGCACGGGCACAAACAAATTATACAAATGTAGGTTATCTATTTTCATGTGTAGTTAAGTTAACTACTAAAACCATTGATAGAGCATGAAATAGCTAATATAATCTCGGTAAAGAGGTACTTAGGTAAAATCAAATCACTTACAACGCTTAACATAAGCTAACATTAATTTAAAACATTTAACCGTTTCGATAACTAAATAATAGCATTGTTATTAATAATAGGTTCTAAAAACTACATTTTGAAGTAGGTAACGAAGGAAAACACCTACATTTTCTTAATAGCAACAGGTAACTAGTCCTGACATTTGCTCTAAACAAATTGAAAGAGTACCTACTTATTAACTTATAGTCTTATCTTTTGTCCTAAGAATTCGCGTGTTGTGTAACTCTAAGTTAGAACAAAAAGTAAAGATAGTTATATCAGGTCTCATTAAAAAAGCATCCGCAGTTAATATTATTGCATTCTCGTCGCCAATAAATCACAAGCGATATTATGTACCTACCTACCTAGCTAGCTATCTCAAGCAAGTTACTTACTTTCATTTTGTTTGGTTGTTTTATTTTAATTTCTAAGCTAATAAAAGGGCGTAATTTGACCGCACTACAATAGATTTTCTATTATGACTAAGATTCTTGTACATATAAATGCTGTTCAGTCCTTCAAGTACCTAATCGAATTTTAAACACATTAGAAACTCTTTTCTTCGGGGTCAACCTTCAAAATAGAATAAGTTATCATAATCGTTTCTCACTTGAGGTACCTACTTAAAAACTTTATACCAATGTACCTACGTACATCTTACGTACATGGGGCATAAAAGTATACCTACTTGGAAACTTCGCAAAAACAACTTTCCGATAAGTCTGGAACAAACTTACCTACACAGTCTCACTTGAAACTGATATGAAGTTTAAAGTAACTGCTAAGTACCAAAGTTACAGCATGGATGCTTAAAGTCTATCTACTCTTACCTGGGCAAAGATGCCTAGCAGGTATTAGGTTTAATATCTATGGTATTAAGTATTATGAACAAAAATAACAATTTAATTTTTTATCGGATACTTACTTTATATTATGTACATTATCCTGACTATGATATTCTTAATACATTTCTGACTACTCTACATGTAAATGCCTTTCCAAAAAATGCAGTTTTAACTTCATGTCTAATGAAATTTCGCAGTTTCTTTCGATTCTTTGTCAGTAACTGGTTTTTTTTATTAGAGTGGCGGCAGACGAGCAAGTGTAATGCCTGATGGTAAGCAGTCGACACCGCCCATGGACACCCGCAGCTCTAACAACCGAGTTTAGGGTCGCTGCCGGCCTTTTAAATATAAATACGCTCGTTTCTTGAAGGTTCCCAAGTCGTAGCTGTTCGGAAAGACTGTCGCAGGAAGTTGGTTCCACAAAACCGAGGCGAGAGGCAAAAAATTCCTCGTAAAACGTACAGTCGAGGAACGCCAGCCATCGAGATGATGATTAACGTTTTACTTAAGTACTTACCTACCCACCTAGAGCAGGCAGGACAAGGTTGAATATCATTATATAATTAATGCCTATTAATTCAAGAATTATCTATGCTAAAAGCCAAACATAATGATTTGAGCAAGCGCCTTGCAAATCTGTCCCCGCTAATACGTAGTACCGACAGCAGGCTTTTAATTTTTCAAACAGGCGTCCTAAACTGCTAATTATTATGCAGAAACTTTGTCCAATTAGGTCCAACTGAAAGTTTTAATTTTACGAGGCAGTCATTACGAACTTTCGCTAAGGTTCATTTTAGTTTTTGAATACAAATTAGTTGAGTACCTACTCGTCTTAATAACGCAACTAGTTGAGAAGTTGAATTGATAAACTTTTCTCATTACGCTCATAGTCATACGTAAGATTTGAGTAGGTTATTACAAACGATCCTAACTAGATGTTTTGCTTTTTCGAGCAATTTGCTTGAATAACTTGAATTTGAAACTTAGTAGCAGAATGAGGCATAGCAATAATTATTCCTAATTCAAATTCCTAAATCAAAGTACTTAGAGGCTACCATTACGTTGTTAGTTAATCGTCTTGACGAAAACTTGAAATCTTGGAAATACCTATTATGTACTTCAAAATAAATGGTTACTTTCCCACGAGTCCAGCGGATCCTATTGTCATTGTAGGTAAACCTTACAATAATACATTTTTGTTCTCTATATTTTTTAGCTCACCAAATAGGTACCTACATTCCGAAAATCCGCCTTGTCTATCTCTACAAAGAAAGAAGAAAACCTTTTTTTGCAGATTTACTTATACATTGACAGAGATTAAGTGTGGGTAGGTATATACCTACATAGATCGTGAGGGTTCAAACACAGTTCAAAGAAGTCTGCAATCTTATTTGTTATTGTTAGAACTACAAAGTATAGGATTAATCCGCAAACAAAGTCTGAGCCAGCTAACGTAGCTACATAATACATTGTCGTGGCGCCCGCTAGGAATTTAATTAGGGGATTAATTATAATATGCATGAAAGTTATTTGACAGACAAAATTAAGAACTCATGTCATGGCGAGCATGCTGAATTAAAATAAAGAACATTTTGAATGAGTGGGAGGATGAGACGAGAGCTGAACGGTAGGTAGAGTACGCAGAGTACCTAAGTAAAGTTTTTGTACACAGACATCACTATCTGCCGCCATAATAATTAAATTGAATTCCTATTGAAATATCTCTCTGAGTAGGGATACCTTAATTATTATACTCCAGTTTTAGTGACGAGTGTGCCTACATATGTACCAATATCATATCAAAATAAACAAATATCATAGACATATTTTTATCTGGTTAAGCATTTATCTTAATTGGTCTACCTAATAAATAGAAAATCAAAAAATCTCGAGAAAGTCATAGCTTGAGACAAGGTAGTCAGTAGATGTGCATTATCTGGTTGGCAGATTACCTTTTTTTTTTACTTATCCCTAACATAATAATTATGATTCATTCGGATCTACATTTCGACTAGGTATATCAAACTATCCGATTTTAGTCAATCAATTGTTCACCCATTATTCCCATTATTTCACGTCCATTTTATCCAATTACACTTTTTGATATCTCATAAATAACAAAAACAATGCTATCTATTCCTAGTAACCTATGGGTATATTTGTTAATATTGACGTCTATTATGCAAGATTAATTTACAAATTAGTTTAAGCTAGAACTAGGGCTTCAAGCCTCAAGTTACATCAAAGATAAAGCATATTAAGGCTTAAAACGGTAACTAGGACTTTGTTTAACTGTTTTGTACAATTCACCCATCAATGAATTCTAGCCAAATATGAATGACGGCAAACGTAGCCTAAGTATTGTTACTTATAAACTATCTCCAAGGTCTAAACTAGGTAGGAATGCATCAGGTCAAGATTTCAATGCTTCCTATCCTATGTTTCCAAAGACTGATTCTTTGTGACTCATTGACACCCGTTATAATGGTTGGACGATAACCTTTATTAGAGCCCTCGACATATATTTTAAGCGTAAGAAAACAATAACGTGAAATCGTCCGATCTGAACCAAGGCCAGAACGTTAAATAACACTACACGGAGGAAATTAATCACTCGTTTAATAAATATTGCAACAACTCTCATTAACCGGAAAAAATGGTCGTTTATTTAACAAGGCTCTTTACGGCCTACCACTCGGATATAACAGAATCCCAACAGTAATGGCTGATCAGATATTAAAAAAGCTATGGTAATTAGTAGTTACTTATGGATGTGTTACTATTGCCTCGTAAGACAAAGGGACCATTTTTCCAGAAACCACCGGCATTCTTCGTGGAAACCGCCGAGAAAACGTGTCACCCATAGTTAGCCGATTGGTTGCGTAAACCGACGCCCCACTGCCGCCTCCACTGAACTGGAAAGCAAGGTCTCTGACCAGGCGCATTGTTTTATTTTAGCCGTTTCAGTACCATTAGGAGCAGTTAAGACAATAACACAGGAAGGGAACAACCGGACACGGGCCCCAGACGTCGCGAGAAAACTATCACGCAGACCCCAATACAACAACCGCTTCGTTCCACTGAATTTAACCTTACTATAAATAATGGCTGCAATAACGAAATGACATCAGTCGCACTACGCCGGTAGATCACATCAACAATGTTGACAACAATCGCCAAGTTCGCGATACTCGCTGCGGCGTCAGCCCAGCTGTTCCACAAAGTCGAATTGTCCGATGAAAAAACGCCATACGATTATGTGAAAGAACGCCTGGATGCCATCGGGACTGATGCGAGGAGTGGACTGCCGCTGTCAAACTCATACGAAGTGGAAGAAAGTGAAGATTACCCTGAACACATTCAAGGAGCTGCCTCTACGGTTTTGAACACTGTTACTGGCGTCGGTGTGGGTGGAGTTGGCGGTGTCGGCCTCGGAGGCGTAGGAGGCATCGGCTTGGGCCAAGGATTAGGTATTGGCGGACTCGGTGGATTAGGCATCGGAGGAGTTGGTCTTAACCAAGGACTTGGCTTAGGCCTAGGTGCTGTCAATGGAATAGGCATTGGAGGTGCTGGAGTTGGTGGTGTCGCAAATGGTGTTGGTTTGATCAACCCTGCTATCCACGGAGGCCTAGGAGTCGGTGGTATCGGTTTAGGCAATGGACTTCTGTACCATCCTATCCTAGGAGCCCAAGTTGGTGGGGGATACGTTGACAAGAGCGCGTACGACGCAGCACAAAAGAAAGGTGCCGATCAGAATGTAGAAAAATTAGAGAAGAAAGCCGAGGAAGAATCAAAACATGGTCAAGAAGGTTACCAGCAAGCTGCTGCGGCAGCTAAGGCGGAGAAAGGAGAATCTAGTTTCTACAAAGATGAGGAAGCGAAGAAGAAAGCTGCGGGTGACGAGAAATACTATGAAGGAGGACAAAAAATTGATAAACATGGTATACCACCTTTTACTACATATATTACTACATAAATATGTTACAATTTAAAATGTTCATTTATGTTATTCTGCGTATCAACAGGTGCTAACGAGGAACAGCTGAAGAAAGCGAAAAGCCACAAAAAGGGTCATGTGAGCAAAGGTTTCAAGACGTCAAGCAGCAAGAACGAAGAAGAGAAAACGGAGAGCTTCTACGATGAAGCGCACGATGAGGCAGACCACCGTGTTGCTGGACAGAATGCTCAGAACTTCGGAGAGAACTCTCAGCAAGGCTTCAAAGGTGCTCATGAGGAGAAGATACTGGATGCCAACGCGCAAGGCAAGGAAGGACATCACGTGTCCGAACAGAAGATCGATGACTCGAAAGCAAATAAGGTTAGTGAAAATGATGTAATAGTACGGATGGGATAAGTCTAGACTTTGATTGTCTTGTCTATCAGAGCTGATCAGGGACATTTGAAGCAAGTAGTACGTACATTAAAGTATGTTTGCCAGGCTACATATTATGTAGTATCTAGCTAACTTTGTATGAAGTAGGACAAACACACACCACCACCATATTAACATGTGCCCAACATGGTGAAAATTGCGCTGCATTCATAATAATATTTTCAATCTAGCAGCTTTAATTGGCTTACTCGCTCATTATTATATTCGTTCCCTCGTTAATTGGGGTCGTTAAAACATTAAAATGTAAACTGAAAAATGAATTTAAGTAATATTACTTTGTGGTTGAAAATGCAACGAGAAAGTTTGTTATTCCTTTCAAAGAGCATTAATTAACTTTTCTTGTCTTCTGCTTCAAGTACAAAGCTCTAGCCAGAAAGATTATTAGCTAATTACACAGTGAATATCTCATCTAGTCAACAGTCTTAAAGAGATTTTCGTCGAGATTCAGCCATTAATTATAATGTAAATGAAGGGGGGAGAAACCCTCACTTATAGATAATCAGGGCTCTCAAGGGAATGGAATGACAATCCCAAATGAAATTTATAAGTGAATTACATTTGTGCTAATATAATTTTACGTTATATTTATAATCCTGGAGTAACTGGTTGTAAAAGCAGATAATTATAATAAAGTAGGTAAAAATAAGGCTAATCTGAAATCACGATAAAAAAAAATTGTACTTTATACCTACTAAGGATCTGAAAGTTCTAATGACGATATAATTTGCCTTTAATACTTTGATTCAATTGGCTACAGGTGTTTTGATGACTTCACAATGCTTTTTTGAGTTTCTTTTATACCATAAAGATTTATACAAATCGAATGCAGCCGCGCCACTTTGGGATTATTCGTATTCGAATTGATTCAATTTCAGTTAATTAAATTTAAACGCATTTTGTTCTTTCTATATTTTCTCGACTGTACAGTCATAATGAACATCATTTATTTTAGTCACCACACATCTTAACTAATATTATAAAGCTGAAGAGTTGGTTTGTTTGAACGCGCTAATCTCAGGAACTACTGGTCCGAATTGAAAAATTCTTTTTGTGTTGAATAGACCATTTATCGAGGAAGGCTTTAGGCTATATAACATCACGTTGCAAATATTAGGAGCGTAGAAATAATGGAAAATGTAAAAAAAACGGGTAAAAAATAACAATTCCACGCGGACGAAGTCGCGAGCACAGCTAGTTATTTATAAATGCTAAAGGCTTCATACAGTGGAATTAGATAATGGTGATTCTACTTTAGCTAACATACGCGTTGTTGTCAACAGGGCGAATACTTGCAAAAGGGATACAAGGGTGGAGCCGAGCTTCTGGAGAAGTTCAACAACCTCGGAGCTCACGCCGTGCACGGCCACCAAGAGGCCAGCGGCGGCTACCAGCAGAACAAAGGGATCTTGCCCATCCATCGTTAACCATCTTTGATTTTCCAGCCGTTGATTTACAAGCTTAATAAATAAATGTTTTGAACTTTTGGTACGTTGATAGAGCGTTTGAATTTTTAACCCTTAGAAATGTTCAGTCTGTCCACATCATCCGTGTGGTTTCTGGATTTATAATACAATCACCCCATCTCATCCCATAGATGTCGTAGAAAACGACTAACCTGAGGAACCTTGTACCCAGTTAACAGCGTTTACTGGGTACAATTACCTACCTACTGCAGTCACGAACTCGCCTGCCAAACTAAAGTTCATTCAAATTATAATTTCTAGCGTTTTAATTGGCTAGTGGCCTGTCAGTGACCTGTCAGTCACTATTTTCTTAACGCGAATGAACTATAAGGCAAAACCATCTCAAAGGGCAATTGTCATTTGGGGAAGCCTATGTCCACGATAGACGATGTCTAGACGATGATGACACTTTTACATAACTTTTATGACGTGATGCGATCATTTTTATGAATACGATTTGGAAGTGCTAAATTATTAGCTTTTAATACATTTTGATATTTTAAATACGTAGTACAGTTTAATAAAGCCAATGGATGGACGAGCTAAAATCTACTGGAGCAAGAGTACGTTAACACAAACATCCTTCTAATACATGTGATGCATGCTGATAAGTATAAAATTGTTGACAAACTAATTAATGTACAGATTCAGCAATCACATCTGCCATAGAAAAGTAATTATAACTTTTATTGGCTTTAATCCAATTTGAATACTGATTTCCCCGGGGATTGGAGAAGTTCAAACGGTAAATATAAATAGAACTGAATGATATGCAGGTTTCTTTGGCACATCAAACACTGCCAAAGGAAATATTACCTAAAATAGTTATATAAATTTTTAAACAAAAAAATATTTCAGTATGTATTCAAGTTAATTTTATTGGCATGCAACAAAATTTTCAATCTTAAAACTACTTTATTAATATTAAAATACAAGTTTATCAGACAAACAGGACTTAAGTCATTCAAGGTGACAACAATAACCACTTCTTACAAACAATTGTTCTCATACGAAGAACTGTTTATAGGCGAGAATTGGTCACATTGTTACTTTAACAGACGAAGTAATATAGTCAAATTAATAAAAACAATCACTGTATGAAATTAATACAAAATCAACCAAAATTTGTCCTCATAATATTAGTTTTTCTGTTAAATAAGCATTTTTTGTCATAACCGTTGCAATACACAGGTGTTCTGGGACTATTTGTGAAGTAGCCAGACTCCACGCTGTTAGCACTTAGGATGGACCTAGAAAAACAAACGTAGTGAGTTTTATGGTTAGGTTAGCCAGTCAATAAATGAATAAAAGGCGAAAAGTTCCTCTTTGCCCTTTTCTTTCTTTAACTTTTTTACTCAATAACGGATAACGTGTTTTCAAATGCTGAGTTCTACATTTCCCTTAAGATCATAACGTCCACATAATGAATGATAAGTACATGATCACACATCAATGTTCACTTAACTTGTTATTTTCTCAGATCGTCAGAACCCTCAAGTCAAAATGTACTCTCGCTTAATACTTTTTTTCCTTAAGAAACTTATTACACGGTTTAAGTGATTTGTTATGACTTGTTAGTAGGTAATTGAGAAAAACTTGATTTGAATAATTGTTTTAAGTATTGCAAAAACGCCAGATTTATCTATAGGTATTTCTGAACATTACATCAATTTAAAAAGATAAATCAGATGTTCATTATTTCATTTGTATTCTGTGCAAATAGTATGCAGATGCGAAATTCACTTTGTATCATTTTTTTGAGTGGCTTGTGTACCTACACGAGTACGCACCAATCAATACCTACACAAAAGCTTTACATACAAGATTCTTATTTTAATGTGTAGCATGAAATTAACATGTCAATAAGTACCATGTTTCATGTGTTTACCAATACATAGATCTATAAACTACAATGAAATCTTGTTCAATAATATTTCGCCAAATTATCAACAAACAGTATGTACATCTATTATATAGGAAATACTTAGGTATCTTAAATATAATACCTACACATCTTAATGCAGATAACTAGCAGATATTATATTCTAAACGACCTTAACATCACCCGTAATTTCTAAACGGACGTTTTACGCCACATTATCATAACGCAATTTAGCGTTATTTTATCTAAAATTCGGAGCTAACAGGAAAACGTCTCACACAAACGTGGCGGTCATATTAGAAGCCTGATAATGGCATATTAATACTTATGCTAAACGTATTGCGCGGTATTAAGTCCCGAAGTGAATTTAACCAGCTATAAATCTTTCAAATGCGGTGTTATGGATTCTATAGCGTAAGTTTTTGTACGTACGTGACTCGGTCGGAGTGATATTCTTGTGAGTCGCATACCAATTGAACCTTTTAGGTATTAGGGGAGCTGATATAATTGCTTTCATTTTGCCATTTTGGTATATTTTATTATTAATTTATTTGAAGTGTTAATTAAAATTGTCCAAATTTATGTTTTAGTTTTTAAGTCCTATCTAGATGTATAATTTTGTGTGCACCAAATAAATGGTTTCTTTTCTATTCTATTCTTTCTACAAGATTTTTACATTATTTTGTTTGACTCTACAAATCAACAATTCTGCACAACCTATCTAAGTAATTGATATTCTGTTAAACAGCAAAATTATGTAAAGAAATTTAGAACCTGAGTGCGGATGACCTACCGAGCGTGAAAAGCTATTATCGGGGTACCTAACGTCGCAAAAAGCCGATATAATTTTCTGAAACTACGCTAGATTTTGGCTTATCATGGGCTAAAATTTGTTTCGCTTCAACCTTTTTGAGTCACATTGACTTTAGAAGGGTGTAAGAAACACTTATAAGGCCATTAGTGAATGATATACAAGAACAACATTTTAATTTGCCCTGTAACAGGATTCAAGAACTTCTAAAGGAAGTTGGTAACCATCGTACAAATCTAAAGTGTACGTAAGGCCTCACTTAAAGAGATGCGGGTAGTTACGCATCGGTGTTCGCTTAACAGACCCGGAAATCACGAATATACCTACGGCGAAATATGGAAGCGTTACTTACCTACTTTGCTCGATCTGGGGCTCCCCGTATGTTGTGCATTTGCACTCATCACTCAAGTCATCATCATCACTTCGTCACTCCCCTTAACCTGTAGACGCCCTACATTACATTTCACTCCCGAGAAGCGGGATAACTCCAGAACTCGTTTCCCTCAACGGTTGTTGGCGGCCCATAGCCGTTCAGCTTGCTAATTCAGACCAGGATCGAGCAAAGTGGCGAACAAGATTTCCAGCAGACTACGAGAGGCTGGTGGCGTACTTAGGGAGCGTTGAAGTATTACGTGCGACACGTCACGAGTTGTAAGACGAACGCCATGTGCGTTACAGCCTCTGTAACGCATCGTAACGTTTTACAAGCCCGTATTACTTGACGTATTATTTGCTTTATATAATACTTGGACGCTCCCTTACTAGGTGCAACATAAAGTAATAAACAAAAACATTCGCGAAGCTTGAATCAGGCTAACGGGATACCTGACACATTGTTAGAGGTTCTTTAAAAAGTTGGTGTACCCGGCCGACTCGGGGGTGGGAGGCGAGAATACTGTCGACGATATTTTGTTGGACGTATTCGACTTCTGCAACAATAAAATAATTACTTAAAAGACTAATTGAAGATTAATTCTCTTTCCACATCTCGTTTCCTCCTTCCTAAAAATCTGAGTCTTTGGAACCGGGCGTAAAACGGTCTTTATGCGGTCAGTTGATTGAGCGTCATATTTCCTGGACTTTATACGCTTAACGTTTAAGATACCAGACAAGTAACCAAATCAATAATTTTGTCTATTACCATGCCCTGCCTGTAAGATAAATCTGGTACCGACTAATCCGGCAACGTACCTACGAGTATACAATGTACTAAAAAATAATACCAACTACTGAAATATAATTTGTACGAGTTATAAGCGTCATAATAATAAACAAATGACAATAACTGTATTAATAAAATACATCATGATAGATAAAGTTGTAGGTACCTGACTTTGCCCACTGAAATAAGCGGACCTCTGCTTGCTGATTCTCGTAGGGGTCACCAAGTTCGACTGATAATGCTGTAAATGTATGTAGGTACTGTTTTATCTATCAGTTACTTAATAGTTAATCTATTTGGGAATATCCCGTGTCCAGAGTATGTTTGACAAGAAATATTTCCTCAATATAGGTAAGTAATTAGAAACAATAATAAATAATGAAATATATGCCACACTAGGTCACACAGCGCCATCTAGTCCCAAACTAAGGTCTCCAGTTTAGAAGTTTTCGGCCCCAACCGTGGCCCCAACAGTCGCTATGTCAGAGCACATAGTAAGAACAACAGATGGTAGTTTGGGCCGTCCTGCCCCTTCAGTCTCCTAGTCCTCTGAACTATATCCGTAACCTTGGTTTGTCTATAGACCTCCTTCATCATTCTGACTCAATCTCGTAGAGAAACGCCGAGCATAATAATTTTAATGATAAATTATTTATCAATTTAGGCAATATTAGTAAGTTGAAATCACTGACATTCAGCCAAAGTAGACTGGTTTCCAAAACAATTCTCCAACGAGCAAAATCCCTGCATTGACTTCTTATAAAAAGCTCTTTGGTTCCAAAAATATCCGACGTATTTCTCGAACTTTGCGGGAAAAGTAATAATATTGGTTTGGCAGGTCGCGATTATTTTCGGCTTTACATCACTTTCTCGCTTTTACGTTTGAATTATGTCCCCAAACCCGACCAACCGTTAATCAAAAATCAACTTGGCAAGTTAAAGGTACCTATTGGAACTTATGTTTATTAGATCATCGAGCAAATTAATTTTAGGAACCCGCCGTTTCGTTTCAGTGAGCATTCCCTTCGAGCGCGCCTGCGGACGGTCATGAAAAATTGATGTGGGTGGACCTCCTTTGATCTTGGTTAACTTTGCTACTCGCACGGAAGGTGGAGTTCAGAATGTAGGTGTTTATTTAAAAAACGCGGTTTTTTGGACTGGGTACATTATTTTTGGCCTAATAAAATCCTAAGAGCATTAGCAAACTCTTTTTAAACGTTGTATGTAACGAATACAAAATGTGTCGTGTACACCGAACTAAACACCACTAATCAAAAATATAGGTATGTGAGTATTCTTCTTGATGGCTTTTTTTATTTGTTTATAGTATTGTGAAAGATCATAGATAGCTATAATTTAGAAAACTGACCCCGTTGGATAACTTCAAGTAAGATCAAAAATAAGATTTCTGTCATCGTAATTCCAGTACCATCCCAGTTACGTCGTTATTATTGGGTCCGAAGACTAGAAACCTTACTATAACAATCGAAAACACTACTACACGAGATTGTGTGATTGTTATATGTAGTAGTGTGATCTTACATAAGAACTAACATGAAGATGAGCAAAAGGTCGTAGTTCGGTTTTTATGGCTCAAAACCTTCCGCGATCCTTCCATTGAATAATTTTTTCTTGTTAGTTCAATTGTCATACTAATCCTAGTACCTATTTATAGCAAAGGAGATTTTCAGCCATGACATTCTAAACTCGATGCATACACCACTTTTCAAAAACTTAATGTAAAAGTTGCTCTTAATGTTTTCTTTAAGGAATTTATCCTTAAGACTTACATTGTACGGAGTACTTTTTGCAGGCCTCTTGTAACACGGCGTGGTCTGAATGAAGCTTGGAGAGATGTTGGAGCCTGGTGATATCGGGATGTTAAATGGAGAAGATTGTTCTGGAAAAAATATATATTTTTAAACATTAAATTTCTTATCCTAAACGGCAATGTATAAATAACAAAAACGACTACGTACATACTTTGATTGGTTAAATAAAAAAATAAAACAATAGTTTCACTTTTTGTCATATGAAAAACATCAATTTAAATAAGAAGGTACTTTTCTCTTTACCTGACAAAAGATTTAAAATTTAATACAACATGTTTATCAAAAAAGGTTCATGAATAACTTTTCGTTTAAAAAAGCACTAGAAATCTTACTCGATGTGTTAGCAAGTTGGGCCTCCAGGCTCTTTATAGTTTTCTGGTATTCTCTTAGTTGTTTATGCTGTTTTTGACAGAGTTCCGTCATGCGTTTTAATTCTGTGCGGGCGGTATAAAACTTTTTCGTCTGAAAATAAGTTCATTTTATGTTTGACTTTCTTTTCCTCCTAACGACACACGTAAACAACTAGGTATTCAGTATCGTCTAAGCCATACCTATATTACTTTTTCATCATCATCATTTTAACATGCCTCTGATACACTTGAATTAGCTACTTTTCATTAACAAATGCCACAGGTAATAATTGTGTTAAATATTTAATAAATAACGTTACAATTATAATCTTTTAGGCTAGCTACTTACTGATTGGAATAGGTACGACAGTAATCTTCGCCTATGTTGTCTCTGAAACTGCAGCACTTCACAAGTCTTCTTAATTATTTCTTCCGGGTCTGTAAAGTAATCTTGGATCTCTGGTTTCATCTAAAATTATACTTTTGATTAATGGAATAGTCAAAACTATTTTTTGTGCTATCATTTTATTAATTTTAGTTAGCGATACTAGGTAGCTATACCTACCTAGGTACCTTCTTTAGCTACAAAATACTTACATCCGGAACAAGTTTCATAATAGAACACGGCAGTCGACAAACTATACACGTACTTTCGGTCCCACCTATAACAGCATCAATACTTTAAAGCAATTCTATAACAGCATTAAAATATGTTTAACATCAAAATAGCTTTATCAGCATTAAAATATGTTTCTCCAAAAATAAGTTCATAAACTAGATTTAAATGGAAAACACATACCATTGTCCAAACAATTGTTGCAAAACATGTGACCGCATGATGTTAAATGAAGTGTGATTCCTGGTTCAAGCTGAGAGAAACATTTATTACAATGAATCCAGTCCATTATGTTTTTCAATACAAATATAACATCTTGAAGTTATAACAAACATTTTAATACAAGACACTAACTTTTTAAATATAGCGCGCCATATTTAATTGTTTTTTTTAAGTGTTTTCTTTTTACGGCCTATGACATTAAGTTTACATCTATTTTTATTTTGACTCTACACATGTACCGAACTATTTTCTTTAAGCATTTTATAAATAAAAATCTCTTTTTGTAACGGACACTCGGGAAATTTTTAATATGAAAAATATATTTATTCGGTAACAAGTAATAAAGCATAAATACTAAATACCTACTTAAATTTATTTAGTAGGCATTTGTTCTTATGTACTTTTGTCGCAGTATCTAAGCACACAGAAATTATTTTTAAATTCAAAAATTGCCTGTGGCAATAAATGTCTCCATTAAAAAGAAAATAAATAAAATATTATATTTACTAAACATACTCATTCTACACAAAGCCGTAGCTCTGTAGCAGACAAGCAGTATTCCTACTACGTGCACATTGGACACTGTGCCAACAAGGTGCGATAACTCACACATAACAAGTGGGAACCATAAGCGGCACAGTGCCCCGACTCGTTTTAAATTGAACATTGTTAAGATAGTATGAATATATAAAAGAAGACACTTGTCCATACCGGCTAGTAACAACAATCGGTACGCGAGTGGTCAGATGTGATTCTGATCATGGCTTTAAAAAAGTGTATCGTACTGCTTTTATTCGTGGCCAGTATTAACTGCAAAACGTCATGTAGGTTTTGATCGTATTATTGTTATCGTAAAAGTGTTCAGTGTTATTTTTAGTAATAACAATAAAACTTAATGTTGTGTTACGTATACGAGTAAAATGCTTTCGATAATTTAATAATCATTAGTTGTCAAGTAACAATCATATTACTCTAAGGAATTTTCTTTACAAATGTTTGTTTGGTAATAAAAATCATGGTCATAAAACAAAAATGAATTATCCAAATAGCGGTAGTCCAGTATTTTAGCCATTTTATAGTGGGTAGCAAAACTAAACAAAATACCACAATAATTTTTTTTATCCACTCGAATGTATGCGGTTACTACATACTCCGGCGAAAAAATAAATAAAAAAGCAGTATATTGTAATCGGGTAGTATGGTCTCCAAGAGCACTACTTCGAAAATACACGTCTTTGCTTAAAAATATGGCTTAAAATCGCATAACGCAAGATGTAAACCGTTCCGTTCATTCACAACGCATTTGACAAATCATAACACGGCCATTTTGAATTGCCGCGGAACCGAAAAAAAAATAGTGTCAAGCCGTCTGTTGACAAGCGCGCGTATCTCACGACGTGGCTCGGTGAAATGTGCTATTATGTTAATATTACTGTTTATTTCTACATGCAGTGTACTTAAAATTAAACTCTGATTAGTGTGTTATTAAAATGTGTAACTGGTGTTAAGTAATAAAACTCAAATGTGATATTATTTGGCCTTTGAAAAAAAGTGGTCTTCACTCATCTTCACTCAGGTATCGTGACTTTATTTTTCGTTTTTCTTGTTATTAACTAAAACTATCTGTAAATGTTTAAAAACAATATTGTTTTGTATAGTTTTTGCTACCCAACACAGTTTTGGTTTCTGGATACGTGGTGGTTACTTCGGCTACAATAATTGTTTTTAACGCAAGGTACATAGCGCGCGTAGTCTGATGACGAGTAACCATGTTTTTACGTCGTGGGTCTGTGAAAATATGCTAATTATTTTAATATTACTGTTTATTTCTACATGCAGTGTAGTTCAAATTAAACTTTGATTAGTGTGTTATTAATATGTGTAACTGGCGTTGAGTAATAAAACTCAAATGTTATATTATTTGACCTTTGAAAAAAAGTGGTCTCCACTTAGGTATCTCGTTAGGTATTTTCCTTTTTCTAATTTTTAACTAAAACTACCTGTAAATGTTTAAAAACAATATTGTTCTGTATAGTTTTTGCTACCCAACGCAGTTTTTGTTTCTGGATACGTGGTGTAATTCGGCTACAATTATTTTTT
Source organism: Conogethes punctiferalis (assembly GCA_031163375.1). NCBI lineage: Eukaryota > Metazoa > Arthropoda > Insecta > Lepidoptera > Crambidae > Conogethes > Conogethes punctiferalis. The sequence goes on from CM062086.1 coordinate 5,356,152, forward strand.
TATTGCAAAATACATACGAGTAGGTGTTTTGTAATACGATACCCACAGGTGACATAGATGTGAAAACAAGTATTGCGCAAAAAAAAAATTGAGACATTCCAGTGGATATTGTGTGTATCGGCGTGCCTGCTATCAAAATGTTTCAAGCACCACTATCTTATTATTAAAGGTCGTGATTTATTTGCAGATAAAATATGCGTCCCCGAAAAATACATGAAAGCATGCGAAGATATGCTGGAAATACCGACCAAGAGTAAGGCCCAGTTAAAATGTATTCCCGCCAGAGACAGGTGAGCACCTTAACCTACCTCATACTCGTATATTTAATTTAAAAACACTATGTACTAAGTGTACTTAGTATGTGGCTGTATAGTTCTATATTCCATTGCAATTTTTCAATATTAGTACTTTTATAAAAAAAAAATTACCTCCATTACAGATGTTAAATTTATATTGTACTTTGAATTTTATCATAAATTTGTGTTGTGTGTGTAATCTTCATATTTTATAACTAATTAAATAGATAACTCGTTCACTTTACATTAATAATGTTGGATTAATGATGTCTAATATGGTATGTTATAGAAAACAGTACTTTGTAATTTTTATTGGTTAATTTTTAGTTCAAATCTCTTTGTAGGTACGAGTAAGAATAGAATAATGTTTTAACTCCCACTTATATAGGTAATTTTACCTACATTGTATAATTATTCATATTTATTGCACATTAGTTAAAGCATTGTACAAAAGTCGGATTTAATGAATTTTTGATAGCATTAATGCAAAATAAAAACATGAAGACCATGCAAATCTGGGTGATATAATAATCGATTAAAATGTTGTAACCTGTGGTTGTTATGTGGTTTCGAACCATAAAAAGAGAGGACAAATGAGAGGGATTTATGGGGCAAAAATACGCGATCCGTTCAACGAACGATCGTTTTCGTTTTTTGTACCTAGTAGAGCCCCAGAACACATATGCACATAAGTATTTATAAAAATATTCACGCTTGCCAATGTGTAGGTATAATAAAAAGGACAGTTATGTACTTCTACCTCAAGTTTGAAATTGCAATCAACCAATTCAACTATTGTATCGTATCGTCGTTAAAAAGGGGCGCAAACTTTATTACCTACTAGGTACCTACTTGAAGTTACCGCTAAGTTTAAATTTCGAACAAGAAAAGAAAAAAGTGTCATGTCAAGATGCTAATGTCCAGTATTTGTATTCAACACGCGTGCTCCTACGTGCTAGACATGTAAAGCAGATATTTGTCTGAGAGGAACTTGGATAATGCTTATTTTTTTGGCTCCATAGCGACCAGATTTCGGAATCGGGTCTCAAGAGTTTGTTTATTTGCGCTTCACAAAAACAAATAGGTACCTATGTAAAGTAGGTATATACGAGGAAATTTAAAAATAATAAATAAGTACCTATATAACGAAATAGTTTTTATCTTGCCATTCTCTACCTAAAGGTGGTCTTAAAAAGATCGCTCATAACGATATGATCGCCTAGATAACTTTGTCTAGTTTCAAGTCGATTTTTTGGTTGCATTAAAGAGTCTATCTATCTAAATAGAACACCACATCTCATCCTGTAGGTGTCTCAGAAGACAACTAAGGGAGTATCAGGGAAAGGCCGCACTGCGGCGGCCGGTGCACTCTTTAGTTAGTTACAAATAAAACCCAGTGCGGTCACCAACCCATCTTCCAAGCGGGGTGACAAAGGCAAATCCCCCCAAATGACTATTGACATGGGATGGGGAATGTAAGGGAGCGGCCTATCATCTTTTCGCTTCCAGCCAACCTCACCTGCCCGTGGTGCATCCTGGCGAATAACAAACGAGGCACAGCGCTGGCAACCGACTGGTGGCGGTATGAAGCTAAATACTACAAACCGGAGACGGGCAGCAGCGTCACCGGAGCGAGAAGCTACGCCCTGCGATCGCCAACCCGCCTGCCCAGCGTAGCGATTATGGGTATATCCTCCAGATGTTTGCCCTAAGTGGCGAACAACTGGAGAGGCCTATGTCCAGCAGTGGACTGCAATAGGCTGATGCTGATGACTATTGACATGTTCACACGTTGATGATGATGTATGTTATGTTCGCAGGATGGAGTGCCTAAACTACATCCAGCAGAGACAAGCGGACTTCGTGCCCGTCGACCCTGAAGATATGTACGTGGCTTCCATGATCCCTAATCAGGATTTCGTGGTGTTCCAGGAATACAGAACTGATGATGAACCTGATGGTAAGTAAAATATGATAATTACCTTGTTTTTGTTTGGGAATTCGTTAGCCAGGGTCACGATTTCTGCGGTGGGAGTGTGACTGACGCCTCCCGAATAAAAGGGATAATATTGAAAAAGATAAAGCATAAGTACTTACCTATTATGTAGTCTAAAAAACCGGCCAAGTGCGAGTCGGACTCTCGCACGTAGAGTTCCGTACCAATATACAGCTAAATAAATGTTTTTCTTTACGTTTTATTATATTGGAGTTAATTAAATGAAAAAATTAGGTAATTTGATTTATGACGTTTAAAAAAAAAACTACTGGCTAGATTTCACTCAAACCAAATTTCGTTAGTAGTTTTCATAGTGATACACATGATATATTTTTTTCAGTTTTATCATGCCCATATTTTAGAAGTTACGGGGGGGGGGGGACACTCATTTTACCACTTTGGAAGAGTCTCTCGCGCAAACTATTCAGTTTAGAAAAAAATGATGTTAGTAACCTCAACATCATTTTCAAATACCTATCCATAGATACCCCACACGTATAGGTTCGATGAAAAAAAAAAATTTCAGTTTCAGTTCTATGTATGGGGAACCCCAAAAATTTTGGATTTTTTTCTGATTTTATTTTAAAATCTTAATGCGGTTCACAGAATACACCTACGTACCAAATTTCAATAATGTAGCTCTTATAGTTTCGGAATAAACTGGCTGTGACATACGGACGGACAGACAGACAGACAGACAGACAGACAGACAGACAGACATGACGAATCTATAAGGGTCCCGTTTTTGCCATTTTGGCTACGGAACCCTAAAAAACCGGCCAAGTGCGAGTCGGACTCGCGCACCGAGGGTTCCGTACAAACCTGCAAGGTTTACAAAGTTCGTTCATTACAGTTTGTTCTTCTAAAAATTTAAGGTTTTCAGAATTTTTCCTTTATGTGTGCTATAAAACGTTGCTTCATGCCAAATTTCAAGATTCTAGGTCGACTGGAAGTACCCTTTAGGTTTTGATTCCCTTGCGAGTACTTGCGAGTTTCAAAATATGCAGCTTAAATTGCTGTTTCTTTTGATTGCGTTGACATAGAAGTTTGATTTTGTTACAGCTTAAAGGTATTATAGACCTGAGTATTTGGTATGAATTTCAATTTAATACCTCCACGCGTTCCTGAGAAAAAGGGTCTTGACAGACGGACGGACGGACGGACAGACGGACAACAAAGTGATCCTATAAGGGTTCCGTTTTTTCCTTTTGAGGTACGGAACCCTAAAAATATAAAAGATATGAAACATGTAGGTACTAGGTACGTATGTGTACAATATAAGACACAGCTACACAGTGCAACAAATATATTCAAGCCATAATAAAACTGTATCACTATTGAGTAATATTCAAATTGGAGAAAGTTGATTGAAGCTCAGACTTCTTTTGTATCAACTTATGTTATACAAACACACAATTGTATACCTAAGCTTGTGTGGGAGGCACTTTAAATAAAAACAACTTCCTACTTAGGTACTGTCTACAACAGTCACATTACATATGACATGCAATAAACATTTGAATTTGAATACACGATGCGTTTATTGATAAAGCAGAAATACTTACCTTCTCAAGTACCAATAAGGTGGGATTTTTCAATTGATGGATAAGGTTCATCTTACTTGTCTGTCTATTAATAGGTAAAAGGTGTGTGGTGTATGAACCCTGAGGTATGAGGGGTTGTGTCCTGGAGGATAATTGAAAGAAGCGTGTGCTTACTGGATAGCGGTTTATTCCGGACTGAAATGTCTAATACATTGTTGCCCTACCTTTACTCCATACTTATATTAAATGGTAGGTATCTACCTACATTACAGTTTGCACAACTGATTGCAAAAGCCAAGATGTATTCGCAAAATCTAATGTGTGGTCGGCATTGGGGATGCATTACCTACGTCTACGCTATTCAGAACACTAAGGAAACATCATCATCATCAGCCTATTGCAGTTCACTGCTGGACGACATAGGCCTCTCCAGTTGTTCGCCGCTTAGGGCAAACATCTGGATGATATACCCACAATCGCTGGGCAGGCGGGTTGGCGATCGCTGGATTTAGCTTCTCGCTCCGGTGACGCTGCTGTCTGTAATCGGCCTGTGGTATTCAGGTACGCCTTCAATCGTGATGGTTCTACCGGCACCAGTCGGTTGCTAGCGCCTCGTTTGTTAATCGGCAGGATGCACCACGGGCGGGTGAGGTTGGCTTGGATGGAGCAACAATGTGATAGGTAGCTCCCTTACATCCCTAAACATATTAGATGTCGATGTCTAGGTATACTTTGTCACTGTCAAATTATCGATATCGAAAAAGTCTGTTTCAGCAGTGTTCTGAATAGGGAGGGCTAAGAGAGGGAAATTCAATCAACTCGTAAGGCCGACTCCTGCCAAATCTCGTTTTTCGCTGCTGCCACTTGGGAACCTTCCATACCTAGGTAGGTGGATAGGTATCCATCATTGGTTTTGCGAGGACAGTGCTATACCGATCACGTTGTTTGGTCCTGCTACGAATATCAAAATTATAAAGTAACTACAAAAAAATCAAGTCAAAACACTTTAATCTACATATTTATCGGTTGTTGTCTAGCTGTCCGTACAAAACAAGCTCTTTCATATTCGATCGCGATCCAATACAAGCGTCCCGAACTAGTTTTTTTTTCTTCAACGAGTTAAATTACAAACCCGACCCCACTTTATATTCTCTTCTCCAATAACATGCATGCGGCGCGCGACTATGGTTCCTTTGTTTGTCTGCCGTTGCATAATTCAACAAATGACAGTGTAACATTTCAAAATCTGATTTTTCTTGTTTTTTTGTAACCTCCTGAAAAATAAAAAAAAGCATAATGAAACCTCCGGTTTTTCAACAAAATGACAGTGTAACATTTTTTTACCATAAGCTCAAACATGCTATGGACCTACCTACATATATTCAGATTTTTATTGTCTATTTTTTTTAGTCATCTGAAAATTTAAAAAAAAGATTAATGAAATCAGTGGGTTGGTTTTAAAAAATATGATGGGACCAACAGGGGATTAAGTTGACAAGTATGTATACATAAAGTTTGTTTTGTTAAATAGTAAAGACGGTTTTCACAGTACGAGTACCGAGTAGGCGAAATAAATAAACTAATAGACACTTACGTATGTAAATGATGATGATTTACATTTTATTTCATTGAAAATCTTACCTGCCAATCTTAGATACCGCGAAGTAAATTCCCAATTTTCTACATTTCGTAAGTTTCTATATTGCACATATCGCTCCAAATAAACTTCACTGGAGGCTCTCTGTCAGTTCTTTTGTACATTGTGACGGTTGTATGTGGACGTAAAAAGTAATGAAGCCTGTGCTGCATATTGCGCCGCTTCCAACACCTCGGCCACTGATTGAATCTTGGAATGCATTCGTTGGAATACGGGAGAACATTCTGTTATCAACGAAAGAAAACAGACAAGACAGTATTAATAAAAATTGTAGTACTTACATATTGGAATAAGCAAATGTTAAACGCTGATTAAAAAAAAAACAGCCCGTTTAAGAATGTGATACTAAATGATGACAGAAAGTTTGAAAACTTGTTTGCTTGTGGCTAAAATATAAAAACAATATCTTCTTTTCGTCAAATATCACAACCGTAACGTGCACTAAAAATACCTAAACTTAGTTTTACAGGAAAGATAATAAGTTTACAAATAAAGATAGAATATTATCTGATAACCTATAGACGCTGTTCAATAACAAAAATAAGCTAATGATTCCAACGAATCAAGCAATAGCCAATGCCTGCAATTATTCTAAGTTTTGCCCAGAATTCCTAAGTTAAAAATGTATCAGTATCTATTCTGTCTGTATTTTATTTTATGTTTATGTTTTGAGCTTCTGGAAGCAAAACGATGAATAAATTAATTTTAATTTACATGCCTTTAGTTTATAAATTTAGCGTAGTTTTACCTCAGTATTATAACTACTGATATTTACATGCTCTTTCAATAGTAGCTAAATAGGAATAAGATGCTCACTTTCTGTAAGACCTACATTGCATATGTAACCACCCTATTTATGTGTAAATAAAGATTTTTGTATTTGTATCACTTACTTTAACAGGTTGGCTTAATTTACAATACATATACAAAGACCTGCTTCCCCTCGATCTCATAAATAAATAAAATTCTAACATCAATTACAATGTTCTATTTTAGCGGAGTTCCGTTACGAAGCTGTAATACTGGTTAAGAAGGATCTTGCCATCGACAACTTAGATCAGCTGAAAGGACTGAAGTCATGTCACACTGGAGTCAACAGGAACGTCGGTTACAAGGTAATAATCAAATTATGTTTACCGCAGAACAAAACATTAAACAGAACGTTTACATATTTTTTCCAATATAAATTGGAAATAATGTAATACAGGTTGGTACCTAAGTACACACCTACCTAACGTAGCTACATACCATTGGCGTTTTACGAAATTAAAAGAAAACTCCCTATATTCATCGCCATTTTATGCCGAAATTATTTTGAAAGCTTGCTAATGTAATAACCTTCTCGTACTTATATGTAACTTCCACCTCTGTACATTTCGAAAGTTATTTCGCAAAGTAAGTAACGTATCATTTTTAAAGAGTTAGAGTTAAGAGTAACCCAAAATATATGAAAACTGCAAGCTTTTATATTTTTTCTTTTTGGACTTTAAATTTATTTATACATCACTTTTCATCATTATTCTAAGTGTATGTACACTTTCTTTTGCATACTTGCGTTTTATAGTACCCGACTCGACTCTATAAACTTTTTTCGCCTAACAAAACTACCTACTCTAAATCTAAGCACATAAGCCTTCATAAAAATAGGGAGCCTTAGTAGATATTAGGTATATTAAAACATCAGAATTGTAATCAGGGTTTTGTCACGCCAGATGTTGTTGTCCTGAAAAAGTTGTGAGAAAATCCTAGCGACAAAAATATCTTCTTTCAGTCATAGTAGGTACTTAATACTTTTGAGAACTAATGCCACCATAAGTGGTAGATGTAAAATTAAATGTTGTAACAAAAGCTGCACCTAATTGAACATTGTCTCTTATATTTTCATTAAAATCTTGCAACTTCTTAAAGTTAATTCTTGAGAGCACAAAGTTTTCTATTTCGAAGTTTCAGAAGTCCTTAGCGACAATGCAATAAAGTTGTCAACTCAAATTGTTTTGAGCTCAAAGTATTTTCCCAGGGTTTTCTCCGCTCTTCGGGGAATCCTATTTCTTTGCAATTTCGTATCAATATAAAAGTAGTTAAAGACGATACGACGGACAGGAGGCCACTCGGGATTTCGCCTTAAATCTGGAGGAAGCGAATAGAACAGGAAACGTGAAACAATATTTAGACTCGGAGCGAAGGTTGAGATTCGCCGGGGATTTCGTTTTAAGCTGAATTTGTTCGTTCAAATCACAACCTGAGCTGTCGCGATTCAACTCGTAATGTTCTCGAATTGAAAATCCGTGATTTCCTTTTGAGCAGCTGAAAATGGATTCCGAAAAATGTGCTTTATCAGGTAGACAGGCATTGTCAGGAAAAGGAAATGCTCACATGACCTAGAAAAGTCTGCAGGGATTGTGGCATACCGTTAACTGGATTGAACTTTCAATCAAACTCAGTGGTTGGGAAAAATTTAAGTTCCTCCTGAAAGTTAAAATTGGAAAGCGAATTTCTACGCTAGAAGCATATAGATAGTAGGTGCAGTATAACAGAAACAGGTTATAATGTTATGTGGAGAGGAATAAGAATACAGACCTACAAGGATGTTTTGACACATTAAGTGACATTAAGATGTCACTTGAAATAAAAATGTCGAAAACCAACATCAAAAGTGACATTTTTATGAAGGATGTGGTTGGTTCCGGATTCGGGTACGTGCCAAAACATCCTTGTCGGACTAGAAGCACCTACTTAGGTACTTTAATTTGTTAATTGAAGCAGATGTAACATCGCTACCGCCGTACAGCTGCGTCATATTAATTCACAGAAGAGATGTATTCATAAAATATAACGTAATATTCCACATGACACCCCGAAAACATCAACCGGATGAATAAACAGAAAACATAGGGTGACATTGACATATTACCTCCGACACGAGTTTAATGTAAAAACAAATTAGGTACACCGAGACATGAAATGCCTGAATGAAATATTTCTCTCGTATTCCCCGAATGGTGTATTTCACTATCAAAATGATTACAAACAGCAGGCGGGGTGGATGTCGAAATGATTAATTTTACACATCTGCTACGCTCATGATCCAATTTGAAGCCGCTTTTGCGGAGAAAATATGTTTTTTACGATTACCTTACCCATCTACGAGTACGGTACATATTAGTAAAATTGCGATATGTGAAATTCGTAGTAAAAGTTATTCTTTATGCTACATAAGTCAAAGTCAAAGTCAAAGTCAAAATACCTTTATTCACATAAACTTAAAATAAGCACTTATGAATCGTCAAGTAAAAAATAATGTAAAAATATAAAAGGTAATGTAAGAATGTGAATAAAAGCAATTTAAAAGAAGCTACCGCCGTGTTCGGAAGGTAGATTTCTACCGAGAAGAAACGGCAAGAAACTCGGTAGTTACTCTTTTTAAATCGCCAATTGTTACATGATTTGGTATTACAACATTTTTTAATATTTTAAAGTTACACAATGCAAAATAAAAGTTGAGTCTATACAATGCAAAGTTTACTACGAAGCAGCAGTCCAGGAGATGTCGTCGTTGAGGAAATCTTCTACTCTATAATAGCCCCCTTTTATAAGTAAGGACTTTATGTATGATTTGAATTTGTGAATGGGCAGTTCAACAATATGCTCCGGTAACCTGTTGAACAATTTGATACCCAATCCTACAAACGACCCACTCACCTTACTCAGCCTCAGACGTGGAACGGCAAGCTTGTGCTTATTTCTAGTGTTTAAATTATGATTATCTGAATTTTTATTGAATTGACTTAAATGTTTACGTACATAAACAACACAGTCAAAGATATACTGTGATGCTACCGTCATTATGTTAATTTCTTTAAAACGTTCTCTAAGTGATTCGCGTGTCTTTAAACCATATATAGCGCGGATGGCCCGCTTCTGCAGTACAAAAATTGTTTGTATGTCAGCAGCTGACCCCCATAATAGAATACCGTATGACATAATGCTATGGAAATAACTGAAATAAACAACCCTTGCCGTTTCAACGTCAGTCAAAAGCCGGATTTTCCTTACCGCATATGCAGCTGAACTAAGCCTTCCAGCCAGGACAGCAATATGAGGACCCCATTGCAACTTCGAGTCTACATTGATGCCAAGAAATACTGTAGAGTTAATTAATTCAATAACTTCACTGTTCATGATAATATTAGTGTTAACTTGTTTGACATTTGGCATTGTAAATTTAACACACTTGGTTTTCCTGGCATTAAGCAGCAGGTTATTGTTTGTAAACCAGTGTACTATTTTAGCGAGAGCAAAATTTACATCATCAAAGTTGGTTTTCTTTCTATTTACCTTAAAAATGAGGGAAGTATCGTCTGCAAACAATACTGTCTCACATATATTATTTGTGAAGTGCGGAAGATCGTTTATATAAATGATAAAAAGCAACGGTCCCAATATTGAGCCCTGGGGCACACCCATCAACAAAGGGGCACCAGAAGAATCTGTGCCATTGACATTAACTTTTTGAATTCTGTCACTTAAGTATGACTGTAGTAGACAAAGCGATTCATCTGCAACACCATAGTGCCGTAACTTCATCAGCAGTGTTTGGTGATCAACACAATCAAACGCCTTCGACAAGTCGCAAAAAACTCCTATGGCATCTTGCTTATTTTCCCAAGCATCAAAAACGTGTTTGATGAGTTCTACTCCTGCGTCAGTAGTGGATTTGCCTTTGGTAAATCCACATTGGTTTTTATGTAATAATTCGTTGTCATTAAAATGCGATAATAATTGAGTAAAGATAATTTTTTCAAAAATTTTACTTAGTGCAGGTAGTATTGATATGGGTCTATAGTTGGAGGGGTCGCTTTTATCACCTGATTTATATAAAGGAATGACCTTACTCAGTTTCATCAGGTTAGGAAACTGACCTCCATCAATGCATCTATTGAAAATTATCGCTAAATGAGGTGCAACAAAATGAATTATATTTTTTAAAACTTCTGTAGAGATTCCCCATAGATCTTCTGTCCTTTTCATATTTAAGCTTTTGAAGTTTTTTAAAATATCCTCTATACTAACATAAGAAAAATAAAAAGGAACTTTACACTCATCTACATGCGTTTTTATAAGGGTTTCAGCAAGATGGGGACTGGAGTTTAAGCTACTCGTCGCAGATACTGGAATTTTTGAGAAGAAAGATTGGAACGCATTAGCCACGTCTGCATTGGAATCAAAAATTTTGTCATTTACTTTAAGAGATAACTTGTGTTCTTTAATTTTATTTTTACAAGTCTCTTTATTTATAATTTTCCAGGTAGCTTTGCTTTTGTTAGGTGCAGACATAATTTTTCCTTTCAAATACCTAGATTTAGCGTACGCACATACTTTCTTAAATATCCTAGAGTAATTTCGGACATATTCTACTATTGAAGGATCGTTGGAATGGGCTTTAGTATCGTACAATTCGAACAATTTCCTTCTACTTTTAAAAATACCCAAAGTTGCCCAGTCACTGAATTTTAATTTAGTACTATCGATTTTAACAGATTTTTTTGTGAAAATCCCATTATATTCTTTCTCAATTATATTAAACAGCTTCTCATATTGCTGATCACTTCCAATGTCACAATTGTTTAACAAACTTAGTCTACTACAAACTGAATTCTTAAACTTCTCTATACGTGCAGCAGTGATAGGCCTGCAAGTAATGCTTAATGAAAGGGGCACATGTTGGTGTTCGAAAACCGCCCTCTGTCCACTATGGTCCGAGTTTATAAAATGTATTAAGTTTTTTTCCATAACTACACAATTACAAAAGATATTATCCAAACATGTAGCTGTATTGGGGGTGACTCGAGTAGGTTCATTAAATAATGGAACTAAATTAAATGACTGAAATAAATTTAAGAACCTAGTAGAATTTTGATTTTCTTCTAAAATATTAATGTTGAAATCCCCACATACTATTACCTTTTTCCTACATGAACAAATTTTCCTTAATACTTCCTCCATGACAGATTCAAATAAAATATAACTACCTGAAGGAGGTCTATAAATACATACAATTATATGGTGATCTAGTTCAGCACAAGCTATTTCAATTGTTCTTTCTACAGACAGAGACACAATATCCTTACGATTTTTACATTTAAGATAGTTTTGTAATAAAATGAGTGAACCTCCCCTGATGGCGGACAATCTTGTAAATGAACTGCCGACTACATAGTTATTAATACTGATAATTAATTCATGTTGTCTTAGCCAATGTTCAGTGACACACAACACTTGAACATTCATTTCTTGTAAAAAAAGCTCTATTTCCAAGTCTTTTCCGGAAAAACCCTGAACATTCTGATGAATGACGTTCAGACAGTTACGCTTTTCTTTAGTTACAAGGTCGCTAGAGTGTTCCTCTATTGTCTCTAAATCTAATTTTTTGGAATCAAATTATTTGGAACTGCTTCCAAAGTCTGATTAAAAATAAAATTAATATTATAAGCTAACAAAGTAGCCAGTTGTAATTTAATCCTACTAGGCAAATAAAAAGTTTTGCCAGTCCATACCAATTTAAAATTAATAAATTTATTTGTGTCAAAAAACACAAACTTGTCTTTATGACTACATGTCAAATTGTATAATAGAGTATTCAGCATATGAATACTGTTATTTTGATCATATGTATAATATTTAGAAAATGGGAAGGCACATAAAATAATCTTTTTTACACTTAAACTTAATAATATAGAGAAACTTTTAAGAATCTCTTTTTTACTACTATTTAGGCTGTTTCCCAGTAACATTACAATGATTGATTTATCATTGTAATTGCATTTTTCTACTCGCTGACAAATTTGCCAAAGAGGGGCGTCAGGCATGCAATGATTAATAATGTCGCCACTAAAGGTTTTCTTTAAGAGAGACCCATAACCAACTCCTATATTGTCTGTGAACACTAAAACATTATCACTATTTCTTACATTATCTGGCAATTCTTTAATTGTGCCTAATAAATTAAGCTGACCATGATTATGATTATCCAGGGGCCGATCAGAAGGACCAGACTCCTGACTCCTGAAGTCTTTGCCGGCCGTAAAATCAGACACTTTAGCAAATTATACTATTTGGGGTTCACCGTTGACCTCCCATGGCAGTTCGTGTGTTTTCAAATGGGGTAGGTATATAAGCCAAAAGCAGATCACAACAGATCATTGAAAATAGAACTGACATAGGTCAGTTATTATCATGATTATCATGTTATTTCTATACCTCTATAGTTATCTTATGAAACTGGATCTGGATTATTAATGTGACAGAACCTACCAGCTCACTGGTACCTAACCGATTCAATAACACTATAAGAGTTTGTTTCCTGCCTCGTCCCAAAAATAGATTAATCAAACCAGCCGTAAGAGAAGTCTAAATCAAAGTAATTGTGCAATTTAATGTAAGTTCATACGAGTAACACGGACAATACATTGAATATGAAAAGAATACATGAGACATAAATTCATTTTTACATAACATTGGCATTAAAGATTTATCATTCAGCTAATTTGCTATGGGCGACACATAAGTAATACCTACCTATAAAGAAATATGTTGCTAACTTTTTTTGGTTTCTTTGGGTTCTCCTGGGGAATATGTTAATCCAAATTATATAATACTTATGCCAATACAAATTAAGTTTGTATTGGCATAAGCTGCCAACATTGTGAACTTAAAGAAATAATAAGCGACGCCGTGTAGGTAAGTTTCATTCTGACCTAACTGTGCAAGTCAAAATGCATAGTTCAAAAGTTAAACCAGCAAATTCAACTAATAACGTAGACGTTATTCAATTTTATTCATTGCATAGCGAAACTAGGCAGCCTTTAGGTACTACAGCTGATGTTCAAACATTTGTGCAAAACAAGTTCTGCGAGTTCGCAAGTTGCCGAAATCGACTTGAAGTTTAACCAGTTCCTAGTAAGGCATCACAACCTTTATGTTATAAACCTGTCGGGTACATGTTGGTATACAAATATGTTACTTTTAAGTACAGAGGTAGTCTAAATAGCTATACGTTGATAAAGAAAAGGTCACAATAACACCATTTTCAATTTAAAAACTTGTGTGACACTTGAAGGCATATATATCGTAGAATAGGCCACATCTTGAAATGCTCGAGAATTTTACGACAATGTCGCATTTCATGAAATGTTCCACTGTCTACTCTATGGTCTATTCATCATCACCATGATGTGGACAGATCGATTCAATATTTTTGACGATATTTGAACAAAATAACGTAGACTTACTCAAGACTTTATAAAATGGTCAAGAGTCTTTTGATAATATTGTTAATTAATTACATACCATTGATTGTGGGACGCTAACGTGGGAGACAAATTCGTTTCGGTGACAGTCAAGATTTAATGATCTGGTCAAATTCAGTCGTGCCTACCATGAAAAGCGTCAAAGCGTCGATTTTCAAGAAGTTTTACGAGAAGAGTTTGGAAAGATTAGTACCTAATAACGACAAATGAAAAGCATCTATTTTGCATCAAAAAATTCGCGTTTCAATCAAACTAACATACTACCAAGTAAATCAACATAGATGGTTACAAAATAAATACTAGCTACCTAAGTAAATACCTAAGTATCAAGAAATATAATGTAACACGCAAGCAATTACGAACACAGCTGTTAGTTCCAATTACTTTCCATTACACTTTGTATTACCATGGCTTACTGGGTATTACTCCCCCCGATTGCACACACTGCGCTTTAGTAAATAGCTTTTATGCAGTTGCATAGGAATACCTACAGAAAGTTCATTAGAGCAAGCGAACAGTTTCTATGAGATACTACTATGAAATGTATTTATTTCTTAACGTTTGGAAGTATCGCCCGTAAATACCTACCCTTTTGTACATATTGTGTATTAACAATCAAGTAGCTATTTTAAACAAAAACAAGAATTTCGAGCCTAGTAAAGAATATAATATTAGGTTTATAGTTCATTCGCGTTAAGAAAATAGTGACTGACAGGTCACTGACAGAAGAAATTAAATTTCTAGCGTTTTAATTGGCTAGTGGCCTGTCAGTGACCTGTCAGTCACTATTTTCTTAACGCGAATGAACTTTAGACAAGTTATTGGCTTTAATTTAGAACTAAGTACTAACGTAACTCCGTCACTTTTAGCATCATCAGAATCATATTTTTAAAGTCAGAGGAGAGATATATGCTCCGACAGGGGTATCTAAAATGTTATTTGAATAGAGGATATTTTCTTTTGCTTGTCCTAAATCCCAACATTTACCTACATTGTATTTCACCTTCCCCTAGATTCCGCTAACGATGCTGATGAAACGAGCTGTCTTTCCTAAAATGAATGACCACAGCATCTCACCGAAGGAGAACGAGCTAAAAGCTCTGTCTTCCTTCTTCACCCAGTCTTGCATAGTCGGCAATTGGTCGCCGGACAACAAAACCACTGAAGTTTGGAGTAAGTCATTTTTGTGTAACTGCTAGTTCAGGATGTATTAAGTCACGATAGGCTTCATCAAGTCAAACCTTCCTTTTTTCAAGTCGATGGTAATATTTAATAATTCCTAAAACTACATGGCAAATGGCAGGCAAGAACATGGAAAATACTTTAGTAGTAGGAATAAAGTTCCATTGCCACTTGCTTTAAGTAGATTAATTTAGGCACGGATTTTTTAAGTCATGAGTACGCGCTCTTACATGTCTATGAGAAAAACTATAAGGTTAGTGAAATATTTAAAACAACTTCTCGTCATGTGTATTCCACAGAATCTCAGTACAGCAGTCTATGTGCTCTATGCGAGCACCCAAATATATGCAACTATCCTGACAACTACAGCGGCTACGAAGGCGCCATCAGATGCTTGGCTCACAACGGAGGACAGGTGGCTTTCACTAAAGTCATCTATGTACGCAAATTCTTCGGGGTAAGTTTCATTTATAGGATCTTATTAAGCAACCCGCTTATGAATTTAATGTCAATTAGTAGCTATGTGTCCGAAAGGAATTAATGTTTCTCGCGCTTTCTTATTACCACATTCTTTCCCGCGTTTTCCTTTAATTTACCTTTAAAATTATCATGCATCAAATAATTTTAATTTTATCTGGAACTTTCTTAGTTAGAAACTTCTTTTCTGCTGTACCTACGATTTGATTCCCTTAGAATTTCTAGCTGTACATGATATACCATTTTCAGACGGTTGCTTCATAATTTTGTAGCATTTGATGACCTAATTTTATTACCAAACATTAACACCAAAATCAAGTTATAGAAGGAATTGAATGCTTGCACCAATATTTATGTCTATCCCGAGTTTATCACACAGTTTAGAACACATCTTTTCCATTATCCCTATTTATTTACGTTTTATTTTTCCCAATCTAGCTTCCAGTTGGAACCATCCCAGCCAGCTCATCAACGGAAAACCCTGATGAGTTCGCCTACCTTTGTGTCGACGGTTCTAAAGTTCCTGTCAGGGAGAAAGCCTGTTCGTGGGCGGCACGGCCATGGCAAGGCCTGATCGGCCACAACGACGTCCTGGCCAAACTGTCACCGTTGAAGGAGAAAGTGAAGCAACTGGCGGAAGCTGGTAAGTCAATTGTTTTAAATGTTAGCTAATAAAAAGAACTAAGGTAAACGACATTGCGCGCCGAATTTGAACATTTAAGTGGAAATGGGCAGGTCATGTCATGTCAAGATGGCTGGTAGAGAGTGGATGCAGATTGCCCAGGATCGGAATAGTTGGCATTTTCTAATTGAATGAATGGAAAGGTGCCTTATTTTTCATCTATACGCAAGACAACTCAAAAATTGCTAAATTTTATTATATTAATTGAAAATTATGCACAAAAACGTGTGTCATCATTTTTATGATAGGTATGGATATAGTACAATACATAGTATACGTAGTAAATCAAATGGCGATTAACATTAATAAAATGAAAACCATGCTCAATTTTACGTTTGTTTATAGTAACTTTGAAATTCATAAATGTGAAATCCAGTATGAAACACGATATCACATAACACACTTCCAACGACATAAACAACAACAACAAAAATAAAACTCGTAACTTTCATTCATAATAAAGATTAATCATATCAACTTTTAAAATAATCCCAATATACCGCAGGCATGTGATTTAAAAATCCGATTTTACAGTTTTATAGACTTTGCTCGCAACAAATATTACGTTTCCAAATATTTGCGTCGATAAAATATTTAACCTGAGCTCTGAATATTGGCAATGAATATTTTATCCGTAAATATCGGATCGAAAGGATTACTAAAAAAAATTGTTTTGATGACCCTTTTTAAGTTCTTTCCTTTTCAATACTTAACTTCATTAGACTTCAATCTTGTAAAATATACACAATTCACAAAAATGCCGGCGATGACGTAATTTTACCGTAATTTAAAACAGTTCAACAGAAGTCCAGGCTATTGCAATTGGCTTGCTCAAAAGCGTTTCCCAATTTGGGTACTTTGACTTTTTAGGGTAAATTCACAAAGCGATTTCAAAAAAGACAACACGCCAATCCACTTCGGAACTATATTTCCGATATTGGATGGAAATGATAAACGAGCAGTGGCGATTTTCGAAAAGCTATTTTACTTGGGTACAAATATGTGTTTAATGTAACTGAAGATCGTCAATCAATCAATCTATATCATCTTTTATACATCACGTCTCTTCTCTAGATTCATTGAGGGGTTGCTTAAACGAGATGCAAGGTCAATCTTTTTATTGTTTTTTTTATCATCATCTCAAGTATGTTCTTAAGTGTATTTTGGTGTTACTTTTTCCAAAGTTCGGTGAAGTTACGTGACTTTATGTAGGACTTTTGGTGATTTTAAATAATTTATTGAAGATGTGCTAAATTACGCATGCCTACAGTGCATTGTATGAGCAGTACCTATTAGGTATTTATGTAATAATGATATCATCATCATTGGCCCTTCGCAGTTCACTGCTGGACATAGGTCTCTCCAACAAGTCATTATTGGATGCTCATCCCTTTGGCGCGTTGAGATGAGGTTAGGAATTTTAATACAGCTAAGACTTGGAAACCTTCAAGAAACAAGCTCCTATTTAAAAGATCGGCAGCGACCCCAGAACTTGATTCGAGTGGCAGGTGTCCATGGGCGGTGTTGACTGCTTACCATCAGGCATCACATACGATCGTCTGCCGCCTCTCGTTTAAAAAAAATAGAATGTAGCGGTAATTTTTAACCAAAAATTTGCATTGCTCCCATTAGAATCATATCGATTTTATTCTTATCATCTTATTTACAAGGTAAGGCAACAAAGCCGGAATGGTTCACCAAAGTCCTGGGGCTCACTGAGAAGATTAACCACGTGGCAGAAAATATACCCATCAAGCCGGCAGACTACTTGAAGAAAGCCAACTACACAGAGGTCATCGAGAGAGGCCACGGACCACCAGAACCAGTAGTGAGGTAAGATTTTAAAAACTTACTACATGAAACTTGATTTTGGGACATCACTTTGGGATTCGCATTATGAATATCGTCATTATGTAGGTATGCTATCTATATTACATTGTCTGATAAAGTTCGTTTACATTTTTTGGATTTTATCGTTTGATAAAGGTAAATTAGACGGTGACAACTCAAACGTTTTTCATTATAAATTCCATCATTATTCGTGTGATCATGATTGTACTAGCTGTGTGATCTGTACCGCCTACATTTTGTTGGAAAACCTAAATTCTTGATGTTATGTTGCTATTCCTAAAGAAAGAGCCCACATTAGAACATGCAGGTATATTAGTACAGTCTGCTGACTGTACCTACATGTACGAAGGATACAGTGGATTACACAGATCACAAATATAAGTCGATCCGCATACTTCTTCATCAAAAGCGATAGATAACAATAAAAATACGGTCAGTAATCATAACAAAAGAGACATCACACATGAAACGTGGATTGAACAAAGAAAAACGCGTAACTAAAGAGCTATTGTGAATAACCTAACATGACACTAAAGCGGCCTTGATAACAATCATGATGTGACCGCACAAGACCGCAAGTAGACGATTGTTGATCGTTGGTACTTAAAAACCAAAGCAGGTATGTCCGTAGTAAATGTGTTGTTTTACAATGAAAATGCAAAGAGAACAATGGAAATAATCATTTGAAAAGAGCGACTCCTCGAGTTGACTTCTCGTAGCATTTTGATGAAAATGGGTAGCGCTTACACCTCAACTCGCCTGATGATAAACGTTACATTGAGATAAAAAAAATACTTATCTGAGTTTATTAATTGTCTGTATTGATAAAATAAATTTCGGCTTAGTTTTCAAATTCAAAAATTCAAATATGTATGTTTATTTTCCTTCATAATTTAGTTTGAGAATTTACTTATAATAATTCATAGATCCTACAATAGATTACGCTAAACTCAATAAGTATATCAATCTTGCTTAATTCAATCAAGTACATATATTACTTAATCCGTGGTAGATTCCTGTTTGACGATTTGTCTAGATAAAGAGATATAATTCCATCGTTATATTCTGCAGCAATGTTTCATAATAAGCCACCGTCTGCAAGTCTACACTAGGTACAACCGAACAGTTGACAATTTACCTAGAACCTTCCTACTTTTACTAGAATTCTAGATAAAGAAATCTTGATACAGTGACAAAATTAAGCTATGATTTTGTGTTTTTGCTTAATGTACTATGTACGTAGAACATCGCCTCAAATCAAAATATCCCCTATTGCCTGCACTGCAGAGTTGAAATTTAAGACTGGATCATAGTAGAGGATTCCTGCATCTAACGAATGTTTACACGCTTACCTATTCCGTTTGTGCAGTCGACAAACCTCAGTTCGCTATAGTTTATACTAGCTAGTTCTACAGGGCGGAGAATCATAATAAGGCCATTAAATGTATGTAGGATATAACCTTCTTATTAACCCATTACCTTGATTCACTACCATATCCACCGATCGACATAGTGTTGTATTCATACCGATGCTGATGTGCATAGGTAAGTCCTTTAAATTGTTAACCATTTTTTTTAAATGTACGCTTGGAGCATAGTCGACTTGATGGTGTTATAACTTCTGCGATTAATCTGGTTCATCATACGTAAAAAGAGGGTTCTAGGTCCTTCGTTTAACCAATCAAGTATGAGTCATAAAAAATGAAGAAACTTTGTGAATAGATAGTAATTATTAATTCAATTAATCACATAAACTAACGAAACATAATACCTACGTACGAATTATTATGTAGCTATATCCTAGTTATTCAGAGTCTCTAGACTCAGATATTCCGCATTCAAAATGTATTCAAGCGCTCTCACTATTAAGATCATAAAGTGGTTTCAACCAGGCAGGTATTATGTACACACAGCCTCAATATCTTGAAACAAGTCTGTCTGCCTAGGCACTGAGACCGCTAGACCACCGTAGAACGGGTATAAATGACCCGTATTTTCCATGTAATTGGGGTAGCCTAGTCACCCACAACAGAATGTAATTAGACGGATAGTGAGTTGAATAAATTTCGGCGCTCCAAGGTAACATTTGAAATTCACTCGGCCAAATTAAATGGAATAAATTTTCTAGCGAGGCTTAGTTTGAACTTAATACGATAAATGTTCTCGATTTCTAACTAATTAAAAACAATTGGGTATTTGACTATATTTGATTTTGCATGTTACTTACTACTTTGCGTAATTTGACCTATTTGAGAAATTACAACTAAAAATTCTTGCAAAACGGGACGATATTGTCGGCCTGCAAAATTTATACGAAAAGACCAATGCCAATACCATCCTTTAAGTGGCAACGTAACATATTTTGTTATGAAACCAATTACATAAACGAAACGAAACTTAAATTTCATGAAGCGTTTTATCAATATTGGTGATTTAGAAATTGTAATTATTCGGGGACTATTACATAATGTTACGGGACAAAGTTTTCACCAATGTTTCTTTAATGATGTAGTCTATCGATAGCAAGGCAAAAAAAATGAACAAATAGCTTATTCTATCATCGAAGCAGAGAACCCAATATGTAGAAGTGAGTTGTGTAGTCAAAATTAGATAAGAAGCCGGTGTGCTTCAACGGCTTCTGAATCACTGAATGTGACGAGTGGGTACCTAATGAAATAATGAATATTCAGATAGTTGGGAACTACTGAGCTGGTCGATAACGACGTTTGAGTAATCGACTAAGAGATTCAGCAATTTAGAGTACCCATAGAAGGCTACAGATATATTCCGCGGAATAATGCATTTTGCGAATGGAACGTACCTGAATGGAAATCGAAGTGTGTGTATAATAGCATTCATATTCATGGATTTTAAGACCATCGACAGTGGTGTATGGAGTTTGGCATGATTAGAATTTACTGACTAATCTAAGGAGAAAATGGTACGGTTCGATCATGGGCTGTCAGAAATATAGACCTAATAGTAAATGTTGATAAGGGTAATGTAGGGTACACAACATAGTTCGGACGCTTTCACTTAATTGCGAACTGAATACAATGAGAACTAATCTACCATTTATCCTGTTCAGAAACTTTCCTATCGTACTCCTTTTTGACTAATATGAGATGACAACCGCCACCTGCCTCTCAGCATACGCTTGGCTCATAGCGTTCCGTACCGGCGATAGATTGACAATTTGTATGTTTTTCTAATTTTGATTAAAATTCCTGGGACTATTTGCAGGATGTGCGTCACGTCCAACGTTGCCTTAGCGAAGTGCCGCGCTATGTCCGTGTTTGCGTTCAGTCGCGACATCCGACCCAGGCTGGACTGCATACAGGAGGCGTCCGAAAATGATTGCTTGAAGAGCGTGAGTATAAATGATTATTATAACTCAAGCCTTTGCTACAAGAAGAGGTAGGGCATAGCGAATCTTCGCTCAAATTGAGCTGCCCGTCCGGGGAAGGACCTCCACCCTATAAAATACCGCAGCCAAATGACGTTCGGGTCGTGTTTCTGCTGGTGAGTAGGGTGTCCGGAGCTCGTGGGGGGTTAGGGTTGGTCCGGCATGGCAGTGGCAACTGACAGGTAACTGACCAGTTACTTGCCAGTTGTCACAGCGACTTGGGCCTCTCTTTCGCTTTCCATCAGGCGTAGGGAAGCCATTATGTCGAGCCACTATAAAAAAAAAGAAGATCAGCCCGCCCCGGCCAGCTCAGAACTCTAAGGAAACATATTCGATTTCGGTATCTATGCTTTGTCTCTATCAGACTGTACCCACTATACCTACTTATATCGTCCTGGACTACGAGTACAAGTAGGAATGTTTCCTTAATCTTCTGAGTAGGGGAAAGATTCCTTGTTATCCTACTATTACCTACATCTTGCACGCACATGCCAGAATGCCTTCATAATGTGACAATTGATTGATTTGAGTATTTTTTGTGTAAGAGGGGGAAATGGGGCCTGAACGCCAAAAGACACCGCATCTCCAACGGAGTCATCAATGCATTGTCGACCCTTGAGAAATTTATAGACGCGCTCCTTGAAGGTCCCAAAGGCATTCGGAAAAGTCTCTGTCTGCTCATTACCTGACCGTTGCCAAAGCGACTTAGACCTCTCTTTCACTTTCCACCAAACGACAGGAAGCCACTGTGTTGTGCTACTACATACATAAAAAGTGTGTTCTAGAACCTACCTACTACACCGAACTGATATGCGTCTCTTCAGATATTCACATTTACGACATTGAAAAAAATAAACAAGTACCTTATATAACCAGGTACAAGACAACGGGTCCGATCTGGCCTCGGTAGACGACAGCCGAGTGGTCGCCGCCACTAATAAGTACGGCTTGCACCCAGTCTTCCACGAAGTGTATGGAGAGAAGAAGCCGAACTATGCTGTTGCCGTCGTCAAGAAAGAATCTGGATTCCAAAAGGTCGAAGATCTGAGGGGCAAAAGGTAGGATATATTACCTATCAATCTACATACAGTAAAGTACAGTACAGGGATGTAAAGGAGCGGCCTATCATCTTTTCGCTCCAAGCCAACCTCACCTGCCCGTGATGCATCCTGCCGAATAACAAACGAGGCGCTGGCAACCGACTGGTGGCGGTATAACCATCACAATTGAAGGCGTAGCTAAATACCACAGGCTGATGACGGGCAGCAGCGTCACCGGAGCGAGGAGCTAAATTCTGCGATCGCCAATCCGCCTTCCCAGCATGACGATTATGGGCATATCCTCCAGATGTTTGCCCTGAGTAGCGAACAACTGGAGAGGCCTATGTCCAGCAGTGGACTGCAATAGGCTGGTGATGATGATCTACATACATATCAACCATCATCAAAGACACAAGAATGAATTCATTTCAGATCCTGCCACAACCCATACGGCAGCTTCAGTGGTCTCGACGCCCCGTTGTTCTACTTGATCAACAAACAAATTATCAAATCTGAACAGGTCAGTACATTAGCAATAACATTAACGCATTGTGTATGTCTTCTCGGCATTAAGACAAACTCTACGCTATTCCCAAAGTAACCCAAATCTAACCCACCCGTTTCCGCCATTTTATCGTCAACATTATCAACGAACGGACCTCAAAGCGCTGCGAAGCTAATTCCGTTAGCCGTAAACTTTACCCGATATCTATACGTAAACTATAGTTTATACACACAACACTCAATATTTGTTCTAATGCGAACCAATAATATCGCAAACAGAACTTCTATTTGTAGTTTGGACGCAACTCAACTCAAATCCGCCGGAAGCATGCAATTCCTTTCATCACTATATCTCATAAGCTTTCCGGGTTATTACACTATAAATACATTCGAAGGAAATTGCTCTGCACTCACATGTGACTTGAACATGTTGGAATTTAATTTGGAAAGTTTCACGCGCGAGAAAATTCTTGGAGCTAGTGAAAGACAAACTTTGTAAAAGCCGCGAGACTAATTAAAATCCTTTTCGAGACGTCGCGAAAGTAAATTAAAGTAGGAATTAACACTGCACATAGCAGGAGAATATTACCTAGTACCTAGTATGAAAAGGTCGTAAGTAAGCTTTATTTAGTGCCGTCAATCCCAGCATTTTAAAGGAAAGATGAAAATTAGAAATGTCGAAAAAGATGATCAAAGTCCAGATATTTGAACTTCAAAGGCATGGTTTGAGAGGCATTTGCGTTGAAAGACACGGCCTTGAAATATGGATGTTTAAGTCAAACTACAACGCAGTGTTGGAAATTTGTAGAAAATTAAAAAGAAAATTTAAGAATTAGAAAAATAGAATAAGTATATTGATGAAATAGTCAGAAAATAATACCGTAAAGACAAAAAGTCAAGTTTCGGATGAAAATCAGAATATTAATCATAGCCCTGGAGAGTTTGATTCCTAAGGAAGAGAATATCATGTACAAGTTTGGTGGTAAAGTATGTAGTAAAATCTATTTTACACATAAATAAAAGGACTAAGTACCTACACATTAGCATGCCCGTTGCTAAAGTAAAGAAACAGATAATAATTATACAACAAAACATACCGTTAATTAACTTTCTTATCTTTTCAGCAATGTGTTAAGAACTTGGGCGATTTCTTCTCGGGCGGAGTATGCCTTCCAGGCGTAGACAAAGCAGAAAATAATCCAAAAGGTTTGTTTTCCTTTAAATTATAAAATATGTTTATGTATAAAGTATGTATGTTTGTCCGTAATCCGTATGTATATCCGTCGGTTGTGTAGGTAAATGCAACTTACATACATACAAATTTTTACATTTACATTAAAATTTTTCTATATTTCACAGGAGACGACGTATCTAGTTTGAAGAAGCAATGCTCCAGTGACAATAACCCCCTAAAATGCTTGGAAGAGGGCCGTGCGGACGTCGCATTCGTATCAAGTAAGTCAATAGGTATAGTTTAACAAAGAAACATAATAGGCTATTATGGCTAAAAATTGTCCGTCTTTTAGCTTTATTCAAAAAAAAGACACGTATTTTTTTGTTTGTAAATTAGACCAAAAATTACAAAGTTATAGCCTGTTGGAATTACGCGTGACGTCACTCGGTGAGGCATTTTTACGGGACGGAGTGACGTCAGACTCCCTCTCCTAACGTTTGATGCCTTATATTTTTGCTATTTTTTATTTGAATGAAAAAAAAAAAAATACGTGTCCTATGTATACATTTTTATGATCTATAATACGGACTAAATATAATGTTTTTTTTTTTTTTTTTTATAGTGGCTCGACATAATGGCTTCCCTACACCTGATGGAAAGCGAAAGAGAAGCCCAAGTCGCTGTGACAACGGGCAAGTAACTGGTCAGTTACCTGTCAGTTGCCACCGCCATGCCGGCCCAACCCTAACCCCCCACGAGCTCCGGAAACCCTACTCACCGGCAGAAACACGACCCAGAGGTCATTTGACTGCGGTATTCTATAGGGTGGAGGTCCTTCCCCGAACGGGCGGCTCAATTCGAGCGAAGATTCGCTATGCCCTACCTCTCTTGTTATTATTTTGACCCCAAAACATCCCTATTAAGGTCTCTGCCCACTACACCGTATCATACCATGACCGTGCTATGAACGTGTCAAGCACGGAAGGTAATACGATACGGCTTGCTTTGCCCACTGGAACGAGTCGACGGCGTTTAATGCCCGTATAATGCCCGTATGATGCCGGTATGGTGTCCGTATGCAACCCGTATGATGCCCGTATGATGCCGGTATGGTGTCCGTATGCAACCCGTATGATGCCCGTATGATGCCGGTATGGTGTCCGTATGCAACCCGTATGTATGGAACAAACATGGTATAACCCAGGTAAATTGAAATGATATAAGCTCTTATGTGTGCATCTAAATATTTGTGTACAATTAAATTTGCTAAACTCAGAGAAGGCATTTGAGACGCGTTTATAACGGTCCTTATACGCGGTTATAACCCGTATTATCACCGTTTTGCTGCCGGCACGCATCGGTTTGGCACCGTCGCGTGCCGTGCGCGGAGCGTACCGCCACCGGCAAAATATTCTCGCCGACAATTCTGAACTGTCCGTGCATGGCACGCGACGGTGTTGGTCGGTGACGAAACGGTCTAATGGGCATCGTCTCATAGTTTTCAATACAAAGAATACTTTTTTGTCTGACACGTTCATAGCACGGCCATGGTATGATACGGTGTAGTGGGCAGACTCCTTTATGTACCGTGTTGCTGCTATCATTAAGTTAAGCTTAGGTATATACAGTAAAACTTTCAACTTACTTAATCATCACTTTATATACTTGAGAAAAGTTTCCAACTTTTTTTCCGAGGTCGCAAAATAATCTTTCTCTCTTCAAGCGTGAACCTTGGGGCGTAAATTTTAATATATTTTTTGGAGGGCGCAAAATTTTAATCTTGCTCGGAGAGCAAACTGTAATAAGAGGTTATACTGAGAATGAGGATAAAACACGATTTTAATCTCGAATACAGGAGTCAATTTGCAAGAATAAAACCTTTAAGTAATAGAAATTTAATTCGGAAAGCCTTGTCTGGGAGTTATTTAATATTCTGTAGGTAATATACCTAATGATTTGTGGGTACTGGGGGTGAAATGGAAATAAGTAGGTAAAGGGGCGTTTTCACTGGTAGGTAATAGAGCAATATTGGCGATTACAGGTTAGGGTTACGTCAGACCAATGGATATCTGGTTGACTGGTAGAAAATGCTCCTAGCATTAAGTTCGTCTTTTGTACCATTTAGCGCAATATCTCTTAGAACACTCAGACCAGACATACCTAATCCATTAAAGATTCCTAAATGGGTCTTCTTCTTCTTTGCGTTTCGAATGGGCCTGATCGGGAATTACACCTATCATTTATGTTTTAGTTTGAACACCCACCAGATCTTTCTAAAAATAGTTAGGTATCTGACTTTGTGTCAAAACCCTCTCAATTGGCTATCATCGTCATCAGCCTTTATCAGTCCACTGCTGGACATAGGCCTCTCCCAACGTTCGCCACTTTGATTGATCCTGGGCTTCTCGTATCCAGCACTTGCCAGCAGCCGGTCTTACGCAAGTCGTCACTCCATCTGGCCAAAGGGCGTCCTAAGAGCTATGTTTGCCGAAGAGCTATGTCTCTACAATTGAATAAACTAAACCCTACATTACTTAGGTATCTTTGGTGCACGCGTACTATGACGTGGTTCTTTGTTTTTTTAACTCTACTAAATGAAAACATATTAGAAATCCTTGACAATAGCTAAAAACACATTGTCACAGGTTATGTAATACATAGTACCCACCTCACAATATCTATACTTAGCAAAGTGTACCTACCTACACAGTTCTTTCATACATTACAGCGTTTACAACTAAAATTAACAAAATAAACAACTTTACGGTCAGCATCTAAGTCGCTTAAAACTTTAGTACCAAATCAAAATAACAGATTTATCTAAATGATTTTTAAATGATGAACATAAATTTACTTTGACATGATACTAAACTGTTCAGCATCTTTTAATGCTGATCGTACCCCTAACAAGACATAGGTACATATGGGCACAGATTAATAAATATAGGCACAAAATATTTTTATCTTCCTACGCACTGTATCTACCTACTTACTTTGTTTTTGTTTTAGTAGGACCTCGGGCCCTGGATAAAATAGTCTAATATCATACAGCAAAACATACCTAGGGTACAGGTCAAACTAAGAACCTTCTTTTTTAAGTCGGTTAAAAATACACTACCAAGTTCAAAGTCAAATGTAAGATATGCTAGGTTATAACTAGGTATCTAAGTACTTACCTACTTCTAAAAACCTACTTTCTTTTCCAAAGGTTAGTTCAAAGTTAAATGTATGATGTGTTGTACAACTACATATCTACTTACTTCTAAAGTCCTACTTTTTCTTCAAAGGTGCCGACTTACCGAACTACGACGCGTCCAAATACGAACTGCTGTGCCTCAACCGGGAGAGTGGTGGCAGAGCCTCCCTCGACGACTACCCCACGTGCAACGTCGCCATGGCTCCCTCCAGAACATGGCTGTCCGCTAAAGACTTCCTCTCGGACGTCTCGATCGCCCACACGCCTCTCAGTCTCGCTGAGCTACTGGCCGATAGGACGGATTTGTTCAACATCTACGGGGAATTCCTTAAGAATAACAACATCATCTTCAATGTGAGTTGATTGTTGGTTTAAATAACACTGATGTTTACAAAACATCTTTATCTTAACTAATATTATAAAGCTGAAGAGTTTGTTTGTTTGAACGCGCTAATCTCAGGAACTACTGGTCCGATTTGAAAAATTCTTTTTGTGTTGAATAGACCATTTAACGAGGAAGGCTTTAGGCTATATAACATCACGTTGCAACTATTAGGAGCGAAGAAATAATGAAAAATGTAAAAAAAAAACAGGGGAAAAATTACTATTCCACGCGGACGAAGTCGTGAGCACAGCTAGTTTTTCATAATATGTAAATGCAGCGGTTGACCCCAACTCGTTAGAGCTTACGGTGAAGCGCGCTAGCCAAAAAAAACCGATTCACTATCGCCTTGAAAACCTAGCATTTGGTTTTCGTAAAGGGAACTCGCCTAAGGGTGCATTTCCATAAAGCTGCACTGTGAAGCTGACAAAAATTTACCAATGACAGCTTTACTGACTGACGATGTGGAGATGGTGGCCCTAAGGGGCGAACAACTGGAGAGGCCTATGTCCAGCAGTGGACTGCAATAGGCTGATGATGATGTGGAGATGGCCTGTTCGATTTGAGCATATTATTGATTAAGTTCTGTTAGCTCTGCCTAGCCCCGCTTCTGTAGAAACGCACCCTTACTCTAATACAGATTTACGTTAAAATTAAATAAAGCATATATGCCATACCTTCATCCGAAATCACATATTCCCATATGTATTGCTTCATCATCAGTCTATAATATTTGATATATTTTTACAATTACTTACAGAATGCTGCTAAAGGATTGGAGACAACAGAAAAGCTGGACTTCGAACAATTCAAAGCTATCCATGATGTAATCAACCATTGTGGAGTTGCCTAATTTATTTATTAAATAAGCCATATAATTTGTAATCTCATTTAGGTTTACCATAACAAAATCATAATTTCCTATTTCGGATAGAAAGGCTGAAAAGTAAAACAAAAGTCTGAATTTATAAATTTTATTAACATGACTTAAAATGAAATAAATAAATAATACCCATTAATATTTCGTAGTTTCATGTTTCACCTATTATCACTTGAGACTTATAACAAAGCTAAGATGAGAGTTACGACAGCGGACGCTGCCAGCATAGCGTATCCAGTAGAATAAACTTCCTTAATCGTTAGGCCTTTGGCAGTGTCCCAGTAAAGATGTCTGATGCCGTTTACGAAGTGGTACCCGAACGGAGCAGCAATTATTGCTTTTGCCAAGATAAGGGTGACAGGAGACAGGTTGAGGCCCTCAATCATGGTGATGTAGTGGGAAATGTCATTTGGCAATACTAAGGCTCCAATGCCTAGCATGCTGGCATATCCAGTCAGTATCATACCTACAGAAGATAAAGAAGGTTTTAGACTTAAACCAAAACAAAAAAAAATATGTTACTCTTTAAGAGTTATGTTACTGATATCTGGATATGTGGCCAATTTATTATGATCCCTAAATATTTATTGAACAAGATAATAACAAATAAATATCTGAAATTACCAATAGCACACAAAATAATGACTAAACAAATATCTGAAAAGGTCATTTCTAATATTAGTGATAGATAGATATTCTTTATTGCGCACCATACAATTGACTTAAAAACTAGGTATTACAGACACTTGTTGCACAATTTAGGCGGCCTTATCGCTATAAGCGATCTCTTCCAGACAACTTTAGTGATTTCAAATATTAGGATTTGATTTCTAATCCAGTCAATAAAGGAAATAAAGTTTCCTTAAATCATTTGGCCTGGTACACAAAGTGCAAGTTAATGTCCATTTAAAGACAATTAATTTATTGTGATATTTCAACAACATTAAGAGACCAATTAAATTAGTATTTGTATTTCTATTACACTGGAATACTAGTATTGCAGTAAATTAAATATATATGTATTTGGTACAT
Source organism: Conogethes punctiferalis (assembly GCA_031163375.1). NCBI lineage: Eukaryota > Metazoa > Arthropoda > Insecta > Lepidoptera > Crambidae > Conogethes > Conogethes punctiferalis. The sequence goes on from CM062086.1 coordinate 5,385,757, forward strand.
AGTATATTAAATATAATATACAGTAGGCACTGCACATGTGGATTTTAAAAAAATATGTTTTTATAAACATTGCAAGGTCAATATATACCGTCTCCACACAAATAGTTTCCGAATGCAAGGTAATTTCAATAGCAAAACAAAATTAAACCAATAGCTCTGCTGATCGACCCTTAATAAATTAATGTGGCAAGTACTGACTGCAGATAAAACATCTGCAAATACGGATGATGACAAGGTATGAAAATGAAGAAAATAATTAGTCCGTCTCTTAGATAATAAAAAAATATAAGACCCGTATTTTTTGTTTTGTCGAAATAACAAGAAAATACTTAGATATAGCGCATTAAAGTTACGGAGTGGGGGCTAACTACGTCATGTTAGAGTATATTTTGTACTCTAACGTGACGTCATGTGACATTTAAAATCAATGTATCTTCGTAAGTTTTTGAACAAGAGGCAAAATAAAAAATATGTATCCAATATTTTTCATTAATCTATCTGATGGACATTAAATTATTTTTTAGTCATCATCCCAATTGTATTTGTTAGAATAAAACAAAGTAGATTCCTAGGCCAACTTCATTTCAAAAGAGTTCTGTATAGGGAGCAGGTGAAAGTGTATTGTGTACTTTTAAACTCACATACCGTCATGCAGTTGTGTTTCTCATCATGTATCTTGAATTTGGTGACAACAGGTTTTTGGGTCAGAGTGTAGGGCAATAAGAGCCAGCTATTCTTAATGTACCTAACATTAAAAATGGTTTCATGGTCTTTTACTACATGTAAAACATCTTACATTGGCCTTGGTAGTTTTAATGTCTTCACTTGAAGTAGAATATGTAACAAACAAATCTTACCTGCAGCTCTGTGTGTAATTGACAGCATGCTAGTCAATTGCGGAGAATATATCGTAAGATGTGGTGACATGGGACGCTTGAGACGAGCATTTCTGATGTCGTGATGCTCATCTTTCGGAGGTTCATAGTTCTTGAATGAGATTTTTGGCACTCCTGCCGCGGCTGCGTAGTTTGCAGTGCTCAAACTAGCAGGAAACCTGCTTAAAGTTGAAAGCACCGACTTGGCGCCCAATCTACAAAAAAATAAAGTACGATTAGAATGCCTAACGACAACAACCTAACCCTATTACATAATATTTGCCAACTAACCTGCTGCACATATTGAAAGCCATCCTTTGTTTGATATGGAACGATTAATTATGTCGTAGGCTTCTGAAATACACAGAAATGTTATGTAAAATCACCTCTACACTTTGTAAAATATTGAAAACAAACAACAAAATTGCTCTCACCACTGAGTCTGACGAAGTTTACTGACACTGACAGTTTGTTTCGTCTATTCGGATTCGGATGGCGCGCGCTCGCCGCTTCTCTCATGACAGCTTGCGTTCCATTCAGCACAGTTTTTAACTGAAAACGTGTACTCTAGTTCAATCTTAATAGTTATAAATTCGCGTTTTATAATTAATGTAAAAGAGTATTTTTTAGTTACATACGTGTTTTATTATTTGATTTACGACACGTGTCAACGTGTCATCATCTGCGTAAAGAAACATCAGTACCAATAAAAAAATTTAATGAAAATGCCAATTTTATCGTGTTAAAGTTTATTGCTGAAAATTATTAAACAAATCTAATGATTCGTTTGCTAGTGTTATCAGCCGTGACCAGTACGATCAGGGTACAGTGCAGCACTGCAGCATCAGCAACCTTAGCGGCTACTATGAAGGCAGCTGATTTCGAGGTGTACGGCCGGGTACAGGGAGTTTTCTTTCGAAAGGTGAATAAGAAATTATCGCGGCAATTATAAAGTTATGCTTGTATGAGTCTGTTTTTCACAATTATATATTAATTTATGTATCTGGTCTGTTGTCCGGTTATGGGTAGGTATATCCTCCAGACTATACCTATACTATATATACTCTCATAAAATATTTAATTATAGAAAATCCAAATTATGAAATATCGTGCAGTTAATTTTTAAATTCTTGCTGAATATTATGCATCCAAATATATTGCCTGATAGAGTAGGTAATTTTAAAAACAATAGTAGCTATGTCAGTTTGACATAAAGTGACTTCAGAAATCACAATTTTATTTATTCAGAAAATTCAACATAAACGCGTGATAGAGTCCATACACAAAAAAAAAAGGAAATTCAATTAATACCTACATTATAATGGCTCTAATTGCAGCCGACTTTGAAGTTTTTGGAACTGTACAAGGTGTTAATTTCAGAATGGTTGGCTATGATCTTTTTTCTAATCTGAGTGTACCTAATTTAATTTGAACTTACCTGCAACTTAATAACACTACAGGACCCAATGTCTATTTGTTGATCACCCAAATTCAAAAGTTGATCACATTTTTACACTGTTTATGTTATATTTTATTTTTAAGTATTAATTAGGTAAGTATCTATGTAAGAAGTACCTAGTAAAGTTCTTGAGCTTAAATGAATGGTTTTCTTCTATAGTATACAAAGCAAGAAGCTGACAAGTTGGGCCTCAAAGGATGGTGCAAGAATACTTCCCAAGGGACAGTTTTAGGACATATGCAAGGGCCATCGGATAGAGTGGAATCAATGTAAGTCAATATAATAACTTTATTTACATATATATATATATAGATTATATCAATCATAACTTTTAAATCTTATTAATTGACATGACCTTGTAAGGAATTTTCGAATTTTAAACACCTTCTGTTTAGTTTTGATGCAAGATTTTGTTTATTAAAGATACAGGTCTACATTCTGTAAATAGTCATAGATTCACATTTCATATAATAAAGTATAGCCAATTTTTATGGAGCCACCTCAGTATAATGTCCCAGTAATCTGCCGTCCTATCACTGAAAAGCTGTTAAGCCATATGAAATCAATTGGGCTTACCAGCTTTGTAGTGATAGGACAGCAATAATGCTACCCTTCCAAGTAAACATCTGCCTTATTGTGATTTTATTAAGAGCATTCAAGCTATCCAGAGTTTCCTGATTAGATTGCCATAATGAAGAGGTATATGGTATACACTATTTAATATTAATAGTATAGTTGAACTGTCATAGTCATTTGCGATACTTATCACTTGAAAGGTCAGGTACAAAATCACAATAGCTTTCACAATAGGGAATATGCATGACCCTTCTTTATGGATTTATTGAACTCTTTCGTCATCCACATACACAAATATCGAAACAATTTTAAAATTACAGTGACATCACGTTACATTCGCGCCATACAAATTTATAGCAAAATCTTTTTTTTAGGAAAGGGGTTGGATATGTTTGCTTTAAACGACTATAGCTCATCCATCATTCAGTGAATCTTGATTTTTTACAATAAATTAGTAAGTATACCTACGAAAAGATTTTTGATGCATATTTCCGGTTTTCATATTCATATTATAAGGTCAGGGTAAGGAACTGAAAAATGTGAAGGCATGTTCATCCTTTCGCATCCTTTTCCAACATTTCGCAGTTTTCAGTTAATTTTTATCAAAGACGGTTTCCCGATATACTCCCTACGAGACGCTTTTGTCTCTCCTCGCTTGGATTTCGATTTGTATTGACAGCGCGCGTCCGGCCGGAAACATAAACATTCTTGAATGCTCTACATTTTTTAGATTTTTAGAAACCGATAAATGCCAATGCGATGCGTTTTTGTATCTTCAGTAATTTTTCATAATATAAATATAGTATACAAAATCTAATTTCTTTTAGGTATCGTGGCCATTTCTACAGTCTTTAAACTGTCTTCAAATCTTTATTTGCTATAAAATTCCGAGACAATGAAATGTAACAAATATTCCGCCATCAAGCTAAGTAATTCTACCATAACATGTTTATCGTTTGAAAAGACCAACTTTTTTTTATTTAAATTTTTTTTTTCGTAACAATCACTTACTACTTTGCCTATTACGTTTTACAAACAAGGCGCGGCGGCGGCTGTTAAAATAATTAAGTTAACTTAACAAAAAGGAACTCTATGAGAAAACAAGAGTAACTAATTAGAAAAACATCACAATTTGGAAATGCGCATGTTTGCATAAGAGGTAAACTATTTAGTGTGGTTACTTAGTTAGTTAATTGGCTTAATTCAAGTTTCCAATATCATTCATGAAAATAACAACTGTGCGAATAACTGACATTATTCTTTTCGGTTTGCACTAATATTTCGCGACTCAACTTTAAACTAAACCCATTAAAAAGCTCATTATGACATACGGCTTGTGTTTCAAGAAAAAGAGTCTTTGAATGATAATGACACTTTAAATAACTATTATTGTTACACTTAGGCGTTCAATGGTATTATGTCAATGCACCTGTTTAAGAAAAATCGTACCGTATTAGGGTGGCTTTACATAGAAGCGGGACTGAGCGGAGCTAACAAAAATTGACCAATGATATTGCTCAAATCACGAGAGAGCGAGAAGCTACGCCCTGCGATCGCCAATCCGCCTGCCCAGCGTGGCGATTATGGGTACATCCTCCAGATGTTTACCCTAAGTGGCGAACAACTGGAGAGGCTTATGTCCAGCAGTGGACTGCAATAGGCTGATGATGATGATTGCTCAAATCACGCATCATTGGTCGATTTGTAACTCCTGTTAAATGCACCTTTACCACAGATTAATAAATAGTCCTTTACTTTCAATCCGAGTGTACCTTCATAGTTATACATACATTTTATAATGCGTTTTGTACCTATTTGATTTTTACTGGCGTAAATCCCAACGGTAATGCCCTTGCCAATGTTTACGATTAGGTATGTACACTGTGCACCCTGATAGTTATCTGATTAAAAGTTAGTTATACAAAATGGTACTAAACGCGCTCGCACCAGCGTGTTCGGAGTTTTATCTGTAAAGCTATCGGCAAATATTCAAAATCCAAAAGTTTATTGTTATTTCCTTACAAAAGACTGGTGTAGTTTGTACAGCTATTAGAATATATTATAGAGTATCTCACCTGGAGCTTCCATCAAAAGCAGTAGTAGGCTCCTGGCGGTCCCATGGCACCTCTTCATAAGGCGCTTGACAGATGGACCGGGGGTTTTTAGTGACTCATTACCCCACCATCAACTTGAAGCAGGAGAGTTCCACAAACTTTGCCAGTCCCGCAAGTGACAGGGACTCTTAACCGCTTTTTCCCCGGTAAAAAATAAAAAAAGTATCTCACCTGACTTTGACAGTTCAAAATTTATCTTTACGTGACATGAAATAAAGCCTCGGAATGCCCTTGAAATTAGAAGCTTCTGGCAGTAGGCCATTTCAGTTACCTTGTATTACGCCATTACTCCATTACTCCAATTATGCCATTAACAACAATCTGATAAAAGCAGAAATAAATTTAGACGTTTATGGGTTTTGGCACTGCCCTCCTAATTTGATTGGCAATAATGGGGATCGTTTTCGCAGTCCTTGGATTAAGTAAATCGATCGTTTTGTCAGCTTGTTGGGTAGATTCGTTTTATCTTTACAGGATGCAATGGTTGAAGACCACGGGAAGCCCTAGCAGCCAAATAGACAAAGCGGAATTTAGAAACCAGAAAGATATTACTGAATACACTTTTGAGGATTTCAGTATTAGGAAGGATTAGATTATTAATATAGTATCTAATGAATAAATGGATCTTTTCAAAATAAAATGTAAATTTTCAGAGCATGTGTGGACAAATTCGCGGTACACATTATAAAATTACTCGATATTTGATAAAGAAGAATTTATTGTTAGAGTGATATTGGTGCCTAATATTTCAAAGATAAATCCTTAAAGCTTTGTAGAGCGCATTAATAAAACTTCTATGATTCATCTCTTTGCTGACCCGTTTATATATTTTAGTTTGCTGAAATTGAAAGCATAATAATTCTTTGTGTGTGATTTTATAAGATAATAATATTTAATGCATTTGCATGAGTGATGAAAACCCAGTGATATTTAAAATAATCTCCTGTTTGACTTTGCGTTGTGTAATGCCTCCACTTCAGGACACTCTCAAAGATAAATAGATTAATCTAAGTAGCTTGTTTTGTCCCAGTATTACTTGTTTTATTTATTTACGAACATTACACGTTAAAGCTGTATTTCTAGTTTTATTTACCTAAAATCTTTCGTCAAGCAATCGCCAGCACTGTTAGTAGTATAACGTTAAATTAGTTCCGTATCGAAATAATAGATTACTCGAATGAAGACCTTCACCCTATTCTATTTACGTGACATAGCTTTAGCGGACTATGAAATTTATGATGTGGGTTACCTGGTTCCATGTATTACAAAATGTACAATGTCTCCATCGAATATTCAACCCGAATAATTTATTTACGATTCCCGCTTCCAACTTTCTGTAGCTAATCAAAAACCCTTTTCACATTGTACCGTTTGATTTCCTTTTGATATTCAGTTATAAACCTCTTTTGAGCGCACATTCCGTATCTGTGTAATTATAATTTTGCTAATTAATTAACACCCGTTCCGCAAAGCTTTGTTAACTTAACCACGTGGCTGACCTTTGTACATATTTCAGAAGCATTATTTATTCGCGCCCATTAATTAGATAGGGGTTGTTACACAAAAAGTTAGTGGGAATTGAAAATTACATTTTCCTTCTCAACACACGTGAAAGTACGTGCCGTAAATGCGTGTAACAACGGCACAAAAGCTTATTTCCCGAGGCTGCACTAAAAGGCCCTTGTAATTACTCTTGTAATGAGGAAAAACTGTCACCTACTCTGGTAGAGTGCAGAAACTTCCACCTTTTTTCTCCTTACTTTGACAAAGCTAACCCCGACATTCAGTCAGTTTCGCCTTTTAAAAACATCGTAGATTCGCTTCACAAATATATTTTACTGCCAATGCCTGCACGTACCAGCTAGATACTTAAAGTACCCTCCCGAATACCTTCATTCACAGCGAATTTGGGTCACAGAAATCCAATCTTACCTAGCCATGTCATGTTAACGTTATCAATACCCGACAGTCTTTCCCCTTTCTAAACAACAATAGTCTGCAAATAGCAAAATTGCTATCTGTAATCAAAAGAACAAACGTTAACAAACGAGTCAACCTTCTTTCAGTCGACAATTTAAACAGTTTGTATACATTTATAAACACCTAGAGAGTTTATTATTAATCAGAACATCAAACTCGCTAAGTAAACGTAACCCACTTTGAAAAGTCAAGTTTAATGTCCGCCCACAATATCACCGATCCTTCATTGTCTAAGTAATTAACCGCGAAAGCGTTGCTTGTAAACCAATGTGTTAGAACCTAATGGATTGGAAAGGATACGCTCAGCGCACCAACTATACATACACGTAGGTAATGTACTTAGATTGATGGAACACCTTTGCCATGAAAATTAGTCGCGTACAGAACGATCAAGCTTTGCTAATTATAACTTGTCTTGTAACAGAAAAGTCTAATACCCATCATGATAAGAAACGTACAAAACTAAGCAAGAATTCAAAACTTTTAGTAATACCATGTATCTAATGTAGCAGTAATCATCCCATATTATGGCCACCGAACAGTCTTCAAACAGAGAAGACATAATTAAAACTTTCTGCTTTTCACTTGAGCCCTGGGACACATCGTATTATTTTTAACGACTTTCCCGAAACTTCATGAGTTTGCCAAAGTTAGTACGGCGCCTAATACATACCTACTAATCGCTGGCATCTCAGGCGACAGCGGTCGGTAAATCAATTCGCCATGTTACCTCTGGAATATTAGAACATTCCGGGACATTGCTGAATAATACACCATGTGTTAGCTAACAATAGATGTTGACCTTGAAGGCTTTTACGGAGGAGTTTTCGCTCGAAAGGGTAGGAAATAATTACGTTCGAGTCAGTAACCCGGGCGTGCGTTATTGATGGGGCTCGCGCGGGCGGCGGCGCTGAGACGCGCGGTAAGTGGGTCAGGGTGGGAGGCGGGAGCGCGCAGCCGCCGACTCACTGCGCCCTCAGCCTTCAGCCATGGCGGACGCGCCGCCTGAGGTCCTCGAACTGAACGTGGGCGGCGTGCATTACGCCACCACGCGCGACACGCTGCTGCGCGAACCCGACTCGCTTCCCGCCGCCGCGCTCCAGGACCCCGAACACCCGCGCGACGCTCGCGGGCGCATCTTCTTCGACCGGGACGGAGTTCTCTTCCGCTACGTCCTCGACTACCTCCGGGACGGCGGGCTCGTCCTCCCCGAGTGCTTCAGGGAACACAAACGACTCGCTCGGGAAGCCAAACACTACAGACTGGCGGGGCTGGAGAGCGCCGTGCGGGACGCGGACCCGCGGCCGCCGAACCGGGAGCGCGGGTGCATCACGGTGGGCTACCGGGGCAGCTTCGCGTTCGGCCGCGACGGGCTCGCCGACGTCAAGTTCCGCAAGCTGTCCCGTATACTAGTGTGTGGGAAGGTGACGCTGTGCCGCGACGTGTTCGGCGAGACGCTGAACGAGTCGCGCGACCCCGACCACGGCCTGGCGGACCGGTACACGTCGCGCTTCTTCCTGAAGCACTCGTTCATTGAGCAGGCGTTCGACATGCTGCAGGAGAACGGCTTCAAGCTGACGGCGAGCTGTGGCAGCGGCACGGCCGGGGGCGCGGCGGAACTGAAGCCCGGGGTGGACTCCGAGGAGAATCGTTGGAACCACTACAACGAATTTGTGTTCGTGCGCGAATAAGTTCAACATTACTTAGTACCAAATGTGATATGAATCAGCTGATCCCGCCACCGGTCGGTGCACGAAGCTTCTCAAAGGTGGACGGCAATAACGAGTATCTATTTCAGGTAACGAGATAACGAAATTATATTTATAAATAGTTATTTATCTGGAAGTAATGTATACTTTTGAATCCTCCTCCAGCTGCTGTTCGCGATCTTTGCGCCTTGTTGATCTTTATCGACGTTGTTTGTTTATGTTGTTCAATTACGTTAGGTACTGATTCAAATATGAGACTTCAATATATTCAGACTCTTTACTGTTGTTTCATGTTTATTACAATTATTTATAATACTTATTATGTAGATATTGAGATCTTAAGAATGTAATCATGTAACAAATAGGTAGTGGTAAATGTAAAAATATAAAATAAATAAATAGCAGTAGTAATACTCCCTATTAGGATTAATTTCATGTACCTACTGTTACATACCTATTTCTAATAAATTTCTAAATTATTTTGTATTGACTTTATAGTATTTAAAATATTATGTACCTATAATGTATTTTGAAGATAACTGTGGGCCATCATTTTGATATAAAATATGCCAAATTATTAATTAAAAACAAGTCTGACAGGTACGTACTGTGTTATTTTCTGTTTCGGTATGTATTATATTTGCATATTTGTATTATTATAATCTCTCTTTATATATTATTATAATTATAATCATGTAAACAATCTGGGTACACAGTTACCGAGTGATGTGTTGTGATCAATGCATTTTATTCTACTACTAGTCGTTATAGTTGTAAGACCAAAATTCGATTTCAAAATATTCTAGAAAGTTTTTATTAAATAAAACGAGCGCGTATGGTATGTACCTTAATTAATAAATAAATTAGAATTACTATTTTTAACAGCTGATATCTCGAGCAAATATTATGAATGAGGTGAAACTTTTATATGACAAGATAAAGACGCAATTATGACTTCGGAAGTAAAGTTTGAAGGGCAGAGATTTCGCCCCTCGGAAACTTTTGATCGTTAGCATAGGAATTTGTTTAACTGCCTCTATTATCGTTATTCTTTAGCAACTATGATTTGGTATTGGCTTCATAGAGATCCAGATTTATTTTATTGACTTAATACGCAACGTCGAATTTAAATAATCGCAGCCATATCATTAGATAATACCTAGATAATTTAAGCTGAACTTCCGTACTCATCTTCCAGCTTCAGTCTAGAGTAATGAGCTAATAGTTCTGTTGACAGAGTAAGCCAGTTTGTTGCAACTAAGCTGTGCTAAGTTGTGTTTTGTTGAGTATCAAGTTGCGTTTTCATTTCCATTCCAGTTGTTGGCTTTACGCATCGAGGGATGCTTTTAAAGTGCCATTGTTTGATTTACGCTCGGTATCAACATGACCTTAATAGTTAGAGTTGTTTCGTCAATGAAATATTGTAATCCTAAAAGTAAATTGTAAAGAAACAGTAGGAGATAATATTATATTTAAATCAATCTATAATTTGTGTTAGATACTTAAATGTTTATTGTGTTTAGAACAAATTAGTTAAATGTTAGTAATCATAATATCTATCAAACTTGATTACGTTTGTTGAAATTGACATTTGTAATTTATGTTGAAGAATTTGGATGAAATTTTAATCCTATTTAGACACCTTCCATGTTAGTCTGGACAAAAACAGTGATGGACCTGGACTTAAAAATGTAGGGTTTCTAAAAAGATAGTTTTGGGAATAAATTTAGTTAAAAAAATATTTTGTTTTGCTTAAATTATCCTTCCATTATCATAAACCATTACAAAATACTACATTACACTTATATTTTTCGTACTTCGATTAAGAAACAGAGAATCGTAAGTTTTTCTCTGTTCTATGCAAAATCGGGAAAGTTTATTTACATAATATGTACTAGCGATTCATGTCCTCGCTTCGCTTCCGGCATTTCAGATATAAACATTTCATTCGGATACCTCATTGGCGTATTATGGCGTATTAGCAAGTCTTTTCTAGCAATAAATATAGCCTATGTTACTCAGGGTGAAAGAAGCTCTTCAATGGTGAAAGCATTTTTGAAATCGGTACAGTAGTTTTCGAGTTTATTTATTACAAAGATACACACAAAAATACAAGTCTTTCCTCGTTATAATATAAGTGTTGATTATATCTGCAGGCTATTTTATACACGTTATATAATATTTACAAACGAAAAATATTAAAATAAAATTATTACTCACATCACATTCTACGAAAGCGCCCTACCTATTTCAGTCAAACTTTTCTGCAATACTATTTTCTTTGTTCTTATGTCGAATAAGTTTTTATGTCGTTGAAAAACTTATTGGCACCCAACGTGGGGTTACATCCCCCTCGTCGCGATCTGCTTTAGTTCTTATTTAGGTGTAACTTTTTGTCGTCTAAATTTCGTACAGAATATAGCTTGATGCAGTACTTTTTACTATAAATAAAGTTTACTTCGATGATACGTTAATTAATTAGTTTTGACAATGTATGTAAAATTTACTGGCTCGATTTCATTTGGTAGTGACCCCTCGCTCTTGAATAATCGTCGGTCGTAGGTTCGATTCCCGCCCAGGACAAACATTCGTGTGAAGAACATCTGAGCAATGTATGTGATGTTGTCTGATATTTATTAATTAACTAAATTGGTTAGTGTTGATTTAATTAAGATTTAAACAACCCCACTGTTATCGTTGATTCTATACCTATGCGATGTATAATGAGGGGAGGGTCTAAGGTAGATCAGAATTAATAATTAAACTATCGAAATGTGGCTGAGGAGATCTGACCCACTATGCCTACCTCTCTCAAACTTGGAATTTAGGGTACCTACCTAGGACATAGGCTGAGATTTTCTTATATACCTACCAACAATTCCTACTGTAATAGCATCTGCTATTACAAGCATCTCATTTTAGAATTCTAAAGGTAGGAGAGAGTACGTACCTATTACAAGAGAGAAAATAGTTGGGATAATATTTTCATAAGATTACGGGACAGTATTTGCCATATTTTAAAATACTTAGCATTTTAGATTTTGTACGGTCAAAAAACAAAGTAGACGATGCATTTTGCTTACCTCCTCCACTCTTATTTCCTGCGGCATAAACATTCATGCTCCACTTATTCTGTATAGCTTAATGGAGCGCTTAGTGTACCTACAATTGAAGCAGGTACGCCACAGCTAAAATGTTAATCGCGCTAGAATATTAATATTACCATCTAGCCATAACGCAGTTTGAATATTTTACCTAAAGCGTTGTACCTACTTTGGTAACATTCGCTCATGTAAAATTCAGTGACCCGAGTACGGTTCATTGGTCACCAATATTCCTTTGATCGCCATTTCAGAGCGAATCTGACCTGAAATTATTGGTAACCGTGTTACATCGTTCTTGAGCGTACCTCACTTTGGCTGGCTAAACATGTAAGGGTTGGACTCGTGTGTGTAACTTGAGTGGGACCTTTACCTACATTTTAATGCGTGAATAATGTATATGGAGAGAGTACCCTTTGTAGGTTAACTGAGTTATCAGCCGCAGAGATGGAGCCTGGTGAAGACCGGTGGTTAGCGTAAATTTGGGAGTTTAGAGCAAATTCAATGTTTTAAATAAAGGGCGCGCCTTTCCTGGCCTTGCCATTAGGTTCAGGCAGAGAATTAAGACGAGATAGTAAAAAATTTGTTCCTCATGTCCTTGGAGATGAAAAAAAAAAGTAGTGATGACTAATTTATAGTTACCATAAAAATTCTCGGGAGCCATAGTGTAGGATGCCCTCAGGCCCAGGGGACTGAGGATTAACGCAAGATAGCTGGCAAGACTTGTAACAAGAGGCCCAGGCTGTGAAGCAGAGTGGCGAACAATTGAAGAGGCCTATATCCGGCATTGAACTGCAAGCTTAAATTCATAGGAACATATTTTCTGTCACGCATATTTCCACCAAGGGTCACCGTTAACGTCTCTTATCGACGGTCGGATCGCATTAGGATATTAGAAATAAACGATAAGTATTGAATATCCGATAATGCCTTACTAATGCGGCTTAAAAGCATTGGGAACCGATGAATCATTGTCACAACAAAACTATGATAGTGAAAGCTTTGATCGGTGGCGAAAATTCAAAGGCTTTGGTAGTTTGACAGTGAAAGAACATAGATATCGAAATCCAATGTTTCCGTAGTATATTAGTAGTGAATACGACCAGCGGGGTTTATTTCCGCACTGTGTTCCGCCCGAATTCTGAAACTGCGTGCACGTCATTCAAATTTGACATTGTTTGTACTAGACTACAAATGTCGAACGAACGTCCAGAAAGTATCCTAGAGATATTTCCGAAGTAAAAGATTTATTGTCTTTTTTTTAAATTAATTACTTTTCTATTCTAGATTACTACACTGACAACTTGAGGGATGACCACGAGGCATGACGACGGTTGTATCACCAAAATATTGTGATCAGTGTAATTTCTATAAACACAGATTACCTGTGTGTTTCTAGACTATCATAAGTAGGTTGTTATATTCTTTCTTAAGTTTATTTAACCTTTTTTATATATCATAGGTACTTTGTTTTATACCTAATGCAATTATTTGACTTTATTTCAGTGAATATTGACTTTAGAATGGTGTGTCATAAAAGTTTCTCACATAAAATCTAGCTGATCTGCCTCATAATATATAGAGTGGAGCATAAATTTTAGGGTCAAGTTTTTATCGGATGACAACCTAAAATTTTACGTGGTAAGTACGTGTTATTACTTACGTTGATCGTGATCGTAAATAATATGTGTAATGGATATGGATCTTATTATTAAAATAGGTATGCTAAAATATCACGTGTGTACGGGCAGACATAAGAAGACCTTCATAAAAAAGAAAATAATGTCGTTCAAACATGGAATAAATTTTTAAGTGGTCTACTAATATTAAAAATGCTAAAGTGTTTGGATGGATGTTTATAAGGACCGAATTTATTGAACACAGTAATCTATCTTAAACGCTCACACATATGCTATAATTTATTTGAAGATAATTATTATCATTAAACCCTGGACTGTTAGTACTCTAAAATAAGCAATGAAAAGAGTATTGTGCAGAAATGCAATCAGATAACGTAGAAATTGCGAAGTGCTATTACAATAAAGAGACAAGAATTGTTTTTCCTGTCGTCTTGGCCGTTACGCAGGCTTAACGACAGGAAGCGACTCATTATTCTAAATGGCTCCCTCGGGATTGATATCTTGCCGCATTTGTGGTGCATTTAAGATGCGAGGTTATATGAGCGTCTTATAATGGTGTGAAAAACTTATACGGAAGGTGGCAAGGAGTTACGACGTACCTAATTTGAAAGAAAGAAATAGAAAAATTGTTTGTTAGGTACCAAGATATTACACAATATCACGTTTATATTAAATTGAAATAAAACAATTTGCTTTCATTTTTTCGTGATAGTAACATTGTAATAACCACTAAAGCAAAAAGAGGGTTGTAAATTGTGGGGATTTAACTGTGTTAAAAGTTTGTCTATGTATAATTAATACCTATGTGATAATTAGGTTACAGGAGCAATCTCTTTTATTATGCCTCAACGCCGACTGAGTATTTTAATTCTATTTAAAGATAGACTGCTCTTTAACTAAATAAAGGCAGGTTCCAAGTACTCGGGAAAGAGATTGAGTGGGTGTGGGTGTGTTATTTCAGCTATTCCTGTGATAGATTAACTGAACATGGTATGGTGTTTTTCACAAAATCTTTATGGCACTAAGCATTAAGTAGGTCATTATTTATCACGAAAAAGGGTCCCGTATTTCCATGCAGTGTCAGAAAAGAACAAAAATCCTCATTTCGCCTCATTTGTTCCCGCGGGTGACCTGGTGTCCATAATTGTCGACTAAGGGACTTCTTCAGATTTCTCGGCCAATGGTGGGGTTTTATTGAGGGTTTTCTGAAAAACGTAATCCACCAGATGGCAGCAAGTCCAACTGGTAGGACGATTGGTTCATTTTGACATTGCACTGACATTTACATAGCAACTTACCACTCGTATGATAGCTGGACCGCAGAGCTACATAACGCCATCTATCGGATATTTCATATTGAAACACCCTCATTTTGCAACCGTGAGCGCAATTAAAAGGTGCCCCGAAGAATGTATTTCGGTAGCACTTCAGAATGGGAGTGCTTCGAGGAAAAAGGAAAAATTGTGATAAATGGTAAGTACCTAAATTGTTTTAGGATTAGAGTACAAATTAACACTTTAATTTTTTATATAGTTCATTAGGAATTTTGAAATATTCTCCTTTACACTAAGCCTAATTATTATTGACCATCTCTATATTGGTATTTAAGCGGTTAATTTATATTTATAGCGGTTAATCATACATTTGGTTCACCTTGTACCTATCTACGCAGTTAATAATAGTACCTTACCTTACCTGCTACTATTTAATTTCCTGTGCCCCGGAAAGTGTCCTGTCCCGAAACTTCGTTGAAATATTTCGGCCCATATAATCTTACGGAAGGAGAGTGAAACATTTACTGTTAAGTATGCTTAACGGAAGTTGTACCTACCTGTTAAGTAGATACTTACACCTACTTAACAATATCTTTATTTACCTACGTACTTAGGGATAAAGAAACAATCAGTGACAGCCTATTATATGGTATGCGAGCTGGTGACCACGTTGGGTTTTTTTATTGGTATGTACTCAGGTAAACATTGCTGCCCGTTACGTGATATTTCATAAGTAGTCTACTACGACGCCCGCGGTATCAGATGGAGCATTCTACCGGAAACAGCACTGACGGAGAACTTCGTACATTTTAGTATGTTTATAGGTATGTATAGTTGGGACATCCTACCGAACAACAAACGAGGCGCTCGCAAACCGACTGGTGGCGGTATAGCCATCTCAAATTGAAGGCGTACCTAAATATCACAGACCGATGACGGGCCGCAGCGTCACCGGAGCCAGAAGCTACGCCCTGCGATCGCCGATCGACCCGCCTGCCCAGCGTGGCGATTATGGGTATGTCCTCCAGAGGTTTGCCCTAGGTGGCGTGGACTGCAATAGGCTGATGATATGTATAGTTTATAATTTTGAGACTTTCCAAAACCGTATGTTGGTCAGTAGCTAAAAAGTAAACCAACAAAAGAAACTTTAAGGGCAATAATATTTTCTTGTCACTTCAGCTACATCCACATTATTCCAAGTAGGATTCAAACTCGATAGTGCAAGCTCAAAGATAACCAGTAAAGAATAGGCGTAATAATAAACTCGATAAATCACCGAGTATCTAAATCTTTACAAAACTTTCGCAGTAGGACTATCACTACATGAAGCATGGGCGTCCTAATGGCTTTTTCACACGCGCGAGAAGGCAGAGCGGCCCAGTCGAGATTACCAGTGCCGTGCGTGAATAATTTACAAGTTAGGTTCTATCTGGAAATTAACTATTGAAGTAAATGAAAGAGGATGTCCAAAACCTCATTAGTCTATACTAATAATATAAAGAGGAAAGGTTTGATAGTTTGAATTGAATAGGCTCGGGAACTACTGGACCGATTTGAATAATTATTTCACTGTCGGAAAGCCACACTATCTCCGGTGAACATAGGCTATACAAAACGTGCAAAAGTATTAGGTACTAGTGAATCTACTTGCAGAATTGAAACTATTTTATTTTATTCATCTAAACCAATTATACAGTCTCACTTCTTCTGTCTTGGTGTCCTTCACCCAAAGACTGTCTGGAAGAGGTCTTAGCCATGTTTTGACAGTAAGTATAAAATGTTATTTTATCTTCACTTCACAGGTAACAAGCCGCAACGCCGCGCTTTTACTGTGAGACTTCTAACAAAGTTCTATCTTTACATATTTCAAAGAAAAACTGACTAAGTATCTATTTATTTATACTTATGTTTGACTTGTCCCTTGGAGTATAAGTTCAGACGAGGGTAGGTAAGTTATTGGCGTGTATCTACCTATGTAAACGGAGAGGGATAATATTATTCCCGCTTTAATCTTCCGGCTTAGGCGACTTAGGTTCCGATCCCCTTATGACAGGCGTAAGGCCAAACGGGCCAGTGAAATATATTATATTTTATGTCACTTCGGCAATGAGAACAAACATGATGTAATTTGTATTCTACTCTAACATTATAAGGACAGTCAGCATCAGATATAATATGTGAGCAAATAAGCTACTCAAATAGAGCAAAATATTTGCATACCGAAAGTTTCAAAATGATATCAACACCCCATGAATTTATCTAAACAAGCATTTGTCAAATAGAAGTAAACAGACAACTTTTAACGTACATAGGTACCTACCTACTATAAAATTCTTAATCAGTACCTAAACGAGCTATATGTACCTACCTATTGTTAGGCTACTTGTCCAAAGAGGTGTGAGGTCATCCTGAAAGCTCTTCTTATAAAAAAAAGAAGCCCTGATATTTTAATGTAGGTAGTTAATGATGTATGACTTTCCTGTAACCAGATAACAGCCAGGAGCAAAACAATGCACTTGTGACATGTTTAATAAATTTAGTAAGCCGTATTGTTGAATGGAACAGATCAACGACTTTTATTGTAACGGTCTACCGTTATTTCTTTGCTAGAACTCACTCGAATGTTGCCTCTTAACTTCGCAACTGATTACAGTACTTAACTAAACACTTGTAACAATCCGAAGCAAGAATAAGTCAAATCTACTTAAAGTTTCAATCAAAGTACATAAATGTTTCTTTCCATTCAATTATCACCGAAAGTCCTTAATTCGATTTAGCGAACTTGATTCTGACCCTTTTCGCATCTGCCCGGCCCTGAGGGTGTCGCCGTTAAAGTTTAACTCAAGACCTTCTAAATGAGGGATCGGAATGGCTTTGGTGGTCTGACGTCTTGTGGCAAATTTGCTAAAGTAATTAAAAGCCATTGATAACGTATACCTTCTGTACGGGCCAACCTTCCTACCTAGATCAGATGTGCCTAAATAACACTGCGGAAATGACTTATGTTCAGTTTTTAGATATTTAGGACAGGCTCGGTGGCTCATTTGGTAGTGACCTCTGCCCTCTGAGCCAAGGGCCGTGGGTTCGATTCCCGCACAGTACAAACATTTGTGTTCATGAACATGTCTGTTTGTATTGGTCTGGGTGTTTTCTATGTATAATATGTATTTATTTACAAAAAAAAAGTATATAAGTAAGTTTATCAGTTGTCTAGTACCCATAGTACAAGCTTCGGCTTAGTTTGGGGCTAGGTGGCGCTGTGTGTCCCAGTGTGGCATGTCTTGGGTTATTTATTTATTATTATTTATTTATTTCCTTTCTTACATAAATTAAATTTGTATTTTGTAGGTAAACGGCCATCGCCGTATGGCGATCGCCAACCCGCCTGCTCAGCGTGACGATTATGGGTATATCCTCCAGGTGTTTGCCCTAAGTGGTCAACAACTTAAGAGGCCTATGTCCAGCTGTGGACTACAATAGGCTGATGATGATGACGATGTAGGTAAACGACGGAGCAACCTTATACGAGAAATCTTGAGCACAGAAGCTCTTCCAATAATATTGGTCTGCAAAGAGATATTATTGGATTATTTTATTCAAGATTAATTTGAAAGTGAGTGTACGTGGTTGTTTTAAATTAAAAGTTTATGCTTGTTATAGCTTTTATACTGCTGTCTTAAGGTGAAATGTTTATGAACAAAGTTTCTTCTAAGCAATAATAAAAAATATTCATTCAACTAAAGTTGTCTCTGGCATAAATAAAAGTTTCAGAGGTAAATACAAATATCAAGAGATTGTAATTAGGATTAAGCCGCATAATATAAATCAGTCTGGAGGGAGAAGCGTTGGTCGTGAGCTGAAAAGCTACATTAATTAGTGCAACTTATCACGAAATTCGTTAAATTTGCATTTGTGAAAATGGCAATGGTTAGTGATACCATAAGTGAAATCTCTACAACGAGTAACACCAGTAAATGAAACAAAGGGTATAGAGAAAAACTATTTTAAAAAATCTATTTATTACCAAATACATTTTGTAGTAGAAAAGGTAACGTGGTTCTACACACTGCTATACATTATGCCTACCTGCTCTACCTACCCAATTTCTGCATGGCATGAATCATTCCAGCATCAGGGTCTGGGTGTTCTGGCAGACGACTCCAGTTATCATCTGGTTTTGTTCAAAAATAACGCCATTGACCATTTAAGTACCCTTGGTGAGGACCAAAGGGAGCGATTGCCAACCAGAAACAACCGCTCTACTAATAGGGTGGATTCGCTATACCCTACCCTCTCTCTTCCAGTTGCTTTATTAAAAGCTTGACGTACCTACCTACTTAAATCGGGAAAAGACGAAATACGCTCTATGAATTTCGGCGTTAAGTACCTATGTAGTCTGCCTATTTGCTTAGGGCCCGTGAGATTTCGCAAATTAAACGCGAAGTAAGCGTATTTGGATACCAGAATAAAGTATTACTTAACTCGGAAAGGGTCTGGGATAATAAGAAAGTACGGGCTAGCTAGGTGCTTCCAGAGATTGGTACTATAAATGTGGAGTCGTAATCTTCGAAAGTGGCAGTGGTGTGAAAAAAGGGGAAAGGTACGACCGCAATCTCGTTTTGTATGGAAATTTCATTTCATTCCATCTTACCTTACTGTAATAATGTTGATTCCATTAGGTACTTAAAAATGTATTTATAATGTAGGTACCTACCCCAATGAGGGATGTAAGGAAGCGACCTATCATCTTCTCACTCCTGCCTGTGGTGCATCCTGCTGAATAACGAACGACGAGGCTCTGGCAACCGGCAAGTCAGGACTTGTTTTATGGAATTGAGAACAAGAAAGTTGGTAGGTACCTATCACAAAATGTCTATCTATAAGTGATTTACTTACTAATATAACAAGTTTCAACCTCAAGAAATAAAACATACCTACTTCACCCAGAAGAAAAATATGAATTTGTTTATCTATACATCTATCTATACATATAATAAAAATGTAACGAATCGCTGTCTGTACATGGAAGATATATGTGAAAAAATATTATGGGAGGCCTTTATTAATGCAATAGTACCCAAAACAATGATTTTTGGAATTTTTGTCGGTTTGTCTGTTTGTCTGTATGTTTGTGCACGCTAATCTCAGAAACCGCGTATCCGATTAAGATGCGGTTTTCACTAATATATTGCTGGAAGCTTCCCTTAACATTTAGTGTTTGTTTCATGTTAATCGGTCCATAAATAAAAAAGTTACGCCGATTTAACTAATCACGTCGAGCCTGCTGTACGTTTGCGCGGGTATATAAAGCGCGCCGAGATCTGCGCCGCGCCGCTGCCAGCTGCCAGGCACTGGGGGTCATTAAAATCACTACCCAAGAAACTATTCCACGCGGACGAAGTCGCTGGCACAGCTAGTAAAGAGAATAAATTCATCCAAGGGATTTCATTACTAATACAGTAGAAGTTGGTACCCACTCGGAAAGAGCAATCGAACTTTGTACGTAGGTAAGGTTTGTTATGATTCCGTGAACAAAATGTTCAGTAAAATATAGTCGCCGGGACGGGACTAAAGGTCATGTCTCTTTGAATAGGGCTTTTCAGTACCCGACTTTCGTATGCTGAACTGAGGATACCTAGCTTGGGTAGGTAGGTAATGTGATCACTGGGGCCCTAGCTAGCTCAGATGGGCGCATGTGCGTGAACAGTGTTCCTTTTTGAAATTTCCTCCAAACATTTACGAAATTTAGTAATGTTTTAGGAAACAATTATATTGTGAAAAGCCAAAAATTTGTGAAACCAATGTATGGGGGGATGTAGGAACAGACTTGTCCCTACGAAAAGTGGAAGTACTGCCGCCGAGCTAGGTGATCGTGCTCGGGGACCGCGGTCCAGTGGACCATCTTGGTTTTTCGTATAATATAGCGAGTCGTGATGAAAACTTCGTATGTGAGTTGTAGGTCTTCCATACATTTTTTTGATTTCAAATCGCCATCTGTTGTTAGCTGGCGGAACTTGCATATTGTAGCGACGTGGAGGTTGTTGTAGCGGTGTGGAGATAGGTGTCGCTACGTGTCGCTACAGGGAGAAATAGGATTTGTTGTCTCAGTCGCCACCCCAAGCAGAACAAATCGTTATGTGGTTAGCATAATAAGCGGTGCTTAATGCTGCCGTGTTCATTCCTGGGTGAAATTTCTACCCATCCACGAATCTTGAGTCTTGTATGTAATTACCTATGTAGGTAAAATCATTACGATTGATTGTTATAATAATAGCATCTATGGTAAGACCACTTTGCTGTTTGTATAGAGAACTCAGAAAGATACCTACTTCTAAGTAGGTGTGAAGTAGGTAAATAAGTTTTCGCCAGTTAGGTATCCCTTCTGTCATAAGGTGAAAATTAAAATGATTTATTTGAACTCTAAGTAGTTATAACATAAACTTAATGCTAAAACAACTATGAGCTAGGTATGTTGTAAGTGAGAAGTAGGTAAGTATTAAGTGACGGGATTTGCGTGGAATGTCTTGGGTTATTTATTTTAGCGACAATGCCAACTATTAGGGACCTACTGAAGTGGCTTGGGGCGTAAACAGTTATTGTAAACAGCACCTAACTCCGGGTAAAAACGGCCTACGAAGAAAACTTCAGGAGATAGGTACCTACCAAGTTAAGTAAATGTTATCTTTGCTCTTGGGACTCAACTTTTCTGCTGTGATTTGAAGTTTTTTATCTACTTTATATTCTGTTTTTTCATGGTGTTCTCAACAGATTGAATCCTATGGTAAAAAAAAGTATTAGATAATTTACGACTCGCTATAAGTCGTCACTAGACTTTGGAACTTTTAAGGTTTTTATTACCTAATGAAAATTTTCCAATAACTTAAACACATAAAACTTTGTTTAGTACCAACCTAGCGTATATGTATATTAAAGTGATAGGCTCCGATAACTTTTAAAGGCAAATCCTATCCCTAGGAAAACTTTGTTGCCAAGCCCATACCTGATTACTACTACCGCCATCTATTAGCATTTTAATGAAAACTTGATGATGGCACCCACTAGATGGCATTTGTTGACATTTGCGAACATCGGTTTTGTCCAAACCAATTTTTAGATGATAATATAGTAACCAGAGTCGATGATACGAATGTTGGATCATTCAATCCCTTATTTTGGTCTTTGGATTGTTATCCTGCCTTGAGGTTGGAGCAATGTGTTTTTCAGTCCATTCAAATAGCACCCATTTTTAATGTCACATTGTTAATATCATTAAAACATGATAGAAGTAGGTCATTCAATTTCAATATAATTACTATATTTTTACTTCAATATAATCACTATATCAACAAGATAAATATTCCTTTAACTATTGTTTAAAAATATTCTTCCTGTAAAATTTCAACTCTTGAATACTTTCATGAATATCATCTAAGCTTCTATGTCTAAATGTTTTTTGTGGTATTGATGAGTAGTCTTTTTGGTACCACCGTTTCGCCAACTCCTTTATTGTACTGACATCAATTACTCTATAGTGCAAATAAGAGTCAAACTTTGGCATGTATTTGCGTAAAAACAGGCGATCCATGTAAATGCTGTTGCCACCGAGAGGACACTTTTTCTCAGGCACGTGCTGTCTAACAAAATCTAGAATTTGATTCTCGGCTTCACTTATCGAGATCTTCGATTTCCGACTTGCCTCCGTCAATCCAGTCTGTAAATAAAAATTATTTCAAATTAATGATATACTGTTTTCAAGTAATTAATATAACAGGTGGAAACAAATGGAAGGGACCTTTACAAGTTGCACTTACACACATCATCATCCTCTTAGCATTGTCCCGGTTTGTGCCTCTAGGCCCAGGGTCCGCTTTGACCATGATCCTAAATTTAGCGAGTCTGGTTATTACATTGAAGCGACTGCCATCTGACCTTCGTAACCCTCAGAAAGGGGAACCAGACAAATTTGGAAACCAGAAAAATTGCACTTACACACATACATAGATAAAAAAAAATATTTTTAATACAATTTGTTTTCATTTAGAGTGTATTTAAGTTTTGTTTGATAATTCCATAATTTGATGAGCACAATGTTTTACTTTATTGTATTAACCACATGTTTGCAATTAATCAGTCATTAGATTCTATTTGCCTATTTTACACCATGTATGAATAATACTCCTATATGTATAAAGGCTTGCTTGCAAGAAGAGTAGACCAACCCTACACTCTGACCGTAGAATTGTAATGTCTATACAAAACTTATCACCTAAATTGGACTTTGTTTTGTCTGTAACGTATTTTCCTGTATTGTCTGTGTTTTGTGCCATAATGTTTCTATGTATCTTACCTCGCCATGCTGAGCCACACACCAACTGTTCATGTTATTTAATATGTTGTCTGGCTGGTGTATCACCAAGTGAGGACCGGTGGCGACTACTTTAAGGTCTGCATCAGTCACCAAGCACGCTATCTCGAGTATATGATCCTTATCCACATCAAGACCGGTCATCTCCAAGTCAACCCAAACAATCCTTTTAGCGCTTTCCTTTAGTGCCAACTGAGCCATGTTAGGTTTTGTAGTATCTATAAGACAATCACGTACAATTTTTAAGCATCTTGATAAATTCACAATTTTGTTTTGGTTCAACATGAAATTCTAACCTAAACTGACTTACTTCTCGACATTGTTCGGACTATTGATTTAGTCAAACTAAAATACTGACGAAATAAATACATTTATTTTATAATTTACCAATTACTTGATTTCTAATTTAATTTCATTCAGTACATACTACATACAACAGTTTTATGTGAAACGAACAAACGAAGCAAACAAACAAATCATGTACCTACATAACCCGCCTTTTATTTACATGTGTCAAATTAATGACAACAGCACAAAATAGAGATGTGGGTGTGACATTAACCACAGAGTACTTTGTAAACATTAACTCAGTTCACTCGCTGGATGTGGTGGGTAACTCACTTTCTCAAAATATATTGGCGCCCAGCACAAGACCAGGAAATTGTTTCTCCAAAATATCACATATTATTTCACTCACTGATTATGTGAAAAAAAGGGCTAACGCAGTTTGCGTGCCTTTGTACATGTAAACGTGGCGAACGGCAACGCGACGCGTGCATATGGTAGTGTCGTCATCGAACTGACTGGAAAGTGGTGGAACTGACTGACGAGTTCATTAACTAATTCTGAGTTTTCATCTGAAATAGGGCGTCGTAGGCTAATCGACATCGATTAGTTATTAATGTTAATTTTATCTATAATAATATCGTTTACAAGATTCAGGTATAAAAATCATACTATCACTACATAGTATAAAACAAAGTCGCTTTGTCTTTCCCTATATCCCTAAATCCCTGTGTGCGCTTAAATCTTTAAAACTACGCAACGGATTTTGATGCGGTTTTTTTTAAATAGATAGAGTGATTTAAGAGGAAGGTTTATGTATAATGAAATACTCGAAGCGTAGCGAGTGCGGGTCGCTAGTTACTAATAAGACATAGCTAATACTAGTCTTCAAAATCGATAGTATCAATTAATAATAACTCAAGACATGCCACGCTGGGCCACACAGCGCCACCTAGACCCAAACTAAGCCGAAGCTTGTACTATGGGTACTAGACAACTGATAAACTTACTTATATACTTTTTTTTTGTAAATAAATACATATTATACATAGAAAACACCCAGACCAATACAAACAGACATGTTCATGAACACAAATGTTTGTACTGTGCGGGAATCGAATCCACGACCCTTGGCTCAGAGGGCAGAGGTCACTACCAAATGAGCCATCGAGCCAGACGAATAATTAATACTGTCGATACTTTATCATTTATGATTGGCAATTAAATAGTATTGCTAGTTAATTCTTCTTGAAGAACGTACTATCGATAGTGATAATCTATCGATAGTCTTTCTATAGTTTACTATGGACCATCACTTAACAACCGATATTAAAAATAAAATTGTTAGTGGACTATCGATCGGCAACACTAGCATAATGACTTGGTGCGCATATTATAGCATTGTTGCTCCAGGCCTGAGTTTCTGAGTTATTAACGCAAAGTTACCTATCTCTAGAACAAACACTAGTGTTGCCCTCTACTGAACTGATGTTATACTTTATCAAGTCGTCTATTTTGTTATAACTTTATTTTTGTTATTCCAGTAAAACTATTTAAATTTAATACAATTTCAATCTCAACAGGATGTGTTAGAATTTAAAAAGTCCTCGCGGTTAAAATCGGATAACATGCCGTAGCATTATTGTTTCATTCAAACGTATCCAAGCTAAATTGACAAATAAGATGATATTGACGATTAAAATATCCAATTGCGTCCAAATTAAATATGGTCTGATGAACGCCGATTGGCTAATATTTATGGTGGGCTAACAAATCATAGCAATTTATTTTGACATTTGTTATGTACTTGTGATTTCTTCTCGATTGTCATGGTGTATAAAGGTTGATTTTGTTTTTGTTAGATTTTTCTTATTTCTCAGCAGTTTACACTTTGAACAAGAACACAATGAATAGATTAATATTGAATCACTGCAAATGTGTAAAAAAATCAAGTAAGTATAGCTCAGTATAGTGTATAAAACTATGATATATGTGTTAACCTATCGCTG
The DNA here is from genome assembly GCA_031163375.1 of Conogethes punctiferalis. Taxonomy (NCBI): domain Eukaryota; kingdom Metazoa; phylum Arthropoda; class Insecta; order Lepidoptera; family Crambidae; genus Conogethes; species Conogethes punctiferalis. The sequence continues at coordinate 5,411,144 of CM062086.1, forward strand.
ATCTTGGTCGAGTGATTGATGATTACTGTGAAGTAAAATAATATATGTAATTAACTAACAACCAAATAGTGAATATAAACTATTGTTGTTTATATACGTCGCTGTTTACAAAATCTTGAGTAACGGGAAATATTTGTTCGGTTGATCATCATCACATGGTTGATGCAATATGACCGTAAATTAGTAACTTTATTGTAAATAGAATTCTGTTGATATACATTAGGACGGCGATTTTATCACACATAAATGCTTATTGCATATGGAGACCCAAATTTCATTCGTTACTTTTTGTTTTTAGCCTTACTATGGGAGACCAGACAATATCAAAATTTTCCATACATAACGCTTTCAAGGTCTCTGTCTTACTACACCACGCAGCCACTCGGCCTCCAACATGATATTACACAGAAGCCCCTGCACACAAGGAACCTATTCTACCCAGATCATGTTAGACTTTTATCAACATCAAAACATTATTTTGATAAAGAACCTCTAAAGCCATCCTCTAAAGTAGAAGCAACAGTTGTAACAATAAAGAAAGAAATAGAAGAAAAAGAGAAGCTTCCGAAGAAGGAAGAGAAGAAAAAAAGTATAAAGGAACGTATCATGGATGAGTTGAGACATTATTACCATGGATTCAGGCTACTTTTTATAGAGATAAGGATATCAACATCGCTGTTGATAAGAATTCTAAAAGGTGACAGTCTGACAAGGAGAGAGCATAGGCTGCTTGTCACAACAATCGGTGATCTCTTTAGAATGGTACCATTTATTGTCTTTATTGCTGTTCCATTTTTGGAATTTGCATTGCCACTGTTTATCAAACTGTTTCCTAACATGTTGCCTTCCACATTTGAAAGCAGAGATCAGAAGGAAGCTAAGTTGAAGCAACATTTGAAGGTCAAATTGGAAATGGCCAAGTTTTTCCAAGAGACTTTGGACCAGATGGCCCCACAAGCAGGTAACAGGCATTCAGAATTAGCTAAAGAGTTCTCAACTTTCTTTAGCAAAGTTAGGACATCCGGTGATGTGGCTACCAGTGAGGAAATAATGAAGTTTTCAAAACTTTTTGAGGATGAGATTACTCTGGATTCCCTGCAGAGACCCCATTTAGTTGCTTTATGTAAAGTTTTAAATGTTTCAACGATTGGTACCGGTGCAATGTTAAGGTTCAACTTGAAGATGAAACTGCGATCGTTGTCAGCCGATGACAAAATGATTGCCAAAGAAGGTGTTGACAGTTTGAACTTTAGTGAGCTTCAGCAAGCTTGTCGATCTCGTGGAATGAGGGCTTACGGTGTGTCTGAGGAGCGTTTGAGGAAGGAATTGAAGAACTGGCTGGACTTGTCACTGAATGAGAAAGTTCCGCCATCGTTGCTGCTGCTCTCAAGGGCTCTGATGGTTCCGGAGCATGTTCCTACAACATACAAGTTGAAGGCGACGATTTCGGCTCTGCCAGAGCAAGTGGCTACACAGACCAAGGCTGCAATTGGTGAGAAGGAGGGCAAATTGGACTTCAAGGTATTTTTTTTTATCTTTTATATCTCGAAGATCTAACTAGGGTGCTGATAATAATAAAATAACAATAAGAAGGTCTTATCTATTAAATTTTTAGGATTTTTATCATAATAATATTTTCTACTGATTGAATTTCGACCACAGCAGCTCATTTCAAAGGAGACAAGTTAGGGATGGTGGAAGTTTAAATAAAATTTTCTTTGTAATTATAGTCACGGAAATATAATTTCCTTTAAGAGATCCAATAACTGTTTATTACAAAGGGTAATAAACAGTTTTAGTACCATTTTTATAGTAGACATCCATATTTATATTCTGTAAAGGAAAATTCCATATTTCAAACAACAATAAAGTTGAAGAGAATGCCTATGCGGCATTAAGTCCGCCTTTTGTACACTGTTTTAAATGTGCAATAAAGATTAAATAAATAAATAAAGTTGTTTATAGAGGATAAATTTGTATCTTTTTTACTGTTCAGGCTAAAGCAGATGCTATCAAACTTGAGGAAGAAAGGATCAAAGAAGAGAAGCAAGAAATGCAAGAAGCAGAAAGAGAAAAAGAAATACTCGAAGCAAAGAAGAGAGAGAAGGAAGTACTTAAGGATAAAGCTCCTATTATTGACTTGGAGTCCACTCCAATTATGGAGGATCCTGCCCCAGTGATAAATGTGGACTCTGTGAAGAAGTCCGAAGAAGGCCTGTCTGGCAAAGATATTGACGTCATTGAAGATGCTTTAGAAAAATTAGGTGAGTTGGCACTTATCCATTTTTGCTTTCTATTTCCAAGTTCAAGTTAAATGCTCTGTCACAGTCATTTATCATTCTTATATTCGTAAGATCAGTCAACTGTCTTTTGTTCAAGACATGAAATAATATATGCTATATATATAATTACAGTCTTTGATAGAGTGGAATATGATAGGCACACCTTTGCTATAGGTAATAATAAACAATCTCTTTCACCACTCTGTTATACTAGTAGCTATGGACTTTATCTGTTCATGATTTACATTTCAAAACAGGAACTGATAATAATCAACGACTTTAACAACAATATCAAATTGATTCTATTTTATGGGAATGACCCAATATATTCTTCCTTGTATTTTATAATACCTATCAATTCCTGGTGCCGTTTTTAAATTTGAAATGGATTGTAATGGGCTTCACTGCATTTCGTCTGATGATAAACGTGAAAATATACTACTTAAAAGTTGCTAATACAGCTTTACATTTGATTAAGTAGTTATCCGTAAGTGGTGCATTGTAGAGAATACTTGTCTAAATTAACTCTAGCCTGGTTAGTCGAGAAGAGCCCCAGACATTAGTTGCTGTTGTTATTTAAATGACATAGATAGATTTATACCAATTTTATCAAAGAGAAATCTGAAAAGAAAAGTGTTTATGCGGCCTGAATGAATTGCAGCAAACTGAATGGACTAAATTCGTCCAAATGCGAAACTGCTGTTTACCTTTCCTTGTATTGCGACACATAACTTTTTTGTAACTCTAACTTACCAAGAAATCATATGTTTCCTTAGATAACGTAAAAATATCAGTAACTAAGTAACAGTGAACTAGTTTATTATCAGTTAATCACGCAATTTACGGATATGAAATGTGACCTTCACATATTAGTCATTGTTATGTCACGAGGTGACCTTCAAACTTATAAGATAATTTTATTAAAATTCACACTTTTACGTCGATTGTATAGAAAGAGTCCACTTATTATCAGATAATTGAATATGTAATTGAATCTCCATGATATTCGCGAATGATTTTATTTATAGAAGCCTATCGTACCTAATGTCGGCTGTGACGTAATACAAAAGGTATTATCACCAGACTATTATTCTATACATTATGTCTACTTTGTATGTGTAGTAGTAGCACAGATTAATAAATAGTTACTGGTAGTAGTAAGTACGTGCATTTAGAATATTTCCATAGGACAAATCCACCTGTAGTCTGCTTTCTCTCAATCAATTAACAATGAGGGCTATCGTTTTCAAGCGTGCGTTTCCATCGAGACGGGGCTGTGCGGTGTTGATTTGATGCTACCAAAACTTATGATCATCATTAGCCTGTTGCAGTCCACTGCTGGACATACGCCTCTCCAGTTGTTCACCACTTAGGGCAAACATTTGGAGGATGTACCCATACGCTCGCCACCCTGGACAGGCGGGCAGGGCGCAGCTCCTCGCTCCGGTGACGCTGCTGCCCGTCATCTGTCTGGTATTTAGCTACGCCTTAATTGTGATGGTTATACCGCCACCAGTCGGTTGCCAGCGCCTCGTTTGTTATTCGGCAGGATGCACCACGGGCAGGTGAGGGTGAATTAGAGGGAAAAGATGATAGGCCGCTCCCTTACATCCCAAACCAAAGCTACCAAAACTGTCCTCTAATATTGTTCTATTTTTTTTTTCGTAATATAGGCGTGTGCTTTTTGACATAATTTCGCTCAGATGGTAATCGATACTGCAGTCTACGATGGAGCGCGTTCACCCATCAAAAACAGCCACTTCAGTCCATGTAACAAAATTATAGTAAATTTTGTTAGCCTAAGCTTAACTTCGCGCATCCCCGCTATGGAAACGCAACCTAAAACTTTTTCGAAACAGAAGATTTCTTAGTCATGTCATGTTACCTACTAAAAGACGAGTTTGATTTTTTTTTATAATAATAAAGTCGAGTCTTGATTGACATTGAGTGTTTTTAATAATTTTTTGATCTAATCTTATCTTTATCAGTTGTTTCTGTAAATCTACACTGCAGTCTTCTGTCCCTTTGAGCTGACAATAAACAATTTACGCAATTTTATTACCGTTCTGGACTAGCATACAAATTAACTGTAGCTGTTTTCTCTGAATACAAAGTAGGGATGCCGCGGGGAATGAAGTTCATGGCTATTATTTGTTACATTGTGTACTAACGATTGATTCACGCAGTCTAAGAAAATTGTCAAGTTATTCATGCCGAGCTTGAGTATTTTGTATGGAACGGCGAACCGGGAGGCCTACTCCAAAGTCTGATAAAGTTTCGGGTTCCGTTTTAACACTTTACTAGCTGTGCTCGCGACTTCGTCCGCGTGGAATAGTTATTTTTTCCCCGTTTTTTTTACATTTTCCATTATTTCTTCGCTCCTCATAGTTGCAGCGTGATGTTATATAGCCTAAAGCCTTCCTCGATAAATGGTCTATTCAACACAAAAAGATTTTTTTAATTCGGACCAGTAGTTCCTGAGATTAGCGCGTTCAAACAAACAAACAAACTCTTCAGCTTTATAATAATAACACTTTATAAATAATGCTACACTTCGATAGCGCTAGTACCTAGATATGTATTTATTTAATCTTTATTATACAATAAAGTGTACAAAAGGCGGACTTAATGCCACATAACACGTAGTCATTATCTAGGTAGAGAATGCCTATTGCCTACATCCTACATAGGCAATAGGCATTGCTACATAGCAATAAGCTGACTAGTGTCAGCCCTCCCCGCGGGTACCTGCGCCTCGTCGTCCCTTAGCTTCCGAGTCCGGACCACGAAACCAGCCCAAAAACCGCTCTCAAAATTACCTCCGTAGGGACCCTCGCAGCGACGCTTTAAGCCGAGGTCCGAGTCACACTAGGGTACGCCCATAGCTAATATGTTGCTTAACTTACCTAGGGGTGAGAGCCTTCCGCTCCCCTAACAGCCCGGTGATGATGACAAGTAGGCCGCCTTGGCTATCATCGTAGTCGTTTAGAAAAAGAAAGGTGTCGACCATTGGCTCGGTGGCTCAATTGGTAGTGACCCCTGCCTTCTGAACCAAGGGTCGTGGGTTCGATTCCCACCCGTGACAAACATTCGTGTGATGAACACTTGTGTTTGTTCCGGGTCTGGGTGTTTATATTTGTAATTAAGTATTTATTTGTGGTACCTTCGTTGTTCTGATACCCATAATACAAGTTCTTAAGCTATACTTACTTTGGGATCGGGGCAATGTATGTGATGTTGTCTGATATTTATTTATTTATTTATGAGTAACATGGTTCTTATGTACTTGTATAGCTGTGTATTTGGCTAGCTTACCATTTTGGCTGCAATTCGGGCAGGAAAGCATTCGCCAGTAGTGAATTTAGTTCGTGCGTACTTTTGTGATGTAAAGAAAAAAATGAGCTAGATTGTCGAACACTCGGGTGTGCATAAGATTTTGTGGCCGTATGCGATTCTCGCACACCCGGTTCAATGTACGGCCACAAAATCTTATGCACACCCAGAGGTGTTCGAGGATCATTCGACAAGTTAAACACCTTTTCACTTTAGACTTGAAGTGCCCCATACTGTATCCCGATGGGAATACAATATGGAGAGTTGTTAGTGTTATCAGGATAATACTAAAAACTCGTACAGCTAATGACTCCTACCATTGCATCTTCTAGCTGAACAGAAGAGATCTCTGCTACTGGAAAAGGAAAGCATCCAGGAGCTCAAGTCGGAGCTCTCTGAATACAGCGAGGATGTGAAGGAGATGCACGAGATTGTGAAGACCAAGCAAGCGGATATCAAGCTCACTAAGGGTGCTAGGAGGTGTGTATACTATTCATCATTACCATCAGGCCCTATGATCCTACTGCATAGAATAAACCTCCCAAGATTCCATTCCACCCATCCATAGCCATAAACAGATTTCTTTATTGTTTTGTATATTCTTTAAACAAGTGTTTTCTGATGGCTCGTAAGTGCGGGAGGCTTATGTCCAGCAGAGGACTACGATAGGCTGATGATGACTTTCTGATATTTATATTTATCTGGAACGCCGTTTAGCTGTACAGAGCCATCTACAAGCTACGTCGCTCAATTTTTCTTGCTTTATATTTGTCACCGGAAAATAGCAAGAATCGTAAGTTGATCAATTTCCTAGGTAGTTGATTAACTTACGGAATATAACAAACGGTAGTTGAAATGTATTATTTAACGCAATGGATTTCAGTTAATTCATCAACTTACGGTACCTGGCAGTAATTTAATAATTTACGATTTTGACACAAGTAAAATCGTCCTCAAATGGGCCAATCGTTGCTCAAGTGTACTATTTAACGGTGCACTATTACCCGTCACTTAATACACTGTTCCCTGATTGGTTGACGGGATAACACGACGTGAGTCATTGAACCAATCAACGTTCACCTCGCCCTCGTCGGGTGATTTAACGGCAAGACCCCGTAAATTAATCAATTTTCTAAAATACATTTCAACTGCCGTTTATTATTTTCCGGGAGTTAATCAATTTACGAATCTTGTTATTTTTCGGTGACATATTCATTACTTTTAGGGCATCCTATCTTTCTCTTGTTTTTTAACTGCTGTCCCTGGCATGCATGTTATTCTGGTTTTAGAAGATCTTTTATTGATTACACTCTATTCAAGTTGTTGCCAGACGCAAACGCGCAAAGTAAACGCCTATAAGATTTAGCCTGGCGAGAATAACATAACTTTGGAATTTTAAGGTCTTCTTCACATATAACTATGAATAAGCGCATATAAGTTGACTTACGACCCGATCTGTGTAACTAAGTTGTACTATTTCTCAATGAATTTGTACACTTGTCATATGTTGGGTACATGATCCCATCCACAACATATTGTTTCATGTAAAAAAATGTTGGAGTAATATATTTGGTAATTGCTTTTCAAGGCCGGGTTAATTGTCATTACTGGAAACTAAACTACATACTCGTAATTTAAAAATTTTGTTGACTTGTTATTAAATAAAATATCAGCCGAAACATGCACATACTCGATTGCTTACCAAACAGGATTCTGGAATATTCCGTTAGTTAATCGCACAAATAAATGGGCGTCATTCCAAAAAGCTGTATCTACTTTAATATTTAAATCCATTATACCAAAATACTTGGCGGATGAACAAGAAATGGCAACATCCTCCTTTTGTTTTCATATTCAGTTTATCTATTTGAGCAAAATATTGAACAATGGACATATTTTTAGCCGATCGTTCACTGCCGGCTATGTTATTTAGATAATGCTACACTACCCGTATCCGTTACCGTTTGCTGGCTAGTGGCGACACAGCAGGATTTAGTGGGTATTCCCATTCATGGAGGACCATTGCAGACCATGCCACATTGGCTCACCTGCCAGCTGTGTCCCACTACGTGCACAGCGGTATTCAAGTCCCAAAGTTTTGAAATGGTCCTATTTATTTCCTTTAACTTGAGAAGAAGTCTTCTTTTTTCACACTGACTTACCACTGAGACGGAATGACGCTGCCTAATGCAATAAATTTGTGGCATAGTTTGCGGTAGACACACGTATGACAAATTGGTTGAACTACGCGAGCCAAGCCTAGCTAACTTAGTTCCAGCTGGTGGTTCCACCACCTCTCGGCAATATGGCATGGTTTGCTATAGGGGCACATGTATGGAAAACTTGACTCAGTTATGCGAGCTTAGCTAAACTAAATCATAGCTGCCATAGGACGATTGACTAGTCACATGAGTGCTGTTTAACATTGACATTTTAGGTCAATATGGTGACCTTGAGACTAAGCGGTCTAACGATAGGATATTCGCAATTGTATTGTTAGTTTTACAACTATAAGTAACTTCTAATGATTACTTAATCTGAATATTCGTTTTCAAAACACCATTTTTGTTTAAATTATTTGGTATAGAGGGATCAGAAATATCGTTAGTCATTTCTTTTTCAGTTCAGCCATAGTTAAACAGCGTACTAGATTCCTCGTAAGACGAACGGGGAAGGGCAGAGGCACCTCTTGCAAGCAGGGCGGCAGATTTTTAGTAGGGAATCGCTTTTTTATCACTAAGAATAAAGAGGACTCAATACTTTGTTCTTAGGGTCCCTGGGTATAACATAATGTGTAAGCTTCGAATTTCATTGACCACAGATTATACCGCGCTGTCAACAACATGATAAGCAAGCTGGACTCGGTTCTAGTCGAGTTGGAGAGCAAGGAGAAAGTCCTAAAGACGACTCTGGAGCAGACCAAATCGGAGCCTCAGAAGGCGAAGGAGCAACTCATCCAGATAGACGAACTCATGCATTCCATTAAGAGCCTGCAGAAGGTACCTGACGAGGCCAAGCTGAAACTGATACAGGATGTGTTGGGTAGATTGGACGACGATTTCGACGGACAGTTGAAGATCGATGATGTATTGAAGGTCAGTTATTTGTATTCATTTAGTGCATTTGTAGATTGCAACAACCGTGTTCACATGCAGACTAAAGCTGAGTTGTCGATTGTTGCAACACAGCCTAAAGCTAGGTGATGTAGGTACCTATTTCTAAATGTAGCCAAGTGATTCTCCTGCCCTTATCCCGCTCTAAGGGGGGTCGGCACAACATGTTTTCCTTCCACTCTTCTCTATCAGCCGTCATCTCCACACTCACACCTTTGACACGCATATCATTTCTCACACAGTCCATCCATTCCTTTTTCGGTCTTCCTCTTCCTCTATATCCTTCCACATTCATACTCAATACTCGTCTCGTTACATGCCTTTCATCCCTCCTCATAATGTGCCCAAACCATGCTAATCTGCTACTCCTTAACTTTTCTGTCACTGGCGCTACTTTCAGACTTCCTCTGATATATTCATTCCTAATCTTATCCATTCTAGTCACACCGCACATCCATCTTAACATTCTCATCTCTGCCACATGCAGTCTATTTTCATCCGTCTCTTTCATTGCCCAACATTCTGATCCATACATGGCGACAGGTCGTACTATGGTCTTGTAAAATTTTCCCTTGAGTCTCAGGGGCATTCGTGGGTCACACGCAGTCCCCGAAACCTGCCGCCATTTCATCCATCCCGCATTTATCCGGTTTCTCACATCTCGCTCAATATTGCCGTCACTTTGGATTGCAGAACCTAGGTACCGGAATTCGGAACAGGTTGGAAGGGATACACCATCTAAGGCTATTATGGGAATAACTGGATGGACCATCGAAGTCACAGAAAACATGTTCAGTTTTCGTGTAGCCAAGTCCCGTTTTTTTTTTGGTCCATTCCATCTGCCATCGGCTCTCGCAGCCATAATCTGATAAGTTCTCAGTGATAGGTAAGGTTATAGGTGACACTCCATTAAGTGTCATCCTAATATAATTTAATTTATAAAATTTTAAGTTTGGGCCAGTTATTGTCAATCTCTCTGGTCCAATTGAAGTATCTGCCATCTTTTTAGGCGTGTTATGTTATCTTCGTCTAATAGGCATCTAGCTAGCTCATTGGTATGTCCCTGAAGTCTCCTCTTGTAGCATTCACAGCTTTATTAACTTCTACCTTTACAGTGGGCATCTGTAGATATTCATGGATTTCCACGTTTCGCACGAGCCAAGTCCCGTTAATTAAGTTTTAATTGTAAAGGAACGCGTAATTTAGAATGATTTACTGCATGTATAATAGTTTTCTGTTTCACTCATTGTTTGACTATAGTAGGTTTTGCACCCATTATTCTGTTATGCAATACAGAGGAAATAAATGCATTTTAGTTTGATGAGACAGATGGTAGAATTGTAGTAATAACCTTCTTCTGATGTCTGGTTAGGGAAGCGAAAAAAAGTAATTAAAAAGAGAGATTTAATATAAATGTTCTGAATGCAATAAATAAAACCAACCATTTCATTAAATTAAAAATATTGAAATTGATTTAAATAAAGGTTTGTCGCACGGTAGCGCCTTCGTATTTCGAATTCTGTGGCTGTTATAAGATTGCAGGGTCAGCTACTTACAAAGGTGGCAAATAAACCTACTGCCCGCTGGATGTTAAGCGGTTACTGCAGCCTATAGACGCCTGCGATACCAGGGGCATCACACGCGCGTTGCCCACCTTAACCCCCGGCTGCCGATGCAGCATCCACGAGCTCCGGAAACCCTTAATTGTTATAGACATTAATGTGACGTATACCATTCCAGATGTTGGAGATAATCGGCAACGAGCACGTGAACCTGTCCGAGAAGCAGATGGCGGAGCTGATCGAGCTTCTGGACAAGGAGGAGATCCTGGAGGTGGAGAGCAAGATACAGAAGGCGCTCGACAAGGCCGCCGCCGCCGCCAGGGAACAGGACAAGCCCGCCGACACTGAGGGAAAGGTAGTAACACTGTTACTAGGAGATCTTGCAGGTAGAGAGCAAGATACAGAATGCGCACGACAAGGCCGCCGAGACTGGGGGAAAGGTAGTGTCACTGTTATTAGGAGATCCTGCAGGTGGAGAGCAATATACAGAAGGCTCTCGACAAGGCCGCTGCTGCCGCCAGGGAACAGGACAAGTCCGCCGACACTGAGGGAAAGGTAGTGTCACTGTTACTAGGAGATCCTGCAGGTGGAGAGCAAGATACAGAAGAGTTCAGAAGACACTCGACAACGCCAGGGAACAGGACAAGCCCGCCGACACTGAGGGAAAGGTGGTAACACTGTTACTAGGAGATCTTGCAGGTAGAGAGCAAGATACAGAATGCGCACGACAAGGCCGCCGAGACTGGGGGAAAGGTAGTGTCACTGTTACTAGGAGATCCTGCAGGTGGAGAGCAAGATACAGAAGGCGCTCGACAAGGCCGCCGCCGCCGCCAGGGAACAGGACAAGCCCGCCGACACTGAGGGAAAGGTAGTGTCACGGCTACTAGGAGATACTGCAGGTGGAGAGCAAGATACAGAAGACACTCGACAACGCCAGGGAGCAGGACAAGCCCGCCGACACTGAGGGACAGGTAGTGTCACGGTTACTAGGAGATACTGCAGGTGGAGAGCAAGATACAGAAGAGTTCAGAAGACACTCGACAACGCCAGAAACCAGGACAAGCCCGCCGACACTGAGGGAAAGGTAGTGTCACGGTTACTAGGAGATACTGCAGGTGGAGAGCAAGATACAGAAGAGTTCAGAAGACACTCGACAACGCCAGGGAACAGGATAAGCCCGCCGACACTGAGGGACAGGTAGTGTCACGGTTACTAGGAGATACTGCAGGTGGAGAGCAAGATACAGAAGACACTCGACAACGCCAGGGAGCAGGACAAGCCCGCCGACACTGAGGGAAAGGTAGTGTCACTGTTACTAGGATATCCTGCAGGTGGAGAGCAAGATACAGAAGAGTTCAGAAGACACTCGACAACGCCAGGGAACAGGACAAGCCCGCCGACACTGAGGGACAGGTAGTGTCACGGTTACTAGGAGATACTGCAGGTGGAGAGCAAGATACAGAAGACACTCGACAACGCCAGGGAACAGGACAAGCCCGCCGACACTGAGGGAAAGGTAGTGGCACTGTTACTAGGAGATCCTGCAGGTGGAGAGCAAGATACAGAAGAGTTCAGAAGACACTCTACAACGCCAGGGAACAGGACAAGCCCGCCGACACTGAGGGAAAGGTAGTGTCACGGTTACTAGGAGATCCTGCAGGTGGAGAGCAAGACACAAGGCGCTCGACAACGCCAGGACAACCCCGCCGACACTAAGGGAAAGGTAGTGTCACTGTTACTAGGAGATCCTGCAGATGGAGACCAAGACCCAGAAGGCGCTTCATAACGCCAGGGAGCATGACAAGTCCGCAGATACTGAGGGAAAGGTAGTGTCTTTAGCAGGCGGGTTGGTGACCGCAGTAGGTGTAAAGTTAAATGTAATATTGCATACATCTGGGTTATGTGTCTCACTTCCAATAACGTAGAATCAGACTGGTCCGCTACGAGCGCTCGTATGAGAACCCTCCTGGGCTCAGCGGCGCTATGCCACCTGCGGTGTCATGCCCTCCCGGTGTGACGTCACTGACCGCTCGTTTTCGAAGACACGTGGCGTCGCCTTCCTCGGGTCACTGACCAGACGCGCTACGACCCTTTTAGTCGCCGCTACAACAGGCAGTATTCGAAGCCTGATACTACAGGGCGCAACGGGAGTATCTTAACCTTTGCTTAATCTGCCTGCTAAAAAGTAATGAGAATTAGTCCAAAATCACCTAGGTAAAGATAGGTGTTTTAAGTTGACTGTAAATAAAATGAATTTTCTAGGATACTTGTATCACCTGCCATAAACTCATTGTATTCATGAAAATCTTACCAGAAAAGTAGGAAATTAAAAGGTGAGACTTGACTTCCCGCATCGGGATATAATTCGCATTCGAAAACATGGTCTTCAAGCTTAAAAAAATTATCTACTTAATATAAAAATAAAATCTTGTGTAGATTCTCTCTGTATCTTGTGTAGATCTAATTTTTGTGAGACTAAAAAATTAAATAAGTAATCATGGTGTGTTCATTATTAATACCAAACTATTCCATGAACACGTTTACCTCTTGCATTCCCGTTCATTTTTAAGAACATCTAATTATACCGACTTTCCACCTTTAACGGAATCCGTTAACCTCGCAGACATGTCCATCGCTTCTGGTCGCGCGCCAATATTATGTTTGACTAATGTGGTAACATATCACAGATATAAATAGAACGTACACGATATGTGTGACGTCACAGTGACGTCACATAGAACGTACACGTTATGTGTGACGTCACAGTGACGTAAGGAAGGCATAATGTAGCAGTCCAAACTTCATGTCATGTACTACAATACAGGTGACATATTAAACCAGCCAATCGCAAGTTGAACTCGCAAGGGTTCCGTATATATTTAATCCTCCATGCCATATCGGCAAGGGCAACCCTTGCTAGTCGCGAACATGAGCTCATATGTGGCTCGCAAGTCCAAAGTTTGTCTTAATAAAAAAGGTATTATATTGAATTAACCACTTAATTTTTAATTGATTGAAATTTTATTGGTATTCATATATGTATTTAATACAAAATAGTATCTTATGATTTAGTTGTTTCTTTAGAATTACAAAATGGTATGACTTGTTAATGATTTTGTGTTATGTTACCTCTGTGTAATATTTGCTGGTCTTGACTTATGAGTGCTAATGTATTTTTTTTACTCTGGTAAATCTAATAAGAGATAGGCAATCTCACAATGGATTCGCTTATAGTATGATGATGACTGCCCAGCCTATGCCGGCCACTGCGACCGACACCACACACACAAGACAGATACATAACCAAATTAACCATTACATTTAAACTGTTCCAGAGATTATTCGACATAATCCGCGAGGCGCAAAAGCGTAGAGAGCTGAAGAAATCTGTCAGCAAGTTCGAAGACGAGCCGGTGCCGAAGGGCGAAGCGATCGTGAAGCAGGAGGAGAGCAGTAAACGGCCGGAGCGGCATTGAGTCTCGCTTAGCTTTACTTAGACAAGTGTACGTACGTCGTCGTAGCCGGGAGCGGGGCGTTCCACAGGGGACAGTTTTGTATCTTACTACCTTTATTGGTCAATAATATCAACGACTTCATTGTATCTATCGGGGGACACAGAGCTTGGTAAGGAGTACACACATACAGCGTAGGGGCGATTGTTCCACTTTAATCACCTGTGCTAAATCACCAAGCGCAAATCGTCACTCAATTTGCCTGAGTCTTCAGTTCGATGGCTTCATCAAGATGAAGACTTGAAAAAGTCTGTCAATGTTGGTTATCTATTTTTCATCATCATCAGCATGCGAACATCCACTGCTGGACTTAGGCCTTCCTCAATGACAATTGTCCTTTGGGAAGTCATCAATGATATTAATACTGGGATGCAATTGTACATTTCAGTAAAGATTATCTGCAAGTTACTTGTAGTTGGATGTTACAGAGATCAACGTGACAGATTACATATTTTATTTACAAAGGTAACACTGAGAAATGTAATAGAATTAACTTTGTGGACATATCGTTCCTACCTACCGTACCTAAGTAGTTCGGTGTGATAATTTTTTGTTTCAGGGATTATATGACAAGATAATGCGATTCTAAATTATCCAAAGTACTTTACTAGCACAGAAAGAAACATTTGATACATTCAGGTTAATAGAATGTCTATACCTTTTTTGTTACCATGATATCGAAAGTCTTAGCTTTATGACTACTGCACTTATAACAATAAGTATGTATGCTTATAAAGATGCTTTCGTGAATCTTCCTTCTTCCTTCGGGGACATCCAATAACTCTGTTGTATTTTTTTTTCTGATGTTAAGCGATAGTGTAGTCTACGAGGGATAAACATAATATTGCTCCGATATGTTGGAACCGCTTTCGCCCTGGTTTGAGCTGCAAACCGACTGTGACGGCGAGCTTGTAGTCAACAATTAGGATCTAAACCCTATTAATATTACCCGGAGGTAGGCAAGTTTTATAAAAACTACGAATTAGAGTACTTATTCCGTAAATTGTAATGTAATATAAGATTATATTGAATTAACCGAGTACGGGCGTCGAGAATACAGGTTGAAATAGTAGTATAGTAGTTGTTGCGTTGTTAGGGTTAATCAAAACATATGTTCCGCGAAGCGAGAAACAAAATTATATAAATCTTACCGACAACCCATAACTATTGCTGTATTGAAGCCCCTGAATGTTGCATAATAAAACCGTAACGCTTGAGATATCTGTACAACAAGTATAGGTACCTAATACATTCTTTTTACCTTTTGATATTTAATAATGTTTTGTTATTATCTTTATGAATGTCTTATTGCTACAAATACTTAATCCTTTGACCGCCCAGAACTCATTTCTGTACCATAGAGAATATATTGTTATCAGCGCTAAAAGAGTCACGTTAAAGGATTAAGGGCCGACTACGATTTTACCTATGATTTTACTTTGTGATGCGGGCGTGGTTACCTACCATCCTGTGACCATCAGCCAACCGTTTGCCCCCCAATGCACCCCGGCTACGGATCTAACAGACCACAGTTTGAGATCCAGGCACACCATCGCAAACGACGAACAACTATACATTATTTATATAGAAGAATATTGTTATGTTAATGTTACCCTAATGACAATAAGCATTTTGTAAACATGTAATCAATCATACATAACTATGTAAATAAAGTTTTACATAACATCGTATCATATTATATCTTTCCGTACCGTACAAAGTAATTTCTAATTCGTTGTAGCGTTTTATTTTTTTATTTATTCCACATGTGTACTTTTTCCTCTTTGAACTTTCAGATATTTATTGTATTGTTTGTTTATGCATTTCTGTGATCAATATTCAGTTAAGTTTTATTTTAAAGTTTTTTGGAAAAATGTTGGTGCACAAATTGTTTTTTGATGTCGGCGTTTTTGTGTTTAACATTTCCCAAGCTTTCCTTGGGTGGAAAGGGATATAAATACCTAAATTTGCAGGTATTATAGTTATTATGTATATAACATGCGAATACAATAATTGAACAGTGAAAATTACACGCGAGATTGTTTTTAACGCTTCGGCTATTCTTTGCAATCTAAGACTTATTATGTCACTGTTTTAAAATGAAATTATTTTGTACACACTTGTTAATTACATTATTTCACGTTTCAGTTACAGAAGTAAGTTACAAACCATTTATAAGGGTGCACGACAGCACCTCACGATCTCGTTAAACTGCACATTAATATACGCGGCTTGTAACTCACGTTAATATGTCTCTACTACGATTTTAAAAATTGTTTCAAATCATTTGCAACGGGCATTATAAGCGTTGTATTTTATGGCTTAATCCAGAAAATGTTTATTATTTATTATTAGTTCGAGAATATAAACTTAATAAATGTAAAATTGTACTTTTTGTAAAGATTCGATAGTCATTAGAATGGAATATGTAATGTGGTGATTTGATAAGTCTTAAAATGACTGGTTTTGCGCGTCTAATTCGAAAATAGTGTAGTTATTAAAGAAATGTATGGATTCTGCAATAGATATGATGTAAATTGGTTTATGAACTAAACTAAAACAGCGTTTTGTCGTTAGATGTGCAGAGAACTTATGAAGTTCTGGAAAATAAAGAAATAATATGATTTAAACTGTTGTTTTAATAAGCTCCTCACCCAAAATATACTTATGAGTTGTAGTAAAGACCCGTTTTATCTAACTTCTATCACCTATATTTTCCAGCTTTATGTTCGTAAAGCCGATCATCATCAGCCTATAGCAGTCCACTGCTGGACCTATGTCCAGGAGGCCTATGCCTCTATAGTTGTTCGCCAGTTGGGGGCAAACATCTGGAGGATATACCCATAATAGCCACGCTGGGCAGGCGGGTTGGTGATCGCAAGGTGATGCTGCTGTCCGTCATCGATCTGTGGTATTTAAGCAAGGCTTACTTACTTGGTAAGCTGTCCCGCATATAGAAGGAGAATAACTGGAGAGGCCATTTCCAGCAGTAGACCACCAGACTTTGAAGCCTGCCCTGGCTGTCTAGTGTGCGTGTTTCAAAAATAAATCAGGAATGAAAAAAAAGTTGAATATAAAAATAGCTTATGTGTGCGGGGCACAACCTGTAGGTACTGCTGAATCAGGCATTTTTGTGGTATATTAAGTGGTTTTTAAAATAAAACACATCTAATTTTTACGATTGTTTTACTTTAAAAAAATAAGTAGGTATGCTCTATCAAGGTAGGTACTACCACGGAATATTAATATTCCGTGGGTACTACTACGTACAACCATGGAAGTAATAAGTACTACGTAGGTACATTATTTCCATGCGTACAACAAAAGCCTTCGTGACTGCAAGAGTTTTTGGCATTTCTGCTAAAACCGTGCGCTTCGGTAGATATTTTTAATCTGAGGATTTGTCATTCCCCTTTATCTACTTACGCGGTAACGTGCTCTCATGGAAGTAATAAGTACTACTTATAATAAGACTTCCATGCGTGCTCTCTAAAAAGTTTTTTTTTTTTTTATAGTGGCTCGACATAATGGCTTCCCTACACCTGATGGAAAGCGAAAGAGAAGCCCAAGTCGCTGTGACAACGGGCAAGTAACTGGTCAGTTACCTGTCAGTTGCCACCGCCATGCCGGCCCAACCCTAACCCCCCCACGAGCTCCGGAAACCCTACTCACCGGCAGAAACACGACCCAGAGGTCATTTGACTGCGGTATTCTATAGGGTGGAGGTCCTTCCCCGGACGGGCGGCTCAATTCGAGCGAAGATTCGCTATGCCCTACCTCTCTTGTGTGATAATGTCAATCATACATCGTCTACGCCCGAACACTAATACTTGTTGCAACGATCGTTGAACTCGGCCTCTATCATCGCTTTAAGACAAATTTTCGCCGTAACTCGCTAATGTAGCTCCAGAATTACATAAGAAGAAATACAAACAAATAATAATTTGGGTATGCGTCTTATTCGAGGAATGCCCCCCCTGAGCCAAAAAAATATTTACAACCTTCTATGAATCTTTAAATTTCGCGGTTGCTACGGGCGGGAATTCCTCATATCCGTTTCCATAAGGCGATCTTTTTATTGGTCGTATTAATATATAGCTGTCCAATGGTCAAGAACCCGAGAATTTCAACGAATCAAATACCTCAAACATCATAATCACGGGCTTTAGCTCCGCCATCTTTACACATTTCAAAACCGGAGCCAACGTGATTGGTCTTTAATGAAACGTCATTTTCAATCGTTTGACGGAGTTGCGCAAATTATACTAATTTTTTGACTCTCACTCACTCATTGCGGCTGCCATGTTTTTTTTCATGTGGGGTGTGTGTGTGTATTGAAATAACATGATAATCTAACCCCATTTACACTAAAACAGGTGAGACAATTCATATTTGTAATTTGTTTACGTGCCAACGCGGAAGCACATACGCTGCGCGTCCTCAGTGAAAGTGCATCATGTAATACTGTCGCCTTCTTGTGAAATTGCATCGTATACTCTCAATATTACGAGTATGACTCAGTGTAAAACGATGATAAAAGATGTACGTGCCGTGCAAGATCTTTGTTGATTGACATCGAGTGAGTACAAACTGTACACAAATGTCTTGGATAGAAGCCCTCCTTCCGCGCTTATTTTCTTGCCGTGGCTCTTGCGAGTGACGTTTTGGCGCCATCGACCCATTTAGCGCGGCGGGGCGGGCATGGCTTTTCACAAAATTCTTTGTACGAACTGATAGCAATGACCTTTGTATGAAAACAATCTACATACGTTTACAACTGTGTGTTCATTTTCCGTATTCCTTTTCAGAAGGGGTGCACTAAGTGCGTCATATATCGAAGCTAGTGACAATGCGATTGCTCGTAGTTTACTGAATTCGGACAAACGTTGCCTTTATAAAAATCGACCCACTAGCAAAGAATAGGCCAAAGAAATTAAGGATGTATTATTAAACGAGGCAAAACAAAGGATCGATTTTTACACACGGCCCACGGCGATTGAAAAATGGACCCTCGATTTTTGAGCATAATGATGGTGTTTGATAACGACAGAGAGTATCCAGGGCAGAATGCGTAAGCATAAGAAAGGGAGCCAGGCGCGCGCCTGCCGGCCTGCCACGTCCAGAGAACCCCACCAGACTCCACACTTCTCCATCTGATACCCACACACTTCATACAGGTAAATTAAACCTTTCAAACTATAAATAAACTTCAATTTGCACTCATATCTTTTGTTTCCATTCAAATGGCAGGACATTGAACTTTGTACAAAAACATTTCATACTTACACATTAATTGAGACTTTTTAAAAATTTGTATGCATCATAATCATTCAGAAAATTGCTAGTTTACGAGTTGTCATAGTTTTTAAATTGATAAAGGTTGCAATTTATTTGTCTAGCACATTACTTATTTACAATTGGCATCACTAAAGGTTATTGGGAATTACCAACGTTGTTGGGTCTTATCATTGTAGCCGCCATTAGGGTACATTTAGGTAAATAATTAAGTAATGATTAAGAATGCAAGCAAGTATAGAGGTGAACAGAAGCTTGAAACTAATTAATATTTTTTCAACACCTCAAGAGGACATGCAGTGCTCTGTTATGTTGGGACAAGACCATAACAGTGGGATTGTTAAAATGAAGACTGTTAACAATTATAAGAATCCTTACAAGAAGGTCGGTTTACAGTTTGGTCCTTTGCGTTTCATAAGCAACAATATTATAATTTCACTAATATTACAACTTTTGCTTGCATACCAACATTGCATAAGTTGGACTTTAGTACTAAAGGAAACATGAAAACTGTGTTACATTTTGGTTTGGTTGAAAACGGCAAAACAAAATTTATAATTATTGTTTTTCCAGTAATTTTATTTTAACTCACTACTACTATTTATTCATTCCTTCCATAACAAAGCAATATTTCTACTTCCTTCTATTAAGGTGTTGTATGAGCAATGAATGAAGCTGATAATACTCTTTCTTTACCAAATGATAATGTTGTGTATGTAATATGTTGCTTATGAAAGGGTAGCATACATTTTGCTGTTCTTTTGGTTTGGCCACACTAGTTTGGGAGCATTGTATAATTTTGTTCCATTGTTTGATTGAAGCTATGTATTTTATATAATTTTGTATAGTTTGACACCTTTTTCACAATGCAATTAATTTCTATCCTGATGAAAGACACTGTGTGAGTTCATATTATTTTTGTTTTTTGTACCTATTTTATTTTTAGCTTTCTGTGTATAGGAATAGTTTATTGTTTTGTAAAACCTATGTATAATGCCTGATGAACTAAGAAACTCCAGTAAAACTAAATTTGCACTATTTATGTATAATATCTAGCATGATGGGTTCACTTACAATTGTGTATAGAAATTGTTGCACACATTTGTAAATAATTATCCATTTGTACCTCAAATTTCACCTAATTCAATATGTATTTAATATAGATAATGCCATTTTTATATACCTATACCACCTTGTAAAATTAGTTATTTTTATGTAGTTTAAGATGACTTTTTCAGTTTAAAATTAGTTCAGCGATGGAATATGTAGTGTTAATATTCGTTAACTGTAGATAGAATTTAGAAAATAATAGTATAATAATGAGCTCTAATCTAAAAGTAACAGTAATAATGAAGGATGCTTTATCAGCATTATTTGCAATGTAAATAGTAAGTTTATCAGAAACACTTCTTGTCACTTCATGACTTGTTATTTATAATCAGAAATTAGCATTTCACCAAATTGGAAACATTTTAAATATTACCTGCTATTGAAGCACTTACTTGTATCTAAATTGGTAAGGATATCCGTTATCGATAATTTCCTACATATAAATTAGGATTGTTACCAAGTAATCTAGTTATTATTGTATTAATGTGTTTTTTTATTTTTTTCAGGAACCTAACCTAGACAACATTGTTGACCAGCTGTGTACGCGTTTGCAAGACATCAAAGATCAAGAAGCACCTACGCTAGTAGGCATGCCCACGTGTTCCATCGAACAAGCTGAGGCCGTACGTCGATATTACGCTGCATTCCCAGCTCTGAAGAAAGGGCGAGAGTCTCCGTTGCAGTATTATCTGCCGCCTCCAGCTTGGTGTCGCAAACCTGAAACTGACATCCAGGACAAAATGCAATGCGAACTAACACTTGCGAAAGAGGTAATTTCTAAAAACAAAAAGTTCTCTTCAGGTAAAGAACGCCGCAATTCGTACCACGGTCAAAGGAAGAACAACAAAAAACGTTGCAACAGTTACAGTAGGTCCTTCGAGAGCAAAGAGAGTCTGCCCGAGTGGGTCACTCACGAGGGCGTCTGGGACATGGAAAGTCAGGATCCTGTGAAGGAATTTATCAGGGCTATCGCATTGGACGAGGGTTACGGCACTTGCGAGAACACGGTAACAGATGAGCTGAAAGAGATAACAGAAGTCAAAATCAGAATGAACGACAACATGGTGCCCAACTGGGACGACAGTCTCGATCTCGACGCCGAGTGGGTGATCACCGAGGACCTCAACGATCCCAAAATTAGAACTCCAATGGAGGAGGAATTGTATGCAAAATTCGAAGCCAAATTCGATCGCAGCATCGAGGCGTTGTGGTCGAAGGACCAAAACACCCCCGACGATGAGTACCAGGATCTTCCGATCGATTTTCAAGATCTCCTGTCGTCCCCCTCCGACCACCTGTTCGCCGATCCGTCCGCCGAGAAGTGTAGTCTGATATCTCTCACCGAAAGCATATGGTCCAACGAGGCCGCCGAAGGGTACCCGGCCGACCGCGCCGAATCTCCGTCGAGAATCGTCGAGGTGCTGCACGACCGCTTCAAGCCGCTCAACCTCGCCGACGCCGCCGAGCCTCCGCGCCCGCCGCGCGAGCTCGAGTCCTTCTCGCTGTACGAGGGCGACGAGATCTACGACGCGCTGGCCGCTGTCGCCGACACCATGCGCTCCTACACCGCCATCAACCACAGCCGCGACCGCAGCGGCTTCGCCGAGGTCCCGCCGCGTCGCCGCCGCGGTCCCGCCCCGCCGCCGCCGCCCGCGCGCGTCGCCGACGAGCCGCCGCCGCCGCCGCGCGAGGACCTGCTCACCTCCTCGCGCACGCACTTCAAGCCGATCCGCCGCGAGCCCGACGCGGAGGCGGCGCGCTACGCCGACGGCGACACGTTCGACATCCGCGGCGACCTCGACCCGGTCGAGTTCCACCGGAGCGAGTCCGGCGGCGTCTACCTCGCGAACTCGCTCGAGCGCTACCTCGAGTACCGCACGTCGAAGAGCATCGACTACGGCCGGCTCAACCTGACCGCCGAGCAGCGCTGCCCGGACCTCGACGACCCGGGCTTCCGGCTGCGGTTCCCGATGCGGCAGGCGGACGCGGCCGCGCAGACGGACCGGCCGGACGAGTCGTGGGCGGCGTGCGAGGAGTGCGGCCGCGCGGCGAAGAAGATGCGCTCGAACGCGATCGACGGGATCTGGGGCGAGGCGGTCGCGTGCGAGGCGTGCGTGGCGCGGCCGGGCGGGGCGCCGCCGGCGGCCGCGCGCGTGGCCGCCGAGCTGTCGCGCGAGTGGGAGGAGCTGCTGTCGGACATCAGCGCGGCGCACGCGCACTACGCGGAGCCGCAGCCGCCCGCCGACCGCAAGCGCCGCCACAGCGCCGCGCGCCGCCCGCGCCGCGCCCGCCGCGCGCCCGCCTGCTCGCACCCGCACGCGCGCTTCCTGCACTGCGACGCGCTGGCGCCCGCCGACCGCCCGCTCACGCGCTAGGCACCGAGCCCTGCCCTCCCCCACACCACCCACCCGCCCCCGTCGCTGACCGGTCGACTGTGTCCGATTTCAGAGTAGGGTATTTGCCCCTATTTACAACACTTCGCATTTTACTATGCTTTGTCGTTTCTTAACTAAACGATTTGATAGTGACGAAAGACTACGTTCGCGATACGTTTCCGAGGTGTCGTAAATAGAGAAGACCTGTTGAGTATCCCTTTTATTTTTGTCAAATTTACTTACCACTTAATTAATCACAGTAATGAAATAGCAGATTTTATAAAATTTATGAATATACCCGCAAAAAATTTTCAAACCAAAATAATAACATTCAGGCATTGGAATTAATAATGATCTAAAAGAAAAAACTACACTAAATACCCTATTCGACTCCAAGGACCGATTGTATATCGACATCGACCGGTCACGTCAGCTGTCCCGTCGGCACTCCCTGGGCTCTCCGAAGCGGGCGCGTAAGCGCGGACTAGGCGGGTGGTCCGTAGCCACTGTAGCCAGCGTTCAGCCCGTCCCCAACTCCCCGAAAGTACCTTAATTCGATCCAGAAGTTTAAACTTCGCAAGTAACTTTCATGAACCGAACGACGGGAGCTGGAGGCGTCAACGGTACTGAGACGTTTAGTACATTTTTTGTTGCTATGTATCTTTAGTTGTAACTTTTCTCCCTCATCGCTTAGTAACCTGTATAATGCATAAAAATATTTAAAAGAATATTTAATCTGTCGCTTTGATGTTTTATTCAGGGTCACCGATGCGTGGATATTAAACTTCTCAGTACCACGCTGAATATTGATAGATCTATGCGATTTATTTCATTGTCAGTTGTAGAGCAGATTGGGGTCAATTGTGGCTTTTGTAGTAGGTCGTTTGACACAGCATGTACGTACATTTTGCAAGAAAATCGAGCGTTCTCCCGACCGTAGTGATTGATTCCGCGCTGCCCGCGGTGGCCTTCGATTCGCCGATGCTAGCAATTATTACACGATTACTGTGTCAAGGCGACTCGTATTTTTCTTTTCCTGAAATATCGTACTGCATAATACTGTATATATTTGCCCTATTTCATTGATCATATTATTATTGTTATTTGAAGTTTACTAAAATATGTTATTCTCGAGAGATAACGGTATGCCGTCGGAGGCGCGTTGTGACTACGTTCAAGTGGCATTATAATGAAAATGTTAGCAATAATAGTAGGATTAGCAAAGCCTTACTCGTTGTGGTCTCCTCAAGGCATAGATGTCGTACAAAGTGGGCTAGAAAAGTGCTAACATATCTTATGATTGTAGATATTGAAGGAGGAGTATACATATAACATTAATTTTAGTTCAATTTTTTCTCTATAGAGAGATCATATTAAATGTAGAAATGTTTGATGGAATGCTTTCGCTTGCGACATTATCAACAATATTTGGTAAAGATTGAATAATGTTCGAAAGTATTCAACATGCGATTCGTAATGAAGTATTCGACATGAAATTTTAATAGATGTTTCTCTACTCCAGATGGATGTATTAATTTAGAAGTATTTTCTTTCTTATTGGTAAAAAGCTACGCAAAACAAAAACGTTAGCATTCCATGGCAAGCATAGGACGATTCTAATATAATTCTTACAATAATATCGTCCCAAGTTGTTTAATAATTTGTTAATGTAAAACGTAGGTAGAGCAGGTATTTTATTTTTGTTAGTATTTTTTCGTTTACGTTTTCTGGCGAATTTGAATTCTTCTAAATTTTATACTATATAGAAATTATTCTGTTTCCGTTACTACTTTTTAATGGCAAGGAATGTAGACGAGACGAGGCATGTTAAGGCGTATCTCCGCTCGCAACAGCGGCTGCCAACTCTGGGCGGCGCGTCCGGAAGTCGCAGTCGCTGTTGCAGCTTTGTGCGCCAAAGCCGGCGAGAGGCGCCTTAGACGGCAGAGCTGTAGCAGTTCTGCGGCGTGTACATAAGGGACTGTAGTGGACGGTTTGTTTTCATGGTTTGTCCAATATGTCTTAAGTTTTACACGCGGCGATTTTATTGAATGGCCGTTTAAATATAAAATGTAGGGCGTGGACGTGGGCTTGGGAGATTTGTGACGGTTGCCCAGTCTGCCATCTAGTGGTAGTTCAAGGTGTCAAGTTTTGTACGAGTTGGACAGTGTTAGCCGGGGCCCGCCCCTAGTGTGTTGTTGGACGAGATGAACTATATTATATCGTGCTCTTCGATTATTATGCGTGCCGTCGCTGTTTATAACTTTTGACCGATGATTATTTAGTAATCGTGATGCTGTTTTCTTTTGGAAAATATATTAACGTGCTGTTTTGCGATGCTTATGAACAGCGACGGCAAAAATTGTAACATAATTTACAGCTCCAAATATGGATTTTAACAGTTCATATAGGCATAACTGTTATTATAGTTTATGTAAAGCATAAGAAGTGTATATGTTATATTTTCGTATATTTTCATTTTATATGGGGATGACACGGTCGACTCTACTTAGAAATGCAAGGTTATGCTGTTGACCGTAGACATATGAACGGCTTGTCTTGTAACATTTGCATTTCTGTGTAGAATCCCCACACATACTTTATTTATTTCATTTGAAGCCTTATCTAGTTACAATTTCATATAAAATTTTAATATTCGTGCAAACTTTGCTACTAATGTGTCGTGTTTTATATATTTATTTTTCTGTAGTGTGATTTACTTCTGTTTGTAATAACTGAAAACAAGAAAAACATGAAAAAAATGTCATTCGCAAAGATGCATCAAAAAGGCTATTGTATATATATTTAGTATATTGTGAAATTAATGTATAGACATTTTCAGTTCTTTAAAAATGTATTATTACACCTTCGTACTTTCGTTAATATCCTCTGCGACAGTATCTGAAATGTGTTGTGTAACGTACCATCTGAAGCGTGGCGATGTTATTTCAGATATCGAAGCAGAAATTGATCTATTTTATACTACTTCATTAGTACGGTTGGGTATTTTTTAACTTCATTCAATGTTCATTTTTGCGTGTCACGTTACTATATTTCATTTTCTGTCATAAGTTCATATTATATTGTACTTATTCTATTAACGATATTTGCTAAAGGATACCTCGATAAAAAAAAATAATGAAAATACAAAAAAAAATGTTATTAGATTCAAGTTTGCATATAATATTATGTTTGATTAGAAATTAATCTAATGTAATGTGCCTATGCACTTGATTATCTACGAATTATCCGAAACATCTGTGGATAAGGTAATGTTTTTGTCAACTTTCGTTGACGAACAACAGACGGGTTTGCGGTGGCATTCACGGGGGCAACAACTTTGTGCAATTATTATATCGATAACGCGCCATCGCAAACTTGATCAATGTTTTAACAATAAACCTATTAGAGCGTGTACAGTTTGTTAAGAATAAAAACAAGCTCTAGTAGAATTATTGCTATCACAATTTTAGTGTCACTTTTTAAAATTACTCGCATCTCCTTCGTCTAAAATACATTATACTTAATGTTAGTGCCAATATTCAAAGGCTGATGCGAGTAATTGTAAAATAAAACGCCCCCATTTAATTATTAACTTTTAAACTTTGTAAGCCACGCGATGATTACGTGGCGGGAGCTTTCAGTAACAAATCGATATCTATTTGAATATTTCGACAGCGACGGATTCTTTGTTGTATCTGTGGAGTTGAGAGCAACACGTTTATCTGTACTAACTTTCGGACACGTAGCAATTCAGCACACATTTAAAAATCTATTAAAATACGAAATATTTGCATGTAGTATGTAAAAAAAAATTGTAAAAATATTGTATTGCTCTCTCCTCAAGAACAAGTCAGCTTGTAACCGATTGCTGCGACGCCCTTGGTTACATGCACATTTGTTTACATTTCATATCAAGTTATATCATTTTCTTTTTCTTTGAAATTTCGTAAATTCATTAGAGATAAAACGTATCTTATAGGCCGGGGTAGGAGCAGTTACAAGGGATTTCACCTCTTTGTTTGCTAATGGGAGCTATTTGTACGAATTGATTTTATATACCAGCACGGCTAAACTTTCCACAGACAATTCGATCGAACACAAATGATGTTTAAAATCGCACATAAAAGTTTTTATTTTGCAATCGTCACAAACATTGTAATTAAAGATTAGAGATACATACATATATGTTAGTGATTAATTACCTACTGTTCGATAGATTGTACTTTTCCATTTGAAATTCCAAGTCGTTTGATTAGATTAGAAGTGGTTATCCCTGAAAATAGTTACCATTTTCATATGTTAGGTTGTGCTCACTACTCTGGTACTTGCCACCTGTGGGAAGAATAAATAAACAATCAGTAAAATGCTTTTTATTTCTTTTTTTTAATAACTTACCTATATATTTATATATCACCAATGAAAACCAAGTTTTTTTCGTTTCCTAGCTAAGAAGTTTCCTTTATTGATTCAGAACTACATATTCGATAACACACACTACACAAACGAATCAAATTTTGTTGTAAAAATCATGGTAAATGGCAGCAAATTGGTAGGTAGGTAGGTACATATTATAAGTATAGATCTCTAGATTTTATATTAAAATCTCTGCTACCTACCTACTTAGCTAGGCTATGCACAAGGCTTATTTCTGGTCAGATTCGGTAACTCTCGCACGTTGATTCAACAATGTTCCTACGAATTTCGACTCTTCATAATTTCTGAAGTCTTCAGAGCTAGGTAGGTATTCATAGTTAAAAATACATATGCTTACCTATTTATTTTTGATCGGATCCGGAAGCTTTGAATGAACGTCATTCAAACTTGACATTAGTTTGTATATGTCGCAGTCATCTGGTTGAATCTCCTATTCAATTGAATGGCTAGCGCGTTCATTGAATGACGACATTCAATTGAATGCCTAAAGGACAACTCGTCAAGTTATTGATTGAAACGTTCAACGTCTTGACTGAACGTCATTTTAGCATAGTCGTTGAATGGGTAAAAGCCAACTTTAGTTTATAATTTTTCATTAAATATATCCGGCGGCGGCGTATTAATAGGTAAATCCATGCGGTCACACAATTTTTATTACGAATAAGTCAGTTTATAGTAAATCTAATCAAAAAAAAAATTTACACTGTTCATATGGAGGAACCCGGCGCTAGTAGTCACGTAAACAACACCTCTCAGATTTTTTCCTAAATAAAAGTAATAAAACCACAGTAAAGTTCAATATTTTATAGTAATTGGAAAGAAAGTGTTAAATACCATTCGTACGAATGTTATTTCGCGAAGAAATTCTGTTTTTGAATAATATTAAATGATAACCGAAGCAGTTTATTGATTACATAATAATACGAAAAGTGCGTAAAAATAATTACAAGTGACTGGCGGAAAATAAAAAGTGAAATCTGGCAAACATATATAACAAGAAATTTGGATTGTAATTAGAGGTATAGTACTATTGATTGAAATAATAACCTTAAATTTTTTTGCTTATGATTCATCAATAGAACAAACAACACAATAACGCAGGAAACCACCTACTGGAAAACTAGAACACTACACCCTAAACCATTACTACTTGACTTATTGCTCAAAGATACCTTTAGTCACCGCTAGATGGTGTATAATATAACTACTGAATAATTGAATAAACGACAGCACGACATCTACAGAAATTATCAAGAACTTTTATCTACACGAACATTTCGACAGAAAACGCGATATTTGAACAGCTTCCGCTGTTCACCACAAGATGGAGAGACGGTGCGCTGGATGTCGAAATAAAATAATAGATAGGAGATTTCTGACCTGTTCCAAATGCACAGAACAGTACGATTTGGAGTGTGCAAACGTATCAGATACTAGATTCTATAGTACAATGACAAAAGAACATAAAGCCTCGTGGATATGTCCCCTATGCCGAGCGAAGAGTCGAAAAAATGATAATACGAATACGCCAGTAAGACCACATTCGTCGCAAACTTCTGAAAAAAATTTTAGAATATTGGATCAGGAGGATAGCAATATAACATTGAGAAAGACCCACTGCCGCCGCGAAAGCTCTTTTCAGTCCGACGATTCGAACGTATCGCTTCCAGGCGATACATTATTATTTGAAACCTCGGAAACCCGTAAGCAGAAAACACCAGACTACACGGACCAGACTCTGGACGAAGGTGAAAAAATATCTATGCAAAAACTGACTAAAATATTAGAAGAAAATAATAAAACAATTATTTCATCTATCAAAGCATTCTTACAAAATCAAATGGATCAAGTATTATCCGGATTTAGACAGGACTTTAAAAACTACACACAAAACTTTACAAAGGAACAGAATAAGATGAAAGAAGATATTCAATCTTTAAACTTGAAAATAGGCAAATTGGAAGAAAAATGTTCGGCATTGCAAATCGAAATTGACCAACTTAATACGAAAAATAGCGGAAAAAAAGTCCTCAACAGCACTGAAACCAAGGAAAATCTTAATAAAATAATTGTCCTCCACGGCTTACAAGAACTATATAGAGAAACTGAAGATCAAATTACGGAAAGAATTGAAAATATATTCTACGAAATTTTAAATATCAATATGAAGGGGTATATAGAAGAAATATCTTTCATAGGAAATAAAGGCAACATAAGACCAATAAGAATTGAATTAATGAGTAAAAGAATGAAGAAATATATAATGGCAAATTCATCATATTTTAAAAACACTGGATTAAATGTGACACAATACCTCACCAAGTCTGAGATACAGGAAAGAAAAGAACTCATACAAGCATTACTTTCTGCAAGAAAAAATGGGTATTATGCCGTAATTAGAAATAATAAATTAATAGTAAGAGACCAACGACAAGAACCAGTAACACAGATAATTAAATCAGCCGTTGGAGAACTCAACTTTCCAAAGGAGTGTACAGCGCCACAACAGCAGCATCGACAGAAATCTCACGAATCACCAACACGTCAACAAATTGCCGCTGAAGTAGGCTCTAAAAATCGTCAAAATACATTTCGAGAATAACTTTCGTATTCTCTTCCAAAATATACAAAGTATTAATAATAAGATACATCTTCTTGAAGATTTTGTACAGGATAATAAAGATATAAATATAATATGTATATCAGAAACATGGCTTAGCAAAGAAAAGATTAATTTAATATATTTAAATAACTATATAATAGGATCATATTTCAACCGAGATAACTATGAAGGAGGTGGAGTTTGTACATTCATTAAAAATAATTTAGAATATATAGATAGGTCAGATATAAGTAAATTGTCGATAGAAAAAATATTTGAAGTATGTGCAATAGAGTTAATAAAACAGAGGCTAATAATTGTTACTTTATACTGGCCTAACAGTAAAAGGGATGTTGAAGTTTTCTATAGTCGCTTGAATGAACTTTTGAGGTTACTGTCTGTAAAAGATAGTACTAAAAACATAATCATTGGAGGTGATTTTAACGTAAATTTTTTAACAACCAACTACTGTAAAACAACACTCAAGAATATAATGCTTACATATAATTTTCATCAATTAGTAAAAGATCCCACAAGAACAACCGCCACGAGCTCGTCATGCCTAGATCTTATATTTGTTAATTTTAAATCTCACTCGGGCGTGGAAGTAAAGGAATTGGGATTTTCAGACCATAATGGCATAATACTAAGTATTCCTACACCAACAAATCCTACCACTCATTTTATATCACAAAAAAGAATATTCAGTGAAAGAAATATGTCAGCATTTAAATCTGAAATATCGAATTTAAATTGGAACACTATTATTTTAAAAGCAAATAACATAAACGACAATTACAACATTTTCCAGAAATATTTACAAAATGCTCTAGATAAACACATACCCAAAAAAGTTTTAAAAGTTCACAACCAATGTAACAAAAGCAGAACATATTTAACACCCGCTCTAAAAATATCCTGTAGAAACAAGCGATTTTTAAGAACATTAGCCACAAAAACCAAGAATATAACATATCTAAACTACTATAAAAGATACTGTAATATACTAAAAAAAGCAATAAACAAATCGAAAAAAATTACAAATGCGCGTTTATTCAAAAACGCATCCAATAAAACACGTTCCATGTGGCATATAATTCAAAATGTAACAAATAAAAAATCATGTAAAAATAGAAACAATATAGAATTAAATATAAACAACAAAAATATAAATAATCCACAGTTAATTGCAAACACGTTTAATGAATTTTTCACCTCCGTAGGAAGCTCCCAACTACAACAACCCCAAACACAATCAAAACACACAGCCAATAACGTCGAAAACTCATTCTATTTGTGTCAAACTACTCCTAAAGAAATATTAAAAATCATAAAAACTCTAAAAAATAAGAAATCTTTTGGACTAGATGAAATACCACCCATATTAATAAAATACTGCGCAGAAGAACTAGCAGCTCCGTTTTCGAGATTAATAAACCAATCTTTCAATGAGAGTACTTTCCCAAATTTATTAAAACAGTCAATTATAAAACCTATTTACAAGAAAAAAGGAACTACTACAGACCCAAATAATTACCGACCTATTGCTTTACTACCTACAACATCAAAAATATTTGAGACTGCGATGGCAAACCGTGTCTATGCCTTTTACGAAAAATATAAAATATTTCATCACAGCCAATGTGGCTTCAGAAAAAATCATTCCACTACATTAGCCATTTATAAATATACTCAAACAATTTTTGAATTCATTAACAATAAAAAGTACGCTGTCGGGCTCTTACTCGACATGAGTAAGGCCTATGACCGAGTTTCCTACGACATATTGTTACATAAACTCTACTTATCAGGCATAAGGGGTCCTGCCCACAAATGGTTTGAGTCTTACCTCAACAACCGCTCACAATTTGTAGAAATAGACCATACCGACTTTGATTCTGGGAAAATACAATGTATCAGATCACAGAAAACTGTTATGAGAGGCTCTATCCCACAGGGGAGTGTTTTAGGGTGTCTCTTATTTTTGATTTACATTAATGACCTCCCTGCCGTTTTAGATGAAACTTGTGTGCTATTTGCCGATGATGTGTCATTGGTGATTCCTTGTATAAATAATAAAGAACTAGAAAATAAACTAAACTTAAACTTAAATAATATTGTTCAGTGGCTAAACCAAAATAATTTAAAATTAAACCTCGAAAAAACCAAATTGATACAATTCAAACCATACCAAAAAATTCCATTAACTTTAGATTATCGATACCTAAATACGGAAATAAAATTTGTAAACTCCGCAACATTACTGGGAATTGATCTTGATACAAATATAAATTGGAAAATCCACATACAGAAATTAGCGCACAAGCTATCGTCATTTATATATGCCCTCCGACACCTAAAGCGCGTCACTGACTTCAAATCAGCCCTCACAGCTTACTATGCATACGCGCATTCAAGACTGTCTTACGGTATAGTCCTATGGGGAAACTGTAGTAATATTAACACCATATTTACACTACAAAAGAAATGTATACGAATTCTTATAAATATTGACCAAATGGAATCCTGCAAACCTCATTTTAAAAAACAAAACATATTAACTGTAGCTTCAATTTACATACTAGAGTCATGTAAATTCATTAGAAAACACCTTGAACTGTACTCTCCTATCAATATTAATAGACGAAATGACCGATATTTAAATAAATTCAAGGTTCCCTTTTCTAAGCTTAAAATAATATCATCAAGCCCTCACATTATGGCAATCAAAATCTATAATCATCTACCACTTCATATAAGAAGTATAGAAGAGGGAACTTTGTTTATTAAGCGATTAAAGCAAATCCTAATATGTAAATGTTATTACACTATCGAAGAATTTTTCAAGGATAAGACGTGATTATACTTTGTAAAAATGTTAAAATAATTTCATCTTGATGGTGTATAAATTGCGACGCCCTTGCAGGGTGCATGTGCTGTACTACTATATAGTTCATATCATCTTGTATTTTACCATATGCATGCAATAAACAATTTGAATTTGAATTTGAATATCTTTTGATCATATTTGACGCCATATTTGTTTTGGTGACTACTAACGCCGCGTGGGAAAAGAATGAACTAAATTACAATCACCTGACTGCTTTTCGTCCGCTCTTTTCAAAGGGCTATGATTCAATCCGCTACCTAGATGGACGTTAAGTGACGCGTGTTTAGTTAACGTTCGGTCTAGTCATTCAATTGAATGTCGTCATTCAATGAATGCGCTAGCGATTCAATTGAATAGGAGATTCAACGAGATGACTGCGACATATATACTAAATTCATGTTATTTGAATGAACGTGAACGTGCGTTATAGTTTTCGAAACCGAACGGGTAATAAATAAATAAATAACCCAAGACATGCCACGCTGGGCCACACAGCGCCATCTAGCCCCAAACTAAGCCGAAGCTTGTACTATGGGTACTAGCCAACTGATACTTACTTAGATACATTTTTATTGTAAATAAATACGTATTGTACATAGAAAACACCCAGACCAATACAGACATGTTCATGCACACAAATGTTTGTAATGTGTGGGATCGAACCCACGACCCTTGGCTCAGAAGGCAGAGGTCATTACCAATTGAGCCACCGAGCCAGTCAAATTATAAATAAGCTTGTGAATAGCCCCGCTGGTTGTAGAATCGTCGTGCGTCGCGACTATGAGAGCAGAGGATTTATAGTTTTTTTGGCAAGCACCACTTACTTAATCAGTCGATTTTCTAATTATGAATGGCAACGTTGATGCCGAAAAACACATTGAAGGCATGATTAGGTTGTTGGCCTACAACTTTTTCAATATGCTAAATATCTCGCGCACCATTTGAGAAATGAACATGCAAAAACACTTTTGACACTTATTCTGGCAATTGTATTTTTTTTTTTATAATAGCTCGACATAATGGCTTCCCTACGCCTGATGGAAAGCGAAAGAGAAGCCCTAGTCGCTGTGACAACTGGCAAGTAATTGGTTAGTTACCTGTCAGTTGCCACTGCCATGCCGGCCCAACCCTTACCCCCCCCCCCCCCCCACGAGCTCCGGAGACCCTACTCACCAGCAGAAACACGACCCGGAGGTCATTTGGCTGCGGTATTTTATAGGGTGGAGGTCCTTCCCCGGACGGGCAGCTCAATTCGAGCGAAGATTCGCTATGCCCTACCTCTCTTAAACAGTTGTATGACAGTTCACATCGGAGAAAAATTTGGGACCTCTGACTACTATCGGCTTCTTTCTCCTACCCCAAGGAGCACGAGGACATCATTATTACCTATTTACGAGTTACCTATCGTGGGTTGATGATAACTCTGAGCGGGAGTCGAAGCCTTTGGGACCTACTTTGGCTATAAGCAAACACATAACAGTGCGGCAGGGAGATCGTCTCAAAAATACACCCTCTTTTTGGAACAATATTTTTTAAAGAATATTTCTTAGAAAAATTCAAAGTGGTCGTGGAGACTAGAAGTTAAATTAGAATAACAATAAAATAGTGGGCGAAGTTGCTACTCTACTCGAAAAAGCCAAACTCGACGGTGGCGATCGTCTGTCCTATTCGCGCTCGCAGTGAGAAGCGAGAGGGCGCTATACAAAAACCACGGTTTACACTTTCATCTATTGAAATGCACGCGGTGCTCCGTCGCGAACGAGACACGGCCCGGAATAACAGTGATCCGTCCGGTCTTATCGTCAAACAAAAATAATAACTCAAAGGGATCACTCGGTGACTCCAACTCGGAACTGACTGTGATATTGAGTGCATGGACAGCTTGTGAGTGCCTTCCAAGGGACTGAGTGTTTTGACAGAAAACGCCGGTATAATTTCCACCTTCGGTTTGAGGGGTAAGTCAGTTTTCATTGATAACTAGATAAGAACAACTTGTTTAGTGCCGGTGATGGTCGGTAGAAGGGCACAATCATGTCTAAAGACAATAAGAAATTAGTTCAATTAGCTGCGACTAAGAAATAAGTACCTAGGTAGGTTGACAAATTTAATGTTTAAAAATCTGATTTAAAAGATAAGTAGGTATGTACCTAGGCAGATATCCAATTATGCGTTAAACTCAGGCTAAATAATAATATAGGTACTTATAAGAAATTTAATACCAAAACCAAAATGTTGATGTTGAAATTAATATAAATCTACTGTATAAACTAAGTGGGTAAATAGGTACCTATACGAGTAGTACCTACTTACTACTAACTACCTGCCTGGTAAGTCTAAATAGATATTCTTTTTTTATTGCTTGGAATTCGCGGTTTTCCTTGTGTAAAAATAATTTTCAAGTCAATTCCAATTAAAAGCTTTTTAGAATGAATGACACAGGCAAGCGTCACTACACTACCTGTTTAAAAGTTTAAACTCTGCAGTAAAAGACTGAAAATTATTTTTTAATGCCTATGATGATAGCTCTAGGGGAGCATTGTCACCATCAGCACACAATCGAATGGGAGATCGGCTGAGTCTAGATAGTCCCGTTTCTGAGAATAACTAACAAGGTTTAGGTGCCCCGAAACGAACATCCTCGGAACAGGTAAGCGCCCACTCTAGCCTTATACGGACTCTTTACAGCTAAGTACGGATTCGAGTTGGTTTGTGGTTTAATTTCATATGATTTACAATTTGGTAAACTAAGCTGAAACGTAGACCACTTAAACCTACACAAATCCTTTTACAACTAGTCAAGAGTTTTTGCCTTCCATATATCAGTATGCTTCTAACACGCTAAGTACCTACCTATTATCTTTGTTTTGGCATTACCTAGGTAGGTATAACAAATTGATGTAAATAATGTAAAATTATTTAATCCGTCCAAATATTTTTTTTCATTGATTTCCATCGGTCATACCTACCTACTTTGGCACTACATTTTGATTTCCAAATTCCATTACCTAATTTACTTTATTACTTTGTACCTATATACCTATCTTAACATTGCTTTGACTATAGGTAGATATGTACCTAATTCGTAATTATCGTTTTCGGAAAATAACATTAAAATTTAGAATGAAAGAACCGATAAGTATGCACGATGATAGGTAGGTAGGTACTTAGCGGTTCATTCATCCTAAGGTGCAGCGCAAACGGCACACTTTTTGTGCGATAGACCCTGCGTCTGTGTCATTTAAAAAGAGCGTTTAGGTCTGCCGACAGAATGATCGAAGATGAGCGTCGTGTGCGTTGAGTCTGTGAAATATCCGTGACAGATTTTTGCGCGTCGTGTGCGTTACTGCATACCTATATTGCAAAAAAGTGCGTCACGGATAGTCTGTCGTCTGCGCTGCCCCTAAATGCTGTTTTTTTTAGAAAAAATACTGAAATAATAGGCACCTACTTGCTTGCTTTGCCTGGAATCAGAAGTAGGTAGGTACTTTTATAATAGACTTAATTACATCTTAACTAATATTATAACGCTGAAGAGTTTGTTTGAACACGCTAATCTCAGGAACTACTGGTCTGAATTTAAAAATTCTTTTTGTGTTGAATAGACCATTTATCGAGGAAGGCTTTAGGCTAGATAATATTACGCTGCAAATATTAGGAGCGAAGAAATAATGGAAAATGTAAAAAAACGGGGAAAAAATAACTATTCCACGCGGACGAAGTCGCGAGCACAGCTAGTAATATTATAAAGCTGAAGAGTTTGTTTGTTTGAACGCGCTAATCTCAGGAACTACTGGTCCGAATTGAAAAATTCTTTTTGTGTTGAATAGACCATTTATCGAGGAAGGCTTTAGGCTAGATAATACCTATCACGCTGCAACTATTAGGAGCGAAGAAATAATGGAAAATGTAAAAAAAACGGGGAAAATATAACTATTCCACGCGGACGAAGTCGCGAGCACAGCTAGTTACATATAAGTAGGTACATAGGTCTCCTTCACGCACGTTGCTACCCACGGCAACCATTAAGAGTTGTTACTGGATAGCCACAGCCAGTCACACGTGTTGGTCAAGGCTGGTCCTAGATCGGCGATCACAAACGGGTCTTAGACGCGTTGTTCTCACAAAGGTCTAGTTTTATGGCGGTATTATTTAGCAGACGTAATTGGAGCTGTATGTCAGTGTCTCCTAGTCTGCACAGGGTACATAACGATGGGAAATCAAGTGATTTGCTGTTGATCGTCTATCTATTGACATGGCTACATTTTGTTTGCTGAACATACGTATCTACCTACATACGTTGTGTTATACATATGTAGTAGGTTTGCGCTATCACCTTAATTTCGTCGAGGTTTTTGTCTTTTTGTAATTAAAGTTTAAACGGCGTTCTTGTAACGGTCATTAATTTAAAGGTACCGCACTGTTGACCATGATTCTTTTTCTACTGCTTCCATATTGTTTGATTTTATCACATTATTTCGGTATGATTTCAATACGTTATTTCAATGAGTTTTCGAAATACTGTAACTATTAAAAGCTATGGTTTTCCTATCTATTTCGGACAAACTGACAAATTGTACCCAATCCGTACTGGATTTAATTGTTATCAGTGAAAAGTCCTGTCATCAAGTGAGCATGTCAGTAAAGCCCTTTGGCCAGGGCCTGGCGTAGGTTTCATGTCTAGAAAGAAATCGTAACATTTATGTATGGGATTAGTTACGGCCGATCGCTTTGTGAAGATCTTTCAAATCCTTGTTCGGCAGTCAGGCTGTTATGTCAACTACTAAAGATATTTATGCGTGAAATGTCTGTTGTCCAAACCGCTTCAAAGAACAGTCGTGTTTTGGGCATTACTACACGGCCTGGGTAGGATTAACGGATTACATCATTCAAGTGCTCGTTCTACTATGCTCATTGTGTTAAGTGAAATCGTTGTTTAATCTCCGGTTATCAGTGAGGGAACATGAGTATTAACTTAATTATTATGTCATATCTCGTGGTGATGAATTGGAATCCAGTCGTCAATT
Source organism: Conogethes punctiferalis (assembly GCA_031163375.1). NCBI lineage: Eukaryota > Metazoa > Arthropoda > Insecta > Lepidoptera > Crambidae > Conogethes > Conogethes punctiferalis. The sequence continues at coordinate 5,448,676 of CM062086.1, forward strand.
ATGTTAAGAAAGTTACCTGGGTACAAATAAAACCTACTGCGGTCACCAACCCGCCTGCCAAGCCTGGTAACCAAGGCAAATTCCCGCAAATGAATTAGTAATTGGGGAGGCTTATGTCCTGCAGTGGGCGCAATTTCAGCCACAGCGACCTACCTATATTCAAGGTGACTAGTCAAGTAGATAGAATATTAAAGTGTAGGTACAAATATGAGCGCAAACACAGATCATCATCATCATCATCATCAGCCCATCGCAGTCCACTGCCGGACATAGGCCTCTCCAGTTGTTCGCCACCTAGGGCAAACATCTGGAGGATATACCTATAATCGCCACGCTGGGCAGGCGGGTTGGCGATCGCAGGGCGTAGCTTCTCGCTCCGGTGACGCTGCTGCCCATCATCGGTCTGTGATATTTAGCTTCGCCTTCTATCGTGATGGTTATGCCGCCACCTGTCGGTTTGCCAGAGCCTCGTTTGTTGTTCGGCAGGATGCACCAGGTCACAGGCAGGTGAAGAAGGCTTGGAGCGCAAAGGTAGGTCACTCCCTTGCATCCCGTAAACTTTTGGACGGCTTATAATTATGTAGGTATTTTAAAAGGGCCCATCGAGTTGAACTACCTAAAACAGTAAACAATTAGATAAAAGTAGTAACCTTTCCGCAATTTGCGCGTATTTCGTTGATTTTAAGACCGGGTCAAACGCCCGCGGTTTCTCGGCTAAATCGGAACAAATTTACTGCCTCTACGCAACTACAACCTGCAAGCTTGGTCGCAATGCTCTTTATTTAGCAAGGAGAATGTCCCAATCGTGCCCAATTACTAATATTTTGCCTTAAAATGTAGGCCTAGTAGCTATAAGTAGGTGTCTCAAGGATGTTAGTTTCATCCAGTTTTTAAAACATAAGTCATGTTCATTTTATTACTCATTACCATATTGTTTTTCTTCGAATTTTTTAATGTTAAGATGAAATTCCAATATATTAAAATCGTTTTCATTTGATTGAATATAAGCACTTAATTTATAAAGCTAGTGTTGGGATCTCGATTAAAATTACGCATCACGCTTCCGAAAATTTTAGGTTCGATTTCAGTCAAATAGGATGAGGTCATGAGCAAAAAAGTCATTAATTTAAATTAGCTGGCGTCTAGGTGTTTAGGAGATACACAGCACGCACCAAGTCATTGCCAGAGTAAGTATTTGTTTATCACTTCAGTTATACATTAAAAACACCATACATGTAGGCTACCGGGGTCTTAAACTTTATTCAGTTTATTTTTGTTATTGCTGCGGGTCGGCAGCGTAATGGCTAAGCGTTCTCGCCTAAAGCGCGGCATTCCGATGATTCTGGATTCTATTCTCCGTCGGGTCAATTTTGAAAATGAACTTTTATATTGTCTCGGATCGGGGACGTCCCCAGTCATCATCTAGTGTATAGTATGTAGTATATCATCATTTTATAGTATGTAGTATATTATATACAATTTATAATATTGCAGCATTATTGTACTGAATTTGAATTGCAATAGACCGTTTGCTGTTAGGTACCGCTTGTATCGAACCAGGCAAATGGCGTTGTGCGCTATGCTAACGGTTATGTCGATTTTACGCCTTTAAACTAGAAAGTGATACTGTTTGTCATTCCATATCATTATATGGCATGACCGCGAGATAGCCTAGGTTATGCGATTCGAAAAGGATAGGATTAGCATTTTGATTTGATCCTAACTTTCCTATCCACCTCAAATCTAAATTTCAATTTCTCAGCTCCACTCACACTCGGCAGCTTCGCTCTTCCAGCAACTCACTCATGGCTACTCCTTTACACCATTCGAGCTTCGTCTCCAACTCCTTCTGCGTACAATCCATCAGACTCTGGAACAGACTACCTGAAAATATCCGTAGTGCTCCTAGCAGGGCATCGTTTAAGATTAAGGTTCTTAAATATTATCAGCTCCAACTTTCCGCGCGTTAGTGGCTTCTCTTCACATCACGTCGTCGTCCTATTATTTATTTATTTATGTATTTATACATTTATATTTATTTATACATATTTATATACCTACTTTTATATATATATATATATTATTTGTATCAGCATAGTAATAGTTATTATGTACGTGTAATTACGTAAGCTATGAATCAACATATAACATTTTTATTCTTTATTAGTTCTTTTATTTTTTATTTATTTTGGGTCTTCCTATAAGTCTCATCATAATTATGTACCTATTAGTTTGTAGCACACTACCTTCTTACTGTTTCTGCTTAGCCCAATGGTTGACTGGTAGAGAATGCCTACGCGGCATTAAGTCCGCCTTTTGTACAAATTGTTATGTGCAATAAAGATTAAATAAATAAATAATAAATTAATTTGTGAGGGGTCGATTATCTTGAGGAGTTTTACGGAAAATTAACATACCTACTTCTTTACTCCGGCCGCAGTGTACCTATTCCTATTCTATGTTTTCTAGTCACATCACAACATCACTAGTTACAATACCTATTATTTAAATCAGAATGTCGTTACTGTTCTCAATATGTACAAACTTAACAAAACTCTAGACAAGTCACAAGACATACCTAACTGCTTTGACGGAATCCCAAAGTAATGTAACTTCAGCACTAGTGTTACAGAATCAACGAAGCCAAATATGTTCATTAACACCGAGATACCGAAAAACGACAAAATCACATGTATGTTTATTCTGGGTGTGATCGAACCTACGACTCTCGGTTCAAAAGGTAGGTAGGTTTAATACCAAATGAGCCGGCCGGGCCGGTAGGTGCTTGGTCAACATCCCGGATAAGAAGACACCAATGCACGCCAGTTGGTACACCGTATTATTTTGAGATAATCACTATAGACGGATGAGTCACGAACGATCGGCAGATAGGTACGCTCAAATTGACTCCTTTTGTCAAACACGCCGCTTAGGGTGCCACTATAAGTGAGACCCTATCGAAACACATTTTATGGGCACTTAGATGAATACCAACCTTAAATCGGTGCTCTAAGATTGACGTTTATGGTCAAAAACGATCTGGCGATATGGATTCGGATCTGCATTGGCTGGTTCCTTTGTTGTCTGCTCGCCGCAGCACAGCTCGTGCTGTTCGGATCTGTTGCGAAATCCAACGAAAAATGCCGGTACTTTTTTTTAGTTCACGTTCGGACTCGGCTTGTGGACGAGTTCCGACAACTCAACTATTTTTGGGCATACTCGGCTAGGCGGAGAATTTTGAATGACGTGCAGAATAACAATGTCTTTCTTCATGTTTTTTGTGGATCAAAGGGTGTTCTGTTCTTGAATCGCCATTAAAGCTAATGTCCATTTTCACCACTAGCCTTCTAAGATAAGGGTCTCCTTTGCTATCATTAAAGCGACTCTTATCTTAGGAGACTATAGCTAAAGGGGATCTTAGGAGGCTACTAGTGGTAGGGTTACACTTGGCGAAACACCCGTTGAGTAGTCACTCGGTCGGTTTTAGGATGAGTCAGTTTATAGGCAGAGCTATCTAACAGGTCAGCATAGCGAGGTGGCAACTGTTACACCAGTGATGGTTACTACATTGCCGCAACTACTTTGACGACTTACTCTTTCGCTTTCCAATAGGCGAGAGATAGCCACTATAAAAAATCATACCTATTTGCAATAGGCCTCTATGTCAATGTGTTCTATAAAATCTATTTAGGGGATTTATTAGTATAAAAAACTGTGATTAAACATCCTTTAAGTAATAGGAGGTACCTATGTGACAATATTGTTGCTCCATCTAACATCTCATGCTTCCTAAAATTCATTCCGACGAAACCTAGGTTTCATCCCACGCACTTTACAACCGGTTCCTTACATTGTACGAACAAGATTCACGTCTTTTCATGTAAATGTCGCAGTCTGTCACATCCTGTATCTAGTTATCCGGCGTTATTGATCTTATAACTAATTCGTTCCGAGATCTACAACCGGCGTTTATGGGCGCCTACTTTCACCACTTTTACTTCCGAAAGGATCTAGCTAATAATTGGTTATCATGTTAAACATTGTAGGTAGTTGGCGTTAAGTAAGAGTCTCCATTGTTAGATTGGGTTGACGTCTTACATTGTTATTGCGGCGTAGACTTTTTTTTATAGTAGCACGGCACAGTTGCCTCCCGTCACTAGATGGAAAGCGAAAGAGAAGCTCAAATCTCTACGGCAGCGAACAAGTTACCACGTCAATCACTTGTCAGTTGCCACAACAAAATTGCTCTGGCTATAAGGCACCGACTGATCCCGCGACCGATGTCATCGATGTTGCCAGCCAGGCGGAGATTTGTATTCGTGTCCGTCACCGCACTGAACACTGTGTATTTTGTTTATTTATTGTATTAGTCGTAGATGAAAAGGTAATATGGGTATTAAGACAGATAACAGCTTATTTTAAAATTAAATGTCTACCACATTAGATTACACTACTATTACTATTTAGAAATGTAGATAGCTAGGTATAAATTGATTAACAGCCGAGTGTTTTAACTCTCAAATTAGGCGAAATTATCAGAACCAAATTGGCTATCAACTATGATTATATTATTAGAAAATAGAGAGAAAATAAATAAACTGCTAATGAATGTTTTTTTTATAGAGCTAGGCAATAAAACAGCTGCACGTTTATGAGGCATAAACTTTACAACCATTGTGTTAAATGCCTGTCCAATTTTGTCATATCTATGATTTGTGTTAAGCCTAAGAATGAAACAATAAGTTTCCGATGAGTCATCAGATTGAGTAAAGACACTTCCGGATGCTGGAACATAAAATTCTCAGGGTCGCTGCTGGAATCGTGCGCAGAGCTAAGCCTTCGTCAACGACTGAAGCGTTTTAGAAAGTTCTATCTGCTTTGAAACAATTATACACGTGTAATGTAAGTAGGTAGTAAATTTGAAATCGAACTCAAGTTCCCACAGACCTATTTACATTGCTTGTATAGACTTTATTTTTAAGGTTATAGGGGTGAAAATGAACCGGTCGCGTTGTTAGAGCTCGACAAGTGTGGTCGGACGTATGTCGACGTAGATTCAAAGGTGATAGCGACATATTTATCACCTATCCGTAGAGGCTGTGTGGTCAGGGGTGCGGGCTCGAAATATAGACTAAATATTGCGTTAAAAATCTATTATTTCAGTCGCAGGTTGAGGCTGTATGCGGGCAGCTTGCAACCGGCCGTTATGGAAGTCTTTGGGGGACGCCTATGTCCTGCAGTGGATCACCTACGGCTGAATATGATGATGATGATGACTGACACCGTTATTTAAACCGGGTTGTTGAAGCGATAACTGCGCATCAGTCATTCTGGCACGCCGTATACCAAAATATATCCTAAGTTGATAGATTATTCCTGATGATGTTTCACCATCTGTGTCGAATTCTGGCATCATTTAGTGCGACGTGTAGTTGTATGTCCAACAGGGTAGAACGGACCTGGTCTGACCGTTGGACTGGCGGTCTCCTAATTATGCGGAAGATATACCTATTATGTTTTCGGTTTGATGAAATTTGTTTGCTGATGCTACTAGGTAGCTACCAAGTAATAAAAAAAACTGTTGGTTAGATATGTAAACGGCTCACGTAGGTACATACCTATACTTACATAAGCAGCGGTAGGTAACCCTGGAAGACCACCGTGCTCTCGTGTTACACGACGGTTGTATGGGCTTACTTACCATCGTAACTGGGCCCGTTGGTCTAAACTGATATACTTAGGTAAAAGATGATACTCTACCGAATTTCGGCGGCAGCAGTCAACGTGTATAAATGTGAGCGCAAACACAAACGCACCCTCTGTTTGTTCGCTCTCAAAGTCCGTTAGTAATCTACTGGGGGTTAACGTGCTAGCCGATGGCCATGGGGGTGTCTTATCGCTACTCCGTGGCCATTAATTAGTAATTTCTTGACAGAAACATTTTTTAACCCGATCCGAAATTCAAACCCGGATCTCAAAATCCTTAGATTAATAATGACTAAGCAACATTATAATTATCATAATCATCATCACTATGAGCCAGTGAGCTTATTCGGTAGGATGCACCACGGGCAGGTGAGGGTGGCTTGGAGCGAAAAGATGATAGGTCGCTCATTACATCCCTTATCCTTTAAATGGGCAGCAGCGTTTACCTGGGTACAAATAAAACCTACTGCGGGCACTCTACCGTGGTAATTGAGGCCGATCCTCCCAATCCTCGCTGGACAATATCAACAAGTCTTCCAAACTAATAGAAAAAAAAACATAATTAAACATGATCAATAAAACACAATACATATTAAGTATCTTCATTTACATTTAGTATACAGTCTTCTGCCGACAGTCGCCATCAACTAAGTCCATTACAAAAAAACTCGTACCTACTGCGATTATTTTTCCCTATCAAAACGATTTAACTCCCATCAAAGAGCAAGCAACATTCCAAAAGGACGAAGTGCACCAATTGAGACGCTTGTCGTTCGCCGGCGCCCGCGCATCCGAACTCCGCTGTAGCTATGCATTAATAATGGCGGTGCCGATCTAACGCCCTATATCGTCAATGTAGAGTTGGGAATTATCTAAAGAGGATTCTGTAGCTATTTCACAACTAAATCTTACGGGTGTACGACTACGGAGACCAGATAAGACCGAGAATTCCAGACATGATAAGTAGTTATTTTTATAAGTTACTCGTATAAAAGGATGAACCTAGTAAAGGTATAGGTATAAAGCATTGTCTGTTAAAGATAAGATATCATACCGGACAAAAAGAAGTCCTATGCAAAGACAAGGGCTGATAAATAAATAATTTTGCTTTTTAATAAATATGTTATGGACCAAGTGATTAATGCGGGCATTATTTATAATGCTAGGGCATTATGAATAATGTCAAGCTCTATTGGGCAAAATGATAATTACTATCTAATCTTCAATTATTTATCACATTGCCGGTCATTATTGTATTGCTACTTGAAAATTGGGCAATTTGATAATAAAGCAAAGGAGAGGGACGCACGCGTAACTAACCACTTATTTGGACATCGCCGCGTCCGCTAATGTTTTTGTTTAGTTTTACAGACGATGGTAGCCGAAGCGACTTATTAACGTGCTGCTACTGTACATAACTGTAGTGGATTTAGAAGGTATATTATTTTGATCTATCACGTTGGACAGCCAGCGTTTTAAAAAAAATACACATTAGAATGTGATGTCGTAAATACACAGGATTTTTTATCCACTCTTTTGAGGCCTACCTCTAGAAATTTATAATGCAAAAACCAAACAGTGGATTCTTAACATAGGAGTCCTTACTCATAAATACAAAAAATGAGTTAAATTGTTTAAAGTTAAATTTTCAATTTTAGTTAAATGACAATTATAATAAAAAGCCAGCCAAATGTGAGTCAGCGTCGAGCACGAAGGGTTCCGTACCGAGCCTTTAATAGCCAGCAAAAAAGGCCCAGTTATCCTGTACAATAGGACCACAGGACCTTTGTCAATAGCTCTATGACTTAGTTCCCATCATTATGCAATAGTGCTTTATTTATTTGCCATCTTGGGGCAATCAAAAGTAATAATAATAGGCCGATGTCTCACTTACAATTAAATTATCTCAAGGAGTGGTCGATCTGTGCCCCCTTAGTACGCAAGCCTTACAGAGCACTAGGAGGGGTAACACCTCAAATGGAAACTGCGATATAGTTATTAAATATGTTTTTATTACTCTGCCCAAAAAGTGATGAACAATATTTACAATGACCGGTCAATTTGATTATTTGAATAATTATTATCAAATTGCCTTTTCATATTGGCCATTTATCATAATGCCCGGGCATTATATATAATGCTACATTAATTACTTGGTCCATAACAAATACACTATGCAATGCAACGCATGAATATCTCCTACGTAACTTCAAAATTTTCTGTTAAAATACTGGTGGTGGTATTTTGGTTTCCACAGGCCCCAACTATGGCCTACCATCAGATTAGGGCTCAAGCTCTTTTGTCATCATCATAGTCAGCTGCAGGATGTCCACAGCTGGACAAAAGCCTTAGCTCAAAGATCCCATATTGGCCAGTTGTAAGCAGCCTGTTTCCTATATAAAATATAAAAAAGTCATGCGAATAAAGATGAAGTACTACTTGTGCAACCTTATAGCGTTGAAAGATATAGATATTTCAGAAATCTAGTCATTAGTTCTTCTTTCTCTTGGATTATACTTCTCAACACACAAAGAGCGTTTCACCATCTCCGTGCAGTACACTAAAAATATCCAACAACTTCATGAGTCGTGCTTCGTTGAACTACAGACACCTCTATAATTTAAGCGCGGGCGCATCGCGGGGCAAACTCGCTTTATAAATAAAAGGCTCAAATTCCTGGCTAGATTGTGTTTATCGGTTTATTGTGAGCTGCCTTCGGTACTTTTTTCTGATGCTTTCATGGCTACCTTCTATGAAATAGGCAAGCCATTCATATCGTGTGAATTGACTGGAATTTTTCCAATTGTTATTAATGTCGGTATTCTAAATGAGGTTTTGCCGAAAAAGGTTGTGTTCAATCAATATGAAGTTACCTAAAATATAAGGAAAGTGCCCTAATAAAAAATCTTATTCATAAGATTAATAAACATACTTCTATCAATCGGGAATACAGAAATTCCATATAAAGAATCAAAATTGTATTCCATAAAAGGCTATCATTTACATCTTTATTACTGAGTTAACTCATGAGTAGGTGTATTTTCGGGAACTTATTAAGCGTTTGTAAAAGGTTAAATATTTTTATTATAAAATATAGTGGATTATGGAATATTAATATTATGGAGGATTATGGTATTAGTAGCATTAACAAATAGAAGGAATACGGCGAAACTTAAATGACATTTATCATAAAAATATATTTATTGTTGAAATTTTGCAACGTCCTATAATGCAACGACTACATAAATACCACAAATAATTAAATTAAAGGTTCCAGCTGCCTATGTAAAACAGATTAAGGTGGAGAAGACCTGCCTACACAAAATTGGTGCCACTGGCAACAAAATTCAATACTACTACAATATTATCAGCACCGAATCATGTTCGGTGTCCAAACAAGCCCGTGGGTTTGGAAATACATGAAATCTTACATAAATCTCGTAATATTGTGATACAGTAACAACTGCAAAATTGTTTTGTGTCTATCGTCGTTACACCTAGATTATATGACATGGCAATTTACGCAATCCTTAGTTTTTTAAGGCCACATTAAATTGCTGTATCGGAAAATTGTTCTGAGCGTAACATGCGCACATTTTTTGCTCGGCAATATCTGAGGCTGTTTTATGAAAGCAAAATGGAGGAGCAGGAAGCTATTAACTATGTTTAATTCGATCTTGAGGCGCTGTCTGGTTTCAATAGGCTTTTTATCAATGGAATACTCATGTTGCTAGTCGACAGGGCTGGAATGAAAAAATCCAAACCGGTCTAATGGGTTGAAATATGTTTGAATCCGTTTAGTAGCAAAATGTCCAATTTTCATCGTAACAAGATCAGTGACTAATTGAGCGAAGTACTAGGAACGCACAGATACTTAGCAACTTGGACATTCTGCTTTGATGCCGTAAATGTGGCGCGAATTAAAGAATACATGGAGGCTATTGAATGAAGGTTCAGCAATGGAAGGACCAGGGCTATTAATAGGCTATTATGGCTAAAAATTGTAATTAGTCCGTCTTTTAGCTTATTCAAAAATAAAAGACATGTATTTTTTAAAAAAATTACAAATTACAAATAGCCCGTTGAAATTACGCGTGACGTCACTCGATTAGGCATTTTTAGGGGACGGAGTGACGTCAAAGACCCCCACTCCTAACTTTTGATGCCTTATATCTTTGCTTTTTATATTTGAATGAAAAAAGGAAAAATACGTGCCCAATACATTTTTATGATCTAAATTGCGGACGAAATATAATGTAATTATTTTGACCCCCAAAACGAATAACAATAGTAATGACTTTAAGATACAGCTTTTCTTGATCATGTAACTCTACTAACCTATTTACATAGGTACGCGTATTGGGCACTTATCTAAAAGTTCCTAATGAAATAGGTCGATGATTACGCACATATTTGAAATAAGATAATACATAATCGATGATAACTAAATTCAGTAGGCACCGTTAATAAGAATTGACGTTAAAAAAATTTAAACACACGTTGATAACGGCCAATCCATTTAACAGGTTATTTTGACCGTTGGAGTCCTGATGATGGATTGAAGAAAACATTATGAATACCGCATTGTTTACTATTCAAGGTCGTTACTTGTTTATAAAGTAAAAACTAAACTCGACGCATATTCGTTGGTTTTCGTCAAGGAGGTTTTTAAAAACGTTGTGCAAAAGCACAGTTATTCGGACCTGTGTTGTGGGGCTAGTTACTATGCCATTTTTGATACGAATTCAGAAATTTTTTCGATGCTGATTCAGATTTTTTTTAATGCCTAAACACTGAGGATGTGCATTTTAGCCAGTGTCAAGTAAAAATTCAGATTTTATACATTAGCATAACTAATGTCAAATGTAAGTGACGTTCATTCAAAGTTTTCGTATTCTAGTCCAAATTGGAATTGTGAAAGCTCTATCGCGGATCTATTCACAATTCTAATTTTGAAATACGAGTAGATTCGGAAACTTCCACACTCATTCATTCAAATTGGACATTTTGTCAAATAATCCAATATCTAATTGGAATTACGCTCAAGTCAACTGTTCCTACACGATCATTCAAAGTTTCCGAATTGGAACGGAAATAGATATTCTTAATAGCCTTGCTGTTGCACGATTCCTATGACATTTCGCAATTTGAAACTGTATACTTACGTATTTTAGGTACTTTATTAAATTAATTAAACTTTGACGCAATCTGCATGACCTAATATGAAATTATGCAAATTATTATTTAATGGTTAAATTAGAGTAATATTACATTCGCGGATATTATTTTGCCAGTTAAGTTTGATAATGTCTAACTTTATGTACGAATTATTAAAATTTTCATTCATTATAATAATCTTACTATTATCATGACATTACAAGTATTGCAGTAACTTTGTAATATGATTGTATGTACGAGTATATACTTATCCATATTACATGTAAGGTAAATGTAAGGTTACATGTAAAATATTATTTTGCATTGAAATAAAGTTGCCTAAATCTAACATTATGTAAGTATTCAATTTTATTGTTTTTATAGAATTTTATTGATGTAAATAAGTCGTATTGAAGAATGATGCTAATTAATGTAATTGATGTTGTACAATCACGAGCCCTAGTACAAGATTGAGCCAAGCTGAAAGAGAAGAATGTAAGAGAGCATCCATCATCTTTCGTTACAAGCCACCCTCAACTGCACGTGGTGCATCCTGCTGAATAACAGGCGAGACTCTGGCAACCGACTGTGGCGGTATAACCATCACGATTCACGACTAAATGCGTAGCTAAATACTACAGGCCGATGACGGGCAGCAGCGTCACCGGAGGGGGAAGCTACGATCGCCAATCCGCTTGCCCAGTGGCGATTATGGGTAAATCTCCAGGTGTTTGTTCAAAGTGGCGATCAACTGGAGAGGCCTATGTCCAGCAGTGGACTGCGATAGGCTAATGATGAACGTTAATCGTATTTGGATTTCCGGCGTCTTGCAACCCAAACTTCAACTGGAAGCAAAAACCCTCTGACGTCTGTACCCATCTGACATTTATCGGAGGTGAACAAACGACCTCGGAAGCCGACCGTTGGTTTCTAATCAGCATACTCGACACAATGCTGTACAGAAATCCGCAATCCGAGACACAATCGTGTTTTTCTCGTTTCTACAACCAAAATAACGTTAGACATCGATACCACAGTACAGGCATATCTTTAACCAGTAAATTCACTACGTGCAAACATCCTCGCGGAAACAAACGCGTTCGAGACGATTGAATGTGGGTTTACGAGGAGACTCATTTGTAATGACTCCTTCTGCGATGAAACACGAAGTCAAAAACACGCCAAAGAGATACCGATGTAAGGTATAGATTCCAAAAACTCACACAAAGCACTTTACCTCTACATTGCTATGGCTATGCTAACTCTTTGCCAGAGCCCGTATTCCCTGATAGATACTATAAGCTTCAGATTTTCAAAGCGAGAGTGAATATTAATTTTATTATTAAGATTTGCACGCTAAGTAGCTAGCAATAGTTTAGTGAGACTAATTTAACATTAATTTTAAGACCAAATGTATCCACCTACATTTATGCAAATAAATATTTGAGTTTGAGTTTGAAAATGGGTTTTCGTTAGGTGAGCGCGCTCCATCGTAGGCTTAACAGGTTAATCTGCATGCTTTTATAGCATTTTTATTAGGAAGATAATAACACCAATATGTAATAAGTATAGGTACTAATAGGTAGTAGTCGAACAAACGAGTGACACTAGGTATAGGTAGGTACAACTGCAGCCGGTGAAGTCAGTATTTGCGGATCGTTTGATAGAAGAGCTTTTGTTTGCATCCGTGTGATTTCGAAATTGCCATTCCTCGAGAACTATTGATTTATGCTAATGGAGTGATTTTTTTCATTGGGTGCAATGGATTATGAACCCATATCAACCCAAGAAAACCAACCAACTAGCCTTACCAGAAGACCTAATTTCGCTACTGCTCTAACATACGTACTGTGACCAATTTGCCAATAAGAGTGTCCATAGGTACCTATACGCGAGTGATCATAGAATTTTCACCTTTATTTATGTTATAAGTTAATGACTAAAATTCTTTGACTGTAGGGTAGCTAACTGGTTAGTGACCTCAGACTATATGTGCGTTTCAGAATTTGACACACTCACTCGGCCATATCTTGTTGTTCAATTAGATTCGTGTAAATGTGAAACGTATATTAATTGATAAGTTTTAGTTGCATTTTATTCTGTTTAATAAAATGCAACTAAAACTTGAGCGATTGGCTAGAAATTCGAATCACAGCCTTCCGTTAGGTAGAATGGATACGTCTATGGAAATACCTGCCCAATTAAAAGAAATAAGCTCTTATAATTAAAATTACAAAAGTCATGATTACAAATGCAAAAAATTCTATATGAATAAAGACCTACGTCATACAAAGTCGTTTGAATTGGGTACGGTCTCTATGACAAATGTTTGTAGAAATAAATAAAAATAAATTGCTATAGCATTCGAATATAATCAGATAGAGATATTAGCAATTAATTTAATACCTATTTCTTCATGGAATAGCCTAAAATTCCATATTTAACTTACATGATAGTTGATATGTGGGTGCTATCCGAACGCAAAACATTCGGTAGCACACAGCAGGGGATTATTTAATATGTATAACTAATTTAACTATAATTGGATCTGACAAATCCTACTGCTTATAGAGAAAGGCGTGTGTATTTTGGTCGATGAAACCATATACCTATGTGTATTTTTCAACAAGTTTGTACCTAGTTATCATAGAGCAATAAATTTCGAGTTAATAACTTACTAAACTCGATTTTTAATAGTAACTTTTATTAGAATGTTTCTGCCTTCTTTTTATTACATCGCTTATTATCTATCAGCGAAAGTTCCATCAAAATCGATGGTGCCACTTAGAAACAGACAAATAAATAAGTATTTGAGACTATGTGTTCCTTTTTGTTATGGTTTATATACTTTGATAGGTATTGTGTTAATATGATATCGTTTAAATCATCATTTTCATTTTAAAACCAGCTGTTATAGTTTACCTTATAGGTAAGCGATAAGCATCTTTTGATTAATATCGTTTAAGCATGGGTATATTTTTGACGAATATAAAAATGGACAGTTCTGACTACGACTGTGGTTTTTTTACCTTTTCAAACTAGGTATCTATATCATACTTAATTGCCTGTCCCATTTGGGACATTACCACCCTGCACTGTGGGATTTCAGTATCGTGGCCGTAACAGTATCTACCGATTTTGATGTAGGTACGTAGTGCTTTTTGTTGTTGTCTATATGGTTTCCGGGTTTAGAATAGGTCCACCCCATCTCATTCCTTGAGTGTCGTAGAAGACTAACAGCCGTATTCATAAACGTTACTATGCGTCGCACAAACGCACTGGTACCCAAAAACATATAGGATTTTGGGCACTGTGCGTCTGTGCGTCGCATAGGAACGTTTGTGAATACGGCCGTAAGGGAATATCAAGAAAGGGGCAACGGCGTTTACCAAATCCTCCCAAATGACAAAACATCCGTTGACCCAACAGACAGACAGCAAAGTTTTTACTGATTGCATTTTTGGCATCAGTATCGATCACTTATCATATCACCCCCTGATAGTTATTTTGAAAATATATTTTATGTACAGTATTGACTTCTCTACAGATTTATTATAAGTATAGATAGATTTTTAGTACTACATATAGATGTATAGATAGATGTAGATGTATAGATAGATAGCGCCACCCAGCTAGCGCAGGCGCAACGAGCTGCACAAAATAATCACCGGCTCAGTCACGAGGTTTCCTATTTTGTATGCACCGTTGCGCCCTGCAGCCCCGCCTGCACTCTGTGAGGCGATCTCATGCTTGTGAGTTCTATGGTAAAAACCTTACCAAATAAGCTGTTCTTGATGGAGCATTGTACAGGCCCATTGAAGGTTTCAGGTTCGGTTCCCGATCGGGTCAATTTAGGAAATTAAATATTTTTGATTGGCGTCTGCTATCTCGTCGAATATTTGAAATTATAACATGTGGTTATAAATGTGTGAATTATAACAAAAAGCTGATGTTATATATAGTGTACAGAATATGCACCCTGCAAGGATGTAGTAACTGACATAATATCGTTTTCAAAATATAAAACTAAATATTGAAATTATACAATTAAATGATACCTGTCTACATTATAAGTACTTATACCCTAAAATAACTTTAAATCAGGTAAGGGATTGGTGTCGGTGTGGTTGGCAACTAGGGGCGAGAGCCTTATGCTTCCCCGCAGTTCGTTGATGATGATAAGACCACCTTAGCCATCATCGTAGTCGGAAAGAAAACCAAGAATGTGGGCGAATTTCTTTATTAATAAATTTTAATGCGGAGAAATGTATAGTAGAGATACGAGGCACCGTTTTATGGTGCAGGTCCCAAGGACTCCCACGGTGCGTTTTGCCTCTACTTTCTTAGTGCGAACGGCCAAACTATAGAACTCATTGACGGACTCTTTGTTTCCCGAGACGTACAATCTTCAGGTCTTCAAGGCGAGAGCGAATCGGTATTTTCTGGGTAAGCGTGCTCCATCGTAGGTTTCAATATCACTTACCTAACACCAGGTGAATTGTGGCCAAGCGCAAACCCATAGTAAAATAAAATAAAATGTCTCAGCGTTTTAATAATTTTGAACAAATGCATGAATAGGATTTACCATAATGATTTTGATGTTGTTTCAGATATGTGCACTAACTGAGCCATGGGCCCGACCGAGGAGGCGCCTAATGCGAGCCCGCGGCGCCGCCCGCGGTCTCCGGACCTGCCGCCGCTCCCGCCGCCTATACAGCCTTGCAGCGGGTTTCTTGGCAATGTGAGTACTAATAAGAAGACTTTATCTTAATCTGAAAGTATTTATTTACACAATCCAATTACAAAAACTCATTCAACCAGAGCTATAGAAAAAAAGTCATAATCGGCGGAAACTCGATGACAGTCGTCAGTGTCACCGTTACGTCAAACTTCAACTGTCAACGTTAGTGCGATGACTCTTGAGCGTGGCGAATAGTGCTGTGCCGCAGCGGTTGATTATTCTCCTCTAACAATACTTATTCACTAATAAGGTCGTCTTCCCAGCGCCACTACCCCGAAGGCCCTTCTAGTCGGCGTTCGTTCGTTCATTCTCGGCGTTTGGCTCTTAAGACAGGCAGGAATACTTCGGCAGTATTCGGACTGGCTCGATGGCTTATTTGATAGTAACCTCTACGTTCTGAACCAAGGGTCGTGGTTTCGATTCCCGCAAAGTACTTACAAACATTTGTGTTCATGAACAAAATCTGTATATTGGTCTGGGTGTTACTATGTATAATATGTATTTATTTACAAAAAAAAAGTATCTAAGTAAGTTTATCAGTTGTCTAGTACAACCCATAGTACAACCTTCGGCTTAGTTTGGGGCTAGATGGCGATGTGAGGCCCAGCGTGGCATGTCTTAGGTTATTTATTTATTTATATTCTAAGGCCCATAATGCAGGATGCATCCCTCTTTACATGATCTAGTCAGCTATGCCTGGTGCGTCCGATCCGATGTTTTCCACCTGTGCTGGTCAACTTAGGTATATTTCTCTTCATTGCCACATTCAACTTCGTTTTTTTTTAGGGTTCCGTAGCCAAAATGGCAAAAACGGGACTACGTCACAGCCAGTTTATTCCGAAACTATAAGAGCTACATTATTAAAATTTGGTACGTAGATGTATTCTGTTAACTGCATTAAGATTTTAAAGTAAAATCAGAAAAAAATCCAAAATTTTTGGGGTTCCCCATACATGGAACTGAAACTCAAAATTTTTTTTTTCATCAAACCCATGTGGTGTATCTATGGATAGGTATTTGAAAATGATGTTGAGGTTTCTGGCATCATTTTTTTCTCAGATGAATAGTTTGCGCGAGAGACTCTTCCAAAGTGGTAAAATGTGTCCCCCCCCCCCCCCCCCCCCGTAACTTCTAAAATATGGGCACTATAAAACTGAAAAAAATATATGATGTGTATTACTATGTAAACTACTAACGAAATTAGTTTTAATGAAATCTAGACAGCTGTTTTTTTTTAAACATCATAAATCAAATTACCTAATTTTTTTCATTCAATCAGTGGTACGGAACGGTGTGTGTACCCATGTTTTGATATTCCGACATTGATTACGTATAAAAACTGTTGCACATTATAGAGACGGCCGTCCATAAAGATTTTAGTTGTTAATTACACCTTTCATAACGATGCTACACTCACACGATCTACCATAACGAGATAACAAGTGTTGGTTTCAGTTCATTTTCCTCCTTTCTAGCAATATTTGTAGGTAGTCCTGTCACGTAGCCTGTTTATCATCAACAATGACATCAGCCGCGTGGTCTGATAGCATCAGTAAGTGGTATCGAGGTCTAAGGGTAGCCTACCTACTATAAACTACGACTTCTCTAAGAAATCTTAACTAATATTATAAAGCTGAAGGGTTTGTTTGTTTGTTCGCGCTAATCTCTGCCTCTGGTCCGAATTGAAAAATTCTTTTTGTGTTGAATAGACCATTTATCGAGGAAGGCTTTAGGCTATATAACATCACGCTGCAACTATTAGGAGCGAAGAAATAATGGAAAATGTAAAAAAAGGGGAAAAAAAATAACTATTCCACGCGGACAAAGTCGCGAGCACAGCTAGTACATACTAAAAGTTCATGCAACGGTGTATCCGTTTGCTGGTTCCGTTTTCTTATTTATCACCGTTCAATAAAAGGTTTTAAGGACGGTGCATTGTGTGACGTCCTAAGCTCTAGAGGTTGATGGTTCGGATTAGGAATTGTATGACGAACATGTCTGGTTTGCTTCGCGTCTAAGATACATGTGTCATTAAATTATTACTCTACTAGCTTTCGCCCGCGGCTTAGCTCGCATTAAATTCGGGATGAATGCTCCATACAAACTTCCACCCCCCATTTTAGGGAGGTGGGGGGTTAGAATTGCGCAAAAAGTAGCCTATGTTACTCTCCATCCCTTCAACTATCTCCACTTAAAAATCACGTCAATTCGTCGCTCCGTTTTGCCGTGAAAGAAAGACAGACAGACACACTTTACCATTTATAATATTAGTATGGATACTGTCTGATGGTAGGTACAAGAGAAAAAGTTACTATGAAATTATGTGGAGTTATTAGGTATTTAATGAAATGTGTTACCTATTTAACTGGATACGACGACTAGTAAACCGAGGAAATCCTTTAAAGGGATGAATAATTAGAATATACATAAAAATTTTGAGAGAGGTAGGGCATAGCGAAACTTCGCTCGAATTGAGCCGCCCGTCCGGGGAAGGACCTCCACCCTATAGAATACCGCAGTCAAATGACCTCTGGGTCGTGTTTCTGCCGGTGAGTAGAGTTTCCGGAGCTCGTGGGGGTTTAGGGTTGGGCCGCCATGGCGGTGGCAACTGACAAGTAACTGACCAGTTACTTGCCCGTTGTCACAGCGACTTGGGCTTCTCTTTCGCTTCCATCAGGCGTAGGGAAGCCATTACGACGAGCCACAATAAAAAAAAACCCTAACTTAGTTTTTGTAATAAAAAATTGATGTTTTTTTTCTTTAACTTCCTATCCGTGACAACGCAATCTAACTGATGCTCTATTTCACAAAAGAAGACACAATAAGGGATAAATCAAAATGAAAGCAAGTGTTTTACGTTATATTAATCCCGCGTGACATTCAGAGCCCATTTTTCATATCGGGTTCGGTCTCCGGCCCATTTCACACGCGTCCGCCATTACCATAAAGTTAAGCAACTGCACACCATCCGTCTTGCTCGGCGACTTTCCTCGCGACTTATCGGCCGGTTTAAAAGCTTTAACGGTAACGCGACGAAAGTGACACGTCACTGAAGCGGGCAAGTGTGAGCGGAGGTAAAGTGTCGAGTGTTCCGTAGGTTGGATTTGCTTGGTATTTCATAGTCATGGTTTTTTTATAGTAGCTCGACATAATGGCTCCCCTACGCCAGATGGAAAGCGAAAGAGAAGCTCAAGTCTCTGTGGCGACGGGAAAGTACCTGGTTACTGGTATAGTACTTGTTACCTGTCAGTTGCCACCGCCATGCCGACCCAACCCCCCATGAGCCACGGAAACCCTACACGAACCCTCACCGGCAGAAACACGACACGAGGTCATTTGGCTGCGGTATTTTATAGGGTCCTTCTCCGGACGGGCAGGGCAGCTCAATTCGAGCGAAGGTTCGCTATGCCCTACCTCTCTTAATGTTGGGTCATAAATCGAATCGACATTGGTCAGGTACAAAATACCTTTTATACTTCATCATCAGCCCACAGACGTCCACAGCTGGACATAGGCCTCCCCCAATGGCATTGTCATTTGGATGGACTCGCCTTAATCACCATCCTTGACAGGCTGGTTGGTGCCGGACTTCTGTAGGTTGTATTTGTATTTTGGTAACTCTGCTGCCCATTTCCTGATATTCCCTTAGTCATATTCTACTAGTACGACCATGGGAAAAGATGGTGTAGTCCTATTCCAAACCCTATCCTATATTTATTCTTCCTTTTGAAACACGAAGTTCAGGTTGAGTAGATAGATGTACCTTAAAAAATCACTTTATGATACCTACTTATTAGCTAGTTTAGATCGCAAAATCGCAATTAAGTATATTGGGATAGAAGCACTAAATTTTTAATGAAAATGAAAATACCTTTATTCACATAGACTTACAATAAGACATAAGTATTTATGAATCGTTAAGTTAGCAACAAGTAATGTAAAAATGTGAATAAAAGTAGGTAATGTAAAAGAAGCTACCGCCGTGTTCGGAAAGTAGATTTCTACCAAGAAGAAACGGCAATGGTAATTACATTCTTACCGAAAAACGGCCATCTCGTTGATCACACAGAACTCTAAAAGCAATCGAAGACGAGCCGGCCTTGTCTCCGGCGTCGCACAATCCTCATGATCGATGGGGATCCGGCCTCAGCCACGGAGGCGTGATAGATAATATAATAGGTGGCCAAAAGGGAAACTGCATCGCATTCTGGTTCACAATTTGGAAATCGGCTCTGGTGGTTTATTTCTTGGGTGTTCTTGTATTGTGGGTGGTATTTATGGATCGGCACAGTTTCAATGTAGGGAAGCTTGCTGCGAGGACAGAAACCTTTTGTTCTCACTATTATAAAGAAACCTAGCTCTGCATTGTCTTCAATATTGTTTCTTTATTAGGTAGATAGAGTTCATAAACAGTTTTTTTTTAAGTATATGCCCTTTTATAACCGAAGTGTTTTAGAAGATACCAAGGTGACGACAATATAATAAATACTTTATTTCCTTGATAAAACCTTACTCCACAGAAGTGAGGAGGGAGGAAATTCTTCTGAAACTGAACCTTGAGTGATCAGTTAAGCCACAAACATCCTATTCCCCCATAAGGGGGTGCTTCTATTGTTTTTCTTGATGTAAGAGTCCTACACTCAACATAATATTAGTAAATACTCATTGCTTACAGTCATACATGTTTACGACGTTTTAAATTCATTTAGGACTATTTTTCAAGTTAAATGCGAGAAAAGGAACAAAATGGCGGCTCTTACATTGTGTTCCATGAAATGTTCCCATAATACGAGAATATTGGTGAGACCTATATTTACGAGTGGAAGTACAAGTAAATCGGATGTTAGTGCTTAAGGATTAAATGCTATCTGAGCCTAATACATAGGTGGATATGCATTATGTGAACTGAAGGGTATCGTGGGAAGGGCAATATCAATTTATGAAAGGGTTTTAATCGGGTTAAGCATTGGTGTAGACTTACTCGTAGATCTGTATCAGATATAGACTTTTATGATTTGTATCAAGGGCTTAAAAATTATTCTGTAGGCGATAATGCGAAGATATCATAGGATTCTCCAATGAAATGTTAACTCGTATAAATATTAGATTAAGGTCTGATTTTTCAACTTACTAGTAAACTATATATGAGACTTAACAAATGATCATCTCGTGTAGGTAACAGGCGAAAGGTGGTGTCGGACGGACAGAAACTATTTAATTGGTAACAAACTATTGTTTGACACTGCAATAGTCTTAGGTTGAAGCGACGCTCACCGTTAAACCTAAGATCGTGCTAGTCCAGCTACATAAATAAATGATAAAATTGATCTGATGCTAAAATAAAATGATGCGCCTGTGTTATGTTTCCAGCATCAACCTGTCTTGCTTCCTTATAACCAACGACCCCTGGCATAGCACAGGCACTACCGACCGCGCTAACGGGCATGTCACGAAATGAATCAATACTATACCACGGTACAATCTTGTAACAGCGCATAAATCTACTATCGTCAAACTAACGGATGCAATATACCCTCCACTTACACAATCTTCCGCCGCATAAGAGGCATTGGAACCTAGCAGTAAGTATATAATCTGATTCTATAACGATTTGCTAAAATCCGAACGCAGTTAGGGATCACAAATAGCAGCAATTTATGCCGGGACGGTGCGCCGGCGGCGCGATCGCAACAAATTATGCTCAAGCGCAATCTTCTTACCTTCATAAATTGCTAGCGATGCTTCTCCCGAGCTTAAGCTCTTATTAGAAGAGCTACGGAGCTACGACAGTGACTTGAGGGCACACAAACATAAACAAAACAGAACACAGTACTGTTGATACTATTAACGGGATGCTGTTCCAGATCATTACGAGTTTGCAATTCTTTCGGTGATCGCGCAAGACATGTGTGACATTATCCGTTTAATATCAGGCGGGTCGTGGTCATTTTAACGAGCTGCTATTTCAAATGTGTCACTATTATTGATTTAGTATAATGCGTTTCCTTTAAAACTCGTGCCTGCGACTTCTGAAAAAAATATGACATACTTAAACTTTTCTCCGAAAATTTATGACAGTGAAGAATAAATTACTTTACTTTTCAGAATGCTTATGGTTTCACTTAACTTACATTGTCTCTTCCGAAGAGAATTATAAAGATAATCGCGGGGTCGTCAAAAAGGAATCCCAATATTGCACTGTAAACAATACCTACTTGCACTTTAACGCTTTTAAATTAACGGACCCTGGCAAAGTGCTGGCAATTCTTGCTTTATTTATCACTTGAACTGTAAACAAGGGTATTGACAATGTTCGAATTGTCTTACAATGTTGAACACAATGGCCCATATGGTCTTCGTCGATGCCCGGCCACTGACGATTTGAGAACAGCGCCGAAGCCATTTATGGCTTTTGTTCGGACTGCGTGAAACACAGTGGATTGAAAGCTGCAGTAAAGCTTTTAATAAGCTTTTTAAAATATCGATAGCATACATTTTTTTTGTCAATTTACTACCTTGAGATCACAATGTTGATTTTTGGGGTCACGAAACAAAAATAATTATTAATCATTATAACTATAAATGTTTACAATCAAATAACAAACTTAATTTATTTGATTTGGTGGAAACAGTAGGTATGTATTGTTGGTTGTAAACTGTATACTCGTATGTATTACTATGACAACGGTCGTAGCGGTCTCTGTCGAAAGCTCCATAAAAATAAGAACATTGCAACCTAGTGCAGTCAATGAAGCGAAAAATACGGGCTAACCTCCGAATTTTTTTACTGTGATCCGATTTGCATGAAATTTTGGAATTAGGCTCATCTTACCATTAACTTCAAAAGTGAAAATGATTTGAACTCCGCCACCACCATGGGGGTGGTTGCCATCCCTTCTCGGGGGTCAATGGTTGTTTTTTCAAAATAACCTCAGATATCGATTGAAGATCTAATTTTAAGCAAAAAAGTTTCTATAAAGTTTCTCGAAAAATCTAATACTTTTCAAGTTATTGGCAATTGAAAATTCGCAAATTTTTCACGATTTTCATCAGTTTTTTTCAAATATCTCCAAAAAAATACATTTTATCGAAAATTTTATAAGGAACGAAACTGTAGCAGGTAAAAAAATGAACAATTTGGTTTTTTACAAAGTATTCTAAGTGCAATATTAAGCTAGATATTAAAGATCAAAGCCGTTTTTTATTTTATCTGAAATTTCATCGATGTAGTCAATGCCATCTAGCAGCGAGCAAATGCATTTTATGCTTTCTAATCGAAAAGGGTTTTGTAGTGCTTGAAATAAGCTTTAAAATGAGCTTTATCAAAAGTCTTTTGCACGTAAAATAAGTGAGCTATATTGCAAATAAGCGGAGCATCGAATGTTTTTTCTTTTCAATCAATGGGTTTAAATAAGTGCCATTTCCACCAAAACTAAAATTAATCATATTCCGCCTAGAATTAACTTTATTATGAAGAGTTTTATAGATTGTATTAGTTTGGCTGCTTTAGGACACATAGTTTTCAAAAAAGTCACGATTGAAAAAAAATCGAGAATTTCAAATTTTTAAAAATCCCACCCCTTTTTCATAATATCTCAAAAATGACGACAGATACGTATAAAAGTGTAGGGATGAAAAATTTAGGTATTTTTCTGACAAACAATTTGGTTTTTTTGTTTTTTCTATCAAATAAAAATTGACGGAGATATGATTGTTTAAAGAGCGCGTGGCAGCGCAATCACAGCCTCCCTTAATCGTGACTTTTTTGAAAACTATGTGTCCTAAAGCAGCCAAACTAATACAATCTATAAAACTCTTCATAATAAAGTTAATTCTAGGCGGAATATGATTAATTTTAGTTTTGGTGGAAATGGCACTTATTTAAACCCATTGATTGAAAAGAAAAAACATTCGGTGCTCCGCTTATTTGCAATATAGCTCACTTATTTTACGTGCAAAAGACTTTTGATAAAGCTCATTTTAAAGCTTATTTCAAGCACTACAAAACCCTTTTCGATTAGAAAGCATAAAATGCATTTGCTCGCTGCTAGATGGCATTGACTACATCGATGAAATTTCAGATAAAATAAAAAACGGCTTTGATCTTTAATATCTAGCTTAATATTGCACTTAGAATACTTTGTAAAAAACCAAATTGTTCATTTTTTTACCTGCTACAGTTTCGTTCCTTATAAAATTTTCGATAAAATGTATATTTTTGGAGATATTTGAAAAAAACTGATGAAAATCGTGAAAAATTTGCGAATTTTCAATTGCCAATAACTTGAAAAGTATTAGATTTTTCGAGAAACTTTATAGAAACTTTTTTGCTTAAAATTAGATCTTCAATCGATATCCGAGGTTATTTTGAAAAAACAACCATTGACCACCGAGAAGGGGTGGCAACCACCCCCATGGTGGTGGCGGAGTTCAAATCATTTTCACTTTTGAAGTTAATGGTAAGATGAACCTAATCCCAAAATTGTATGCAATTCGGTTCACAGTAAAAAAATTCGGACCTATAATGCTTCATTGACTGCACTAACCGTGATCTCTCGAATTTTTGTTCAACAAAATATCTCTGCAGTTTTAAACCAATTGATCGTACTGCGATCAACAATAACCATAGTTAGAAATCAGCCTAATAGATTCTTTAATAATGTAATTAAGTATTATATTCAATATTAATTAATTATTATAAAAATATTATAGCTACATCCATCGATTTCCTCACTACTTCGATCAGTTTTAATCAGCAAAAGTGTTGTAAAATAAAGATTTAAAGATGTAAAAGCTCGTTGGAAATCCAACAGACAGAAAATTTTACTTAGGCAATATTTCTCACTGGAGTTTATTACGTTACGAATAAAAGGCAAGAGTGAAGGCGCATTATTCCCCGGTCGTATTGGAAGACAATGCGGGGCAGTGCACGCTTGACCTCCTCGGTGAGATTATGCTTATTTGTCGTTTTATTTTATAGAAAAAGCCCGTCGGATCTAGCGCGGCGAGCCAGGATGACGGAGCAAAAAGAAACATGTCTAGCGAAAGGAAAGGGCAGGGTTTGCCCGGGATTTGGTATCCCGGGATGCGGATCGGATTTTTCCGAGTAAGTAGAAATATTTTCAAGAGGTTTTCAAACGGGTGGAATAGGATTTATTTATACCACACGACACATAATAATACAATCACAATTAATAGTACGTATACAAGACACAGGATGCTTCGCTTTATTACCAGATTTTTTAGATTATATCATTATCATATTACTTGATTTTGGGAAAACACGATCAGTTTATAATCTGTTGGTGAAATTAATAGGGTAGACCGTGTTATACACATTGGTAGACATTATTTTGTGCAAATCATCAGATGAAATACATTTATTTTGATTAGTATTACCTTTACTTGTCTAACCTTTACCTTTACCTAAAGGGAATTGTCATTTTAGTGTAGAACATTGCTCGAGAATTTTAATTGATCTTAATCTTAATAAATTGTGTCGATATAATAAATTTATGGTAGGTAGCTAACATCAAATCACAGTTCTGGGAGCTCCGGGAAAAGCCCGGGATTAGATACTTGAAGCGAGACAGAAATCCCTAGTACGCGCAACCTCTACAAACTTTTTTGCAAAATAAACTGCGGATGTATTAATATTCTGCCTTGGCTTATGCGATGTGTTATCTGGTATACTATTTTTCTCTGTCAGCCTGTTTGATGGGAAATTGCCGGATGCCTGGGAATAAATCTCATGCTAGTAAATTAACACGAAGAAATCCATAGTCAATTATTTAGTGCTTAAATTATATCTGTGGAAATATATGGGAGAGTTGCGTTCCACTTTCCGGAAATGGAGCGTCGCTTGAAATACGATGTTTCTTAGCATGGAAAGCGTGTGGGCGCCGGATCGACGCGTGCGCAAGTTTTGCCTAAAATCTGATCAGTGCTGCATTACCAGTTTCACTGATTCTTGATTAACTTCCATAGAAACGGGTCTGTATAAAGATTTTCTCGTATAAATAAGTGTGTTTCTGGTGGAATTGTTTAACTACTTTCTGTTTCGTTGAATTTTTAACACGGCTTTGATCATTATTACAATATTGGGAAAGATTTGCTGGTTTGGTTCTCTTTTTATTTTTTCTGTTAGAATTTGATAGCTATCTAGATAACGCAGTGTATCCTAATTCTATTGTTTTTAATGGTTTTGTCCGATATTGCAAATAAGTACAGCTCTGGGCCCCTACCACCAAAATCTAAAACGATCGGATCGTGGACTTTTGCACCATAAATCCCTCTCATTTGTCCTTCCCGTGTTCCTCATTATAAATATATGTAATGCCTTGTTTAAATAGTTTAAATTACTACGAATATTGCCAATGATGATGTTATCACAGAACTTTCGAGGGAGCGGAAGCCGCTCCTAAAAACTTGCATATGTAAATACAAGTAACTTACTACAAATTAGAACAGTAAGCATATAATAAGTATTTACCGTATTTTAATATCCTGTTACCTAAAGTAACGTAAGAATACACGATAATAATAATAATATGTAATGAGAATAAAGAAACAATAGAACACATAACAGGAGGATGCAGTACGTTGGCCAACAAAGAATATGTACGCAGGCATGATAATGTAGCAAAACAAGTCCACCAACAATTAGCACTCAAATACAAATTAATAGATAATTACACACCTTACTACACATATGAGCCAAAAAGCATACTTGAAAACCAACAAGCTAAGCTTTACTGGGATCGAGACATCATAACAGACAGATTTATCAATTGCAACAGACCAGACATCACCCTCACTATTAAATCCTCTAAAACCACCTATCTTATAGACATATCCATACCGAATGCAGACAATATTACAAAAAAACACAACGAAAAAATTCAAAAATACATTGCACTCTCCGATGAAATCAAACAAATGTGGCATCAACAAACTGTTAAAATAATCCCGATCATCTTATCTTCTACTGGACTTATACCAAAATCACTACATACATCACTACAAGCATTAGACATACATAAATCTATATACATCAAGCTACAAAAGTCAGTAGTATTAGATACATGCAATATTGTACGCAGGTTTTTCAACTACCCAACCACGAGATAATATAATGTTACGTAAAGAGTATTAGGTACTTGGCAAAGCCCGTTCCTAATATCTCTAAAAAACCACCAGCTACCATGCTGAGAAAAGAATTTGAAGACATACATAATAATAATAAAGTTTATTGCTCACCATAATCACACATTTGGTACATGATATAAATATGCTAAACATTAAATTTACGATTATGGTGGGTTGATTCTTAAACTAGGAAAATTCCTGTATCTTAAGATATCAACCCTCCACCTCACTAATGACATAATAACTATACCTAATAATTATGGTCTTGTCAAAGGAAGTACAAACTATTTTATTTTAGAAAGTGATAGGCCTGTAGATAAGCTGAATCTAAAAACCAATACATTTCAATTCCAAAGAGGAAATTATGAAAGAAAACTAAAAAGAAGACTATTGTATTAGTTGTTGTGTGTGATGTGAGAATATATAGTATATACCTACTTATGTTGAATTGAGAGTTTGTGTATGTGTGTGTGTGTGTGAGTGGTGGATTAGTATGGGTCTGTGCTTATGAGTTGTGTGTGTATATGCGTGTGTGTATATGTGTGTGAGTGCATCTTTGGTCGTCAGTGCGTGTGTATGCGCCGTCTTTGAGTGCGTGTGAGTGTGCATTATTTAGTGTTCGAGTGTGAAGAAGTAAGAATCGCATATGCGTTACAATAACATATAGTTCACAGCAGTATTTTTATTTTATGCTTTTCATCAGTATACACGTGTACGTTAGATAATATGTTACCATTTTATGTTTATTTTATGGCCACCAAAAACTTCTCAGTGGTTAATAAGTCCATTTCTAGTAGGCTTTTAAGCATATGGGATTTCAATTTGGCTCTGTTCATTTTATAGATTGGAGATATGTCATTAAACTGTCTGTAGACATAAGGGCACATGTAGCTAACCTGTCGCCTTGCAAATTTTGTTTTGTAAGAGGGTACTGGAGTACGAACTTTCCTCTTACCCTGGGGGAGCTTGGAAGGATCTATGTGTCTATGTTGTCGGTGAACGGCACAAGAAAGGTACAGTTGCCGGACTGTAAGCAATTTGGATTCCTTATATAGCTTCTCAGTTGGGTACCGCCTAGGCTTGCTATACATGACCTTTATCACGGCTCTCTGAGCCCTTTCCAGTTCTAAGAGGTAGGTTATGGCAGCACCACCCCATATAGGAATGCAGTAAGTCAACAATGATCGACACAGCGCATAATAAATTTTGGTTATCAGCTTTGTATCAGCGACCTCCCTCAAAGTTCTGAAGATATGCAAAAGCTTTCTGATTTTCTTACTCAATGCTGTGATGTGTGGTTGCCAATTTAGATTCTGATCAACCATGATCCCCAGGTATTTATAACTATCGGTTTGTGTAATAGTAGGGCAATCGCAGCGTTCAGTCAGGTTAGAGTCTGAGTTGCAAGAGAAAATATGGGCTTTTATGTTAAATTGACTGGGCGGTTTCGTGGTGCTGTTAACTCTAAAACAGATGTACTTTGTTTTGTCGACGTTTAGAGTTAGGAGGTTGCTGTCGAGCCACTTAATGACTTTTTGAAGTCCTTTTTCTGCATATCTTTGCACGCAAGTCCATGATTCCCCTCTGAAAATAAGGGCTGTGTCATCGGCGAAGGCAAGTGTACAACCATGAGCGATTTCTAACCGGCAGAGGTCATCCACATATGCCAAAAACAGCGTGGGCCCCAAGGTGCTTCCCTGCGGTATACCGTGGGTGACTGGTAAGCTGAAACTGTTCAGGTTCGACACCTTTATTACCTGGCTTCTGCCAGTTAAGTAGCTACGAAACCAGTCGAGCACTATGCCACGGATTCCTAGTGCTTCTAGTTTAAGGAGTAGCAGAGGTGGCGATACAGTGTCGAATGCCTTTTTTAGGTCCAGAAAAATAGTACAGCACCTATTGCCTTTGTCCAGACATTCTGTCACTTTAGTTGTAAGACATGTGACTGCGTCTTCAGTGCTCCTCCCTGCACGAAAACCATATTGGTTGGATGATAACAGTTTGTTGGTCTCTAAGTAATCGGTCAGACGGACATTTATAACCTTTTCTATAATTTTGCTTACCGTGCTTAGTAGTGAGATAGGACGATAGTTTGAGACAGTGTGTACGTCTCCACTTTTGTGGATTGGAATTACGACGGCTTCCTTAAATATACTCGGAAAGGTTCCAGTAGAGATGCTGAGATTACATAAGTGGGCTATTATCGTGCAGAGTATCGTGTGGGAATTAACGAGCACCACTGTTGGAATACGGTCTATACCCGGAGCACTGCTTTTTTTCAGATTGAGTATTATTTTATTGATCTCTATAGCGTCTGTTGGTCTTAGTAACATAGAATTAGGGCTATTAGTAGGGTTTATATTCAAAGAGAGAGGTACTACCGTCTGCGTTCTATGTATGATGTCCCCAGCTAATACCTCGCCGATCGACGTAAAGTATTTATTAACAGAATTTAAGGAATCACTCTGCGATGCCAAAATGTTTAGTAAAGCCAAAGAGTTCACATTGTTTCTCCTAATGTTGCATACTTCTTTGACTGTGTCCCACGTTCCCTTACTGTTCTTGTAGTTCTGATTAAGTTTCTCTGTATAATAATTGATTTTAAGTAATTTGGCCGAATCATTACACATGTTGCGAAAAGAAAGATATGAAAGTTTTAGATCGTGGTTATTAGGGTTTTTCCTTACTGCCTGATGCATTCGATCTCTTTTTTTAAAACTTTTAGCCAGGCTAACTGTGATCCAGGGCTTCAGTGGTCTATATCGTTTTTTTAGAGTTATTTTCGTCGTATGACGGTCAATAGTAGTCTGTAAAATTTGGACTAAGCCCTCAGCAGCCTCGTTCGGGTCACTAATAGTTAAGAAGGTCGTCCAGTCAAAATTTTTGATATCTTTGGCAATGTGTTCGTAGTCAGTTTTAGTCACGGTAATTGTTTTTGTGTTAGTAGGACTTCGTATGGACCCAAGTGCTAGACCCAAAAGTACTGGGTAATGATCTGTGATGTCCGTCGCGAGTACATAACAGTCCAGCTCCGCCGTCGTTTTGCACATAAAGTGATCTAGACACGTTTTCCCATGTGTTGGTACACTAACTGCGTTTTGGAGTCCATGAGTGCCAATAATTTCCAAATAATCCCTTGTGGAATTGTTATGTGTATCCAAGGTATCTATATTAATATCCCCCGTAACTATTATATTGTTATATTTTGTTGTAGATAGTAGTTCATCTAGGGAGTTAAGAAAAGTGTCAGGGGATTTGAAGCAGTAGGGTCTGTATATACCAAACACACAAATATCCTTAAACTTGGCTGCTAAGCAATTAGCCTCTTTCAAGTCTATCTCCTCCACAGTAGCGTTAAGTTCAGATTTAGTGTAGATGATGACTCCATCATTCTTATTATAACTGTGTATCGTGTGTTTCATGTCATAGCCCTCTATTAGCGGTGGTACTGAGTGTTCATCGCACCAGCACTCGGATAGCACAATGACATGAACATCGACTTTCAGCATAGTGATGTAGATAAGGAAGGTTTCTAGATTTTTGTTTACACTTCTTATATTCATAGAGATAATATTTATGCCACTTTTACTACCCAAGGCCTCACCATGAAGTAAGCTAGGGTTTTCTATAGTTTGACATTTAACCGTACAGGACTTTTCGATTTCATCATCTAGATCATGTATATTCATAAAAATATAATTATTGTTAGAATTTGCCTGCCATTTATTGGGGCCTTCATGTGGAACTTATTATAGGTATTTCCTTTGAGATGCCAATCGAAATCCGCAATGGAAGCCAGACAGCACGTGTGTTTGAAAATTGTTGTTGTGTGTGTGTGCAGAGTAATGTGTAAGGTAGTAGATACAGTGAGTATATGGTAGTACAATATTGTATTAAATAGATATTCAAGCAAAGCTATTATATAAGACATGCAATTCGAAATACAGCAATATGTAGACAGAAAACAGCAGCCAGACCCATAGACTAGTCAATTTCCTCTCATGTGATGCAGCTGCGACTCGCTTCTAACCAATATGTAGGGATCACCTTGCTTTTTTCGCAGGTAAATAAGCCCATTGGCAGTCCAACAATACTCAAAGTTCATGGTTTTTCGGAATTCCCGGGCAAGAAAATAAAGACGGGAGGCTAATGGGGTCAAGTGTTCGGAAATATATACTTCGGTTTTCGGCCCGTCTAGTCCAAGATGCGTTGTGTTCAATTGATCGGTCTTATATTTGATCGCCATGGAGGTGTGCTTCTTGGCTGCCAGTAGAAACTTCCCCTTAATCAAGGTTGACGAGAATTCCGCAACTATCATGCTTTTACCTTGATCCTTTCCATTTGGGACACGGTAGACATCTCGTAGTTCTGATTTGTCCATTTCTACACCTATCTTTGAGGCCAGCTTTTGTGTCATTGCATATAGATTCTCTTTCGTTTCGCTGCTCTGCTTCGGGATATTCCGAATTTGTATAGAGGTTTTCCGAGAATTTCTTTCTATTGCGTCACATTTGTCCTCAATTTTGGTAATTTGAGCATTAAGTTTCCTCCGGTCGTCCTCTAGGCGGCCTATTGTACTTTGCACCTCATCCAATTTATCAGCGACGAATTGGATCGATTTCTCCATTTCCAAGTTGTTCGTGTAGATTGAGTCATTTTGCGACTTGATGTCCGAGATATAGCGCTCCAATGTGTCCAATCTTTGATTGTTTTGTGATTGGATGGTTATTACAGCTGCAAGTTCCTCCCGAATGATCCTTCGAAGATTCGATTGTTCCTCTTCAGTTTCCTCGTCAGACACACGACGTCGCTTGTTCTCCCTTAGCGATACTCTAAATTCGTCGATTGGGGGAACAGGCATGTTTGCAACATCCGTATCAGACATACTATGCGACTTATTCAGTGTAGGTGAGCGCATTAAGTTTGGCATTATATTAGCTTACTGTCTGTACTACTGTATAGCAAAATACACACTGCTATTAAGTTGACTCGTTTTATTACTTGTGCCAAGCCCCGAAGCGCAAGCACGCTACCGCTACAGCTTATGCGTTGTGGCAAGCGATCAACTGCGTGACGTGAGTAGGTACGTACGTGTGATGAATGAACCGCGCGGGGTCGCGTACGCGCAGGCTGGCTCGCAGGCTATTGCTGTCTCGGTGGTGTTGTCCTTTTCGTTTGCGCGCTGGTCACGTTCTCAGCGTGTTATGGGCGCCTGGTACTTCGTCCGGTAGCGGTGAATTTTGGTTTTATTTTTAAATATATTTTTCACTTTTTTAGAATTTAAACTGACACAGTCCACACGTCTAAACGCTTTCGCGGTCCGAGGGGAAGATAACATATTGAGCAATACTTAAATGTAACAGTTGGAGTCCGGCATTTCGTCAGACCACTTATTATTCGAAGACGTAACATGGTCATCAATTTCTTATAATGTAAACCCCTTAAGTCGGATTAGTTTAATTTGAATTAATGTAGATTTAAGGCTGACCTGAATTTGTCCCGGTGTAATTTGTATGTTCTCGTATAATATAAATATTTCATTTGTGATGTTTATACCGCCACCAGTCGATTGCCAGCGCCTCGTTTGTTATTCGGGAGGATGCACTACGGGCAGGTGAGGTTGGCTTGGAGCGAAAAGATGATAGGCCGCTCCCTTACATCATCACAATTGAAGGCATAGCTAAATACCACAGATCGATGACGGGAAGCAGCGTCATCGGAGCGAGAAGCTACGCCCTGCGATCGCCAAACCGCCTGCCCAGCGTGGCGATTATGGATATGTCTTCCAGATGTTTGCCCAGTGGCGAACAACTGGAGAGAGTCCTATGTCCTGCAATAGGCCGATGATGATGATGAATATAAATATTAGAGCAAGTCATAAAGATCAATGCCGTGGACTTCATTGAGGGAGACAGCAGCGATTCAATCGCCACGTACGTACAGAATAGGACTATCCCATCTCATCCTATCAAACAGACGTTTAGTTACTTTTTTACCTACCTACCTACTAATAAGATAATGGATTTTTAGTTGCAAATAAAGTTTCCTCCGATAATGATTAAGTACATCATCATTGTTGATCACAATGATAGATAACAAATCACACTTTAATATCTATCTATAAACTATGTGTTAAATTGTATGCTGTTTGTGCATAATAAAGGTTTTTGTGAAGGTACTTTATATAGACGCGCGAGTTAACGACAAGAAAAATAGGTGAAATCGAAATGTGCCGCGATTAAGTCCAGGCTTATCTGTAAACTTCAATATCCCAGTGTAGGCCTTGACTATTAATTAGAGCAGGTTCAGTATGGCCCCGCATGCAAAACGCCAATTAGCAAGCCACATGCGCCCGCGCACATCCATCAACGTCACTGAAAAGCTTCGAAGGGCTGCTACTATGAACGCAAAAGTTTGTGAGTGAGTCCACGTCTTCTTACAAACTTTCGCGTTTATTGTAGTAAAAAAAATAGTAAATTAATAAACACATTATTCGAACATTCAATCGTCATCATCATCAGCATTCGGCGTCCACTGCTGGACATAGGCCTTCTCCAATGACAATATTCATTTGGGGGGAATTACCACAGTTCAGTAGGTTTTATTTGTACCCAGGTACTTTTTTTTTGTATATGGAGTACCCAGGTAAACGCTGCTGGATGCGAGAAGCCCAAAATCGACCACAGTGGCGAACTTTAGGAGAGGCCTATGTCCAACAGATATTGCTTTTAGCGGTCCCTTAAAGACATTCACGGGATGGTGTGGTTCTATTCTAAATCACCAAGTCCACACGAAATTAACCGCCTATCACTCTTAAATATGTAGAAGTAATAAATTCATTTATTTCTTTACACGTTTCTCTATTTTAATAAAAAAAGTGTCGTAACCTATGATGGCCAAACCGGGCACGGCTTATATACGCATAAAAACATACAGGTCAAACTGAGAACATCTTTATTTTTGGTAAAAGGACGGAAAGTCTGTTAAAAACAGATTCCTTTCCTGTTACTTTTTGAGAACATTTAAAGTTCACTTTCTCATATTGACAGTTGGAAGAGGCTCAAGCCCTTTTTTCATTGTTCACAGTTTTGTACGGTCGGTATTCTTACGAGTACGCAAGTTCATGTGAAAGTTTTTATATAAAGCCCTCGAAAATGTGAATACCATTACGCAATTTCTATTTTCAAAATAATGTAAGGCATTGAATTGGGAACCGCATAATTACATATGAAATGCCTCTCTTTATTGCTTTCCAGTTGAGCGCGAATTTTTACTTCTTTAAACGTTTTTATGGTATTGCGAAAGCATTACAAAATAATTTTACGTCTTTCTCATAATTGTTCTCTTTATATTTTATTAAAGAGAACCGCTGTGGTCACGATGATGTGTGAATGTATTTGAGCTGTTTATAAACAACATCGTCAACATTAAATGTAAACATGCGTTTGAATATGAATGGATATTTTCTGCATTACAAACTGTCATAACATTATAATAATATACAAAATTTATCTCATCTTAAAAGTAATGAAGTAGATAAGAGATTTTAGTTGTTGCATCGTTTAATTAACTGAACGTTACGTTTTCACCAATTACGTAAATTGAATTAATTTTTGAGGTCTGTCCCAGTACCTAGAGAGTAGGTTTAGTATTTTATTCCGTAGGGTGACGGAATCGAATACTTATCACCGCCCCATTTCTACCTGTGGGTAAGTAATGGCCGTATTCACAAACGTTACTATGCGTCGCGGGAACGCACTGGTACCCAAAAACGTATAGGATTTTGGGCACTGTGCGTCCGCGCGTCGCATAGTAACGTTTGTGAATACGGCCGTTAGAGTCGACTGAATCGCCAGCGGTTTTCCCGCCTGGCTGGCGACTGCCCTACACTTGGCCAAACAACCGAAACGAAGTGACTTCGGTCGTATTTTGAGATCAGTCAGTGTATAGCCAGGAAAATCCTATAGGCCAGCCATGCGGTGGTAACTGACAATATTGATTTGGTTACTTGTTTCGTTACCATCAGGCGCCTTTGTTTGCTTACCATTAGGCGACGAGAGGTGACTCATCATTATCATCAGCCTATCGCAGTCCACTGCTGGACATAGGCCTCTTCAGGTGTTTGCCCAAAGTGGCGAACACCTGGAGGCTATACCTATAATCGCCATACTGGGCCCGCGGGTTGGCGATCCCAGGGCGTAGCTCCTCGCTCCGGTGACGCTGCTGCCCGTCATCGGCCTGTGATATTCAGCTGCGCCTTCAATTGTAATGGTTATACCGCCACCAATCGGTTGCCAGAGCCTCGTTAGTTATTCAGCAGGATGCACCACGGGCAGGTGAGGGTGGATTGAAGCGAAAAGATGAAAAGTCGCTCCCTTACATCCCGCGGGGTGACTACGCAGTCTTCTTCTTCGTCCTAGCGTTTTCCCGGCCTAGTGCCAGAGTCCGCTTTCCGACACAATCTCCTCCACTTTGCCCGATCTTCGGCATCCTCCGGTGTGGGACTGTTCTCCTCCATGTCCGCTCTAACGACGTCCAGCCAGCGCTTCTTGGGCCTGCCGCGGTCGAGACATCTATTTCCTACGTAGTCTGAAGGCCTGCGCTTTATGTGACCGTACCATCGGAGACGACTTTCCTGCAACTTGTCCGCTACGTCGCGGACTCCGAGGCTGCCACGGATGTGTGTGATGTGTGCAGTATTATTATAAAAAGTTAAAAATCTTTGACTACCAACCCTGCGGTTACAACTATTGAATTCCCTAGCAATCCGGTACGTCCTTGTCCCTTCAAAGCGTTGATCGGCACCATTCAAGCTGACGAATCATTGTCCTGACTACCTTTTTTAGACTTATTGCTCCTATCAGCGTTGTAAGATTTCTACATTAAATTGGTACGATGCTATTTTTAGCGTACGAACAGTCTATAAAAAGATTTCAACGAGCGGCTGTGGTGTACGATAGTATTTTTTGTTGGAGCTTTCAAGAGCTTTCGAAGAGGCTTCAACTTGGTTTCTAGGAATAGAGTTTTATTGACACAGGTTTTTCTCGGAAACTGAAATCTCCACGTTTGTAAGGGGAAATCAACGGTAGGAACATATTTAATAGCATAATTTAAGTTAACTCTTTGTTATACCTTGTTGTGTAAATTATATTCGATTATCATACTTAACGAACAATCGAAAAAAAACCAATTCAGTGTAAAAATAAGAAATTAGTTGTTTTTTTTTAACTTACATTAGT
The DNA here is from genome assembly GCA_031163375.1 of Conogethes punctiferalis. Classification (NCBI taxonomy): domain Eukaryota; kingdom Metazoa; phylum Arthropoda; class Insecta; order Lepidoptera; family Crambidae; genus Conogethes; species Conogethes punctiferalis. The sequence goes on from CM062086.1 coordinate 5,484,667, forward strand.
TAACTACGTACCTACTAGTTGACCGGTTAAGGACTCTCTTATTTGCTAAGTAGATATTCGAATCCAGTAGAATTGTCTAATTCAAGTGTTTAAAGCACTAAGTTACGATGATAAATTTTTGCACATCATGAGTAGGAAATTAAGTAGGTAATTCTATTCCGAATGTTTAGTTTTCAACATGCTTGGTATCATTACATACGAGTATACAATATAATCATTATGCACAAGTCAGTTAAATCCTAAGGTACATACGTTATAAATTATCATGATTACAGCGTGTTTCACGATAATATAGTCTTGTATCACAAACGTAATTAAGAGTACTTAACGCAATGTAATTGCCTCGTTGTAGTGTGGATTTGCACGTTTGTAGCGAAATGGCTAAGGCCTAATTACATACGATGACCCTTGTTTAATCTCGTTCAGTGGCAGATAGTGTGCTGAACACACGCGGGAGCCACGAAACGTCGCTAACGAGGTAAGTACAGTTTCAGCCGACTCTACGAACAGTTACATACGAAATGCAAAACATCTGTTGGATGGGGGTACGCGTGCTGTTGTATCGAGTACTGTAGGGCTGGTAAAATTTGCCTGACTTGGTCCCTGAGATTTATAATCTTCAGATGTTCAAGGCGAGGGTGAACCTGTTATTGCTGAATGGACGCGTTCTATTAGACAGAAATTTCGCTTACCATGAGGGGAATAGGGATGTTTCCTGGGTCAAAATACTTACATTATATTTAGTCCGTATTTTCGATTATAAAAATATATTGGACACGTATTTTTCCTTTTTTCATTTACATGAAAAATAACAAAGATACAAAGCATCAAAATTTAGGAATGGGGGTGTTTGATGTCACGCCGTGCGACAAAATGCTGCACGGCGTGACATCACGCGAAACTTTAACGGGGTATATCTTTGTAATCTTTGGTCTAATTTATAAATGATAAAATAAGTATCTTCTATTTTTGAATAATCTAGAAGACGGACTAATTAATTTTTTTAAGGAAACAAGCCTATTGCAGTCAAGGGAAATGCTATTTCAAATTAAAAAAAATTAAAGAATAAAGGGCTCATAGCGGTACCTTGGGGTACTCTGAAATATAACCGACATAAAATCTATGGTTTCTTGCTTCAATAACATTGCAGAACGCTCTGCATATCTCTGTAAATTATAATAAAAACAAGTTATTTACGGTAAGACCAAATTGGTATATCTAATTAATTATTAGTGTTAATAGAAAATTACAAAATGTAGTATTTAATAAAGAACTGAAATAAGTAGATAGGTATTCTTTATAATATAACATTGATAAGACGACCGATTAACTTAAAGCCCATAAAGTACCTACTGAAGAGAAACCGGAACTAGTGATATATGAGTATAAAATCACCGACCATATTTAACCTCGCGCCGTTTACGGTTTCAATACAGTAGAAGTTGTCGGATCGCTCCTGTAAAAGTGGTCCGAAGGCAGCCCTACAAGCAGCCGAGCGCAAGTGGGCCAGGCAACTGCACGAACCTGTCGGCACACTTCCGACACTAACACTTAACATATATACCGTGAAATATAGTGTGTAGCCTCTCCGAGAAACCACGCCGCTTCTGCGGCCGACTTGGATCGCGTAAAATTAAATTTATCCGATAATAGTCCCGATTAAGTAGCGGTTGTTGCTAATGATCCTGATTTAGCTCTCGACGGTCTTAAACGTGATGATATCAATATCATAGTGTCTCAAGACACTAGGCCATGATATGTCAAGAAATAACCTTAAACAGTTTTGAGATGTAAGAGCAAATAGTTTTTTGATACTTGTCTACAAATAAAATGCGCTTTAGGAACTGGAAGCTGGAATCAGCGCGAAACTGCCATCAATATGCATGAGGACTAAAATATTCTATTGTCTTGAATGGACTAAAGGTGAACCAGAGCAGATAGTGAAATTAGAACCATGAATAGACCAATTGTATATTACCATAGTTACGTAAGAGCACAAATGTTTTGGAGCACAAATTATGTAATGAATCATATTCAACAAACTCAAAGTTCAAGACGAATTGAATACGGGCGAGTAGAGCAGTATCATTCACAGCGAGACATTTTAGGCTTTCAAATAAAGCTTCGTTATGCGTTACAAACAATACTTTCGCTATTATTCGCGTCTTGAAAATTGGAGATTGGCACTGCGAGATTTTGGACCTTAAGTCGATGCGGCCGGTGGTCAGAGTTTTTAATATGTATCTTTGGATGTTGCCATCAATCGAGTGGCAGTGAAAGCGGCGTGTATTACAAAAAAGAATAACAGCCTGCCTCAGTATCCGCGCCCATTGTGCCTGAATGAAAGTGGTCGGATCCGACCGCGCGGTCGCACACGTGGTTTACATTTGTATGATTGATCTCTTCTGTCTAATGGTTTGGACAAATCCGCTTTCCTAAGTTCTGCGCCGGTTGGGCCAATACCGACTCCATGGTTCATGATAAAAACGTCATGATCGATTTTGAAGTACCCATTTGCTACTAATATTAGGTTTAGTGAGGTTTTGTGTCATATGCATAATACGACCCAATTTGCTTCACGTTAAATGTAATATCACAATTTAGAATGGATACTGTAGCTTATGGTATGGAAAGAATGGCTGTTTAATCTCTTGTATGTTGTTGGAAATAGCAATATGAATTTAATTTCGAAAGCGGCCATTAAATACAAAACCAATCGGAGAGTGTAAAAATCGCAGTATACGTAAGAAAACTATTTAGATAAACAATGACTAATCTGTCTCAGTTTTTTCTTATACACTGAAAGTCACGGCTATAAGATTTTGCTGTGCAATTGACATTTCGGTTATTCTGATTTCTGCTTTCTCATGTTTGCTCTTCAATTCATCTGGCTAGCGGCTAAGCTAAATTCACAAGAACCTTGGTAATTTAACCTCTTGATTACCAAGACTTGATATTATCGCCATAATCCAAAGGTCCACTGCTGGACATAGGTCTCCAGTCTCTGCTGGACATGGATGGGATGATTTATCTTAGCGGCAGCTTGTTTTAATATTGTCGAGCAAGTGTATATTCTAAAAGCTCACTTACTTTGCTACTGATTGCGATCACTTTGCTGTTAAATCATTTTGGAAAATCTAACGTGGGCAGAGTTCTCGGCTACGCTGAAAACATTCATGAGACATTGAGAATCACAACGAGCTTCAACCCTAAAATTTAAGCGAGCTGTTATATTCAAGCAAGTGTAACCTAAAAGCTCCACCTACTTTACGGCTGACTGGCTGCGACCTGTCATTTTGGGAAATTCAAACGCGCTTCGACTTTCAATTGTTTTCTTATCAGTGGGCAGAGTTCTCGGCAATGTTGACAAGCGCACAACAATAGCACCTTGCTGCAACGAGTGCGTGAAAGCCGCCCGGGGCTCTCGCACGAAGGTCATGCGCATGCCACCAGCGAAAGTAAAAAAAAAACATTAATATTCGGCCGCGGATGCGGAGATGCATGTCGATAGTGTCTGCGAGATATTGGCTTACATGCGCGGCTGTGATGAAGCTTTTGTTAATATAAAGTTTTGTTCTGAAGATCACGAGAGATTATCCTACACCTTCATATGAATCCCGATAGGAGTGTCGCAGAAAACTCAGTCAGCATTTTTGTTAATTGATGCTTTGTTTGGTAGTTATTGCAATTTTGCGACTCGATGTTACGGTTACTATAAGGCCCATTTACCCCCTCTGTCATAAAAAAATAACTGTTTTTGATTGAATTTCAGTAAGCAGAAAGAAAACCGGAAACCATCATATAACCAAATGCTTGTGTGGAATTTTTAATTTAAACAGTAAATATGCAAAGTTTTAAAACAATTGCTGTTTAATAAATAATAGATATTTATCTCTCCATCTTTCTCCCAACTTGTTTTATAGCCACTAAACGCATCTAAGTTCCAAACAAACCAGCGCTATCAAAACAAAAATGTCGTTAAACGATTTATGGTCCACTCGGACCCACTGCCCGAAGCTGTGGGACACCGCATGAAGGTCACGCATGTGAACCAGCGAAAGTCTTAATTGTAGGGCGAATCGGTCAAGTGCATCAACACACGAAGCTATCCAATGCCAGTGCGGACATCGAGAATGATACGACTGGTGGACGTGTCGTGAAGTCGTTGGTAGGACATTGTAGTTTTTGGATGTTTAACGACGTCTAGTAGCGTATTGTGAGTCGAATATGGAATGTCGACGCACAAAGTATCGATGAACGCTAATACGATGCTACAAGAGTTCGATGCACGTTAGTTCGAAAGATCTTGTTACTTCGATACTACTGAACATCGATGCACGTTACTTCGACAGATCTAAACTTCGATACTACCGAACATCGATGCACGTTAGTTCGAAAGACCTATACTGCGATACTATTTGACTATTGAAGCTAATAAAAACTGAAAAATTATAAGTAAACTAACTTTTGTATGTATCTGTCTATGTTCAATAAAGCTTTTTCATCGTCACCATTATTATAGTGGGCTATAAGAAGTAGTGGACATAGTTCTCGCCTTAAGACGGAATCCTTTCGTTAACGAAGCTACCTAAGACTCGCTGCCAATTCGAACATCGATAATGACACGTCTCCAGGACTTTGGTGGTTTCGTTTCGTAGTCGTTGGACATCAAACGTCTGCTGACGTAATGTTATACTCGTAGTAGCAGTGTGCAGGACCATAATGTCCACGCAGAGTATAATCAAGTTTTTCGGTCAGTTTGTCAGAGTATAATTTTTGGCAACATTTTTGTCGTCTGTCCACCTAGCTGGAGATAATTTTCGGACACATAACTAAAAAGGGTAGCTGAGCTGACCAACCTAGAGATTGCATCCAACAAGTCAGTTTCTTTTGTTCAAAGAACAGCGCATAATTCTAGACTAGCTCTTGTATCTTTGTTGTTTTATAAAGTCCTTCCAATTAAGTGGGAACAAATAGGTTAGAGTTTAATTTCTCGTAATTTAGTCTGATTGTTGTAATTGTTTGTATCCTCCGTTCGTTAATCACCGAGCCAATTGAATTTACTTGGAACCATTACGAAATGTAATCTAAGAGAACAAAAAGAAATCAGCTAATTCGATTCGTGCATTAAAGTTTTTTTAAATACCATAGTAAATAATTTCATATGTTTTGTTGAAATTTATAACATTAACTATCTCATATACATGATCTGTGAATACATTTTTATTTGTTCGCAAAGTATTTACAAATTATCTTTCTATTGTAATATTTATATGTCTTCTTTTAAAGTTAGGCAGTTCTTCTTGCCTGTCATGACAAGAAATAATAAGGTTTCTAATTAGTATATTATTTTGTTTTTCAATGAGTGTTCGCATTTTCAAGAGATAGAAGATGTGTATCAAGCATCTATCAGCCCATTGCCATTCCCTGCTAAACTTAGGCCTCCTTAGATAAAGGCTACCATTCCGACCCCATGCATTCCGTATCCTTGGTTGACCAGTCATACAGGGTGTATAAGAGCCATTATTTCTTCAACCATTTCATCACTTTCTTCATCATCTTCATTTTTCGCATGCACACGATGCAAGAAAACAATAGGTACTTTTACTGCAAATACCATTTGTAATTGATAATTATGATTTATTGTCTTCTGTGTGTGTTTACTGTTGGTTTTTCTCTATTTTTCCCATTATTTTGTTCTGTTCTTTGCTCACCAATCAAAGTATTTTCTTTCTTGCTTTCTTTATTGTTGATTTACTTATATATAGATGTAAGTCTCACATTAAGTCATGTTTTATCTCTAAAGGTTCTTTTTTTTTTTTTTTTTCTATTTTTTTCTATTTATTGGGGTCAACAAACGGTTTCACAATCAGAATTAAGTTAAGAACAATAATACAATTTCAGATGAATAATTATGAAACCAACACCGTTAACCACATATTGGTATAGAGATTTTTCTATTTTTTAGGATTTAATTAAGGCATGTCCTATACTAAAGTGCGACTAATGTCATCCTTATGTGTTTTGCGTAGTGTTGACTTCACGTAACATTTGCGTGACGCATTTTTTAAAGGAATTGGCATTATTGGCAAATATATCTAGTGTAACGAAGTGTGCATTAAAGGTGTCTGTCAGACGATACAGTGGTGAGCGTTTTCCAGCATTAGTTCGTGTTTTTGACATAGTAAATAATTTAGGTCTCCGGCAGGCTCTGTTATGTGATCTGACTGGCACATTGTAACACAACTTATTGATTATATCAATACAATCATATGCGTTATTACATAAGTCATACAAAAGTTTTACCTGCAATTGTAATCTTCTAGTTTTTAAAGGAAATAAATTAAATTTTTTTAGCAATTTTGAGTAAGACAGCTTACTACGGAAACATTTATAGTACATGTATCGTAAGAATTTCTTTTGCACTCTTTCAAGACGTTCTGAGTATTTATTGTAAAAAGGATCCCACACTGAAGCAGCATATTCTAGTTGAGATCTTATTAATGACTTATACAAATACATATATGTAGCGGGACATTTAAAATCATTTAGGGACATTTAAAGGTTCATGAACAAATTTCAAGATTACTTGGATGACAATAATAGATATGATACATCGGAAGCAAGAACGCTGCCATTTAAAAAAGCTAACTGTATAGAAAAGGGTCGGTAGGGAAGGTTTTCAATCTATATTCAGGAATAAATTCTATTATTTTCAATTTATTTTATTTTGATGGATGTTCTATTTTGTCCATTTGAGTATTGAGCCTTAAAATCGACGTAGAAACATTGCTAAAGCTGCCAATGTATTTGCATTCGTAATCGCGCCGTAATTACTTATGCAAACACTAATTAATCTGTTTGTTCTATGTATTTATTTATTATTGGCTTTAATTCGTGAGAGATTGATCTTGATTAAACAATGGTTTATTGGGGCTAATTAATTGATGTAGGTCAATAGTATGTAGACATATCTATCGGATTACATAAATTTAAATGCGCTGTCTATGCAATGAACACAACAGCAGATATTTAAGTAAGATTTTAAATTATTATATGAGTTACCAAAACAAAAGAAGTAAGTAGAGTTAATTTCGAAAAGGAAGTTTTCAAAATTAATCCGACCAGCAATTTAATCTGGAACAGTTGAATCTTTGATAATTCAGCGCTACACAGTTCGCCATCGGGATTGCACTTAAAAATGAATGGTTTGGAACAAGGTATTTTACATTTAAGTAAAATGTTTGCATCAAGATAAATTTACCACGTTATGTTATTAATTACAATTACGATCTACTTCACCGACATCACAATGGTTTTAACATAACAATAGGCCAGTATTTTCTACATTTTGCGATCTCAAAACGTTTACACCCAACAAGCAAAAAGGTTCCAGACTTTCAGTTATTATTTATAAGACTTTAATGTGGACATATGTTAATATAACTGTCATGAACAGACAACTGAATCTGATAAATAACCATAACTCTATGTTCTGTTATTCCAACAATGATAAATAATAATTATAATTATTATAAGTAAGTTTGTTTGTTACTGCTTCACGCATATCTACGAGTACTGCACCGTGCACCACTATATAGTTAAGAGTACCTTCTAAGAAGGACATAGATATCCATCTCGAAAAAAGTACTGTTCCTAAACTAACTTACGGCTTACGTTAAATGTTGTGTAAGTCAAAGTCATAAGTCAAAATACCTTTATTCACATAGACTTAAAATAAGCACTTATGAATCGTCAAGTAAAAAATAATGTAAAAATATAAAAAGTAATGTATGAATGTGAATAAAAGCAATTTAAACTACCGCCGTGTTCGGAAAGTAGATTTCTACCGAGAAGAAACGGCAAGAAACTCGGTAGTTACTCTTTTTAACCGACTTCGAAAAAAGGAGGAGGTTCTCAATTCGTCTGTATGTATAATATTTTTTTTTTTTTTTTTTTTTATGTATGTTCACCGATTATTCCGTCAACTATGGATGGATTTTAAAATATTTTTTTTTGTTTGACAGAGGACACTTCCGAGGTGGTCCCATTAACACCAAGTCAGAATCTGATGATGGGATCCTGGAGAAATTGAGGGCAACAACCGAAAATTGTATGCTCATATGGTGTTTTTGTTACGTTATCATATTCTACTCAGGTATATGCTTCCGGGCGTCAACATCTGGTGCTGATGATGAAGCCACAGAACTCCTTAACGGTTAGGAGTTAGGGAACAGTACTGACATTTGTCGATAGAAACTAGGTAGTAGTATGTACTTATGCAGGGCTAATAGGGCAGGTGATTTGGTAAGTGATTTGCTTGATTCTAGATCGCAAAGTATTCACTTTACTTAAAGCAAAATTTTTCATTCCTAAGTAAAACTCTTAAGGACATTAATTAACCCTTATTCAAGGTCACAGCACATTAACGCAACTAAAAATAGAGAAATAAAATTATTTTTTAAAAAAAAATTAACCGACTTCAAAAAAAACACAACCGACCAAAACTAAAAAGCGATAAATAACGTAAGTAATTCTATCCTTAATACATAATTATTCAAATATTACAATTATCACTTATTTTTGAAGTCGGTGCCAGCCAAACAAATAAATGTATCTAGGTATATTGTCGTGGGGATTTGCCGGCCGCGCGCGTCATACAACAACAGTCTACGTTAGGTAGGTACCTAGAGGCTGGCACCGACTTCAAAAATAAGTGATAATTGTAATATTTAAATAATTATGTATTAAGGATAGAATTACTTACGTTATTTATCGCTTTTTAGTTTTGGTCGGTTGTGTTTTTTTTGAAGTCGGATAAATTTTTTTTATTAAATCGCCAATTGTTACATGTTTTGGTATTACAACATTTTTTAATATTTTAAAGTTTAAATCGTTTTCTCGTCAGCTGCACAGCAGCCCATACAACTTACTAAGTCAGAGTCCATTATCTCCGACGTTTCCTTAAACTTGTTAATTTGACAACTTAACAAAGCCTTCACGTATGGTCCCACGACCTCCGAGTGTGAATTACGTCAGGTCCCCTGTACAATGCACTAGTGCATAAAAGTCAACAATGCTCATTGTCTAGCGGGGTGGTGTGGAACTAAGGAACGGAACTGGAAAGGCCAGTTGAGTCGTCAATTAGAATCTGACACCTGTCTGTTTATCCGAGTGGTGTGAGACGAGGCAATTCCGTGAACTGACAGATTTAGTGGTAGAACAAATTTAGCTGCACAATGCCACTCGTTCAGTCCACCGAACACTCCAGTGTTAAATGCTTAATTAGTGTGCATGTTCGCTTGTTTTCCAAAAGCTGCTTTAACAGGTTCACTGTCCCGTGTATCACATTTGATACATAACAATTAAAATTCTATTGTGTCTGGTCGGTGGACAGGAAATGGGTTAAAATAGAGGAGATATATAAAGGTTCTTATACATCACAGACTTAGGTGAGCGCGGAGGAAATAAGTAACTTAATATATTTTCCTTACTAGTCCCTACTAATATTATAAATGCGAAAGTAACTCTGTCTGTTACGCTTTCCTGTTTAAACATCTCAACCGATTTTGATGAAATTAGGCACAGACAATCTTTAGACCCTGAGAAAGGGTATCTCTGCTTTTATTGCGAAAAAAGGGATGAAGAAACACTTCTGTGACATACCTACATGAACGCAGGCGAAGCCGTGGGCACAGCTAGTAAGTAATAACTTGGGTTACTTTTACCTTAGAAGTGTTAGTCCTTGATTAAGAATACCCGGGGTATCACAGGTCGTGATACGGACCGCTGAAACACAAAGAAAGAGGTGTTCAAGCAAAAGAGTGAGGCTACGTGTATCATGTAGGATACAATGTAGGCTACGGAATCATGGTTTCCTTTCGATGTTTTCTTTAGCTAGGGAGCGAGTAACAAGCCACGTACATAAGAATCCAAATAAGTAGATCCAATCTTGAACCAACGACCTCCGCGTTAAAGGACAAGGTTCTTACCTAATGAGCTATCGTCATTACGACGTTAGATGATATAGTTAGATAACCTTTTATAGTTACCATGACAATATTGGTAGATAGCACCTAAACATTACAACAAGACAGCAAGAAAGCACATTAGAGGCAGGTTTATCGCTAATAGCGATCTCACCCAAACTACGTACGGTAGACTGGTAACTAAATTGATACATTGTCTTTCAAGTTAACCATTCTGTCTAAAGACTTGTAAATAGAGTCATTAAAATATCAATCCGTTGCTAGCATAGTCTTTAAAATGCATAGAGTAGGCTTAAAATGGTCATGTCACATCCAGTAGTGTATTGTCTGCAAATGCAAGAGTTGTCAAGGAAGCGAACTTGAACTTCTTAGTTGGTGTCTTCCGCGTCACTTCTACTATATTGTTAGGTAGATTGAGTGTTACAATGACAGTGAATGTAAAAACGATTATGTTTACTTAGTAATTTGTTGCAAAGTATGTATTTATGACATAACTGACGTTTTCTTTTATAGAGGAAAGAAAATGCGGAATTTCAAGCGATTCAGCGATTTCAACTAAAGTTATGGATAGATAGATATTTTTTATTGCACACTATATAATAGTGGTACGGCTAAAATTCAAACTAATATTATTATCAATACTACGTAAGAAGGTAGTTTTTGTTTGAATATTAAAAAGTCGACGTATCTAGGTATCTACTTTCTTTGAATGAACCAATTTCAAATTCAAAAGACAGAAAGAAATGAGAGAGAGAGAGAGAGAAAATAAGATTATTTGGCGCAAAACACACAAATGACATCGAATTGGCATTACATTGTATTGATTACATAGTAAGTTTGAAATAAATTGAACATACCTATACATAAATAGTAATAGGTGCTTTACAAACGCATAGCGAACTGCAAAGAGAGACATTACTCCAATAACGTCATGTTTGTAGTTCACGTCCAGTTGCCACAGCGCTCATCCATAAAATATACAAATCAATGGGCCGATTCTAATATAATTTATGTCTAAATTATACGCGAGACATCTGAATCGAGGCCTAGGAATCTAGAACAAATTGAATGGCTAGCTGGATTAGGCGCCTCGTTTGTGCATAACAAATCACGAGACGTAGATTTCGATCGAAGTTTCTCAAACTTTATACCTTCGCCCGTTTTCCTTACCGATTTTTCTTCTTAACTAAACCATCATCGTCAGTCAGCAAAGATCCACTATTGAACATAGAAACCACCCCATCTAATCTCGTGGGTGCCGTAGAAGACAAAGGGAATATCAGGAAATGGACAACAGCGTTTATCTGGGTACAAATAAACCCTACTGCGATCTCAGAATGTTTACTGGGTACAAAAAAAAAGCTTGCCAAGCGTAATAACTAAGGCATATCTCCACAAATGACAATTGTTATTGGGGGAGGCCTATGTCCAGCAGTGGACGTTCGCAAGCTGCCGGAGTCCCTATATTTTGTTGTCGTTATTGTACTAATTGTACTGATAATTCTTTTATTATTATAATTAAGATTCTATAATGTGTGTAGAGATTACATTTATGTATCTTGATTGATTTTCTCATGGGCACATATAACCTCAAAATAAAAACTATGTATTATTTCCTATTTTCATGTACGGTTATTAAAAAAAGTTTAGTAAATTCTCTTCTGTCGGAAGTCAAAGAATGGATAATATTCTTTGACTTCCGACCCCAGTGGGCCGATACGTCAGTTTGGCAACCTCTGGCCTTAATGAAATGCATTGACCCGTGACCGCTCGCCGGCTCTCATTAAACAATGGCATGGGAGGGTCAAGTGGGAGTTGCTTTCTGATAAGAGTTCCAGTATAGCTATTTCAAAGATGCAAATACAAAACATGCGTCAGACAATGAGCACCAACCTGTAGTAAGTACTTATTTATTCTTAGGGGTTGGCCGCTTCGTCGGTGATGTCTTGGTGGACATAATACATAGTACCCTCGACACCACCTTTAAGGCGCATGCCGAAGGGGCCGGGGTTTTTAGTGGGTATTTCCTTCCTAACTTCCATCTTCGAGGCGGGGTGAGTCCCACATATCCCGCTGCTCCCCCAGGCAGCGGGAATGCCTAAATGCATTTTTCCCGGTAACACAAAAAAGGGGTTGGCCGTTTTGGTCGTAAGTCGGTCTATAGTATCGGTATAATCATCATCATCAGCCTATCGCAGTCCATTGATGGACATAGGCCACTCTTCAGTTGTTCGCCACTTTAGGAAAACACTTGGAGGCTTTACCCATAATGGCCACTCTGGGCAGGCGAGTTGGTGATCGCAGGGCGACGGTGACACTGCTGCCCGTCGTCGGCCTATGTTATCTAGCTACGCCTTCAATCGTGAATTGCTCGTTTACTATTTAGTACGTCTTCTGCTACGAACGTCGCTCGAGACTATACAGCGCCTTATCATATTACCTTGAGAGAGTACATACAAATCAAACTAATTTACGATAAAACATTTAATGATGTGAAATTTAACCTAATTCGCATCGAATTTCCCATATCTGTAATTACGGAAAAGGATACAGACATATAAAGGCGATATTTACGACTTGCCTCGTAATATCGAGGTTTGTAGTTCATTTCATAGAAAAGACTTGAACGCGCGAGGTATAAAATATCTCAAAAGGAGAATCTAACTTGTATCATAACATGGAGCGCCTATCAAGTATTCATTGCAAACTTAATTGAAGATTATATTCATGGGCGATCCACTATTGATATTTAAATATAAGAATTGTAGTAGATAATGGAATCCATAATAAGTTATTATGAAAATGACGTTACAGAGTCTAAAACTCGTATTATGGCCAACTTAGATAATGCAAAAGAAAATATCACAAGTTAATGAAGAAGTTTAACGGAGGAACGGTTTATTAGAGGATATTCCCTGCCTTCCCATCGCCTAGAGGATGTCGTCCTCCCACTTCTGATGCCCACTATAGAGGTATTGCTCTTAGGATACAGATGATCCTCAGAATCAATGGCGATTTTTTTACTGAATTCCACTGATGGTCTCTCGTATTGAAGATCTCTAAAAGCTAAATTGCCGATGACGCTAACCGCAGCTTTTACCCATCTGCATATTTATTACGATCGTATCAGAAAGTTCCCATGGTTCCTTTGTTCGCGTGACATCCAATTTTTTCAATCACCCCATCTGTGTTCAATTCGTATAGATTTCTCACATTTGTTGCTTTTGCTTCCTGTTCTAGGAGGTTGTAATTTGCTGGAACAAACAATAGGTTTGCTTACGATAATTGTACGTCATCACATTTTAATATTCTTCTTTTACCAGTAAATGAAAGACTTTTATGTAAGTTTATTTTAAGAAGTGACTTAGGTAACAACAACTCTTTCGATTTGTATGATTAGGTACATATTTTTTAGCATCGTGCTTGCTCATGAGTAGCAATAATAATAAATTGTAGACACTTAAGTACCGATTATCATGGCGAAACGGGCTTATAGAAATCCTTCTAGACTATCAACTTTTTAGTTAGCTGTGTTCTTGCGTTGAAGGAAAACCTCTGAGGAAATCTTCACACCTGTGAAGAAATTTTAAGATTTTGTGATATTTAATTCATATCCATTGGCAAGAGTTTAAGGTTTTATATCGTTTTCTTTGATCATCATCATCAGCTTATCGCAGTCCACTGCTATAAGTCCAGTGGCGTATGAGTGGCGAATACGCCACTTTAGGCAAACACTGGAGGTGGATGGGTATAGACCCATAATAGCTACGCTGGCCAGGCGGGTTGGCGATCTCAGAGCGTAGCTTCTCGCTCCGGTGACGCTGCTGCCCGTCATCGGCCTGTGGTATTTAGCTAAAATCAGATCTGATTTCTATAATCAGAAAAACAATATGTATAGCAGAAGCGGCTAAAAACAGGAAAAGCACGCGTGTGTGTAAAGCATTTATCTACTTGAAATATCAATGTTGTTCCAAATTTTAAATGTACCTCAGTATTTTCCGAATCGAGAGACGTTTAAAGCAGATATGCCCATTGTCCAGTCCTTTATCATATTGGAATAAAGAAAGTCACATGAGGCATGCCTTTGTAAACAAGGGTAAATGCAATATGTACTCATGTTTACTGCTGACCCAATGTAAATTCAAGTGGTACCAAAAGCACACATTAAGTTACCCAAACATCTAGGTGCATTATGGTCTCTGTGGTTTGGACATATAGTTGAAAGTTGTTTGAGGTTTGAGGGCGGGGTAGGTTGATGTGTGTCCGTATGTACGCATCTCCGGACGTGACGAGATAAACGGGCGCGATGAAGGCTCGCCACGGCGATGCTCTTCGAATACAAAGGTGCTGTAACGTTGCGATTGGAATATTACCTAGGTAAAGTGCGGTTTGAATTACATATTTGATTTAACCCCTCCGGTGCCCTTTTCTACCATCGGACGAGGTGCAAAGACTAAGGACTCGCACAATACGATTCGCCTCGACTTTCATAGAGCAAACGCCAAAATGTAGAATTCCTTGCTTTGATGGGTAACCGTGCTACATTGTAGTCCTCAATGACGCTTAACATCGGACAAATTCAATACGAATAAAAAAATATGTAGTTGTGATATATCCCAGAAAGTGTATCTTGGGCGTGTAACTAGAGTTCTTTAATTTCAGTACCCTAAGATTTCAATATTAATTTGTATTTTGTATTCCGAAATCAAGAAGGCAGAAGAGGAAGAGGGAGGCCAAGACGAACATTTACACAACAGCTAAAGGATAAAGTTAATGTCATGACGTACAAGGAGTTGAAGGCGCTAGCGGAGTCCGGGGAGGAGTGGAAGTTGCTCCACCGACAAGAGCAAAGCTCTTAAATTTAGTAGTATTCCGAAATCGAAAACATTAATTAAAATAAAGATCTTATTGAACTTACGATAAATAAAATGATATCTAAAATTCCATACTGGTTACTTCATCATAAGGTCTGTTTATCAATTTTATTTATCAATGCTACTTCTATATTCTATAACTATTTTTCTTGCCATCCGCAACGCTGTGGCGTCGTAAGTACAACGTTTATCCGAGATGCATTTCCTTCTCAGTCACGTCACGCCCGCTAACGGTGAACGGGGAAAATAATATCAATAAAGAGTTAAGAGGGCATGCCGGGCCATATGCTACGGGAGATATTTTTTTATAGTAGATAGCTCATCATAGTGACCTCCTATCGCCTATTGTAAAGAAGAGACAAGTAACCAAATCGGGATGTAAGGGAGCGGCCTATCATCTCTTCGCTTCAAGCCAACCTCACCTACCCGTGGTGCATCCTGCCGAATAACGAAGGCGCTGGCAACCGACTGGGTAGGCGGGTTGGCGATCGCAGAGCATAGCTTCTCGCTCCGGCGACGCTGCTGCTCGTCATCGGCCTGTGGTATTTAACTACGCCTTCAATTGTGATGATTATACCGTGACCAGTCGGATGCCATTTGTATACGTTTCTATAAAGATTAAATAAATAGACAAAACACGAGCGCTTTACTAGGTGTTGCCCAGTTCACACGCTATGATTGTTTGAAAATAAGACGTAATGGCCGGATCTTTGTTACATTTCTGCGGTTTGAACCTATCAAGTCCATACACACACTGTAGTTACCTAGTACTTACGTGTAGCATAAGGCTTTTCCACCAGAGATGTGCTATGCTCCGTGGCTGTTTTTGCGTTTGCATAGCACTGATGGAAATGCATTCAACTAAGCTATGTATTTCATTTGGAAGGATGCGTGCTATATGTGGGCGCGATTGATGTAGCTTCCTTAGTATTACATCGCGTAGCTCTAGTTGCCTTTACGCAGGTACTTTGCAGCTTCAGATGTTAATAGCACATCTGACTCGCTCCGCTCAATACCTTTCTTTTATTGGTTTTTGGTGGCAGACGACGACGGCTTGTCTGATGTTAAACAGTAACCGCCGCCCATGGACATCAGCAATGCCAAGGGAAAAGCAATGCTGCTACCTACCGTGAGGAAAGAAATCTATTTGTACCTCGTTTGAAAAAGGACCTTAGCTTAACATCAGTGGAAATGGTCATAGTTTCGTAGCTTAGTTTACACCATTTAGAGAGGTAGGGCATAACGAATCTTCGCTTGAGTTGAGCAGCCCTGGTCCGGGGACCTCAACCGTATGGAATACCGTAGCCAAATGACCTCCGGGTCGTGTTTCTGTTGGTGAGTAGGGTTTTCGGAGCCCAGGGGCTAGGCAGGCATGGCGGTGGCAACTAACAGGTAACTAACCGGTTACTTGCCCGTTGTCGCAGCGACTTGGGCCTCTCTTTTGCTTTCCATCTAGCATAGGGAAGCCATTATGTCGTGCTACTAAGTATAAAAAATAACCAAAAAATACCTCGCATCATATCTGCATAGCACTTATCTGGTGGAGAACCCTAAAGCTTACCTTTCACCCTTCCCAATACTTGCACAGTCCGTTAGATTAGATTAGATTGTTTCGATCTCCGCGGTTCGCAGGCTCCTATCGGTCAGTGTGTCAGTATTATAAGCAACACAACACAACCCGTACTTTACCTGTGTTCACGCCTAGCTTCCACTTTAGTCACGACTAGAATTTCTCATTACATTTGTCATGATTTACTTGATTGGAAACGCTGACTTTAATGGAACTTTTATTTTATGTTCAATATGATACTATTAAGCGTGTCGGTATTGATCGGGAGTGGGATCTGAAACCGATCGATCGGATAATCAATTTCATGGGATTTATATATCGGTATAAGTTATAATCAAAGAATCGTTTTAATGAATCCTCCCATCGAATTTTGAATAAAAACTTTAAAAAGCTTAAAAAAAATTGCAATATTAGATAAATGTAGGTATTTCTTATGGGTTACTTACATTAAGTAATCCATGAAAAATTCAACAGTTACCAGTTTGTTCTTTAACAAGCAACGTTTTCTAGGCACGTGTTAAAAGACGTATAAATATTTATTTCAATAATTAGCAAAGACAATATAATACTTCCTAGGCACAAAAATAACATCACGAGCTAGTGAAACGAACCAAATAAAAAGCTGCTTACATATCAAGAACAAAACACCGCACCAATTACATGTACCCGTAAGATTAAGCTGAAAATAATGACTTAATTGTTCGGAATGCACACAAACCTTGTTAGGCGTACGATTCACATCAATCTCCACAAAATTGGGTTGTGATTGATGATCCTGACCGATGGGCCGACACTAAGAACCCATTTAATGAGCGCTAAACAAAGAACGCCCGTCGTAAACAGTGTTGCCAGTGGCTGAAGACCAGAAGTAACATGATACTGCTCAAAAGGGAACATTTTAGTACAAAAATTATATATTATTAGGTATACTATTGTGTGAAGTTACTACGTGATGGTTTTGAATGTGACTTTATTGCGAATAATTAAAGGGCTCTGGTTTCCTGTTGTCGCATATTAACTTGTATTTTGCACAATCGAAATCGAAGATGTGGCAAGAGGGAGGAGATGTTCCATCACTGGGGCACAAGTTATCAGAGCAGATAATATTTTTCGTTCAGTTCAAAAAGTAACTTGAAAGTAAAATTTTCAGCCGTGTAACATGAAAGTACGAGTAACATGACAGGGTCAACAGTAACATAAAATATAACATTCTGGCAACGCTGGTCGTAAAGCCACTGCACTTCTATCGATGGCACGAACAGATAAAAGGACCGTTTAAGATGTAAATGGCGATCTGGCGACCAGAAATGATTTATCGTTTGCATTGTAAAAAGGATGGTCCAATCAGTTGGGGTCATGAGAATGGTTGTGTCGGAGGAATGCTTTTAACTAAGGATACTATGAGTTTAAGGGAAGTACCTATACGATACTTTGGAGACATTGATGTTTTACACTTTGATCGATATTAGATTCTCTAGACTAGAACATCGATAACTATTGTATGATACAATAGTATCTAAAGTCTTAGCACTTAGCAATTTCAACGAAATACAGATAGATAGAATAATAGTTTTATTCATATAAACTAGAATAACTATGTAGGTATTGTCAAGGACAAATAAGAACGACTGGTAGGGTAAGTATTACTGAGTCTAATGAGGTTTCTACCAAGAAAAATCGGCAAGAAAGTCAAAAGTTCCATACCCTGAAACATCGCCAATTATTTTTATATGTCTATATTATAATGTTCATGAAAAATTGTAAATTTATTTAGAATAAAGATGTAAAATCATTTGGGTAACTTCAAAATTTTTTTTATTAACGTGCTTTCGTTTCTACCTGTTTAAACCAAAATCGATCAACGGTGCGTATGCAGGTCGAACCTAACTAATAGCTTTGGCAACTCATTTCATAACTGAACAATGACGTCACCGTTGTTTACGTCCCTTCGGTGGCCGTCTGTCCACTCGCTTTGTGTCCGGCTCCGCTGAGTGCTCCATAATGAGCCATTACGACTATCTAAGACATACCTTACGTAATAACCTGAATTTGTTTGTGCGTTCGCAGTTTCGCACGTTGTTTCAGTGTCTCCGTTCATTGGGTTAAGCAATTCTCGGATCGTAATAAATCTCTTATCTTCACGGATGTATCTGCAGAATAATATAGACTGATTAAAACGACGGTGACTTCTCAGCAATCACATCTAAATGGTGGTAGGAGAATTGTATGAATGAATTCAATCAAGATAGGGATCGGGATTGGAATCGGGTTTTGGATCAGGATATGACCACGGTCAATAAAGACATTTTGTGACAAACCAACATTAACCTACTACCTACATTATAAGAATTTCAGCTGATTTTGTGACCTGGTTTGCGGTGGTAGTGCATTGATTGTGCTTCTAATTCCTATGAGTTTATGATGCCATTAAAACGCACAAAAGAATTTTATGTAAATTTCCATTCACAGAAATATAAACATAAACTTCCCCCTTTTGTTTCACCTAACTACGGCGTAAAAGAAACCATTTTAATAAGTAGGTATTTTAATTCATATAAATCGGTCTCAATGACCAAAACAGGTGCATTCAGTACGTGGGTTGAAAGTATCAAAATTCCTACGTGTCACGTTAATTTAGGCATTAAATGTTCTAGGTATGCTACGGCTGGGTGGCAACACCAAATAAAGATCATAATATCTCTCCAAACCCGGAGATTTTCCTTAACAGTCGTTAAAAGGCAACAATTGTCCTCACAAAATTACTTACAGCCCACGTAACGCTTGTTACGAAATCTTTTTGTTATCTGACCCTGTTTAAAGCGGTTTTATGCTATATTTTAATCGTTTTATTATCATTTTATATAATCAAAAATATGCGTTATTTGGCAAACTGTTTTGTAATACCGTTTTGCTTACAAATGTTTGAATGAGCAGGAAATCTTAATACCGCGATTCTTGATCTTCACACTGAAGTAATAAGAATACGATTGTTATTTACGTCAATTGAAGCTGAATGTACGTTTGTTGTATTTCATTGACATTTTTCTGACAACCAGTTAATTTATGCGTAAATATTAGAAGCTACGAAGCTTGTTTGCTCCAAAGTCATTGCTCCCGTTAAATCTCGAAACCCTACGACATCTCTCCCGCGGGCACCAAAAGTCGCACCTGTGCACGTTGCGTAAAGTGGAGCAAACACACCTGCGGGAATTGTCTCCTGAGTAGAAAATTCATGTAAATTTAATCAACTGGAACTCTGGTTGGTTCATGCATGAAATATTCGTCAATATCTGTTTACGTGTTACGTTAAGAGATCGCTCAGAGCGATAGAGACCACAACAATTCCATGCTTTCATAGTTCTAAGTAAATTTTTGGTGTGCGATAAAGAATATCTATCTACGTATAATAATTATAGATAGCGTTGTGTTTCCCAGCGTGGCATGTCTTGGATTAGTGCATTTTTATATTATACTAGCTTTTGCCCGCGACTTCGTCCGCGTGTTTAAATTTATACATACAAAAGTTATTCCCGCTAACTCCCGTTCCCGTGGGAATTTCTCAAAATACAGCCATAACTAAACTTTATATTTACTAAGGTACCTGCATGCCAAATTTCAAGCGTCTAACTTAAGCGGTTTAGATTTTTCATACAAAAGGATTTTCCCGCTAATTCCCGTTCCCGTGGGAATTTCGGGAATTCCTTTCTTAGTGCACCCCTACGGTACCTAAGCTACGTCCCTTCCAAATTTCAAGTGCCTACGTTTAGCCGTTTGGGCTGTGCGTTGATATGTCAGTCAGTCAGTCAGTCAGTTTCTCCTTTTATATATATACTAGCTTTTGCCCGCGACTTCGTCCGCGTGTTTAAATTTATACATACAAAAGTTTTTTCCCGCTAACTCCCGTTCCCGTGGGAATTTCGGGAATTCCTTTCTTAGTGCACCCCTACGGTACCTAAGCTACGTCCCTTCCAAATTTCAAGTGCCTACGTTTAGCCGTTTGGGCTGTGCGTTGATATGTCAGTCAGTCAGTCAGTTTCTCCTTTTATATATATAGATATACTAGCTTTTGCCCGCGACTTCGTCCGCGTGGCGTGTTATAAAAGAGAGATATGCATGTCAAATTTCAATCATCTAACTTACGCGGTTTAGATTTTTTCATACAAAAGTTTTTTCCCGCTAACTCCCGTTCCCGTGGGAATTTCTCAAAATACAGCCATAACTAAACTTTATATTTACTAAGGTACCTGCATGCCAAATTTCAAGCGTCTAACTTAAGCGGTTTAGATTTTTCATACAAAAGGATTTTCCCGCTAATTCCCGTTCCCGTGGGAATTTCGGGAATTCCTTTCTTAGTGCACCCCTACGGTACCTAAGCTACGTCCCTTCCAAATTTCAAGTGCCTACGTTTAGCCGTTTGGGCTGTGCGTTGATATGTCAGTCAGTCAGTCAGTCAGTCAGTCAGTCAGTCAGTTTCTCCTTTTATATATATAGATAGATATAAAAAAAATAAATAAAAATAGAAGATTTTGTTACCCCACTTTATACAGACGTAGTAGATATTCTTTATCGCACACCAAAAATTTACTTAGAACTATGAAAGCATGGAATTGTTGTTATTATACTTAGTCCCAAACTAACTGAAGCTTGTACTAGACCAGTAATAAACTTACTTAAATACTTTTTATAAATAAATATAATTAATACATAATTTTTCATGTACTACTTATTACTATGAACTTCCTTAAATAATTTGAGAGCCGGTAGTTGTTCAATTAATATTTTAAAATAAGACTGAAGCGCTACTTCTTCAAATAAAAAATTGCTTCTTGACTTAATGTTGAAACTAAGCTCCAATATGACTTAAGTTACTAACTAGATTACAGGATCAGACATCAAACAAACTGGTGTTCAAGAATTAGACATTTAAGGATTAAGCAAATTGGCTCTGTGTTTACGTAGAGAAGCACTAATCGGAAAGACTGATACGAGTTATTACTAGTAACAAATAAATTACCGGTAATTAGTTGAAGTCAGCCCAAGCGCTTGTTTACTAGACTTTTATTTTACAAAACAAAAACGCTTAATTAGAGTTGGAAGATGAAGGTGCCCAATGGTTGCCATTACTCGTGGGAATGATAACAATAATTAATGATGCTATAAGCAAGTGCAATTCGTTCGACCGATTGCATCTTTGAAAGAAATAAGGGTAGCTAAGCTCTCTCTGCTAGAACACGCCGACTTATCAAACATCATTTGTTTATAGCTCAATATCTTTCCAATGGATGAGGACTAGAAATTCCCTTTTAGATTTGAAATTTGTTGGGCTATTTGTTCTTGATGTGGAAATATTAGCTCGTGATGTAATGAAACTACCTATGGTCTGAGTTTACTAACGCAATCTTGAAACTTAACATTTGTATTGAAGCAGTGATCATAATAAATACTTTCGTGGGGTTGAATCTTTGTTTTGATATTTTTCTGAAGTTGTTTACCCAAATATCATAGGTAGTAGAGGACATGCATTCCACACGGGTACGCGACTTAATACAAGTAACATAAAGATAACTAAAGATAATGTGATGACAGTTAGTCTTTACTCTTAGTAGATTACGCTTCATAAGATTTATACTATGGTTTTTAATAATGGGAAGAGATTATTAATGAGATTGTGATATTAATAGAAATCGTTTATTTGCCAAAATTTTACAAACTTATAAGCTTTCATAACTTATAACCAGCGAACTCTGCACTAAGCTTAAATTGTGTCGCAGCTAATTGCCAGAAATGTGTACCAGTACTAATAACACACCTTATAATAGCTTCAGATATTAAATAGTGCGTGCCAATACGATAAGGTATCAAAGAAAGGTCGACTAACAGGTAAACGAATTCCTCATCTTTCTAGTATTATGTATGTAGAGCACATTAAACAGAGTTAGCACAGCTAACGATATGCAGATTACGGCAGCCGGTGTCATCGACCCTGTGGTATTGACATTGGCTCATCGCATCGTTAACCCATGAACGGTTAAATTATAAAATGCGAAATATTATTGTACTATTCGAGTAAATTTTCAACTAGTAACTTTTGGTGTGACCATGGGTTCAAGGAGTTATGGGAATTAATTTTAAATTATACTGGATAAATTAAAGACAAATTTTCCTACTAATTATTACATATGCGAAAGTGAAAAAGAAATGCTATCACTGTCCATTGTACTCTTACGCCAGCGCTTTTGAACCGGTACAAAAGAAGTTTAGGACAGATGATCTGAAAGTTAGAGTCTGGACAAGTCAGTAGAGAAAGGACCTATGTCCTTTCTATCCACATAGCCACTTTTATATGCGAAAAAAATGTTGTGTCTACGGGAACGAAGTCGCGAAAATTCTAAGAAATCGTCATATATTTCTTATAATAAAAACAAGGACAATGTTCTATGAATTTCATTGGCTCATAAATTAACTTAAAACCTAGAATCTTTACGTTGACAGATTTTTTAAGATAGTACAGTTACAATTGAGACAGATTAAGCACATATCTCGATTCAAATATAAAATGGTTTTATTAACTTTATTGAAAAATTTCGACTGTCAGAATACACTGACACAATAAAAGACCCTGAATAAAAGAAAGAGAGGATTGTTCTACTTTTTAACGTTCGGTCATCCGATGCGATGCATATCTGGACGAAAGTTAAACCGATTTACTTTGTTTACGATATCATAATACGTGCTAATTGGTGCCCAATAAAAGCCATTAGCACTTGTAGGGGCTCGTCTGCGGGAATCACTAGAAAGTTGTCATAAAAACCGGCCACTGTCGGATTAAATCCGAATCCCAATTTGCACGAAACCCCGCAGCGATTGCACGTGTGTTGCCATTGTTATTGGGATATTAAAATTCTTATAGGTTTTTATGTTATTTTCGGGTTGATTGACGACATAAAACGACATGCTGCTGTGTTAAATTAATATTAGCATAAAGTCGCGCAGACATGTCGGTGGGCGTTTTTATTCTATTATACTTTATGCTCTCTACTATAGAGTTTATGCTATCTCTAAGGTAACATAACATACAGAACTCTAAGGCTACATAACCGATTCAAACAATGTCAATGTACTTTGAATAATTATAACGTCGAGTGGATTATAAGTTGCATTTTCGAATAGAGCTAAGCATATGAGAGTCGGTATTCATCAAAAACTTCATATTAATATAAATGAATAATATACCCAAGACATGCCACTCTGGGCCACACAGCGCCGTCTAGCCCCAAACTAAGCCGAAGCTTGTGCTATGGGTACTAGACAATTGATAATCTTAATTAAATACTTTTTTTAAATGTAAGTATAATATGGAATTTAGGCGATTTGGCTGACAAATATTAGTTAATCATATAGTGCTGAATCAGTATCCTTAAAAGAATCTGTGAGACATTCAACAAGAGGTTATGTTAGAACATCAAGGTTATGATGATAAAACAAGTTATCAGGTTTTGTGGCTTAACGAACGGAATTTATTCCCTTCTAGAATCATGTACGCGTAATGTATAGTTCAGAAACAGGGTCACCAGACGTAATACTTAGTTCAAACCTGTACACCATGCATGCTTACGTATTTGTGCTGAGGATTAGACTATCAACATATGCAACTATGAGTACTTATATCGTAGAGATCAGCTTTATGTCTACACGTGTATACTTATAGGTTCTATGAAACCATGGTTCCGCTTGAAATAGAAGTAGAAAAAGCATTACTTTAATACCTATGTATTAGTAAAACACAACTTTGTCGATTGGTTTAGTGGTCGTACATAGGTCGGACCAGAAGTGCCGGCCGCTTATCATCTGCGGCTGGCCAGGGCAGGCAGGGATGTGGCCGTATGCTTCGGCGCTACCCGTGTCCCTGCAACTTGCTGCCCACTGGCGACACAGGGGGGCTTAGTGGGTATGCCCTCCCATTTTGGGAGTTGTGAGTCCCACACACCATGCTGTCTCCCCTACCCCCGGAGGCAGCATGAAGGTGCCTAATGCATTCCCCTCTAGAAAAAACAAAAAGTTGTCGTAGGTCGCCTGAACCGAGAGGTCCCAGGTTCGAATCCTGGGTCAGATCAAAAATTTTACTGACTTTCATGAGAGGGAAGGAACACAGAGTGTACCTGTATTTGTTTGTAGACACACTCGTGCACTTTAACGTCCCCTGCGCTATTCCTCTTTGAAATTGGTCACTGTGGCCGAAATTGAGTCGGGAGATTATAGTCATTAATTATTGTAAATAATTACTTGCTCTATTTCTCGACTAATAAATAATTGCAAGTAAAAACTTTTATCGTCGAGCACTTCGACCAAATCTTATCTTCTTCAAATGATCTCTACCGATTCAAATGCTCAGATACAGTATCTACACCGATCATCTGACCTCAACCTAATGTTACCTTTTTTGCGTCCAGAGAGATGAGCGTTAGTGCCATAGAAAATAGCAATCATAAACTCAACGTCGTACGTACCATTTTTCAATAGTATTAAGAAACTAAATAAATAAATACCCCAAAACACACTGGGGTACACCGCGCCATCTAGTCCCAAACTAGGCCGAAGCTTGTGCTATGGGTACTAGACAAGATATTTTTTTAGCAAAATACTTACAAATAGCAAATATCCAGACCAGACGGAGATCGAACCCTCTACCGGCTCGGAGACAGCGTTTACCTACTTCTACTGAACCAAACTAGTCGTCTGTAATATCCAAACAATATTTTCAAATTCCTATCCTCTTTCAACCAGAAATAGAAATAGCCTTTCACGTTTTACCCGCGCGACCGACAAATCAAATCGTGTAAGACTTTTTTCATTCCAGCGTCTACTGTCAAATAAATCTGTCCAGGCTTAATTCCCTGTTACTGTAATAACGTAGTACAGATAATAGGGTGTTCTTTTCTAAGCACGGGTGATTTAGAGTCTGCCGTGTCGCGGGCCGCGCCATATTGCGCCTAGATCCGACGATAGGCGCGCGCGCAGCGTACCTTCTTTTTTGTTTCGCCGGGTAGAATGCTTTTACGCATCCGCCTTTCGGGGGAACGGGTGTGTGGGACATACGCCACCTTAAAACGGGAAGGCTGCACCCTACCTCAAGAGGGGGAGGTGGTAATACCCATTAAAACCTTGGCCCTGTCGACGAGTGTCGTATGGATGGCACGGAGCATGGAATGGAATCTATAGTTCATTCGCGTTAAGAAAATAGTGACTGACAGGTCACTGACAGGCCACTAGCCAATTAAAACGCTAGAAATTATATTATCTAGAAATAAATTATAATTTCTAGCGTTTTAATTGGCTAGTGGCCTGTCAGTGACCTGTCAGTCACTATTTTCTTAACGCGAATGAACTATAGGATTTTTTTACGTGAGGCATCCCCGTTGCTGTGCCACGTGCCAAGTAATACCACTAAACCCCACGGTGACTCTATTTCGCCGCTGAGTCTGTATCTAAATACCTCCCCTAAATTCTTATTAAGGTGTCTCTTAACTTAGGAGGCCGCTAGGGACAAATGGCATGAAGTACCTACTAAGTGTTATCGGTTAAAGTTTTGCAAACCACCAAGCCTTTTGAGGCTTGCCCCTTGGGATATAATTTCTTTCTTTTATGTTATACTTAGTGTATTCATAAGACACTAGAGACAATACAATAGAGATATAATAAGGACGGAGTCCTGAGTTAACCATCATTTAAAAAAGTACTGAGTAGGTTAGGTAGGCATTTAGGTAAAGATAATTGCGTGCAACCAAAACAGGTTGCACGCAATTATCTTCAAGTAAACACTTGCAGACTTGCGAATCGTACACGAATCATCTGTCCTTAATTATATCCTTTCCGAGATATCTCTATCGAGTACACCAACAAGTAGAATCGATATAACAAAGCGCCTCACTAGCCGTGGCGCCAATATAATCTATCCATCAAGATGGCTATCTCAAATTCAGATGGGCACCGCATTTCCCCGCACAATTTATATGGTTATCCGAGGACACTGGCAATAAATAGCGGCCCGCCTTTGTACTCTGTTCCCACGTTTGATAACGATATGAGAAATATAATAGAATTCCCCGACGTTCATCGTGTTTGTGTATCGATTATCGTGTGGATTGCTTTTTGTAGACCGTTCGGATTCTGCGGTCATTTAATGTCTGTTTAAGGCGCGGACAAATTTAAATGAGTTCGGTCGTATTGTTTTTTTTTTTTACTCATTTTAGTGCATTTTGGGACGGTTTGGGACCTTTTGCCGATAAAACAAATAAGCTGAGAGATCATGAGAGATGCGCTAGTTTTTTGGTCCACCTAGTGAACAAATCTTGAATAGGTGGTCTGGCACTAGCAGGCACTTATCTGCAAACAAAAGATATTAACCATTAGGTGTTGTAATCTTCATTTGTTTTTTTGCATATAGTGTTATATCCATGATACAGATTAGTTTCATATAAATCAAAATAGAAAATAAATAGATATGCACGTAGGTAATAATATAATTATGTGTGCATATCCCGGTTAATCGTAACAATTCAAAGTTCTAACACCAACTACTTACTAGCTGAAGAAATCCTTCAATAGATTCTATTTTTAATCCAGATTCGTTATAGAGATGTTTTAGCTGTATTCTACCTAGTATCAAAATCATAAGTCGTTCTGTTTCTTTGGTCCTGTCGTTCGAGCAACGTTCTAACGTCTTTAATGTACCTAATAATAATGCCCATTTTCTCCTGTTTGTGCTTGATTAAGTATGTTTGTTTATGGGGCCTCTTAGCATTTAAGCAGAATTTGGGAAACATTTTGACATTAATTTGTTTTTTTTTTCAGTAATATCAAAGAGACGCCAAAGGCTTTGGAAATCTTTGCTTAAGATAAATTCGATAAAAACATACACCTACGCCACTGTTACAGCGCAATGCGTAAAAATACGCGTATTACCGATGGACCGTTGAAATGTCTACGACTTAGGTGGCCTTATCGGCAAATAAAACAAAACAAAAAAATGCGACATAACACATACTTCCTGTATCGACGCACAAACACGTATTGTATTACTTCTCGATCGTGCATCGGGCAAAAACTGAGGCCATTTAGCTCCAGGCCTGCTGAACAATGGCGGTAATCGTCGCGTAACCCGCTGTAACGCGTTATGTGCTGTTAGCGGGCTGCCGTTCTGATAACGGAACGCCGGATTTGTGAGGTGCGTTCCAATTATGGCACCTAAGAGTGGTGACGCAGAGACGGTGTTCCAATCATGGCACCTCTATGAAGGTGACTTGGAGACAGTGTTCCAGTAATGGCAACTAAGAAAGATTTTAGATAAAGAATACAAGCCTCCGCCCCATTTCAGAGTTGAATAAGGTACTTCTAGAGATTTCAGCTTTTCAGCCGGTGGCAGGGCTTATCCGCCTGGCTGGTGATCCCCACACTTATGAAGTGACTTCGGTCGCATTTCGAAACCATTCAGTGTATAACCAGAGCTATCTTTCAATTGAATAAAATAAAACAATTCGTGCGGGTTTCTATATAGCATCAAATAAATTATTGTGATGAAAATTAGAACACGCTCTACTTAGATATGTTAAATGGTATAAACATCCTGTATATAGTTTTGTACTCTTATCAGTCCTTTGATTACGTATTAAGTGTCAAGTTGCGAGGCTTACATTAACATGTAGTAGTTACTTAATCAGGTGACCAAACGTTAAGAGCTAATAGCGGAACACCTGTCCACGAGCAAGATCTTATGCAAAACGGAACACACAATGGCGTATACTCGGGCACTCTGAAAGTTATGACACTTGATAGCCCAGCAGGGCCATTGTTTTAGATAACTGTTGCTGTATTTTGCATAAAGAGAATTTGGATTAAAATGATCGTCGAATTTGATAAGGTTGCGGTTTCTTCGTTTACCTACTAAGAATAGCTAATGTATGTATTTGTTCATCCTTAACTTGAACAACGCTTTATTCAGTTGCCTAAATGAAGAACAAAAGGATTTGAGAACATTATTTTTTAAAGTGACTTCTTTAGTTTATTATTATACAATCGGTATAAACTCTGTAAAACTATAGACTTACATACGTAAGGCAAAAATACTGTTATTTCTAAGTAAATAGAAATTTAATTAAAGACGTAAATAGTAATATTTATATCATAGTAATCAAACATTTTTAAAGTAATAAGCCATTCAGTTAAAATTGACGAATTCTTCTAATAATAATGTAAATAAATTGATTCCTTTTTCAAAAAATAACATATCCTATCATTTTTCATTGTAGACATTTTTATTCAATTTTATTCGTGTACAGTATTTGAAACCATAAACTATAAAATACGTAAAAGAAAATAAATAATGCGAGCAACGGACCTTAATAAATTTGTCTTGCTTGACGTTTCGATTTCTATTGAGAACAGTACAAGTTAAACAGGTTTTAAAAATTCGACGGGGAAATGACGTTTTACTTATGAGTCTGCTATTCTATTTTTTGTTGAACTTGATCTTGTAGATGTACTTGTATCCGAATTCATTGACCTAGAAGAGAAGGAGTCGTCTAAATTATGTATCTACTATTACTAATTCACAAAATAGTAGGTATTAGAGATATAATAACGGTGTAATACGGATACTCGATTTAATCGAAAAAATTGCCATTCGGCATCGAAATCGGTTCTAATTTCGTGATTATAATGGAGACGTTCAGATCTGCGGGGAGAAACCCGTTGCTTAATCTACAATAAACGAAAATTACATAGTATCTGTAATTTAACAAATCAATTGTGTTACCGTGGACGACCGCAGACCTAGCCCGTACCGGTTCTATGACAAACAAACCACTGGTTTAGTCTTTTACTGCTGCTCAACTACTAACCACTTTTCTTCAATGAGGTAATCGTTTACGCCCAAAAATTTCTTCGTACCGGAAATTATTTAAACACTTCACTACAAAGATGGTCGTGTTAACCGTTGCCCTTGAGGCATTAGGTACATGAAACATATGAGGCTTGAAACGTTTCGAAATGTCCGGTCCCGTCTGTATAATGTAAGCAGAAATATATTTTCTAGCGATAATGGAAGCATATAATTTCCAACATTTAATAGGTACTGGAAGTGGTACATATTATGTAAAGTAATAAATGTTAATTGGTATGGGTAATCCACAGATACAATCGAAAATAGTTTGATTCGAGGCCAAATTGGGCCGTAGCCGTAATCAAAGCCCGTACGTAGGCTTTGATTTGATAAAAATTAAAAATGTCACTCTTAAAATCCGTTCTACCATAATCGTCTGTCAGACTTGCCTAACAAACTTCTGAATTCCAAATTAAAATGAACAAAAACAATGCCGCATTCGATTAAAGTTTTTGTGGCTGCATATTTGACATTCTTGTAAGTTTATAGGGTAATGGAGAAACTTGATGCAAAATCGGCGGGGTCAGGATGATCGGTGACCTCCGAACCCGAATGCTTCATTGAGCGCAGCTGAGCGCGTATCCATTCAGCCAGCGCCCGCTCGCTCAGTGCCGACAGTAAGCACGGAACGCGTCACACGCGCCCTGGGCTGCGTAAAACGTTTTACCTTTGCCTTATTTTTTACGCGCGACGTTTGGCGGGAACTTTGACAGTACATACTTTTTTTATAAACAAAAAATACTTTTCGTTCAGCTTTGACTTTTTTAAACGAACGTTGAATAGTGAAATGTGTGTTTATTAAATAGTGATCGCTCCTGTTTTGAAAACAAAATATTGTGAATTGGCGAGATGACGTCCGTATACAATGAGGTGAGTGCACGACATTTTCCCCTGACATTTACGTTTTTGTTGAGTAATTTACTGTGTAAATTGGACTCTTAACTGTTTATACTTTTTACTGTTTTAATTAAGTACATTATAGTTTTTTTTTCATATTTTCATAATTGGTACACACTTTTCTCAACTTTTCATAATAAGATGCGTTTATTTAATGTACTTAGCAAGACGATTTGCGTATTTTACCAGCGTAAATTTAATATAAAATGTGGAGTACCTCTAATGCAATTTATTGGTGACTATTTTACCTGTTTGTACCTCTTTTGAACAAAAGTTAAAAAACAATTTTTTTACTCCAACTCTCAGGTAAATAAAACCAATTGGGCTTCCGTTTCGGAATTGTTTTGGTAAGATACATTGAGTTGGTTAGTGTAATGAGCCTTTTATTTTCTATCCAGCATACCACCCATGGTGGCAGACGTCAAAAATTAACGACTAGTCAATAAAAAATGTGACCAAAGTCAAACAAATAATCATACGACTTCATATGTAGGTAGACCTACAAAAAACTGGATAATGGGTCAACGAGTCTTGTGACTTTCGATCGTCTCACCTACATAGACCCATCGTAGCGCTAGCGAGGTGGCCGTGGCGCCATAAAATCGGACATCAATTCAATAAAATGGTTAACTTTATAGAAATGTTGGATAGGGCCCTATAAACCCACTAAGCGACGTTTACAACCTGACGCAATGAAAGTTATCGCTCCAGTCTACACCGCTGTCTGTTCGTGGTATCAGTACCAGTAAACATACAGGTATACTCATTTAGCCTACATTTGGTATTAAATAGTTTATTATCGACATATCAAAGTCTGAACCGGATAACATAACTACTAGTAAAGTCAATAAAAGATGTATTTAACTAGCATTGCAATTTTAGACATATTTCCAACATGTTTGTATTGGTCTGGGTGTTTTCTATGTATAATATGTATTTATTTACCAAAAACAATGTATCTAAGTAAGTTTATAAGTTGTCTAGTACCCATAGTACAAGCTTCGGCTTAGTTTGGGGCTAGATGGCGCTGTGCAGCCCAGCGTGGCATGTCTTGGGTTATTTATTTTTATTATTATTTATTTAACGATCAGGATTATGGCCATGGCATTCAATTGGGCATTCTAATATAAACATTCCGGTACTAACATTTAAGTGAACAATAAAGTTCATATTTTGAAAGAATGCATTGTTCTTGTAGGCCGAAATATATCGAAAATTTGAAACTATAAACACAGTCAGTAACAGAAGTTATTGTTATTGTTTTTTATTCAATTCAATAACGGACATTTTAAATGAATAAATAACATAATCTATGATAAACCCCTTTATTTTTAACTATCCGCTACACTAAGATTGTCTGGAACAGATATTTGACGCTTTTAGCGATAAGACCGCCTAGATTGTACAACAAATGCCGTAGGTATGCCTGGTTTTAAGTGAATTGTATGGTGTGCAATAAAGTGTCATCTAAGACACATAAATATCTTGGTATCAATTGGTGAAAGACTGTCGTGTCTCATTCACGTTAAATGTAACGCCATTTCATATGACATCAGAAGGTTCGCCATTGCGTATTTGCTTCTAGCATACTTTAACGTCTAGACAGCGCTATTGAATGCGATTTGACATTGCTTTGTCTGCGATCATACATAATGACTATGTATTAGTCGATTATAGCAGGTTATATGCCTATCTGTGGCTGTGATTGTGTGTTAATACATTTCTGTCATTAGTAAGACAGAAAAGCATGAAAATATTTCTGTTTACATACATACAGATACTTAGTTCAATTAATTAATAAATTTTATGAGAGTCCATTAAATTCATTAATTAAATGAGGTGCTTTGTGGACGCCCTATGGAACCTCCGGTTTCATTTTTTCATTTCCCGGTAGGGTCAGTTTAGGAACTTATTTCTTTTAAATTGGCACAGGCTTGCCTAACAGGAGTGTCCTGTCGTAGGATTTTGGTGTTCGTAAAAGAGAAACATTAGTTTGAAAACAGGTGGTTGGTGTGTATAATCTGGCACATTTATTTAATTTTGACAGCTATCGATGCTGTCTGCACAATGGTTAGAGCTTCAAGTCTAAAGCGCCATCCCAAGGTTCCGGGTTCGATTCGACCAGGTCAATTTAAAATTGCTTTGGGTGTTCTTGAAGACGCCCCCAGTACCTACTCACAGTACAAGGGAAAACGTTATTTTTTGAATAGGTGTGTATTTATTTATTTTCTACATCCTTCTCTCCTACTCGATGTATAAATGCGAAAGTTTGGATGGACGATGTATTAACAAGATATAAGTCATATATGTCTATGTTGGTATAATGTTTCAGACGAGCTGCAGCTAGTTTTATAATAAACATCAGAACGAGATATCATAATAGCAAGCCCGAGAGTGTTTTACATACCCTAGTGTTTGTTTTTTATATGGCTTATTGACAAACTCGCCAACAACAACATGCCTTTTAACAATAACAATAAATGCCTACTGCTTTAGCTATTACGTAAGCCTGAACATTTTACGAAAACATTTTTTTATTGCAATCCCAATTCTTACTTAAGTTACTACGACACGTGTCTTCGGACACACGTGGTCAGTGATGTCGTACCGGGAGGGCATCACTACGTCCTCCCGAGGTGTGCCGCCATTCTATCAGGCGGCGCAGCGCTACTGAGCTGAGGTGGGGATGAGACGAATCTCGACGGGCATTCCGACCATTAGATGAGCGCTCATAGCCGACCACCGTCAGGTTTAGTGGGTATTCTCCGTTTTAGGAGTCCCACATAACCCAGGTGTCTCGTAGCTAGGGCCCTGGTGTATGCAACGTACTTATTGATTTGATTTAGAAATAAATGTACCTAGATGGTTCTCATACTTAGATGTAATTAGATTCTCCATGGATACTTTTCTCAGGTGATTAACGCAAAGATTTACGATTGTCTATGGTGTGTACCAACCCATGGTGGTTCGTTACAGCCATAAAGTAAACAAGCCAGCCAACGTTTACATCTGTTGCCACTTTCGTCTACAAGTTATTTTGTCTGTTTGCCGCTATCGTTATCGAAAGGAAATGTTTATACTGAGTCAATTTGGACGATGCAAGAGATGCTGGCTGTATACAGTCGGCCACGCATCATCTGTCGAATTTATCCAACTTATCATTTGGTAGTGACTCCTGTCTTCTGTACCAAGGGATCAAACCTCGTGGGTTTGATCCCTACCCGAACACGAATGTTTCGTGTGATGAACTAATGTTCATCTAATGTTCTAATAAACAATAATTTGTTTATTCGGTGTCTGGGTTTATACTTGTATTTAAATACGAGTATATTATTATATTTGTGGTTATTAGTTTTTTATGGCCTTTATTTGATTATTACAAGATTCTGCTATTTGATACGGAAACTTGGGGTAGTAATAAGTATTTGCCTGCCTAACTGCCGACCACCAGCACGTGATTGAAAACTGACTAGTAAGTAATTTGGTTAGTTACGTAGTAACTATTTATTAATCTGTGCCGTTGCCGACATAGGCTTCTCTTTCGCTATCCACTATTTGCCTCATGTGTAGCTGTGTGTACACAACCAGTTGACTTACACGTTTGGTTCCAATCGAAATGCAGCAAGATTAAATAATGGTTTCTCCGTATACGAGTATGATGAATCTTCTACAGAATTGTAATATTTTTGAATATTCATGCTCATCTTTATTGTTTAAGCCAGTGTTTTAAAAGCTTTGAATTTTTATTTTATTTACTTCTTGTCTGTGTATGAATAAGTTATTAACTTTCTTATTTTTATAATTCGATTAATTATAACATCCTTGACTCACAGATTTAATTTGAATCGAAATTAATCGTAAAGCAATTTATAACATCGACTCGTCGTTTGAACAGCAAGCCAGTGTAATTTTAGGGAAAGTTGTGGATATCGATAAAAATATATATTTACACCTGATAAGGGTTATCCAAACAAACATTAGCACATTAGCACAAAAAATAGGTTTGTAACCGTTAAATATAGTCCGTTAACGACAAATATTGAAATGACGTGAATCGATCGCGTTCGCCTAACAAAAATACAAATATTAGCTTCCATAAATAAATATGAATATCTTTGCATAGGATATTTTACTTAATAAATATTATAGCCATGATGTCATGACGGATTCTATCAGAGAGAGCTTTGCCCTCCCACATAATGATTATGTGAAGTAAATCATATAAGGTTGGTCTCAATATCAGTAGCATTTACACTGTAATTATTACCTACTTTTTTATCATCTTGTATGGAGTTAGTGTATTTTAGTAACTAAAAATAAATAGTCAAGGAATTTCGGTTGAACGTCAGTCGTTTCCTGTTATTTATTTAACGAAATTACAGAAGTAACTAATTATAAATATCAAGCCGGTGTTAATAAAGGAACCTATTACTTCATTTTAATTGCATACAATTGGCAAAACATACAATTAATTACACGAGCTGTTTGCTGTTGATTGATTTACCCGGTTGACTAGTGTGAAAAATCAATGAAGAATACTAGTAGGTATCAACAGTTCGAACGATGCATCCTTTATTTATACTATACTTTATACCTACTGATCTTGGAACGATCGTGTCTCTTATCCGTGCTGTGACGGATCATCATCATCTTATCGGCCTATCGCAGTCCACTGCTGGACATAGGCCTTTCCAGTTGTACGCCACTAGTAGTACTAGTAGACTTAACTCATAAAGCGTAGCGACTCTGGGTAGGCGGGTTCGCGATCGGACAGCTGTGACCACTCCACCCCATCTCCTCCTGTCTAGGTGACATAAGAGTCGATTAAGGCACTTCTTGGTATTACAACTTCTTAGCCGTTGGTATAACGTGCTAGCGACCATCGTACCCTCGACCAAACTCGGCGAAACATCCGTGAAATGACTTCGGTCGCGTTTCGGGATCAGTTGGTTCTTATCCAAAGCTATGTTACACGCTAGCATGGCGGAGAGAACGGAGAAGTAACAACTGATTTGGATGTTTGTCCGTTGCTGCAGCGACTTAGTTAGGTGGTTTGGGAGGCTAAGCCACTATGCTGTGCTAATAATATGTAGCTAGTAAAAAGGAGTACATATTTAAGCCAATTCGTTCCAAAAACGCTTTGGAAATGCGCTAATTTCGTACAAAATATTAACAAAGATTGTTTATTTCATGAAAAATAAATCGAATATCTCAGATCACGAATCGATCTAACACTTTTTATGGCCATACTTTCTCCCCTTTCAAAATGCTGATAATAGCTTGTGCCGTACCCTCATCATTCGCAATTTGAAAGCTCAATGGCTTTCACTATCATTATTTGGTGTTGAACATTATTTTCGTATTAAAGGTCATTTTTGACATTCAAGTTCATCATTTTTCATTCATTGCATCCCACTAAGTAAACCTCTTACACCTATTAGACATTGTTTTAAGAACTGCGCAATACAATCTTATATTGTCTCGAACTTAACTACATACATAGGTGGTTAAGTTTTAACCGGTGAATACAAACTTCGTACATTGTTTGTATAAAGTGAAGATGAAACGGCAAAAGAGTTTTAAACCGCATTCTTATTTTATATCTAACTAATTATTATTCTAATAAGTCCTCACAGGACAGGCATAGCCTGGTCCTTGAACGTAAACCGTGTTTATTGGTAATAAACAAATAATAATAATTATTATTTTAATAAGTCATGTATTGATTGGTATAAAAAGTATGTATAATGTACATATTATAACATGTTTTTTACAGCCACTACAAACTTTATTTAATGAAATACCTTAAAACAAACCTAAATACACTCAAATTATTTAAACGCCCACGAACCTACTTAATTCATCACATCACTTAATCTTCTTATAACTTTTATTAAAAAATACCAGTTACACATCCGCTCTAAATCTTAAAATACATAACACTTAAATATACACACTATGTAACTTAATTTAATATAGTCTTCGTTTATGTTTGAGTAATAATTAACCTACATGTTCAGAAGTTCCATACGTTATTCTTAACGGTCACAGCAATTACCAGTTTTTCTTTAAATTTAAAACCTTCGCTTTATGCTTCCACTATGCTATTAACACAATTTTTGAGAGAAGCCTTTGTTTTGTAACTACGTCGTGACTGCTTACTGTGAAGGATAAGCATTCAAAATCATCAAACTGATTTAAGTAGCCACATCACCATTGTTCTTATAGTAAGTAGACAACATTTTTTGTAACTGCTGTTACGAATGGTAAAGGCATTTAAAAACGGACGTCCCATTTACATATCTGTTAAATTATAGAATACCTATTGGAAGCAGTGTTGTTTCCTGATCGCTACGATTTGTTCTTTTTTAAACGTGGTTTCAAGACAGCCATGCCGCTGCCTACAGTGAGAAAAGACAGCTCTTTCCTCACTGTTCCGATCATACACGCTGCTTTATCTGTCACCAAGCAATAAAAAAGCGAGCTAATATTTTAAGACTGTTTGGTTGAAAGTAAAATAAATTACCAAAAGCTTCAAACATAGAATAGAATAGAATAGAATATATTTATTGCACCATGTTTATAGATAGTTCACATACAAAGTACATGAAATTCCCATTCATCTCATTTAAGTTAGTAAACGAAATTCGGAACTTTCAGACCTAAATACACAACTGACAAGTTAAGTGCATCGTAAATATGTACTCGAATATTTATCCAGAATGCGTATTTGCGGGAGTTTATGCCTAAGTCAAGGCAAAGATAAAATTTGATATCGTGTATAATAAGTTTCCATTTAATTAAGCGTTAAAGTAACATAATTAGGAGATCCTGTCGTGTCTTTTGCCCATGTAATCGAATACCTTTATTTACAAGCTGCTAAGATTGGGGGTTATAGATTGACTATAGGACAAAAACAGGTGTTTGGGCGGGAGCGATGACATCATGCCTCCAACGGATGCATGACTCATATGCGAACCACGTTAGTCCACTGAACCTAAGATTAATGCATCTAGATCCATCAATGAAATGCACGCACTAACAAAAAATGTAGCTACCTATAAGTATTTTATGAAAAAAGTAAGAAATAAAGTAGATCAAGAAAAGTTATTTTTATTTCATTTCAATTAGTGACGTCACGCTTTTACAAAATAAATTAAATAATATGTAATTTTGTTTTGACAGCTACCTAAAAGTATACCAATTGACTTTACAGTACACATCGCTATCGCATTTGAAAGTAATCTGATTATAACCTCATGTCTAGTTTAATGATTATAATTTGCGCGGCATTTGAGTCTTCGCGTTACATGATGGCAAACGTTGCTACTTTGATAGAAGAAACGAATGCCCGTTTGACTTAATCACTAATTTGTACAGCACAAAAATCTCATCCAAAGACTCTGGACCGGTTTTATAACTATCAGTTATAGTTTACTGTTTCAGGTCAGTGAAATTTAATCTCTAAATTAGTATGTTTCTGTTGATGTTGGTATGAGTCATACAAGTAAGCTCGAAGATTGGTATCTCCCGTGGGAAACGGAGGGCAATGATTAAACTATAGGGGCGTGAGTAACGCAGCAAATGGGTGTGCCGTATCGGAGGAATTGTTCAATTAAAAAGTTACAGTCATTTATTGTTTAATTGTTGGTACAAAAAGCGCTTAAAATGCTTTAATGCTGTTTTTAAGCACAATAAAAACTAGTATTGAAGAGTCTACGAAAGGTTTTAAGAGCTTAACAATAACAATCAAACATATCCTTATAAGGAATCATTCTTTCTACCTCTTTCTAAAGACTTTCCTGTACACAGAATAAAAACTTTTTGAGTATTTAGACATACACCGTTTTCATTTGGCGTAACATATTCCTTAATGAAATGACCTAAAACAATGTGAGTTATGCTTGCTTGTTCCCATTCATGACTATAATACGCCTGTCAAAGTACCATTATTTGCTCTTCACCAATATTGTCTCGTGCTTTTTTGCTTCTTTGTCCGTCCTTTCGTCATGCTACGACTTTGAGGTCAAAAGGCCCCTGAATAGAACCATCTGACAATACCACTTCTATACCAAATTTCATTTTTTATATTTGAAGATGACAAAAATAGTTTTCGTACTTATTCATTCTTACACCTTGTGTAACAAACACCAATTAAATAAACCTCATGAGGTGTACAAAACGAGTAGTAATTGTTATAGTACCACGAATCGAAAAAACTTTGCTACAAAAAGTCTCACACGAAATTGAACCTGCGGTTAACAACTCGAGCAGATCGTTTTGTGAGTCATTGAAGGTAATGTAAAAATAGCCTTGAGAGTGTACAGGAGAAGCAATGAATCTGAGCTAAGTAGTTACGCAGTCATTATCCATCGGGCCGAATTAGGAGGCATATTAGTTCCATTAATGTTTGCACAATGCAAAATTGAGGACATAAAAGAGTTTTAAAACGTCCATGACTTTTAATTATTCTCATTGTTGTGTAACTAAGCGAGCCTTGTTGGGCATGAGCAGTCTTGTTTGCGGAGATAGATCGTGGGAGTGATTCTTCTCTTGACGCTTGACTGATGTTACCGATTACAAATAAATTAATGACTCTACCGTGAAGCAATCCAGTCTAAGAAGCAAATACAATACGAGTCGTTTGTGTAATTGGGAAGTTGAGATGGTTAATGACTTAAATTGATAAATACAAGTGTATTACTTAATACAAAAAGCGTCTGACAACACAACGGGCAGTTCACACGTTCGATTAAAGCATATTAAGATAAGAATCGCATAAAACTACTAGATGGTTTTTATTTGTGCTCGAATCGAATATCAATGAATGTCTTTCATCCACCTCGCCCACTGCCACGGTTGAATCGATCACCGGATTTGATAGGCGAGAAATTTTATAGGCAGCCGAAACCGATTGACCTCGCCTCCGCTTATTAAAAGACCAAATTTCGGGCTCATCGCTCTTCCGGATGGGCGACGCCTACAAATCATTGGTATCGCCGAGCCGATAATAGTTATAGCGCAGTTTTGATCTTAGAAATTCCAAGTGATTAACATAAATAGGCCCGGTCTGGCGACCGCGGCTCGATTGAGACAACCAACGGTTTGTTTGAGCTCCATTGGTGCATGTCCGCTGACACCGCGATCAGTTACACTAGTAGGTATCTATTTACAAACTAGAATTTCGCCTCGAGCTAGTTTTTTCTCTTTCTAGATTCTTGGGATCTTTTTCTGGTTTATTTCTAGTAGATCTGATACGACGTCGGTACAGCTTT
Source organism: Conogethes punctiferalis (assembly GCA_031163375.1). Taxonomy (NCBI): domain Eukaryota; kingdom Metazoa; phylum Arthropoda; class Insecta; order Lepidoptera; family Crambidae; genus Conogethes; species Conogethes punctiferalis. Next base: position 5,524,209 of record CM062086.1, read on the forward strand.
ATGCATTTAATAATGTAGTATCATCACGATCTCTTTTGTCAAATTCGTAATAAGTTCATGCATTGCATGTGTAATGGGTTCAATCATAAGATATTTTGTCTAAACCAACACTGAACATTAAAATTCGCATCAGTGATTAACCATTCATTCAACATTCCGTGCATAAACAATTTGTGGCTGCACTTGACCTTGCTGTTACATCATTTGCCCAAAGTTTGGCGTCGTTATGTTGTAATCATGCTAATGATTTGTTGACTGATTTTTCTATAGATCAAGTGCAAATAAAAGGAATCTCTAAATTGCCTTGAGTAGTTTCAATGCCCATTAGTAGGTACATTTATTCAGAGATATAGATCAGGCGGTACAAATTGCATCGATGGAACAATGAGAGAAGCTGATATATTAAAGTCAAAGACTTTCCAATTGACCTTTCCGAGCTGGCAAAGGTGTGTGGATATAGTCCAAGGCCAGCCACCGGTGGCGGATTCGAGATCCGGCGGTCACGAACTCGATCGAGCTTACCTAGGACCCTGTATTATCTAAAACAGTCTACAATCCGCCTCGATAATGCTTTTGATAAGAATTGGATTCGGCACCAACAGTAGTGCTTGTATTATTGAACACGGATTTCAATGAAGGCTAATCAAGTTGATATTTAGACGGAAGTAGCTATCACGCAACACCTACTTTTTGTACAAAGTAATACCTCAGTGTTTATATATCTATAATATGTGAGCTGTTATATAATGTAACAATATTGAAATAGTCGTTACATGACGAGACAGTATACTATACATACATACGTCGTGGAACTTCATTAAACCCATAATGAACGTAATGATTACGTATGTTCAAATGTCAATGTACCCGTATTTTGAACCGAGACGAATTGTGATTCAATTGGTTTTATGATTTGTTTCCGTTAAATAATTCGGTTAATTTAGAAGACATGTTTTGCACGATTTCTTTCGCCAGTTATTCTGGTTCTCATGGCCATAAAAGCTTTTAAAATACCTAACGCGAACGTATCGTTAGTACCCGTATTCAATTTATAAATGTGTTGTCTTTTCCCATTCATGATTCTTATTTATGTAAGGTAATAAAAATCCCGTTCGTGTTTTTGTCTCTTTTCCAAATCAATTCATATGTTTACAGATTTGTTAGAACAAATCGCGGACAATTCTCTTTCTTTATCCAGTTTTCATCTTACGGAGCATTTTGAAAGGATTGCAGTCGGTAATAGCCTTGTGATTTCGCTCCCTGGCCCTTGATCTCTGCGTTGCTCATAATTTGGCATCAAATGACAGAATTCCTCGGCTGCCGAGTCGCTGCCTCCATTCATATCAGCACGGTCACGATCGGGCGAGATCGCCTGGGCCGTTCACCGTGACTAATGAACTTTTTATGAATTCCCAGCTTTGGAATGGTATCGTCTAACTGATGTTAAATAAATCTGATTGCATTAACGAGAAATAAACGGACCGATTTAGCGAAAAATTGTTTATTATAAAGATCTTTTTATCGCCAAGGTTGTTTTCGATGTAAAATTATCTAGTTATCGCATAGTAACTTCATATTTACGTGTCAGTCACACTTCATAAATCTCTTCATATACATACATAGTTGGCACAAACTCCAAATGCATACTACCTAGATAGCTTCAAATTTATGAAAGGAAAACATTTTAGTAACCGATTATAGAATAATTAGCATTGAAATCCAATTTCACGCTTTCAAACATGATCTCTCCCCTTTTTGAGGAACTGTCGTGTTTGCAGAGATATCTACTTAATAGGTGTACCTACACGTATATGTACGAGTAAATACGTATCTGAAAGCAGTTGTGCGACCCAGAAACCAATGCTGAAGTGCATGCGGACATGAATGTTCACAGTGTCTCACTGTCCGAGTTGACTCCCATTAACAATATTGATGCTTGAACGGTTATTTGGGCCACCTATAGTTAAGTAGTAGTAGGTGAATTTTGCGGCTTCAGATATTTTAGTTTGTTATAATAGTTCTAATTTACATTCATTTGAAATCATGCCTGAATTTCATTATCTTTCCATTTTTATGTAGTTATAAATTAGCTGTCTATCTATGGTTATATAATAAATTCACTTCTATTCTGAAAATAATTTTTACAAGATTCAAAATCTACCTCAATATTTGCGATTACAAGCTACACAAATTCAATAAATCTAAACTCCGTGACCACTTAAAATCTGAAAGAAAACATACTAGTAGGTTACTAAAGAAACGTTGAAGCTGCACGAGCTTAAATCAAGTAGAGCCGGAACAACGCTAGTGGGGCTACAAATGAACGTGGCCGGGTAAAAAAGGGCTCCTAACGGTCAATTAACATAGATACAGGGCTGCAACAGGTTAGTGGTATGCAAATCACTCGGCCGGTGGTCCCGATGCGCGGCGAGATATCTGCACATTGTCTCACTCTGATCTTAGGCTTATTCATTTGCTCGATGACTAATGCGGGTTGTGTGCCGAATGATATGTGCGACCTTTGTTATCGGCTGGAAATGGAATGCTTTTACAGGCGAGCGTTGAACGTTCAATTCAATGCGCGTTTTGTCTTTGCAACTTTGTAATTGTAGTTTTTGTTCCATTACTAAAGCTAGAATGCGTGCGTTAATCAGCTCTACATTGTCAATAACCTCATGCAATGTAGATGCAGAAAGAGGGGTATTAACAGTTTATCGTGTATGTTGATTTAGCTTGTTTTGTTTACTTTGTTAACTATCTGTAATTTAAATAAAAATTAAGCAAACACTACTTGTCTTGCAATGTCCAAAACATTGTTTATACTATTCAAGTGCTTAACTTAATATAAATAAATAATAAATAAATAACCCAAGACATGCCACGCTGGGCCACACAGCGCCACCGAGCCCCAAACTAAGCCGAAGCTTGTACTATGGGTACTAGACAACTGATAAACTTACTTATATACTTTTTTTTTTGTAAATAAATACATATTATACATAGAAAACACCCAGACCAATACAAACAGACATGTTCATGAACACAAATGTTTGTACTGGGCGGGAATCGAACCCACGACCCTTGGCTCAGAGGGCAGAGGTCACTACCAAATGAGCCACCGAGCCTGTCCTGAATATGAGGATGAATTTTGGCCTTCTCTATCAACTGTTACCGTTACCATTTGACAGCTGCCTAAGACGTGGCTTAGAGCAGCATCTAATCGAATAAGCTGATTATTGGTGGCATAATGGTATTTGTCCCAATGTTTTGTTCCAGTGTGGCCGGCCGGCGCGTATGTTGCTAATGTTTTTTAAACTGGAAGAGATTTAACGCCACATTATGCGTGTGCAAGGTTGAGTGTCGGCTGTCGCGTCGATGAATGCGTAGTAATGTGTGCGGCGCGGATTACTCACGGCTGTCCGAGAGCCGCGGTTGATAGCGCTGCTTAGATTGCATCGCCTACGCCTCCCAGATTAAGTACCAATGCGCTGACAACTCTATTTGTGACTTCTCCGCATGGATGAGTTTTAGATTAGCTGTCATCGGTTGCGTAAACAACTCTTATCTCGATGTTTCTGTTGACGTCTCTCTCCAATCAATTAAATTCATTAAATTCCACTACTGCAACTTTTCTCAAAGTGCATCATGATCGATTTATGACGTTAATATCATAAACTTTAATAGCCTCAAATTCTAAACGATCTATTAACATTCTATATTGTCGCTATGGATGTCCCAAATTGTGCTAATATAAGCTTTTTACCAAAACCATCATCGTTAACCGTAGAGAATTTTATATCGCTCGGTATGATTTTCTATTTGCCATTCTAAGATTGCCATTAACAAAAATTTTAATACGTTCGAACTCACTCTCACTTTCTCTAGCGTAGGCTTCTGATTAAAATTCTGGTCGCAGTTTCGTTATATTGTGATTCTGTGCTACAATACCAATCAAGCCTTTAATACGTGTAGACATTTCAATACTCCATACAATTCGTATGAAACAAGACGTGATTCGTTAAAATCAATTAAAATTTATGTCACAAAGAGACTCACTTTTTACACATGCACATCAGACCTCCGTAACGAAGTCACTTCACGACTCCGGCGCATGTTTCTATAAACGTGTATTGTTTTACACTGCTTTATTGCTACCTTAGTCGTTTAAATATAATGGGTACCTAAATTTTAATTCTTTATTGTTTTTGGTAAACTGTTTCAACCGCTTCCTGGTGGTCGTAATAATAATGTGGTAGTTACAATAAAATCGCGTGAATTTACGTCGTTTCCTTATACGTTTGTCTATGTAGTAATACATAGCGTTCTTTAATACATAGGTGCTAACTCATGATTTTGCTACGTTCTTCCAAAGGTTTTCAGTAGCAATGATTTGCGTCTATTTGCGTATTGTTAAATTTATGTGATAAGATTTTGTACCTATATTTGTATCTTACGAAATACTGTGCGTCTTTATTTCTATTCTATTCTATATGACTTAAAAAACATCATGCTAAAATAACACGTTTCAAAAATAATTCTTCAAATATTAACATGATGAAGTGTATTGTGCGTTTTTTTATTGTCCTCGATTCTTCTTTAGATAAAATTAAAACTTCGTTAATGTGCCCACCCAACATACACCTACTAATTGCCGTGTTATTGAAATTAGTCAGTCTTATTATTGCTTGTTTTCTACTAAGCAAGCTTGCGTGACGAGGTGTAGACTCCATTGTTCGGTCCTATTGTGTAAGGATTGTTTTTAATTAAATGCAACCATTAAGCATTGTTTGTGGATGCGTAGAGTAAAATAAACCAACAATCAGAGCGAGAATTATTATTTTCATCTATAATTTTATTGCTTGCTTTTCAAATGGACAATTAAAGGAAAATAGGTTTAGTTTTGTAGAATAGTACCTACATGTGAAAAACAAGCGTGTTTAAATTTTTCCTTCTTATACTCTTACTTTAATCATTAAAATAAAGCCTTACAACTTATGTAAGGCTTTCTACAATACTTCTCATCTTCATTATTGGCTTCTCTTTTAATTGATATCATGATAATGGTTAGTTAATTAATAAAAAATCTTATGAGCCGTTGGCTATTAATAACCTTTACTTTGTATACCAGAGGCATCTTCTTAATTGCATAAACAGAAAATATCCTTTGACTAACATGTTATACTGGTACATGTATATGTGTTTGCATAATGATATGGTATGTGAGGAACTGAGCAGGTAGATAGATTCCACACCAATACATTTATTAGTACTAAGCAAAGTTGTTATATAATTTAGGCGGCATTATGTAAGGCGTTATTATTATAAGCGAACTCTTTCTGAGGGTGAGGTAGTGTAGTAACGATAGGCCCCTTTTCTGATAACATGCAACAATATTGTTAACATTCCTCTGTAGTTCGTATCTTTTAGGAAACCAGTGGCCGTTTTGCAAATTCAGGTCGAATTGCTACCAATATTTAAGAAAAATATTGTTGTGTTCTAAATTGTAGTCACCGCTTTCCGCTTAATTCGTCTTCTACTCCCAGCAGTCCCACAAGACGATCGAGATGATGGTTATCAGACGCCCACTTTGCCAACAATACGTGGTGTACCTCGAACGTTGTGCAAAACGCTCGCTCGAGGCGCACGCGCCGTCATTAGGGCTACCAGTGCCGAAGTTTTAGAAGCAATGCAAAGAAGGAAATTAAAATACTAGGTGTTTACAACAAGTGATTGAGACGCCCCTTTCTGATTCGTCGCGACGCCCCTGCATATCGGGTGTCCTGAGCTGTCGCCCAACCACGTCCTTTTTTTCGTCGGGAATACCTTTACGCAGACACCAGGGCCCTGGATACGGGACACCTGGGTTATATGGGGCTCACTCCTATTTAGCAGAGAATACCCATTAAACCCACCGATACTGGTTCGCTACGAGCACTCTGTCTGAGGGTGGTCGGCTTCGACGCAAGCCCCAACCACGCCTTAACCTAACGCCACTACTGCCAAAAGCTGAATAATGGTCCTTAACAACAGTTAACTATAACTTGATAATCGTATTAATCTGAGTTACCTTACGTACCGTATTGACACTTGAATAGCATTGAGTATTAATTGTAACTGATCAGTTATCGAGATTAGCATAAGTTTGCGCTGAATTCTGATATTACTGATTCACGCAAACCCTGGTCATCGTCCTTTAAATGTAAAAGCCGTATTGTACGTTGGATAGGTTTCGCCTAAAGAATGCCCCTTTGCATTTTAGATGGATTATGAAGAGCCTTCAATAAAATTAAGATTTGCAACTATACATCAAAAGCTTATCGTCTTAAAGTCAAGTTCAGAAAAATTTGATGGCCAGGCCTTCATTCTATTAAGTTTTTAATAATAATAATTTTACAAAAAGAGTTATGCTAAAGTTTTAAGATAGCAACGGACCCCAAACTAGGGCTCGATTCCTCCACCGATCCATATACGAGTAAAACGAACATAAAAATAAAAATGAAAAAGATGTAAAATTATAAGAGCAATTACTTGAGTATGAATTAGGCCGAAACACAGATTACCCCCAATAGATACCGCATGTTCGGCATTTTGCTTTGAGTTTCGCGAGTCAATTTCAGGTGGTATGGAAGGGTGTGCGGGGGACGTAACTCATTTCTCAAGTGATGTACATTTGTATTGTGCAATGTCGATAATTTTATCGAAAAATTACCAATCAGGTATATTAGACTAGATTATGTCTGTATCACCTTTTCAGTATTTTGTGCAATACTGGATATTTATCTATGTATGTATATAAATATATGTTTATATATGTCACCGGAAAATAGCAAGAATCGTAAGTTGATCAATTTCCTAGGTAGTTGATTATCTTTCGGAATATAACAAACGGTAGTGGAAATGTATTATTTAACGCAATGGATTTCAGTTAGTTAATCAACTTACGGTAGCCTGACAGTCATTTAATAATTTACGATTTTGACACAAGTAAAATCGTCCTCAAATGGGCCAATCGTTGCTCAATGTACTATTTAACGGTGCACTATTACCCGTAACTTAATACACTGTTCCCTGATTGGTTGCCGGGATAACGCCACGTGAGCCATTGAACCAATCAACGTTCACCTCACCTTCGTCGGATGATTTTACGGCAAGATCCCGTAAAATGATCAATTTACTAAAATACATACGTTAAATAATACATTTCAACTGCCGTTTTGACATTATAAGTATATTCAAATGAGTATAGTTACAAAATTTGGTTAGGTGAAGTAATCACAGCAGTTTTCATTTACTCGTCTTCTATCCTTCATACATTGAAAACTATCCTATGTAAATGTCTCTAACAGCAGGGTGCGGCATTTGTCCATTTTAATGTTCTCTCAGGACACTTTGGAAATCTAAAGTAGAAACACTAAAATTTTTCTCATCTTGCATTATCGATATACTTGAAAGTAATACATTGTAACACTATTGTCAAACGTGTCTATGCTAGAAAGGGATAAAAATAGTGAAATTGGTAATGAAAGAAAGGGATCATGAAAAAAGACATCAACGCGAGCTAACATCTGTCAAATATTTTCCATCGTAACTTGAGCTCCGGCGCCAAGGAGTTCAATACTAAGATTCATACGTTTATGTTCTACAAACTATTAAAAAAGTGTCTCCGATACACACGGGTCTGACTTCTGGTCAGTACTGACCGTGGTACTGACGCACTTTAAGCGCATGCGTATTTCGCGCCTGCATTGCATTGATGTATTACCTCTGGCGCGATATCTTAAGTGCGGTATCTATTGGAGATATCTGTGGGCCGAAACGACAAATTCAGAACTACTGTATGCAATACAAATTTTGACGTCACACTTTTACGGTTGATGATATTATTTAATGTCTTATCAAGCTTGTGCCTGCAAGTACCTTCGCGTGGCATTCATGATAATTATGATTATTTTATTATGCAATCACGACAACATCACAATTTCTACATGGAATGTTCTAGATTTGATTTACGATGATGCCGCCCACAACCTATTTTAACGGTTAGCAAAGAAAACAATTAATCCTCCCTGGAAGAGCATCAATTAGGGGTTAACATAATACATAATTCTTTACATTAATATGTATAATGTAAAGAATTATGTACTTATCTACAGGGCATAAAGAATTTACGCTCGAAATGAGCCGCCCGTCCGGCGAAGGACCTCTACCCCATAGAAAACCGCAGATAAATGACCTCCGGTCGTGTTTCTGCCTTTGAGTAGGGTTCCCGAAGCTCATGGGGTGAGCGCTGCATCGGCAGCCTGGGCATAGACTTGGGACGGCATAGCGGTGGCAACTGACAGGTGACTGATCGGTTACTTGCCCGTTGTCGCAGCGACTTGGGCTCCTGTATAGCTTTCCATCAGGCGTAGGGAACTCATTAACTGTGCTTCTATAAAAAGTGAATTGATACTTCTATAAAATGAAAATGAATGCGAGGCTTCCATTGTGTTCAAGGCGAACTTAGAAGCCCTCGAAGACCGACGCCCCTAACAGTGATTGATACTGATTGCCGTTCAGATGATGGCTGATCTTTCGTCATTAGCTAACATTGTAGCGGGTTGGGCAATGAATCCTTGCAACCGTTATCTCGACTTATCTCAGCACTGATGAACGTTACAGAAGAATCATCATGGAAATTATGCAAGCTGCTGTAAATATCTTCGGGGTTAAAGTGGTGATTAGGTTAACAAAGAAGAGACTGCGAAATCTGTATTTCTTTTGATTGGATAAAGCGACCATTGAACGAGCATAGCCGGGTCTAATATGCAAAAGGTTTTTTGGTTGGATGATATTTGTTAATCTTTCACGCGAAATCTACCTACTAAACGAATTTGAATGAAACGTAACAGTCACACACGTCTCACACATGAAATTAACACATAGGCTACAATGTGTAAGAATATTATCATTTCACATATTACCGATACGAATTAGCGAGCAAAGCCAAAAATAAATATATACCTGAAGGGTATAATTTTCCGTACAAAACATTAATTTGCAACTACAGAGCATTGAGTTAAGATTGAATAATAATTATTCTACTTTTTTTCTTTATTAACCTTTTGCTACTCTCCTCCAAGCTTTTTCGCAGTTCTCTAAGCAGAGAGATAGCCCATTAAAAAAATCCGTAATGGCCTTTGAAAAACCGAACTGAATCATTTCTTCACACACATACGAGGTAGTTAACTCGATACTAATCAAACGATGATTAAACTGTATGTATATGCAAATGCACACTTGAGAATGTTGTCGGCGCATTGACAGGAGTAGTCGAGCATGCAACAGTGTCATAATTGGCCCGTCCAAGCAAACATAACACTGCATTCCCATTTCAGTTGCATTAATATTCATACCTTCACACTTGTATGAAGTCAGGTAGTATTAACTACTGTGTAAATATTTTTCTGAAAGTGTTGATCAATTGAGAATCGTGGAGGCGTAATTCATGTTCGTTCTGTACTAGAGGGAGGTAGTTTGAATATTGTATTAGGCACTTATTACATGTATTATATTACTATATTATGGCAGTGGCAACTGACAGGTTTGGTTACCTGCCCGTTGTCGCAGCGTCTTGGGCTTCTCTCTCGCGGTTTTTATCAGGCGTAGAGTGGCCATTGTGCCTTGCTACTATAAAAAACAATTACGTTCAGGGCCTGTACGTAATAAGTGCCTAATATTATTATTATTACCTGTGTAATATAAATTGTACACTAGTAAGTATGAAATATTATAACGATATCTTTTTATTTCTTCCACATCTATCAGAAGACATAATTGAGTATACAATAAAGATAAATGTATTATTGTGAGAAACTTACAAAATAGTATCTTGATCGTTCACCTTGCTCAATAGACCTTTCCCAAATTGCTCAATAATACGGGTATCGTATTGTTCAACACTTACTTCAGGTATGTACCTACCTAGAGTATTTTATATCAATTAGGTTTTGTCTCACTGTGGTCTCCTGGTAATTTTATGACTTACTTAACTTTCCCCCGTTGACTTATCAAAAAGGAATCGTGTCATATTTGATAACGATCTACTTAACATCAAGTATCTTTTCAAATCTGGCAATAAAGCAATGATGTATTGCGAAAGAGATCTTTATTCAATTATGCCACTTATAACCCTTGTAGCAATAATCTTATTAAGTAAGACTTGGTAGTAACGCGATGTGGATGGCTGATAGTTATTGAAACATCGTCGTTTGCTTTAGCTAGAAAGTTTGATATTTATTATGAATGCTTATGAAGCTTTCAGACTTAATTTTTGCAACCTAACCTTTATTAATTGTTAAGATACGTAAAAACTGATCGTTAGTTTTCTGCCATCGGTCATTTGCGTTCTCCTACTGTGCCCTTTTTTTTAATTAAAATTCATTCGTTAACCATCCATTGGCAAAAAAACAAATGAATTCGAAATTTAAACTATTCGTCTATTTACCCATCTGTTTTTACATGTACCCATTCATTTGCAGAAAACAAATGAATTTCCAGTTCGAATTTCGAATTTAGATCTTCCAGTCCATGTTATGGGCATCGTGAGGTAGTTTAATCGGATTACCGATGTACCCGTCACGAAGCGCCTCGGTCCACCGCTTCATCGGTGCCAAGGTCCACTATTTCACTAATGTGCACTATTCATAACAAAGACGTGTAGTATAGCTCGTTGCGTGCATATTCAGAAAACATCTCACTGTTTCTAATAGACGGTAATTGGATCGATTGTATGACCGGTGATGTATGGAGCTTAAGATGTTAAGTATGTTTCAACACGACTGGTTTTTATGATAGAGTGTTTCTTAAAATGTTTGTCCCGTTCATTACATGATGCACGTATAGCTATTGTTTCTTTGATTGTGTGTCTAAGTTTGGATAGTCTGTGTTAATAGTTAGTGCCATACAAATTGTTCTTATTTGTCTTTAAAGCTTCATAAACCTTTCAACGCTAGTAACACGATAGGGAGTAGGCTAGGATTATGTTTATTACACTTTTATGCATGTAGGTACCTTATTTTGTTTAAATTGCTTATGCTAAACTAAACTTATGAGCATATCTATAAATAAAGTTAAATAAATTAGGTATTTCGGATTGCAATGTTGATTAAAAGTTCAAGAGAAAATTTAATAAGAAGCGTATCTTGGTTTCTGTTGAGTTAAATATAATGATGGGGTACGCTATCATGAATGTATATCGTAAATTGGTTATTACGACATAACTGCATTTCATAAGTGCATCGAGTTTATGGAACTAGAAAATTTAATATAATCTGATATTACTCTACGTAGAAAGACCTCTAAAAGTTAATACTTGCGTACTTACACGTCATCATAATGCTAAATGAAGATATGCAAATGCATTCATAAAGGATTGTGAGTATTCCCCGACGTACCTGCATAATAATTGTTAATCAATCTAACCGTTCAATACATTCTAATATAAGTCTCTGCTCTCAGTCAATCGCCGTAATTACAGAAAAGAAATACAAAAGTACTTTGAAGGTAAATAGAATATGAAAAGGTCATAAATCGAGCATCAATGCGTTCAAAGGCTCGATAAGGCCCCGGGGAACAATTGATCATCAGCTTTCGAATCGCAGCCTACTTGTGTCAGTGCGGCGCGTTTTCGACATTCGACCGAATTTATCGATGGCCACAGTCGATATTGACTATCGGTAAACCTCACGGTAATCGGATGCATCTAGGGCTGTCATGTTTTCAACTAGATCGTGGTTCGTCTATACCTATTTATATATTAGATGTACGAGATGCAAGTCTACGCGATGTTGACCGCACAGAGTAAAGTGTAAGCGGTTGCAGCTCATTTGGCCTCTTTCAAATATTTTAGTTTAAAATTAGGACGTTTAAGTACAAAGAATGCATTTACTACTATGTTTCTTCTATGTTATTGTGGAGAACAGATGGTAATCGTTTTATTGTAATAATAATGACCGAACGCATTCAAGATCATGGTCGCAACCTAAGAGCTTCGAGTAGAAAGCTCTCTTCTAGAAAGACCTCAAAAAGTTCCAACCACGATTACCCTAGGTGATAAGAAATACATGTTAATAACATCATAAATAAATATTGAATGATCATAGATAAATAAAATGATTAAGTAACTATGCAGCACACTATGTAATCTACACTTTTATTTCTGCTTAGCCCAACAGTTGACTGGTTAGGATGGCGTATGTGGCATTAAGTCCACCCTCTGTACACTGTTCTTACTGTGTCGTATAGTGCCTAAGCCATATATTTGGCCTATGATACAAGCCACCACTATTTAACCAGTTTAGAACAATTTTCCACCAAGGTCATGTTACATCGGGTAATAAAAAACCTCATTGTATAGCCATTGGTCAACAGATGGTAACATCTCCGGCGCTTACGGCCGCGTCACTCCGCGTTGCTTTCTCCAGCCTACAAAAAACCGGACAAGTGCAAGTAATACCCTCCCGACCGAATTTCGGATACATCGGCCATTTCACGGAGTATCCAACAACGCAAGAGATTCGATATTGTGCATAAGAATGTGTACAAAAGATAACCTTTGCTTCAGTCCTATGGATATGTTACCGGAGATATATCAGGCGTTCGAGCAACCATCCAAAAGCGGTTTTGCACTAAGTTACGTCCAATCCGAACCACTGAAAGTATGATCCGTAGTAACCGTAGAACTATTTATAAGGTAATGTACGCACTAGGTACTGTAAAGTGAATTTCAGAATCAGATCGGATATAACACAAAACCGCTATAAGTACATTTCTGTGCTGTACTATTATCGCTAGCTTCCCGATTTTTAAATGGAGCAATTTCTTGGAAAAGCCCAATCAACAGAAATCTGTCCACCTTATGTGTACCTACTGTTCCAAAACGACAGTCGGTTATTTTAGGATGGTTTTTGTCCAATGACCTTTAGTGGGGTGGTTTTTATATCCTATCCCGTAGAGTCAACCGAAATAGTTCTTCGAAATAATAGACTCCCTTTTTCCTTGTATCTTTTCATGAAACCATCTAGGTATTGTCGTCAAAAGATTACATAGAGATGGACTAGCTGTGCCCGCGACTTCATCATCATCATCATTAACAGCCTATTGCAGTCCACTGCTGGACATAGGCCTCTCCAGTTATTCGCCACTTAGAGCAAACATCTGGAGGATATACCCATAATCGCCACGCTGGGCAGGCGGGTTGGCGATCGCAGGGCGTAGCTTTTTGCTCCGTTGACGCTGCTGCCCGTCATCGGTCTATGATATTAGCTACGCCTTCTATCGTGATGGTTATACCGCCACCAATCGGTTTGCCAGAGCCTCGTTTGTTGTTCGGCAGGATGCACCACGGGCAGGTGAGGATGGCTTGGAGCGAAAAGGTGATAGGTCGCTCCCTTACATCCCGACTTCGTCCGCGTGGAATAGTTTCTTTGGGTAGGTAGTGATTTTACCTAATTGTTAAAAATTAAGTTTCAAACTTATAGCTTTAAAAGCATTTCACAACCCACGGCAGTGGTAATTATAGGAAACAAAAGAGCAATTTATTGTATTAGATTGAAAAATAGTAGTAGATACCTACGATCTAGTCTCAAAGTTAGTTTCTTTGATCTATGAAAGCCAGATTAAGACTATTTAACTGCTGTGTAGTCTTTCGTTACCTAAATTGACTAGGTAATATAGCTAAGGTATTTCGCGTTTTCTCCAAATGGCTAACAATTATACAAAACTGTTAAATTATAGACGTAATTTCTGAAAGTAGGTATTAAAATAAGTAATCGAATATTCTACAGCCTTCTGTATGTCTTTTTGCCTACTTTTTTATTGGTCGTGGTATCTTTAGCATTGTACCTAGATGTTTCTGTCACTATCTATCTGAATTAAAAACTTTTCCATATTCTCCAATGGTTACTGAAGCAAATTTTGCTTTCGAACGCGGTCATACCACAAACGAAAACGTAAAGTAGGTATTTTTTGCGCGATTACTCTCTCGATGTACACCTGACTTTAGTGCGGAATTTCATGTGAAAGTTATTAACGAAAGTTGAAGGGTACAAACAAATGCTTTCAAGGACGTTGGATATTCAAAATGATTGGAACTGATTACCATAACAGGTACAGATTGGGAGCACTGAGTATTTTTCTTGTGGGTAAATGTAGTGTTATCTTAATCGTTGCAGTGTCGCACGCAGTAGCCAGTTAAAAGGACTATAGCGACTGGAGCGGGCATCTAAGGGATGTGGAACCAAACACAAACAATACAGGGAAACTACACAAACACTATAATTCCAGCCGCGGAATGTAAACTAAGCACAATAACAATACACAAATATCAAAAACCATAGCAAAAAAAAAACAGATCATAAAAACAGTTATAAATATAATACTATGTACAAAACTCTTTACACAATAAACGTATATAAAAGGTTGTTGTACTACTATTATGTTATGAATTACAGGAAGTAAAGACACACGTATCAATAGCACAGGATTTGAAAAGTCTTCTTCAAATTACCGACTATCCCAGTTGTGTTCCCAAGCTTATCTACAACTCGATTTAAACTCTGCATGTCACTTTATTCATCATCATCCTAGCCTTTTTCCCGATTGTCGCAGGGTCGGCTTCCCAAACTGAGAGATTTGGCGAGGGCTAAGCTTTTACACAGAGCGACTGCCATCAGACCTCCGCAACACTTCTCTGCATGTCAGTTTATTCTAACACCATTTAATTATCTTCTATCATATTTATAATATGTACTACAAAAAAAAACAATTCAAATGTGTACTTAGAATCAATTAAGGTCCAATATGAGGGTCAATGTGGCAGTCTCCGCGTGTCGTCACAAAAAAACTCCCCTCAGATTTATTTATAGGAATTTGGAAGCATGCGGAGTATTAACACGAACGAACCTGTATATGTTTACGGGTTCCGTGTATCTGTATTGATACAGTATTTAAAATAATTTCTGCCTTACAAAATTAAATGATTTTCCTATAATAGGTCGCTAATGATATAACTATAACGAGTGATTAAGAAAAATCTTGACTCTTAAATCTTTTTAAATAAGCATCATTTTTTAAATATCATCAATTTTCCACCGGTCTCTACAATTTTATTAATAAACAACGTATATATCTAATTATATCGGATCATTGAAATGGATAATTCAGACCATCAACGGTAATTACGAATTGCAATCTGCCTCTAGAATATATTTGTAGAAACAAATACAATTTTTTACATTTACAGCAAAGAATTGCCCTAATGAAAGTATCATACTTAGGTATATTTTAAAAGTTAAACTTCCTATTATATCAGCTTTCGTAGTTTTTATTATTTTACATCAACCGCTCTGCTTATTTTGCATACAAATATAATCTTATTTATAAAGATACAAGATAAAATAGCACGTAATACCATTTGTTTATTCAGACTTAACAGCTGAACCATTATCCCCTGTGACCTCTAGTGTGTCGAATTGTAGCAGATGCGGTGAGGGTCGCCGCGACACATCTGCCCGGCACGTGTGAGACAAACCAGTTCGCACCCTAAGCTTACTTCACAACTCACTATGATTTTTGCCCCCATTTCACCTTTAGAGAACCATTTCACGGTATTCAATTCGAAGCGAATTAAATTTTCATTTTCGCAATGATTGCTTTTTTAAAGTTGCAACCCTTTTTATTACGTTTATTGTTGCAAAACAATGTATTTTATGTAGTACTAGGAAATAGAGGGTTCAATATAATAATGGAATTAGGTTCGTATAAAATGTTGGTTCTTGTATGTTCATTGTTTAGTCTGCCTTTGAGTTAATATGAAAGGCTATAATAGAATAACAGTTTTAAAATAGGTATTATTTGTAAACTCCAATTGAATATTTTTAAAGGTTTGTTATTGCTACTTCGTTCAGTATGTATGTAGGCACTCTTATTAAATTGCAAAAACGTTTTTCATAATAAAAAAAAATACACCGAAAATTTTTAACTGTTTCTGCAACATTGGTCACGCATTGTATATAAAATAGCTATTAATAAAAATAATTTGGTTACAAATCCTACTTCCTATAAGTATTGTAAATGCGGAAGTGTGTTTGGATGTATGGATGTTTGTTGATCTTTAACGTAAAAACTACTATACGGATCGTAATGAAACTTCAGAGTAATTTAGCTCATACATCGGATTAAGTTATGATTTTTAAGTATGACGCAAAATATTATTAGTACTGTACTACTACTGAAGTTAGCTTCAACCTATCTTTAGATTCGGATGTAGTGCAAAACCGCTCTACCAAAATGTAGATTTCTATACCGTAGTCACCTAACTCTCCGATTTTTATATGGAGCAATTTCTTTCTTCAATTTCATTATTTATGTACTTGGTCCCTACCTATCTACAAACAATAAGAAAGCTTTATATCTCTTATAGCATTAATGATACGGTGTTTATTTAAGGTTATTACGACGCAACAAGCACAGTGCAAACTCAAAGACACCGCGGTTGATCGTAGCACACACGGCCGGACAGGGCCGTAAATTAGACGATACGATCGCAACACGGGATCGGCACAGATGGATGGGTCGCCGGCGACAATGTTGCAGCGGGGATATGCACGAGTTGGGCCGAAAGATTTAGAGCAAGGGATAGTTGATGTTATGTTAGTAGTAGGGATAGTTGAGGGATGTAAGGGAGCCTAACATCTTTTCGCTCCAAGCCAACCTCACCTGCCCGTGGTGCATCCTGCCGAAAAACAAAAGAGGCACTGGCAACCGACTAGTGGCGGTATAACCATCACAATCGAAGGCGTGGCTAAACCCCACAGACCGATGACGGGCAGCACCGTCACCAGAGCGAGAAGCTTCGCTCTGCGATCGCCAAATCGCCTGCTCAGCGTGGCGATTATGGGTATATCCTCCAGATGTTTGCCCTACTAGTAGGCTAGGCTGATAGTTGATGAGGGAATAGATAAAGTGGTCACGTTTTTGTTTTACTAAATTACACAGTAATACACATTTCGAGTTGCAAACATGAAGTGTTTTATCATTTTATGTGTTTTGGAGGTGTTAGAACCGCCATAGTCAAGATGAAGACTGGGACAGCGACAAATTACTGAGGAAAAGCACCCATCCGGGTCACCACCGCAATGAACTTTGGCGAGCGAACCTCGATTGTTCTAGCCAGTACTCCACCGCATATTAACATCTGCATTGGGAACAAGGATAAAGAGTTTGGATTAGGCAAGAGACAATAATATTACAGCCATTATACCTACTCGTATCTCTGCCTTCACTCCAGTTGCTGAGAATCGTGGTTTCCTCTGACTTTTTAAAGGCTGCGCTTTATCGCCTGGTGCAGGACATCATAGGTCGGTATATTATTATCCATTGTAACAATTATAGACAACCAATACAAGATGACTTCTTAATCACAATCCAAATTTGGATTATATCATCTTGTATATCTATCCATCGAAAATTGAACAGTTCAGAGAAACTTATCTGGACAAAATGTTGACTGGTGAACTTCTATAAACTAATCTAAAAATATTTATCAATAACAAAGATGCGTTAAGGAAGCTCTTAACTTGAGAGCATTTGTCGATTCTTCTGACGTGACCGCAGGGTATGCGTCCCAAATGTGGCACGCAACAGAAATAATTAAAGCAAAAATTATTCATACATAATTCCACACACTGCTGAACAATTCGGGCATGCGCAGAGCCTGGGATATGGCCACAGGCTATTTCAAAGCGTTCCATGCATCTGACGTGGCTCGTCCATCTCTTTCCATTTGATCTGGTTAGAAAGGGACCGTAGAGCTGCTAAGTCGATCGACACGTGGTCGCGGCTAGCTTGGCAGCGTGGGAGAATGCCCCAGGTTTCGCAAAACTGTTATTTGTTATAACCGATACCTCGAGCCAATTTGTGACAAGTAAATTCGTATTTTTGCGCATGTAGGCGGAGTTAGATGTTTAGGAATCGTTTAGTATGGTGAAATTTAAATAAATAAATTCACAACTTAAATAGCCTTTTTTGAAGCTAAAGGTTGGTAAAACTTTAATTGGTCGTTGCACCATCGTATTAAATCCAGTAATTTGGGCGAGAGCAATTGTGGCTATTATTGTAGTGGGCTAAATTGAGGTTATTGTCATAAAAGCATAACCACGCCAAGGTCATCTAACATAGCTATTCATGGTTACATAAGTGGCACAGCCTACAATAATAAAATTATACCCATAAAGGAACGATCAGATATATCTAACATTGAGCATAGTACTTTCGTCGCACTGAAAGTTAGATCCGCTTGTAATTTTTGGTTTACATCTTCATCAATAAGTAGGTACTCTATGAACTTAAAACGTGTCTAAGAGGTTAGATACATAAAACTGTGACTTTTTTGGTAGAGGTTATCTGGTAGAATATACGAAAACTGCAGTTTAGTATGGAATTCTCCTTGTCAATATTATCCATATCACCTTTATCTGTGACGCGAACAACCAAGAACGATGATTAAATTGCCTGTCACCTGTTCACCGTATCATAAATCGTAGAGGATACCAGACTAAAATGGGACTTTCTCAAGGGCTGGCAACGCACCTCCCGTGGTATTGCAATGTTTATAGGCTGAAGTGATTACGTACCATCAGGTAACCCTCAACCAGGTTTGCCCCTTCTATCATAAAAGAAATATGGAGAGAAAAAAAGTAAAATATATCTACACAATGAGCCTAATAAAAAACAATTCAATTATTAAATTTTACTGCAAGATCACCTCACGTTGGCGTTTAATAGAGCCATCGGATAATTAAAGGCCGTCGCCTAATAAAGTAATAAATACATTTTAACGTCAAACGTTATATTTATACACTATCCGGCGAGCAGAACAGGTAAGGTAATAGCACCTAATAGCGGCCGTGGTTCCGTATAATAAATCATGGTGCCACCCAGAGAGCCAGATGTAGGACGCCCGTGTCGTTGATACAGGCATCTATCAATACATTACTAATGTGCAGGTGTTGTGTTGTGTTGTGTCGTGTCGTCTTGTGATATACGCTTAGGTTTTTTTCTGCCCTTGAAGGGTTAATGTGTCTTGTTGGCTTAGAAGACGTTGTTGATTTAATTTATGCACCAGACGATGTAAAGAACTAGTTGGTTGTTTATGGAATTTGACGTATTTAGATTTGCAAGGCAAAACAAACATTTTAACATATTTATTTTTTTATTATAGCACTTCATAATGGTTTCCCTAAGACTGATGGAAAGCGAAAGAGAATCCCAAGTCACTGAGACAACGAACAAGTAACTGGTCAGTAACCAGTCAGTTGCCACCACCATGCCTGAAACACAAACACCCGGCAATGAGTTCCACGTTTTACGCGACCAGAACCTTTTACAAATAGGGACCATCACGAAAAAGTTTGGGAATCGCTACACTAGTGTGATAGTTACGACATTTGGTACGATTTATTATGTCATATTGACCTATCTCCATGCCAATTTCGTAAAGCGTGCAATTTGCCGTCCACAGTTAAACGCTGACTTCGTCTTTTAGGGATATTGTAATTACCAGAACCGACAGTGTAATTGCGATTGCAGTTCGTCAACCATACATAGTACTCTCGATAACCACTTTGACATTTCAGGTGAATTAACTTACTATAGCACAGCTTATTTATACAGATTACTAGGACGTAGGCAACGGAAATATACTATTAATCAAATAGTAGGTCTTTGCGTTTTTATAAGATGCAGGTCCAATTTCACCACTCCACGATTAACTTGTTGACTCTACCTTATAGATGATGCAAAGATAACTGGTGGTTTAACTATGTTTCATTAAATATCTATACCTACCTGATCCTTTTGGCTGAAATTCATACATGTAACGTGTTATGAAATAACTCCGATTCATATTCTAAGCCAATAAGCCTATAGATAGATAGATAGATAGAAACTCTTTATTGCACAAAAACACAGACATTACAGAAAAAACACATTACAAACAAAAACAAAGTACAATTTAAGCGGTCTTATCGCTTGTAGCGATCTCTTCCAGACAACCTTCAGGTAGAGGAAACCAGATTCAACAGAGATGGGTAATCTAGTGCAAAACTATCTATTTCAATAAACACCTAAAATAAGTCTACATAAATATACCAAGTAATACATATTCCATAGACATACATAAATTAATTAATAAATATATATATTTAAATAAATTATACATAATAGGTAATATATTACACATATACATATACATACAATAATATTTGAATATGAATTAAGGAAGATAAGGTAGAAGAGAAAGAGATAGAATTTAGAGAGACAGGAGATGAGATTTAAGCCTAAGCTTAAAAACTGGGAGGGATTGGGAACGTCTGATGAAAAGGGGGAGGGAATTCCACAGACGGATGGATTGGACAGTGAAAGACTGGGAGTAGGATTTAGAAATATGAGATGGAAATGATAAGAGGAGTTCACGGCAGGAACGCATACCATGATCCGCGGTGGGTTGCAAGAAATTGAAACGCTCTTTCAGATAGGGAGGTGAAAGAGGATTGAATAGCACTATAATGCAATGCAAGTAATAAACGTAATAGTAAACAAAATTTCATGAGTCGTTTCATAGTAAAAATATAGGTACATACGAGTATTATCAATTGCCAATCCATATGAGATATACATATATCCATTTATAATATGCGACGCAATTTTTTTGCTTTCTTTCTAAACCTAGTAAAGACATTTAAATTGAACTAGTACTTACAATCCTTTCCGTTTACGTAAATGATAAGTGCGCGTTTAAAATTCTAAATAACGTTCCATATTGCATTACTGCCATCTCTATACTATGGCTTCTACCAACGATTACTAAGTAATTGCAAACTCTACAGTACGTACAAATCAGAAAATTATTTCCTCCATCAAAGAAGTTCAATACGCAATCTTGTATTTAATGTTTGCCTAGATTTTCTGTTGCGAAACTGATGAGGTGTATGCGAAGGTAGTTATAACATGAAGTGTGTGATTTATATAAGTATATAATTAATAAATTCCATAGGTAAAGAGAAACTAAGCAATAAATTACAAATATCACCAGTTCTTTTTGGGACTAGCCCCAACTTGGCATAGATACCATCATCCTCCCTTCTGTTGGATGATATTCGTTTATTACTAAGCATAAAAGCTATTCTAATCAGATACTATTAACTATTCATGATAATGTGCCCAATTTATGTACGAACCTACATTTAGCGTAACGAATTTAGATCCAAAATGATAACTGTTTTAAAAGTAAACAATAGGTACTTTTTCCTAATACTAAAACGAGGATGATAAGGATCAAATACGTTGCCTAGGCAGGTACCCCTATCAGATAGCGTTTTATTGAACCAGATAGCCATCGATCTACTTTATGGACCTCGTAAGAGGGTCAACCGAAATAGGGACAACCAACGTGTTGGGATGAAGGTGACAAAATAAAATACTAATCCAAATTAATACCTACTGAAATCGTTGTTATTTCAGAAATTTATTTATAAATAACCATAGTTAGGCTCACCGCGAGATATTTGTGTTTAAACTCTTGGGACGAAAATGCTATCTTAGAACAAAATAACTTCACCTAAAGACGCCATCCGGTTTCCCTCTTTAACTCAAAGGGACCACAAATAGCAATAAAATAAGTTCCTTCTGCAAACGGTACACGCGGTTTGTGGTACAAATCAAAAGCGATAGAGATTGGATGAATTTAAGATTTGCGAACAATTTAGTTAGAGAATTGTCAATAAACAAACATCAATATTTCGAAATAATTTCTACCTAAAAATATAATAAGTGATAAGATCGCCAAAATGTTAAAACAAATTTATAACTTATACTCTTATACTTAGATTTAAGTCAACCGTGTCTTGGAAGATAATAATATAGGTATAAAGAATACCTATATAAAAAAAAATCCATTTACATTAGGTAAACGACAGAATTTTTATTAGTATAAAAACACTATTTTATATAACAAGCAAGAATGAAAATGAATGAAATGAATTTCATTACATGAATGTTTGTCTGACTGGTATTTCCGCCCACAATCTTATCTCGCATCTCTCTCATATTTCGCATCCAGCTCTCGTCGCTCCATCGAGCCTGAGGGCGCCTTACATTACATTTGCCGAGACGCGGTCGCCACTCTATACCTCGTTTACCTCAACGGTTATCGGTGCTGCGGCTGATATGGCCAGCCCACAGCCACTTCAGCTTACTAATCCGGTGAACATAGCTCACCGGTGTCTTTGGTTCTTTGTCATATCACATCATTTTGGATCCGATCCCGCAGAGAGACGCCTAGCATAGCCCTTTTCATAGCTTGCATAGTATCTTCAGTTCATAAAAAAATATATTACCAGTTAGGAAACAAGAAGGAACTGAACACCTTTTATCTATCTATAATTTATATCTATCTATAACTTTAATAGACAATATTGTTAACCGTATTATTATATATTGTTTCACGCTCCCGTTCATGGCTTGCACAGTGGAAAATATGGAGAATAATCTTGTCACCGCACAGCAGACCTTGTGACTGCTAACCCACAAACCGGCCCACAGCGCAGCGTCACAGCTAGTCTGCAACCTGGCTATGCACAACAACCACCATAACTTAGCTTATTACGATTAGTGTCACGTACCGAGAGGCGTGAGAAATTTTCGCACTATGGACCATACGGCGTGACTCATGTGGACATAATATGATATCTGCCGCGGCATATCCTGATAAATATTGTCACTTGAGCTGACACAAGTTCTTAGATGGCGTGCGCTTCGTTCCGAGAATTTAACTTGATCTGCATTCGTCCGTAAGATGTTCAGGAGACTTTCTTTGTTGTTTTGGCTAGTGACCTTTTCTTCCTGGCTCTGGATTCAAATTATATTCGAGGTCCACTTGCAGAGGTCCTTATGTCCCTTCATTTCGACATTAACGACCGACGACTGCGTTCTTCGACTATAGGTCGTTGTGTCCACCCACACCTACACAACGCACATCAATGTTTTTGTCAAGTATTGTCGTAATTTGACATTCATATAAACAATATATAAACAATACAAACTAAGATATATCTAGGAAGAAGGCCTATGTAGGTAGTTTAAATTATACAGAAAGAAAAACGTTATAAAGATGCACATTTACATACTTGGTCCATTTTTTACGAAGCCTCGTGAATTTTTCTGTTATATCTTGCATACTTAATTAAATGTTAGGCGTGAACTAATTATCTAAACACAATGGCCTGACTTCCTTAACTGGGTGGCTAGATCTGTCTTCCTTCATTGTAACCGCGATTTACATTAGATAACATCTCTTCATATAATAGAGGTGTATGGTTCTGTAGTTAAATTTAAAAATAATTTCTGTAACCTACATAGTAACCTTGACCCTTACAAAGTAGGTAAATGAAAATCTTAGGTGCCTCATTGCTCCCTTAGGGAAATCCTATATTATAGTTTAGAAGTGATGTTTGCGATCGGGCCAATCTATATAGTAAATGCACTTTTCTTAAATGTTTCGGAATAAAACCCAAGAGACTACACTCACTACTAAAAGTTATTACAAGTTAAATGGATCGTAATAAAATTTTTGTTCTATCTTGTGCTCAATAATGTGGTACAATAGAAGAGCGTTTCATAGCCGAAACATCTATTAGTAATTAATTGAAAACATACAAATAATGACTTTTACTACTCTTCCTAGCATTCAATTACTGTGTCTCGGTGGGTGGTAGTACAAAAACTGACCAGCCATCTTTAAATGATGGCCGATATAATTAATTGATATGTGTGTGTATTGCTATGTGTGTACTTTCGTGTTCTTGCCGGTAAATATAGGAAATGTGATGTATAATTCGCTTTCCTTTTAAATCCACGTGGCCTTAGATTTCATGTTCATACCAGTTTGCAATATAGGATAATTGAATTTTAATTTACGTAATTGCTAAATATTTGTAAGTAAACCACTTAAATAAAATAAAAATGCCTTAATTTTCTACTAATTAATGTTGGAAAATTTGGAATATTGATTAACTATAGGTATTGCAATCGTAGAAGTTCTAATTGATTTTTTTACCCATAAATCACAATTTATGTAAATTAATATGCATTGGTTAAAGTTTTGATCACGAGTTTTGAATTATTGTGTTTCTTTAAGGCATAAAAAATTTCAACATGTCAAATGCATGATTTAGATCATGTCAACATTAAATCTTTTGTGTTATTTGTATAAAGTGAATACTGAAATTAAATAAAGAATAGCAAAGTTAACATTGAATAACCTAGATCTTTTTTAAACAAGTGGGTAACTAGGGCTAACTAGTTTATCTAGAATCAAGAAATGAGATATCATTAAAATTAAGTGTCAGACCTAGAATCTGTACTAGATCCATTCAATCTACTGTCCATCCGATATCTAGATCAAGAATTTTTATGTTAACAGATTTGCATACATACATGTTAATTAGCGCTTAGAAGTTTTAAGTAGCACCTGTATGAAGAAAGCGTAAAATTTTATCATTCAATGAACGGATCTTTTACGTGGGTATAAACAGTATATTTTAGTTGATGTTTCATTTGATCTCTAAGATTGGATAGTGA
Organism: Conogethes punctiferalis; assembly: GCA_031163375.1. NCBI lineage: Eukaryota > Metazoa > Arthropoda > Insecta > Lepidoptera > Crambidae > Conogethes > Conogethes punctiferalis. The sequence continues at coordinate 5,548,887 of CM062086.1, forward strand.
TTCTTGTGGAATTGAATTTGTGGAATAATCGCACAAAAGAGATTTTGTTTAATCTTTCTTTTTTTTAAATTTTTAATGGGTTGGCGCTTGACTGCTATTCGCCTGACGGTTTCTGTGAATCATTATATTTTATATCAGCCTGAAGGCGGATTTATATTAGTCTGATGTGATGTGACGTGATGCGTCAGAACGGTATCGGTTTCATACATTTACACAAGCCATCACAACACAATACGCATTAGTAGACGTTACTATACTAAATGTATGAAACCGATACCGTTCTGACGCGTCACGTCACAACACATCAGACAAATATAAATCCGCCTAGAAACTTCACGCCCGAACGTCCACTGCTGGACATAGGCCTCCTTCATAGTAAAATTGTCATTTGGGGGGATTTGGCATCGTCACCACGCTTGGCAGGCGGCTTGGTGACCGCAGTTTTTTTGTACCTAGATAAATGCTACTGCCCGTTTCCTGATATTCCCTTAGTCGTCTTTTACAACACCTTCTGATTTCTGTGAATACCGATTTTAAACATTATGTCGAAATGTATTCTAGACCAAATTACATAACATTCAATGAAAATACCAGAGTTAAGTGCTAATACTTTTTTCTAGCCTATGAATAAATTGATTAATGGGTCAACTATTGCTATTAAAGAAGAAAAACCTGTAGTAGGTCAAGATTGTCACGGATTAATACTGTTATGAATGTAAAGTAAATCATTTTAAGTGTTAAAACCCAATGAATGTACACTATAACTGGAAAATAATATGTCTTTTTTTTTATATTGGCTCGACATAATGGCTTCCCTACGCCTGATGCAAAGCGAAAGAGAAGCCCAAGTCGCTGTGACAACGGGCAAGTAACTGGTCAGTTGCCACCGCCATGCCGGCCCAACCCTAACCCCCACGAGCTCCGGAAACCCTACTCACCGGCAGAAACACGACCCAGAGGTCATTTGACTGCAGTATTCTATAGGGTGGAGGTCCTTCCCCGGACGAGCGGCTCAATTCGAGCGAAGATTCTCTATGCCCTACCTCTCTTAATGTCTATGTTTAAACCGTCGACGTTGGTAAATAAATATTCAAATAACATCAAAACATGCTTCTATTTTATACCAATTTAATATTAAGTGGTTACAGTATCTTCGCAGTTCTCATGTTTATAAATAGCGTTTTACCAGTGGATATTATCGTCTGAGTCTGCTAATATTCACTACTTCTAAAACCTTGCTTTATAGTTTATAGTTGGAGCATATTTGACCATAACCCTATTCCAGTTCATCATCATCATCATCTAGTCCGGTTATTACGATCAAACAACATAACATCATTACAACCTATCAACACGCCCAGACATGTTTGGTCATAAGAGTACATACTAGAAATTCTCATGACTACCTGAATATGCACCTTGCATTTCGACAGAAGCTAACAAAAAATTACCAATGAAATGTACTATTGAAAAGTAGCGAATATGAGACGTAGGATATTCTTAGCTCCGCGTAGCCTCGCTTCTATGGAAACGCACCCTTAGACTCCACATAGAGAAGATTAGACCTACATTAAAACAGTATTTTCATTAGCCAAAGTATTAAACTAATTACATCAATAACTACGAATAAAGTAGTTTAACTACTCTCTAACTGCTCAGAAACTTTGATAAAATATTAAACGACCGCTATAACTTACTAAATAATTTACTTTAATGGAAGCAGTTTACTGCTTTTTAGATCAATGCAATGACGTCCTGGTGCAAAGTTGCGGGAATATCAGCGAATAGTTCCGTCCCGTTAATAATGATAGAAGTTGTATTTTATAACGTTGGATATCTCGGTCAGTATGAGATGTTTGTCATTAATACATATTTATGGGAAAGAAGTTGTCGCTGATATATATGTAGGTGCTTGGTACAGGAAGAGGGATATCGATCTTTACATACATATGTAATAAGTGAAATAAAAATTTTAACACCCGTCACCTCAACTCACTAGGCGAGGCTTCTACCGGTCGTCCAACTTGTCTTACGAGATGAATATGACGATAAAAATCTTCACTTCCGTGCGCCTACTGTTTCAGCATAAAAATCCGTGATAACTTTTTTTCCAATTGATTCACTTCATTTTAGTTCAGAATTCCATTCGCAGTGTTACAGCACGGCGAGTACCTTATATCTATTGAAAACCACGGACTCTGGCAAAGAGTTCTGAAGCTTAGCTGTCCGCACTAGGCAAAGCTTTGCGCGAGTTCTTGGTACCGATTTATGGTCCAGGTTCCAAAAACTCGTACAAAGCGCTTCGCCTCTACATTCATAGTGCCGTGTTCCATGAGAGATATAGTCTTCATATTTTCAAGGCGAGAGTGAATCGGTTTTTGTTGGGTGAGCGCGCTCCACCTTAGACTCTAACATCGCTTAAGATCAGGCGAGTTGGGGTCAAGCGCTACCCCATTCGAGTATTAAAAAAAAACTGCACCATAAATCGGTGCCTCTTAAACAAATTGCCCAAACCCTATAAAACGCAGTATTAGACTAAGCATAATTTGGTACTCCTCCTTTTTATAGAGCTTATAAATGAAGGCACTAGATAGAGCCACCCAGAATCACTAGCAACGCAATGACCTACCTATTGCTGTACTATGCTTTGGCGTTTATAAACCGATGTATTTTTTTTTCCTCAGAGGATGTTGTGGAAAGAAAAATAAACAAAAGAAATATTATGTACATAATTTTCAACGATGTAGAACACTATGATAGACGTTGCCAATGCTCAGCTGCAGGTCAGGTTGGTGTCAACACTTTTCTGCCCATCCTCCTCCAATAGCATAAATAAAGCAGATAGCGGTGCCGTTGGCATGTTGCCGGTTTTTACAGCACAATCGGACATTCCAGACGAGTCTTGGACACAGCGTCGATGTCGCTTATTAGATATTACCTTTTTTATCCCCTGTTTCATTCCGCTTGATTGATCTGTCGGCACTAGTAGCCACAAATTGTTCTTGTTGTCATGACAATTTGTCTTTGTGTATTTTATGTTGTGGATACGACTTCTTATTCAAGGCAGACGTTGTGTGAGTTAAGTAATGCTTCTTGTCTACGCATGTAATGGTTTGACCTGCAGATTCCATAAACTTAGAAATATCCCAACTTATCTACACTAATATTATAAAGAGGAAAACTTTGTTTGTTTGGTTGTAATGAATAGGCTCAAAAACTACTGGACCGTTTTTAAAAATTCTTTCACCATTCGAAAGCTACATTATCCACGAGTAACATAGGCACAATTTTATTTTGGAAAAAAAAACTTTACGCGGACGAAGTCGCGGGCGGAAAGCTAGTCTAAGATCATTTGGAACTTGCAGATTTTCTAGTACGATGGTTTCTCCGATAGAGTGATTTAAGCACTTTGTAAAACTAATAGCAAAGTAGATTATGCGTAATTTGCTTCTTAGTATAATTAAATAAGGCTTGTTTTTAAATAAGTAGATTGACTTTAGCTATTGACCGTTCGTTTGTTGAATCAATAAATGATCTCTTAGAAAATAGTCAAGATTATTTATTGATTACAGAGCGCAGTATCTGCACTGCACGATAACGCGTAAAGAAACCATAACTTTGGGATAAACTTAAATACGAAGTCTGTGCATTCATGTATTTTCGAACGACCAAGGCTTACATAATTAAACATAAGTTAACTAGCAATCCTAAACAAATTCACTACTACAATACCATAGCAATATTCATAAACTTTTATAAACTTGGCTTCAATTTAATTTGATTAATCGATTACAAAATATCTTCAAAAATTGCCTGCCCAACTGCCACCTCTACTACATATTCGTATAAGCAATTAAGAATAATAAAGATAAGACTTTTCCAATGTTGATATTCTCCTTCAATTAAACTCATACGTTGGTTTCCATTTTCCAACACAAGTGCCTAAGCTGTTCTATACTTTAAAGAGATTAACTAATTGGATAACGCTAGAAATAGAAGTGTTTCAGCGTGGAAGCGTGCATTAGCGGTTTATATTACGTGTGGTGTTTCAACAGTTAAATGTGGCGCACTGTTAACATAATGCAACAGTTTGTTTAGCGTAGATCTGCTGGAGAAGTGTAACATTTACTCACGTAACTAATGTTACGTTTTACGAGACTAGGGTTGACATGTTGAACATCGACGTAGCCCGAAGGATTTTACGCTGAAGTGGCAGTGGGCTGATTATGTCTGCCGTACATTGGACCATCGATGGAGCAGAGTCTTTAAGTAGAGATTTAAGTAGAGAGCACTTTTAGGTGGACGTATGCCCTGCGATCTAAGTATAGGGCAGTTGAACTTAGAAGAACTGTTGGTTGGCATTAACTGTATTGGAAATAGAGCCCATGTAAGACGGACCAAAGCTCTCTATAGGCATGATAAGCTGTCTGTTAACGCGTAACAAGTTAAACTGATAAATAACTTTATGTGTCTTCACTTAAATCTGCGTCATATGGAAGCATGTCAGCCAAGTTAAAGCTAAGAGAACTGGCAACCGCAACCGTTTGTGTAATAGTACTTTATCCACGTATGTTTAGCTACTGGGTTTAGTTTCAGTTACTATGGGTATCACAGCTTTACAAGGCTACCTCTCTGACCCGAGGAACTGTCGTCCTCTAAAATTCTTATCTAACATTTAAAATAATTCCCCACTAGTAATTTAAGTAAATCGTAAAACCAAAATAGGCAGCCCTAATTGCCTCCCTAAGTGCGTACTATATTTTATACCTTCCTATTCGTAGCTGAGTATTTTGTGGTCGAAGCAAAATATAACGGAAACTTATTTCCATTAGTGAAACTGAGTCGGCGTCCGCGGGATATTGCCTGTTAATTTATCAAATTTACCGCAGGCCTACTGAATAAGTAATTAAGACAAGTACCCTAGTTACCTACTAGATGTAGTGAAACATATCCCATCGTAATTATGCTGGTAATTGAAACATCTGATTATTATGCAACCTTTAAATTATACTATTGTTAAAAAGTCCACTTTGTTTTATGATATTTGAACTATTAGTTAGATAGATAAATACTCTTTATGATTTTCTGGAAAATATAGGGAAGTACGAGACATATGGATAACAATCCAAATTAGGCGGTCTTATCATTCTGTACAATTTCTTTAATGCTCTTTGCCCTCAAAGCTATTTAATTTTTGTCATCGACCAATCAATAAGACAAACTACCTACCTACGTAAACTCGGTTCCTTAACCATTTTTGCGTTTTAAGCCCTTTGACTATTCTAAGATCTCTCCCAGAAGAGCCAAAGAGCCTTCAACTCTCTTCTCCCCTTCAACGGTCAAAAAGTTGCCTATCAATCATATGAGATGAGTCACACGTCGCGATGGTCGTAGCTGACCGCCGAAAATAAACATTATCGCGAAGTATGAAGGCGTACCGTCCCGTGTAAATTAATCAGAGTATCCATTATTCCCTACTTGTTTCGTACACGACGTTGACTTCAAAGTACTAACGCCACGCATTGGCTCGAATTAGGAAGATGCATCGTGTCGCAAACCGACCTTTGCGTCGTGACATTTGCCTGCGTCAGTTGCGTACGAAATGTCAATTTCGTGCGCGGCGAACGAGATAACCGCACCGCGCACTATTAACTTGTAACGGCAATAATAAAAACAAAAGCGTTGCGTCGCACGCATCCAGGCTTAACGGGACGCGCCATTTTGGATTTGAAGGATAACCGCGTGATCACACGGCTGTGTTTAACATGTCTACGTGATGTATATGAATATTTACATAAATATTCCAATGTAGGTGCATCCTGCCGAATAACAAACGAGGCGATGGCAAGCGACTGGTCCAGCAGTGGACTGCAATAGACAGACATAAACGACACAGTGGCTAGTGCTAGTAGAACATCGGTGGTGTAACTATACCATTTACTAATTATGTAATAATGATAAATGTGGCATTTTGCCATATGCCACCCTATAGTAACGCCACTGTCAAGCACCTTCTATGAGTTAAACGGAACATAATTGCCTCTTTCGATAAAAATGCTCTGCTCATCTATAAACATCGACATTAATCTGGAGCGGTTAGCAAAAATTTAATAGATATTTATTGACTTGGGTCTAGCTAGCGAGTAATAAAGATTACTGAGTCGGCTATTTAACTTTAATATAGTTAACTTAAATAAGGAAAACCTCGATACTTATTTTCACATCTCTAAATAGTGCCTCATTGCATTGAAGAGAATGCACCGGTCATTTATCAATCATTGCAATTGAGCATTCAATCACCGCGCGAGGAATCCCTAAATTATTCCAAGAAGACAGTTATTTGATTCGATATACCGACTTAAGTCCCGTTCCTTTCAAATACCGAATCGGATACGCATTCAAGTGGTATATGATCGCGGTATGTAATTAGAGATACATAAGGCTATGTAAATACATCTCACGCAGAATTCGTTATGCTCGGTGGATAGGTAAAGTGTGCGGTGCGTGCTTTGTGTATGAGCGGTAGCGGACATATTAATTCTAGCGGATACTTGCGCCTCGATCGCGTGGATTTTGTTGACTCGGCGAAAAATGTATTTTAAGAAATATTTAGCAAAATTTCTTAAAATAAGGAAGCCTATCATATCTCTTATAGTTATAGCATAATACGCTGCTTAAAATAGTTTTATCCAAATCCGTCAAGCAGCTTTGGAGATATAGTATTACGAGGCATAATATAGGTAGTTGATGTGCATATTTTGGCTTATTTATTATTTACTAGCTGTGCCAGCGGCGTCGCTCGCGTGGATATCGGGTTTCAAAAATAACGGACTTCCATATAATACCCATCTATACCTTGTGCCTAAGTTTTAAGTTAGACCTCTAGCAATACATTGGTGAAAACCGGATTCAATTCTATGCAGTAGTTTTCGCGTAATGCGCGTTCAAACATACAGGTTTAAATTTCTCGCGTTTTCCCAACACTTCCCGTCACTGCTCCGCTCCTATTGATTGTAGCGTGATGAAAAGTATCCTATAACCTGCCCAGGAGTATGAAGAATAATTGTACCAAGTTTCGTCAAAATCTGTTCAGTAGTTTTTTTTTCTATAACGAACATACAGACAGACAGACAGACAAAAATTTTACTGATTGCATTTTTGGTATCAGTATCGATCACTTATCACCCCCTGATAGTTATTTTGAAAAAATATTTTATGTACAGAATTGACCTCTCTACAGATTTATTATAAGTATAGATGTTTGTGTGAGTGTACATGAAATGACGCACTTTCGGCAATGTTTATTTTATAATATCATCATTTAATGTTACTAACGTGCTATGATAACTAATATCGTTCGTATGTTTGTTTCAGGGGAAGTCGGTGATCCGGCCAATCGCGTTCAAGCCGCTGGGCGGGCGGTTGTCGGCGGGCGGCGAGCGGTACGGCTCCACGCCGGTGCTGGCCAGCCGCCCGCCCTCGCACATGACCTTATATGGCAGTAAGTTTATGCTTGGCTACTTTTTGCTGAAACTTATAGAATAATGTCATCTAATGTAAGGGACCGATCTACCATCGTTTCGCTCCAAGCTACCCTCATTTTAACTGGCTCGATGGCTCATTTGGTAGTGACCTTTGCCCTCCGAGCCAAGGGTCGTGGGTGTGATTCCCGCACAGTACAAATATTTGTGTTCATGAATATGTCTGTTTGTATCGGTCTGGGTGTTTTCTATGTATAATATGTATTTATTTACAAAAAAAAAATATCTAAGTAAGTTTATCCGTTGTCTAGTACCCATAGTACAAGCTTCGGCTTAGTTTGGGGTTAGGTGGCGCTGTGTGGCCCAGGGTAGGGCCCTGGGTTATTTATTAAAAAAAAATTATGATGCCCGTGGTGCATCATAACAAACGAGGCTCTGACAAACGACTGGTGGCAGTATAACCATCACGATGACGGCGGTATAATATCATCTTAATAGCTTGCTTCGTGTATCCTGAGCTAATGATTCTGTGTTAGAATTAAATGCATTGTGTGATATCTGACCCTATTCACAGCACTTCGGAATCTAATTTGATAACGATGCTTTGTCATTGTGAAATGTTTAGATCAGTAAAAGATAAAGCATAGTTACCGAATTCGATTCCGTTTCAGAAGTATTCAGAATGGGAGCTGATCATCTCGAGCCCGATTTGATATGTGTACTGGTTTATTCATACTTCTCTTTTGTTAAGACGCCGCGTTCTAAACCTCAGGTTCCTCAGACGTGCGGGAGGCGCGGTGGTGCGGGTCGCCGCAGCCGGCATCCTTGTCCGCCCTGCCACCAGCTTCGCTCTCTACCCCGCTGCACCAGAGGCACCACTCGGCTATAGTGTAAGTTACCTTACTTCTTATAAGCTATACACCCTTCTGAGAGCCTTCTGCAGTCCTAAGAGTTCGATGATGATGATAAGACTACCCTATATCATCATTTTAATTTTAAAAATGCGATGAATAATATAGGCAAATCTTATTGAGTTAATATTGTGGCTCTTTGAATCTTCAAAGATAGCCGTCTTTTATAAAAAGCCATAAAAACTTATCTTTAGGGAAGCAAGCGCGATAAATAAGATGACAACATTCATTTTGTAAGAAGTTGCTTAAACGTTTTAAGATAAGTTAGTTTTAAGCTAACTTGAGCATACTTATGTAAAACTTGACTAAAACACAAGAAGCAACGACGATTTTGTTAAACAAGGACATATTTGCATAGATTGCATGAGTGAGTCAGCCAAACTTTTGGCGAAAAATTGTGTCTGTCATGACTGGACGTATTATCGTCAAGTACACGATAGTTTGTCCCTTTTCATAAAAAAACACTATAATTAATACCCCTTTATTTAAATATGACGCACGGTAAATGTAAAAGAGCTTTGAGCATTAGCCAAGTTTTAGCAAAATAAAAGAGTCAAATGTAGTTAATAAACAAAACATTTTTTTCAACAAAGACATGAAAAAAAAAATTACATATTGTAATGTATATTAAATAACTTTGTCTTTATCCAACAATACACCTTGGTTATCCTTTGAATCCTGTGCTAAACAAGTGCTTTATCAATTACCTACATTCGATATTTTTGATATCCGCTTTCGCTTCATCACTATGCCTCCAGCTTTATTTTCCGATAAAACGCAAGTGTGTTTGTTATCTAATACCGATGAAATTGTTTAGCTAGTTTAGATTATTAGCGAGTTATTTGGAAAACTTATAAAGAAAAAAATAATTAAGAAGTGTGTTTGTAGTCTCCTTTTCTCTCACAAGCTTTTTATTATTATGTCTTGTATTATATCGTAGCAATGACTCTACAATTAATTAATATCTTAATTCATGACTTAAAAATGAATTTGTGCATCTGTAAAGGGCTTTTAAAAGGGTACGTTGATGTGTTTGAATTTAGGATTCAATTAATGTATTTCACAATGTTGAAGAAGAGAAGCCTATGAACTAACAATAAACTAATTAGAAGTTTCTACAATGGCACAAATATTTAGATAACAGTAAGTCTTCTTGATATCATACATAAAGATCGCATATCGCATTGCTCGTTTAGCAAATAAAGCCTACTGCGGTCTTGTACCCAATAAAACTGCTGGTTCCCTGATATTCCCTTAGTCGTCTTCTACGAAAGGGTGGTCCTCACAACACAAGTACATCAGACGATCCACTTGGCACAAAATCCCTTGTGTGTCGTTTTGTACTGTAGGTACTGCAATCTATCGTACTGTGATGTGGTTTATGCTTTCATCGAAACCGCGATATAAATGTCGTTGACTCGCGAGACGGGCTCAGTTAACTGTGTAATTAGTGCTATTAGCGGAATAGCGGGGCCGCGTGTGGCCGTCCTTAGTGAATGGGCGATGCGCGGGCGCACGACGGGAAGAGACGAGCCATCTCAAGTTTATTCCTGTTTGCTCTAGTTATGGGTACTGGAAAATTTTTGTAGAAAATAGATATGCTGTGTTAACTTCAATATCTGTTTAGATATTGAAGTTATTTGTCGCAATTTTAACTAGAAGCGGTACTATCATTTTTTAGGTAAAATGCTGGTTTTTAGTTCGACGTACGATGGACGCCGCCTATTTTGGCTTTTTATGGGATAAAATATTTCATGTTTTACATCTATTTAGTATTCTCTACCTAAACGCTTATCTGCCGTTTTCTTCCTGATATTATTAGCAATAAAAAAAAAAAAAAAAAAAAAAATAATTAAATACTATATCATGTTTATTCTGAAAACCTGTATGATCTGATAACAGCAATAGCAACCCGCCTAAGCTTGGTAACCTACTTAACACACTTATATTCACACACTCCCAAACACATTTACACACACAACACACCCGTCTACCCAACACACACTTGTACACGCACACATATACATTCCTGCACTCATGTTTTCTCATGCATACTTTAACTTAGTATATAGATTCCTTTGTTCTCTGTTTTTGTTTAAATTATTATTATTGTTAATGTAGATATTTAATTTTTACTTGCACAAATCAGCAATAGTCACTGCCATTATGATGAAATAAGTAAATCCCTACTTGTTACGGGGGCGGGGCCTGGTGACCTGTAACACAGGTTTTTTTAAACCCATCACGGGCACCAGACTCTCACACCTTCGGACATAACATGTTAGCTGCTTATATTTAAGATAATCTAAAATAAGAGTCCATTTGTGTGAGAAATAAATAAATATTATTATTATTATTTTTCGTTTATCTTTTGATATTTCTCAGCTGCAATAGCTGGTAACATAGATGCCATTTACGGGCAGAGCCAAGTAAATGACATACGTTTTAAAGAACAGCTTTTATTATTATTATTATTATTTTTGTATTTATATTTTTATTCTCTCCTTAGAGGATACATTAAAAGCACGGGCCGTAGCCAAATGCATATTATTATTATTATTATGTTGTCTCCTTTGGATTTCACGGGAAGGTGTTACCCCTCCCGGTCCTTTGGAAGGCTTGCGTGGGGGCACAGGCCCAACACGTAGAGGCCCCTTGAGACGATTTAATATGTGAATGTGAGATGGGATACACCGGCCGGGCATTACTTCTGAGTGCCCCAAGATGACGCACTCAATAGTAATACCCGGCGAGTGCAGCACTATTGCGTAAAGATGGGTAACGAAAACTGGGGCTATTGAATGAGGTTCTTGTGGGCAGGATATCTGGGCTATGGAGTGAGATAACGGTCGCCTGCCTTTTCAATATCTCACAAATTAAAATATAGGCAGGTGGTGACTCGCCGGCCACTAGGTGGGCCCCCTAAATTAGCCACCAGACTAGGCGACAAGGGGGCAACACTGGCGTGGCTGGCTAAGGGTGTAGAGAGGTGTACACCGGTTTCTGGATCGCGGTGATCCGGTCAGCCGTTCCCCGTTATTATGTAGATTGAGCACTTCCACCCTTTCAAGCATATAGCTCCTGCGCTCCACTATGGACGGCCAACGAAGGCAAGCCAGAGGTGGGGGAAAGATGGTGTGTTCCCCCGGGGGGTCTCGGGTCCGTGGTGTCGCCACACACCAACAGCTGGCCACAAGCTGCCCTGCGGAGACTGACTGCACTGATGGGAGTTGTTGCTCTTCATGGTGCGAAGCTCAGCAACTCCCAACAGCGGGCGATGGGGTTTATTATTATTATTCTGTGAGTTTTTTTGTCTCTCCGAAGAGGTATTTTAAAAAGCACGGGCCTAAGCCAAGTGCATCCTAATTTACTTAATCTATATTTAAAAATTTCCGTACTATCCGGCATGTGTTCAATATGACAGCTTTCTGTAAAAGTTTGTAAGTGGGTGATGGGATGTTGAGTGTATAGAGGCTATTGTGCAATTCTCTCGGAATGACTCCTGTAGTTGATAGAATGATGGGTATTACTTTTACTGAGGTGACTCTCCATTGAGTTTTAATCTCGATTGCGAGGTCTCTGTATTTGGCCATCTTTTCGGTGTGAGTAGATTGAAGATTATGGGTGTTACATATTGCTATATCTATTAAGAAAACGGATTTATTGTTCTTGTCTAGTAATGTTATATCTGGTCTGTTGAAATGTATTGTTTTATCTGTAATTATGGTCCTGTCCCAGTATATTCTAAAGTCGTTGTTTTCCAGAATGGCATCTGGTTGATATTTATAATATGGAGTTTTGTTTTTGATGAAATTATGTCTGAATGCTAAGTATTGATGAATGATTGCTGCAACTTGGTCGTGTCTATGCTTATAGTCCGTCTGGACTATAGCTTTGCAAGCACCAGTAATATGTTGAATAGTTTCCGTATTGCTGTGGCATCTTCTGCATATATCTACTGTAGTAGGGTTCTTTAAAATGTGTTTTGAATAATTTTTAGTATTGATGACCTGATCTTGAATAGCTGACATAAAAGCTTCAGTCTCCGGGAACAATTCTCCACGATGCAGCCAGGCATTTGACGCTGCTTTGTCAACATATGGCAGTTGCAAATCGTGGAAGTGTCGCCCATGCAATGACTTCTGCTTCCATGCTTCTTCTTTATCGAGATCCGGTGTGATTCGCTCATTCTGTTGTGTGCTGCTATTTTGTAAGTTAAGTATGGTGAGGTGTAAGTCTGATTGAACTATTGATTTGTGTAATGTGGAGCTATTGGCTTTTTCATGAAAAAAGTGTCTAAGGTTCTTTATTTGTTTATTATGAAGGTTTTGTATATCTATCAAACCTCTCCCGCCTTTCTCTCGTGATATAAATAAATAAATAATCTTTATTAAACCTCCAAGTCAAATGTTTTACAAGGTTTGGTGCAAGTTCTTTTAAGTTATATAACTTGTATTAGAACAGCACCCTCTTAGCTGTGGGACTTATTTGTGTCTTGAAAGTTAAGTTATTGAAAAAAGAAATTCATTTCTAATATTAGTAGTTTAAATGAGATAATTATTGCGCATGTTACCAAAATTATATGTATTAGGTGCATGTGTGTGTGTGTGCGCGCGTGTGTGTGTGTGCGCGCGTGTATGTGTGTGTGTGTGCGCGCGCGCGCGCGCGCGCGCGTGTGTGTGTGTGTGTGTGTGTGTGTGTGTGTGTGTGTGTGTGTGTGTGTGTGTGTGTGTGTGTGTGTGTGTGTGTGTGTGTGTGTGTGTGTGTGTGTGTGTGTGTGTGTGTGTATGTATGTGTGTGTGTGTGTGTGTGCGTGCATGCGTGCGTGCGTGTGTGTGCGTGTATGTATATGTGTGATTTGGGGAGTACTTTTATCAACTTTTAAGTTACTGAGGATAATTTATTTTCAGTTTCTGTGTAAGTAAGTGTTTTTAAATAAGAAGTTATATATTTTTTACATTGTATTAGAGTTTTTGTGTAAATATTCAATTTCCTGTTTATTTTGTTATATATTTTAATCGACAGACTTGTAAACTGTTTGGAGGCAAATACTGTACGTGTAGGCCTTTGCTTAATTACTGAAGATTTGTTACGCTTGTTAATAGTCCTTGGATCGATGGAATTATATTTGTGGGCTTTAAGTGCACATTGTAAAATATACAGCTGTCTGACAGTTAGAACATTTGCCTCGATGTATAGCTTTTTAGTTTCGAACAGTCTTGTCTTTTTATGCATTACCTTCAGGATAGTTCTTTGTGCTCTCTCAATACTTATAAATTTTGTCTTGTGAGTTCCACCCCAGATGGTTATACAATATAGAAGTATAGATTGAATCAGTGCTTTGTATATGTATGTGATTAGGTCTATATCTGTGACGTCTCTTAAATATTTAAAAATCCAAATTAATTTTCTGGCACGGTTAGCAACTAACTCGAGATGCGGTTTCCATGACAGATTTTGATCAAGTATAATTCCTAGGTATTTGATTTGATTTACTTTTTCTAAAACGTTGCATTCGCAGTTTGTGGCTGTATTTTCACAGTGATGTGCTGTAATGCTAAGTCTAGCGTCCGGTTGTTGGGAGTCACGTATCGAGAAGGCTATATATTTAGTTTTTGTGATATTGAGGGATAATAAGTTTATATTGAGCCATTTAATTACTTCCCGGAGGCCTGTTTCTGCTGAGGCATATACCTCATCCCAGCTATCACCAACAAATAGCAGAGCTGTATCGTCAGCGTAAGAAATAATCATCCCGTTTGTTAATTTTAGTTCAGTTAAATCATTTATGTACGCGAGAAATAGTGTCGGACCGAGGACACTTCCCTGCGGGACACCAAAATTTGAGATTATTTTATCATTACTATAAAGGTCGTCACTAAGTTTAACACATTGGGTTCTATTTTGCAGATAATCTTTGATTAAATTAAGAAAAGGACCCCGAATGCCTATTTTATCAAGTTTTCGTAGAAGAGCGGGGACAGGGACGGTATCAAACGCTTTTTGTAAGTCCAAAAAAATACATAGGGTTTTCTTTTTGTTATCTAGAGACGTTATAATAGTTTTAGTTAGATTGCTAATTGCATCTTCAGTGCTAATGCCCTCCCGAAAACCATATTGTGAACTTGAGAGTAAATTATAGGTATTAAAAAATTTTACTAATCGTGTGTTTATGACTTTTTCTAATATTTTTGAAATAGTTGGTAAGACAGAAATGGGTCTATAATTATTTATATCGTCCCGGTCCCCGTTCTTGAATATAGGATGAATAATTGATTGTTTTAGTTTTGAGGGAAAGATTCCTTGCTCTAGGCATAATGTACACAGATGGGTTATAACGGGAGCAAGTTCGTTTTTTGTCATTTTTAAAAAAGTTGATGAGATTCCGTCTTTTCCAACCGCAGAGTCAGTTTTTAAATTTGTTATTAATAATTCGATTTCAGCAATATCGGGGAAAATTATACCAATTGAGTTTGTAGATGAGGCTAGTGAAGAGAAGTAGATCTTTTCACGGTCTTTGTTTATATTAATTTTACTTGCTAATCTTTGACCGACAGTAATGAAGTGATTATTAACGTATTCAGCAGATTCAATAGGTTCTTTTTGTATATTTTTGAGTTCTGTATTGATGTTTTTTTGTTTATTTAAGTTTGTGATGGTTTTTATATTTCTCCATAATATCTTATTGTTACCCTGGGCTTTGTATAATAGATCATTTTCGTATTGGTTTTTTAACTTTTTTATTAAGTTATTACAGTAGTTGCGGTATCTACGATAAGTGATCTTTAAAATTTCATTAGTGCTATCATTACGATGCTGTTTTTGCAGTCTATTCCTATTCTGTATGCATTTTAGAATGCCATTTGTAATCCACGGCTTTAATATTCTTTTGCTACAAGGTATTTTTTTCGTGATTGTATGTTTGTCTATGCATTCAGATATTATATTTATTAGGTTAGTACATAACGTATTAGGTTCTTGTAGGTTAAGTAGATCGGCAATATTTTGGGTTTGTAATTCACTGGCGGCTTCAACAAGGTTTGTAATTTTTTTAAATTTATTCCTTATGTTATTATCTATTTTTTCAAATATATATATCAGAACCATCCTATGATCTGTTATTGTGGTATCTAATACAGCCACTGTAGCCAGAGCTTTTGAAGGGTTAATATTATAAAATATGTGGTCGAGGCAACTATTTATTCTTGTGTCTAGTTTGTGCCCTGGTAGCAGATTACTTGCAGCAAGTGTGTCCAGATATTGGTCAGAAAAATTGTCATTGTTGCCATTCATAATGTTTATATTAATATCACCAGCTAATATAATATTCGTTTTAGGATGAGGTAGGTTTAAGTAGCTATCAAGGGAGTTAATGAATTTAGATGGATTTCTTTCTGATGGTGAGCGATAGATGCAGAGTATTTTGTAATTTGGTATATTTATTTCTAAACAAGATGCGCCGTGGAGGGGTATCTCTTTGACGGAATGTTGTATAATATTTTTTACAAAAACCACTACTCCATCGTTTTGTTTAGTTTTTATTGCAGAACTGTGTGTTGTGTAGTTTGATTTAAGGGGTAGTGGCTTGTTAGCATTAATTCTACATTCGGTTAAAATTATAATGTCTATTGTATGATTAAGTATATTTAGATTAATTTCCAAATCGTCAATATTAGATACCTTATGGACACTTCTAATATTTTGAGTGATTATAGACAGGTTAGGGTTTTTAGGTGGAAGATGTTTTTGTAGCTCATTGATGGAGCAACTGACTGATTTTATATGATTTAAAGAGTCTAATTCCTGCAAAATTGTATTATGTGTATTATCCATTTTGTATGTTTGTTGTATGGAGGGTGAAAAATATATTTGTCTTATTTAGTGGTAAAAGGGATAAGGATAACTTTATGCACGTGTGTAAGAGTTGTGTGTGAGTGCAGTGTTGTGTGTCTGTGAAGTATTGAGTATGTGCGAGGTGTTGTGTGTGGCTGTACTGTTGTGTGAGTGTCGAATGTTGTATGTGGATGTAGTGTTTTGTCTGTGTAATGTAATATGTGTTGAGAGTAATTACTTGATTTGTGTTATTTCGTATTGTCCTTTGATTTTCTTTGGGGTAGATTGGCAGGTATGTAATGCATATTGGTAAATCTAGTACTGTATGTACTAAGTAACTTACGCAACAATGGGCATAAAGATTCAAAATGATGCATGAAGACAATCGCACAGCACAGATCACAAAATTCAAGATTGCCGGAAGATATAATTTTGATTCATCAGGATTTTCTCGTAGTTTCTCGTTGCCGTCTAGTCACTTTTTTGAAAGCTGTTGTAGCTGTGCTTCTCGCGCGATATGTAAAATTGGTGCATTGTCATCATATCTAAGGTAAACCTTTCCATAGCTAGTCCAACAGTATTTATATTTATTTATCTCTTTGAAATCTCTCGCCAAAAAATATAGCCTGGATGCCAGTGGAGTGAGGTTTTCAGATATAAATATAGGAGTGCTGGAGTTGCCCTTGAATCCCATATGGTATGCATTTAATTTGTTATTTTTATTCTTGTTATTATAGTCTTTGGCGGCTTTTAAAATATCAGTCTTAGCGAGGGTATTTGTAAATTCAACAATAACTGTACTATTCTCTTTTTGTTTCTTTTTCGTCTTCATAATATCTTTAATATCGGATCTTTCCACTTTAACATTGAGACTTTCGGATAATTGAGTGATCATTCGCACCAGGTCCTTTTTTGTCTCAGTTCCTTTCAGTGGGACATTCTTGACTTCGATATTTGACTTTCTTTCGATTCGTTGGCTCTCTTCTAATCTATTTTCCAGTATTATAATATGTTCTTTGTCTCTTTGTGACTGTTTTTCTAGTGTTTCTATTTTAGCTTTAAGAGCTGAGTTTTCCTCAGAAAGAAACGATAAAGTAGTTTGAACCATGTTGCTAGTCTGGTGCACATCCTTGAGTGTGTCTAGAATAGTGTTTATCTTACTATTATTTGATTCGACCAGTTTATCAATCAGTTCTGTCATGTCCTTTTTTATGTCGTTTCTTATCTTATCTGCCTCGCTAGGGCTAGTCACTTCTGATCTTTTTCTTTTGCATCGAGCCGTCACAAAGCTGGGTGGGGTTGTGTGATCCAGCGCCGATACATCTGATAAGGAACTCGATTTTTCTGGCGTTCGCAACAGCGCCATTGCACAGTTGTGCGTATAAAGGCGTCGTAAACTTGTAGCAGCGCAGCACTCAGTTCGAA
The DNA here is from genome assembly GCA_031163375.1 of Conogethes punctiferalis. Lineage (NCBI taxonomy): Eukaryota > Metazoa > Arthropoda > Insecta > Lepidoptera > Crambidae > Conogethes > Conogethes punctiferalis. Next base: position 5,566,537 of record CM062086.1, read on the forward strand.
GCGTTGTCGTAGACGAGGATGCGGGGCCAATAGTTGTTTCTTCGTAGCACACAAGCGATAAGCGGTGTGAGCGGGAGAACAAATATGTGAATCGTCTCTTTTTCGCGTTGCCGCTTGCGTCCCCGACCTCGGATGTTTGTTAAAAAAAAAATTGTGTACAATTATTCAGTTTGTTGAGCAAATTTGATCCTTATTAGAACGCAGCCGAACGCACATCCACTCGCAAACAGCCCCACAGGCAAAGAGCCTATTTACTTTCGTAAAGTGTCGTAACAGTTTACGTAGTGAGCCGTAGTAAAGGGCGAGGTCAGAGCGCCTAGCAGTTCTTCATAGCACGATGTAGCACTGGTAGATATTGGAAGCTAATTTCGACGCGGTTCTTCACCTGTTTGGTGGCCGAATGGTCTAGCACGCGGGCCGCGTTGCCGACGAGCGCGCAGGTTCAAATCCGCTCAGGAACACAAAAAAGACAGGGCTCACCAGACCGCCGTTCGAGAGTCGAGGGGGCTCCAAAGACAGTAATATCAGCTCTGGACCAAGGCGCAAATCTCCGGGGCGTAGTTCCCACAAAACAATATTTATTAAAAATCAAAAGTTAGACACGTCCGCTCAGTATAAGCACCAAAGAGCAAGAGGAATGGAGCAAATGATATGGTGAGTCGTTGTATACAAGATTTCGGGTGATGTTTGCGATGGGTGGTCATGGCTGTGTTTATATTGCGCTGTAGTTGTGTAAGTTCTTGTTTTGTCCAGTTAATTATTCCAAATGAATATGTTAGTAAGGCTATTGCAAACGTGTTTATGCTTTTGGTAAGGTTTCTAGAATTAAGTTGAGATCTAAGGAGTATGTTAAGCCTGTGTTTAAATTTGGTAATTATTTCTTGTTTTGCCTGTTTTTGGTTAATTTGTCTGAGTTGATGGAATCCCAAATATTTATAACTACTGTCTATATCTAAAGATTCAATTGTGTTTCCTGCGTCTGTTATGTAATCATTTTGTTGTATAATTCCCTTGGTCACTGTTACTGTCTTACATTTGTCGATACCAAATTCCATTTGAATATCGTTTGAAAATTGTTGTGTAATATCTGCAAGTTTGTGAAGTGTATATGGATCTTTACTGTATAACTTTATATCATCCATATACAGTAGATGCGTAATAGGTGTTTGATTTGTGTTATTTACTGGTACAGGAAATCCGTAGGTCTTACTGTTGAGCATATTTGAAAGAGGATTGAGAGCTAAGCAGAACCACAATGGGCTTAGGGCATCTCCTTGAAAGATGCCTCTTCTTATTGGGATGTTATCAGTGCAAATAGTAACATTATTTGCAACGAGCTTTAATGTTGTTTTCCATTCATTCATGCATGCTTTTAAGAATGTGATTACTGTAGGGTGAATCTTGTAAAGGGTTAAGGTGTAAAGAAGCCAATCATGTGGTACTGAATCGTACGCTTTCCTGTAATCTATATACATGGTACTTACGTCCTGCCTGTGTTTTAAAGCTTGTTTCATAATTACTGTATCTATTATAAGCTGCTCTTTGCATCCTTGACTGTTTCTTCGGCATCCTTTTTGTTCTTCGGTTATTATTATTATTATTGTTTTAGAACTTTTTGTGCCAGTATAGTAGCTCGGTAGTATTTTGGACCTACAAATACAGTGACATGTAGCGAAAATGGTCTTGATGTGGGTACAAAAAAATGTAGGTACCTACCTACTACTATTTCCAACAATTTGTCCTCCTTTCAAAAGTTACCATTAACTAAACAAAGTGAACCATAATGAACAACATTTTAAAAAACATTATAGGCTATTATACGTTGATTAAATGAATCTAAAACATGACATGTTATACTTTTTGATCTCCTTTGCTGATAATGACTTGTATCGCTTTAGCTAAGTACCTACATATTCTACCTACTAGTACCTATTCCACAGCTTTCTTATAAATTGTCCGCCATTAATTTACATGATTGCGTAACGTACATTGATGTTTTCAATTAGCTGAGCCGTTAATATTAAGTATGAGTGAGTGGGATATTTGCAAGAAATGGTTAATTGGATACATGTAATAAATTAAGGAACGAACCGAACTATTGCCGTGTAATAAGTAAGTGCATACTTACGTCGAAGTTGAATGGTTGTAATAAGCGTTTAGCAAATAGACGACATGAATGGTCGGAACATTAACTTTTTATAGTAGATACTTACTTGCCATTTTGGTTATTGACCAATGAAGATTCATAAGAATTAAAAGGATCACTATGAAAGGACCTAAACAAAGTCAAAATTACACACACGATTACGGGGGGCTATAAACATAGTAGGCACATTATTATTCTTTATTGCACAAAAAAATAAAACATTTAGAGGAAAAAGTATTACTGGCATATTGTAGTACAATGTAGGCAGTCGTTGTAGCTAAGAGGGATCACTCCCAGACAACCTTCAGGTAGAGGTTGAGAGCAGAGATGATAATTAAATTACTATCAAGAGGTTTCCTGTCTCATTATATTTATTTATCCATAATCGACCTTACAATATCTAAAATAACTTGCATAAAATTGCAATTTTGTCCCTACAAAGTCCCTACGATGCACGATACGAGTATCAAGGTCATAAAGGTGAAGGTCTCTGCGAAGCAATATGAATGTAAATAGAGATTATTTAAATGTGCACAATGCACATAATTTCCATATTATAGTCACGGTCCATTGATAAATATAATTCGTCTGAATGATTGACACATCGCATTAAAATTCCCTACATATAAGTAAGTCTAAATTTAAAAAAGCAAAGAAACAACGGCAAAATGTTCGACATCTAGCTAAACTGTTTGTTATCATCATTGACTCAATAACTACTCGTATTAAAAAAGACTTCTCAACAACAACCGACAGTATTTTTTAAAAATAATCCTTACAATCTGTCTGCTAAGTTGACTTCATTAATTAAAAAAAAACTCCATATCAAACATAATGTGCCCAAGAAATCACACGTAAACAGCCGCGGGTTTTTATGAACAATGCATCTGACACGCGAGGCGGGAGGCACGCGCGCGGTGGCAGTCGCGCGCGGCCGGCCGACCAGCCAGTCCGTGCACCGCGAAATAGTGAATCTGTGGCTTTGACACTACGCCACTTTTGGCGCCAAACGTGCAGTGTTGTTCGGAGGACTTTCATGACTTTTGTTGTTTTAGTAAGTGCTTTCTTTTTCATTTGAAATTGGAATAGAATGATTTTCGTTGTATTTTACTCTTTTGTATTTTTATTAAGTCTTTCACTTATAGGTAAATGTCTGTTGTTACATTCTCTATTTTTCAACCTTAGTCAGTCGAGCGGTTTTGATGAATTGGATTAATTACCAAGATTATATTGTAAGTACAATTAGTTACTTTTACCTGCGCCTACGAGTATCCTGTATCTACGAGTAGCTTCAGAATGTATTTATCCCGAACAATATATTAGTAAAGTTTGTAGTCATTCATGTATATCTTACTGTAATGTTACAAATACAGTTTAGTAAAACAGTAGCAGGCAGTCACTCTAAAAATATTTCAATTAACGGGCTAGCAAAGTTTTTGCTCTATTAGTTTTGCAAATCTTTACTTGATCTACCTACATGTTGCAATCTGATGCACAGTTAACGCATTATTATTCTAAACGTAGGTGCAGTTAATTGCAAAAAAAAGATTTATAAATCTGCAAAGATGAAAGACTACTCGTAGAACAGTCTCTACCAACTTCATCGTATCTTTAAGTATCGTGAGTCAGTAATACTATCATTTCGCGGTCCACTGCTGGACATACATAGGACTCTCCAGTGGTTCGCCCCTGTGATCGATCTTCGGCTTCTTGCATCCAGCACTTGCCAGCCATCGTGTGCAAATAGTCGCTCCTGGCCTGAGGACGTCCTACGCTACGTTTGCCGATATACCATCACATTCAAAACGAATTAGGAATTATGTATGTCAACGGATCCTGTACAAATTGCGTTCTAAGGCTATAAAACCATAGACCACAATAAAATTAGGAGTTCGTTATGTAGTAGTACGTTAAGTACCTAAGAAAGGTCAAAATGATTGTTTACCATTGTTTTGCCAAATTGTGTTTCAACATAAAAGCTGATGACGAGGCTACTGATGGACGAGGACGTCCAACAAAAAGATGCATTAGTAGTTTGTGTGAAGGATTATACGGCTGTAAAATAGTTAAATGACGTTCTGTCTGGTATCAAATAATGCTAAGTACCTACCTTTTTTTCTTTATTTTTATATATATGTATACACATTCTATAATTTAAATGTAATTAATAATGCTCGACAATGTCAAGACATGCTGTTCACACATGTTAGTGGAGATACAGCCTAAACTCATGTAGCATAACATGTACTGCCATAACTGTATATACTGTATGTCTGTTTTGTGTGACTAATAAATAAATAAATAAAAAATAAAGGAGGTTAATGATGAAAGATTAATAAATGGAAAGGAAAAAAACTTGTAATATGCCTCAGATCATAGAAGGGAATACTCGTATTACACCGATCAGAGTAGCCTGATAATATAAAGATGTTGAAAAGAGAAGGTATACAAAATTGCTCCATGACAGGAGTGGAAGAAATACCGATTGTTATATTGAGTAGCAAATAACAATTAATGCAAAGCAATTAAAGAACATTATCTATGCATGACAGCTGACCAGTTATAAAGTTTAACAACATTAATACGCCTGCTGAAACATGCCATGACATATACAGTAAGAAATAATAGGTACTAAATGACGTTCTGTCATACTTTTTTGTCATTTGTCAGTAATTTATGTGGTCATTGAAAAATCAGGCCTTAAAATACTAATAGGTAGCTATGAAAAGATACTACTACTTTACGTAACTAACAAATGTGCAAAACCAATCCAGTAGTTAAAAAGACGAGTGGCAATTTAACTTGATAAAGATGATGTTCATACATGTAAGGACTAAACATTTCTCATTAATTTGAAACGTGGGCGTGCTCACCTAATTATGTCAACTCCATTCAGCGGGCCGGTCCGTCTGTATACATACGAGTGTGTTATTAATGCTAATGGTACGATTTGAATCCGCTCACGATGCCGTGCGTCACCCTGTGCGTGAGTTTACCTAGTTTGTTAGTGTTTTATTCCCGAGTTCTCGTTTACCATAATCACTTTTTGATTTGTTATGTAGGCGGTATCTAGTGAATTTTCAAGTAGCGATGTAAAAGTTTGGTTTTATTTAATTGGTTAATGTTTTGTAGCTACCATTGGATCGGTATTTCCAGCATGCTTTCCAGAACAATTGATGCAAAACTTTGTTTGATAGGTCAATATTTTGTAAGTACGAGAACAATTAATGTCGGATGCTTATTTTCTGAATCGTTCTACATAAGCAAAGGGTATGCAAACAACAAAATGTGTCTTTATAATATCACCTTTCAGTGACAAAAAAGACTCCAATCAACAGCAATGCTTCCAGAATAATTGAAGTACATACCCCAATCGAAGGAGGTGGTCACTGCTAAGATTCAGACATATTCAAAACCACCATGCATGGTCCAACGAACCAGGGTCCAATGCCCCATGGTTGTCATGTCAAGTTAAACTTTAGTGGTGTCTCAATAATAATTAAACTTTAAAAGTACGTTATAAGGTTTGTTTGTACAACGCTACAATAGAAACACAATTTTCCATTTGGACACCATTTGTTATTAGAGCTGATATATTGTAGAGCATAATTATTGTGTTAACGCCAAACTTTCAAAAGAGATTCCAGTAACAAAATGCACCTGTATTTCTGTTTTCCTTATGCTACGACACGTAGCTTTCGTAGCGATAGCGGCTTGGACTTTCTTAGAAGTCGTTAAAAAGTCTTTTAAGTTCGTTCGTATGTAAAGATAAGCATCAGGGTAAAACCCGTAGTATTGATAACATAATGTTCTTACTAAGCAATAAGTGTTTAAAAGGCTTGATGTTTTCTTTCTGTATGCTTTTTCTATGATAGAACTTTTAAAACCATTGGAATATATTTGATACTCAGCTCGTTCTGATTGGTATATTTGTTCTTCTTATTGGTTATCTTACCAGAATCATATCTTTATAAGCCCCCCTTTCCATCAACATTTTTTAGCTAAGAGCCGTACCAAAATTTAAGAGACCCTTTGACATTTATTACTCTTAAGTAGTCAAGTCAAGCGTCCCCTAAGTAATGGTTAAGGAACGCTTAGCTTAGAATAGGCAAAATAGGCATAAGTGGCCAATTTTGAAACTCATCTTTTAGGAGTTCCCAAAAAGATTTTGCTTCTGTATATGAAGGTTCCGTTGTCAGAGAAGTTTTTCTAGTATCACCGTTAAGTATAATAACGAGTTTCTTCCTCCAAACATTTACAATGTTGACTGAGGCATAATTTGTAAACAATAGCTACCAAAACAAATGTCTATCAATCAACTGCGTTTAGTCACCGGCGGACTATTTCCTCCGCTATCAGCGCGTGCGCAGTTAGTTGCGTTTCCTCCATTTATCATCGCTTCGACAACTGGTTTTGATTTCGTTTTCAGTATTGCTTGTTGATTTAAGTAGTCAAATTAGTAAGTAGTTACTGAGGGTCTAAGGTGTGAAGTACTATAAATTCCACAGTCAGTTCGTTCGCAACTCTTAAAATGCACAACATTCCTGCAACGATCGTTTTCTTTTCTTTCTGTGAAGAGACATGGTGATATTTAGAATAATTATGAAAACTATTAAAATTTTAACTAGATTATGAATTTTAGAAAAGTACAATTAAGTAATTTTCTGGGATTATGAGTAATTTTAATGTTCTTTTGGCAATTTTTTTTTGGTCGATCTACGTGAAACCTCACAGTACGGAGTCATATTTCGCGAATCATTTCCGAATTCAGTCTTTCTGAACAGCTCCGACTTGGGAACCTTCAAGAAACGAGCGTATTCATATTTAAAAGGCCGGCAGCGACCCTAAACTCGGTTAGAGCCGCGGGTGTCCATGGGCGGTGTCGACTGCTTACCATCAGGCATGGCAATAGATCGTCTGCCGCCTCTCGCATAAAAAAAAAGAATTCAATTATATTCTATTCATCCGTGTGCATCTGTAAATTATGTATGAAACATCTAGTTTATAGCACTAAATTAAAGAAATCAAGAAAGAGAAGGCCTTGAGCGCTGTAATCATGCCGTTACAATTATGTATCATAATCCACACGCAAACGTTGGTCACTGACCATATGTAATTTAAAATTGATGCTCATTACATTTCTTGTTAAACGAATTCACCACTTGTCTGTCTGTCATCACATCTTGTCTTTCATCGTGATTAAACTTGCACAATTATATGTTAAACATGTGTGTGTGTGAGATTATTTTACAGTCGCTTTGAACGATGAAAAACGAAGCAAAAGCCCAAGACGCTGCGACAACAGACAAGTAACCAAATCACTCATTTGTCTATTGCCATGGCAATTCCGGCTGTCGATCATTTCATTTTGAAACGAAACGTATTGGTATCGGTAATATAACATTAAAATAAAACATAAAAGAAATGCCATTTCTAGCATTTAAAGAAAGAGGTAAACATCAACTTTCTAGCTTAATCAACCAGACCACTTTCTGTGCTGGCTGCGCAGTGGAAACGCAATTACATTTGTTGATTTTATTAATATCTTATTACCTACGTATAATGTTATTCCACGCTCAGCGAGGGTCTCATTATAAGGTTTCTCTGATAAGTCATAGTGTCATCCCGACGATGACCCCATTGCAAACTGTCATTAGTAAAAGCTGTTTTGGGTAAGAGTTCAACTAAAGCAAGTATGTCTTAATTAGACGTCTTGTTCATTTTTGTCTGATTGATTCATCATCATCATCAGCCTTTCGAAGACCACTGCTGCTGTTTATTCCTGATAATGGAAAATTTTTACGACAGTTTATATGCAATATCTAAAAAAAATTACCCTGCTATCTCGTGTTCTTTTTGTACGTTTGTAATTCTTTGAACAAGATCTTTACGCAATGGAAAATAGCGTAATGATTAGACAATTTCACAAAACGTTAGTCGTATTAATATCGACGAAGATGTTCACCGCCAAAGTCGCAGGCAAAGTGTTAAATAACAATACTAAAACAAGTCCACACTAAACATGCCACACTCGGTCGGTTATCATTATGACGAGAATTCTCCAATTAAGACAATTGCCTACTTATGTCGCGTTAACGAACATACGAGTAGGTGCATGTGTTTTTGTCTTGCCCGTAATTACAAACATCGAGCGTGCTAGGCTATTCGCACACGGCGACGCTTTCAAAAGAAATACACATTATTATGAAAAGGTTTTTATTGTAAGGACATGAGAAACATGTATCGAAACTGTAGTGGAGATAAATGGAGATTGAAAGGACGAATATTTTTCTGTAGTCAGCAAACATATTCGCCGTAGTTTACGCTGTTTTTTTTTAAATGAAGCATTACGCAAATTTTACGTAGAGTTCAGTCGCATTTACGTAGATTGAAAATTATCACAATTAAAGACACGAACATTACTCTTTTACTTATTCACGGCAACTAACAATGTTTATCCAGTTTTCGTACAAATGAATGTTTAATCATATCCATCTTTTATCTGAATTATCCGTACATGTATAGCGTGCGTTGATAATTTTGAATTACGCTACCTATCTACGTACATTTCAATTATTAGGCAATGAAAACTTAATTATATTCAAGAATAATATACTTGATTAAAAGTCGTAACATAACATATATTAGAGTACCTACATATGTTATAAATGCATTAATTTGATGAAATTTCTTGATCCGAAATTAATTGCATTTGTAGAAACTTAATTAATTTTGAAGTAACGACATAAAAATACGCCTTTGAAATACCTGAGAATGAATCTCATAAGACTTTCTTTAAAGTTTTCACTCATACAGTTAATTAAATTACTAATTTGGTCTAGGTAATCTGGGAGGAAACAAGAGTTTATTTTTACTACCTCCCTCTACTGCGTATTCAATATATTGAACATAAGTTGTGCCATTATGAAATTTGATACGAGTGTAGAATTTTTTTATACATCAATTACAATTTCCACCAGTATCTAGAGATTAAAATTATCAAACATAAACGCTTCTGAGAGAAATATTATTTATTAAAAGTGGGCATTTCTTCTGTTAATGTTCTACTTTAAAATTTGCAAAAGATACTCTTAATACGATTAACGTAATTGAAATGCTATGTAGGTGTAATTAGACCCATATTACGTTGTTTACAATATAATATGATGCACTTTAACTTGTGACTTTAAGGATTGTTAAATCAACACGATGATTATATGAATATGAAATCAAGAGATTAATGTTTTTGTGATACTTTATATTTAATAGAGTATCACAAAAGCATTGTTGTCGGAATACTGAACGATTTGTCTTACAAAGTTTTTTGGTCTTGTGATAACACTTCCTTAATGAACGATTTATCAATTTTAAATGTGATGGATCTGTTGGCGTTGGAGTTACTACGAGTATAGCAATTTAAATGCGGTGAATGTTTAAGAATGATGAACTGTTTTTTTTAAATATGAATGAACCCAGATTTTGATGAATAAAGTTGTCTTGTCCTCTGTGGCCTATTGTGTAATTATAGTGTTGCTTAAAACTCGCACCCTTAAGAAGGCTTACACATTCACACAACTCTAAATGTAGCCATGATACAATGAGTCTTCTTGCCCAATTTTATGATTTAACCTCCTAAGATTGAGGTTTCCAGACACAGTAAAACAATGGATTTTGCATTTTCAAGCGCCTGTCAATGTTAGGGTGCACTTCCACAGAAGAGGCTTAGCGCGGAGCTAACAAAATTTTACCAAATGATATTAATTCTTAAACCACACGTCTCATCTCCGCTTTATTTCAGTGGAACAATATTATTGGCTGATTTTAATATTAAGCTTCGGCTTAGTTTGGGGTTATTTACTTATTTTATTTGTGTTAGCTCCCTAGAGCCCGCTTCTATGGTAAATCACCCCTACGACTCTGATTGCTATTAGGTTGTCTTCCCAATAATCGCTATCTTAAATAATGCTCATAAGGTCACAGCGCACACTGAACTCCGGCGTGAAAGCTTAGGACGAAACCGGAACAACACTAGCATGATAGTAATTCTACAACCGTAACCTGTGTTCACTATAACACGTAAATGTATCGCTAGATCAAATTGGCCAGCCTTCACGAGAGATTGCAGCCAACAATAGGATGTTGCGAAGAGATGAACGCAGGAACCACGCGCGGCTGCGTACACGCATCGATCTCATTTACATTAAACGAACAGTCGGATATAAAAGTCGTTGGTCAATTTTTTATTTCTAACACAGAGTGAACACTCTCGTGTAATTAATTGTTAAATATGGCAGCTAAATCCCATTAGATTAGGTACATACTTATTGAATTAAAGTCCTAAGGTCTTAGGAAGGGACGTAGCTAAATCCCGTTAAATTACTTACATGCTTGTTGAATTGAAAAGGCATTGTAATGCACTATAGTTAAAAAAACATTAGGTTTTGGATCATTTGATGACATCAGATGTTATGCTAATATTAAGCGATGTACCTACAAAATATACAAAGTTGACCGACTCAAAGTTAATGCAAAGTTTGAAAAGGACTAATCAATCTAAATAAATAGAGCATAATTTAATTTTATAATCAAAAACTCTAAACTAGATCACATAGTATTTCGTAAGCAATACGATGCTTACCTCTTGTTCTGCGTAGAAATTAAAACGTGATATTAAGTCACTAACTTTTATGATCGCCTGTACTGGACAAACCATACATCTCCATTATCTATCAACATGCTAATATGAACTTTATACCGACGACTTAGTAACGACAGATTAATCTAAATAAGAAAGTAGTTAAAACGTACTCGCATATGTTGTATTATTAAAAGCAAGGTGTTATTTCTTAAAATGACTGTGCATTTTATTCTCGTGTTGTTAAAATTATTTGAGATGTATGTGAACATTCATATTTTATGTATGTCAATGTTCTACGTAGTATCCACTTACTCTGAATTTTATTTACTTGAAAGCATGCCATACCTACTTTAGCGTACCTAAAGAATCCTATTGTTATTACAACTGACAGCATTTCAATATCATAGCGGGACCAAGTTGAAAATACTAATTGCTGATCTAGGCTTTCTCATTTTTTTTTGGTGTTCTCTGTTAAGTTATTGTTGTTAATCGTCGCCAACTAGCGGCCTTCAAATGGCCGTCGTAGAAGCAGGCCGAAGAAACGGTGACGTGATGATCTGGATCAAGACACGCGAGAGCGTGTCAGCCAAGTTCCATCGCAGATTACCATTTATCGACCTGGCAGTAGTACCTATGCTGCGGGTAAGGACGATTGGAAACAATTGGATGAGCCTCTTGAATGAATGTGGAACAGTTAGAGGCTAACTAAAACAAAAATCTGTTGTTGTCACATCTATTTAGGCTTTGTTTAGTTCTTTGAATTTTCTAAATTTGAAAAACAGTAAGTCTCGTCTCTCAAGCATGAAGATATTAATCGTATTACATTTTGACATGACTGTGTACCTTCTATTACACTTAACAACATCTAACGAAAATCCTCAAGAGAAGAATCATTATCCTTACTCGAAATACCCAAGTTAATTAACCACAACCTCAATGCGGTGCCGTCACGGTAACTCACCAAGGTCCCAAACGATGCATTTGTTTGAAGAGCATTCGTATTTTCGTATTCTGACGTTATGCCGAATACTGAAATTACTCAAACTCTTGACCGTAACGAGGTGCACCTACTTTCGAACAGTAACAGTTTATCACATTTTTAGTGTTCGCATTTTAATATGTAGGCTGCGTAGGCAAAACTATGTGTTATGCAAGCCAAATTACTTGTTTGAACCTGAATTGTGTATTTGAAGCAAATTTCTAATGCCTCAGCAATTTTCGTAGTTATTTTAATTGTTTCATGTAATAATCAGGTCATATTAGGTCTGACCGCTGCGTTACAAGCAATTATTATGCTTAGTGCAAAGTCGCTAGATATCAGAGATTATTGTAGGTGTTTTAAGGAAAATAAAGTTATTATTTATTTATTATTATGTGATGTTACATGACTACGCATCAAATAATTTGATCTAAATGCATTATACAGTAAGTGACAGTTAGACAGATTAGCTATATCAAGGGCAACAAGAATCCTTATGATATACGACTTAAGGACTCATAGTTCAAAGTGACCTAATGTAATTTAACGAGTAATAATTGTGTCAAAATCAATGTAAAGCCTCTGTATCGCATAATTACTAATTTTACTGTTGCCTGTAGGTAGTATTCTTTATTAAACTTCAATTTTTGTCTTGCCTCAGACATACTTTAATGAACAGATTTATTTGTCATGAATTAAAAAGCAATCAGGAATTCACACATTGTATTTTTTAATTCTAATGCATTTCCATAACTCTGTCCCACAATCCTTCAGTTTAATTGACTACAATTACCTTTTTGTTGTAAACTATTACAAAAACGCACATAATTGCTGTTATGATCTGCTTCAATGAATATTAAACGCCTAGCATAGCCTGATTCACCAAATTGTACAAAAACAACAATGTTTTTTTTCTTTTGACGGCTCGGATTAAAGCAACCTTCACCCGATTTTATGTAAAATATCAATTTATTTAATGTTTGGAAAGCAATTAAGAGATTGCTGCTAAAATTGTCGTATACCTACATAATAATATCTTCTCTCTACTATATAAAAATAAGTCGGGTTTTCCTTCTTGAAACTAAAACTCCAAAACGCACGATCCGATTTCCACGGTTTTGCATTCGTTGGAAAGGTCTCGGGCTCCGTGAGGTTTATAGCAAAGAAAATTCAGGAAAAAAATTCAATAGGATGCAGATCAATAGATACCTAAATATGTTTCTATGAAAATAGCTTCATTGTTCATAACTTTTCTTATAAGTAGAACCTCCCTTTTTATGCAGAACCGAAATGGCTATTTAGACCAAAGTATAGAGTTTAAAAAGTTAGGACTTGTAAAGTCAAAATTCGTATCTATACTTATTTGATAGTGCAATCTAGCTAGCGATAGTTGCTTAAAATATTGTATAATATTTTTTTTACATTAATATACCCCTTTAAAATAAAAAGGGTTTGCCCCTTAGAAGGCCTATTGCCGTCATATTTGCCAACCAATTTAGTTTCAATTTCTTAATTTGCTCAATAAGTTTGATAGTTATCTTTCTCAAATAGGTCTGATTGTACTTATCCTATCGATTAAATATAAACCACAGTCATGTAGCCTATTGTATTTCACGAGCAAATACCGAACGAATGTAAAGTTATGTTGTCTTGTCTGTCTTGTCTGTCTTAGTATAACATTGGTGCGGCGGGCCGGGACTCGAATCCGCCACGCTTCGCCGCTCGACCACGACAGGCACCGAGCACGACGAGTGTGCCGTATCAGGGTTACCGTTCTTTACATATTCCTCTGAATGTTGCCCTGATAAGCATGTCTTGGCTTATTAAACATCGCCTCTATGAACCGACTTAAAAAGTCACTTTTTTTTTAAATTCAGTGCGGTGGGTAGACATTATTAATTTCATACATGATACAAGATATTGTAGTAGGATAGTTTTATTTTCCAGATTTCATTCCGTAAGGTTGTTTGATGATGTTTTTAATGAATTTGGTGTCTACGGAAGACCAGGGTCGAGGTTTCTTACCAAGATGCCTCGGCTCATGCTGAATGGAGACCGTTTAGTGTCACCTAGTGTAATTTAGTTTGATTTTCTATTCCTTTATTCATATTTTGTACCTATGTGACTCTAATAAACGTTTTTTCTTTCTTTCAAATAAGCAAAAGATCTGACATTAGTCACATTAATTTATTTGAACAATTCTTATATCTGAAATTGTTCTTTGCTATATCTTTGGGTCTAGCTTTAAGTGTGTGCGATATAGAATGTCTATCTATCTTCCTCGGTGCTCCAAATGTCCATGAACTATTAATATTAAACATAAACAATGTCCTATATTTAAAACATTACAGCGATATTTTTGGTAATTCTTCAAATTAACTACTAAGACTAAAAGCTAAAAATATTCCAATCAAATAGTTACATAGTACATACGATGCGTAAAGTACTGCTTTCAACATGTGCAGAAAGCAATCATTCAAATTACGTGATAATCTAATCTTCTGTCACGCAAACTTGGCTTGAGATATTATCTTAGTCCCTTTCAAACTATCATTAACCATCTGTCTTAGACCATTAGGAAACCTTTAGTGATTCATCACGCGGTCATTTGTGGCGATTCAGACAACTCATTCCATTAATTGATTTCAGGGGTGTTGTTATTGCTATTGTTCGTGAGACCGAAATTTTACGGAAATTTTAAGCCTTAAATGAGATAAATTAAAAATTATTTCTCATTGGCTAAGGTGCCAAATACGTAGACGGCAACGAATAACACCTAGCATGAAATATATTAAAAAGATGCAGAGGTCTAGTTGACCTAAATAAAAATAAATTAAAAATACCTAAGTTATCTAGAGACAACCGTAGCGAAGCTAGGGCCGGTCGCTTGTCTACATTATTGTAAGTAAAGTAATTAGAAATCCAGAAACCACACATAAAACCACATTACAAACATTACCCGTCAAAATTGGAGTAATTGCTTTATTTAACATCTGTCTTCTGTAAGGTCTTTCTAGAATCAAGTCGGTCATTACAATGACTAGTGCCTATTACCATGACTACGACCATTGGAGCGCGATGCTAATACCGAGGATAACCCTGCATAGCACGGTCATTAGAGCCTGTACCGTACACTTAAACGGAACGCGACCAGACTGATAGTAGCCGGTGTAGAAAGGTTTTTTCAGTGAAATTGCGAACGTTATGTTCACTCGTGATCAGCGGCGTAGCGTAGTGGGGGCGGGGGGGGCGGCCCGCCCCAGGCGGCACATTTTAGGGGGCGGAAAAATTTCACAATTTATAATCAATCCATACTAATTTAAATAATTAAATAATAAAAATATTTGAACCATTTCATATTTTTATCGGAACTACAAATTCGGACCGATTGCAAAGAGCATGGAATTTTTCATTACTTATTCTGTAACGGATTCGGGGAATCCCTTTTCTTTGAATGATATTTTGTAGCGACTGCTGCCAACACCGTCCACGACTTGCGGGGATTCCCCGTATTTTATTTTATGCTTTGTTTATGATTAACAAAACAACAGCGAGAATTACTGACGATTCAAAATAAAAGGGCGGCAAAATTGTCTTCCGCCCCGGGCGGCAAAGTTGTCTTCTGCCCCGGGCGGCCGACACCCACGCTACGCCGCTGCTCGTGATGGTTTCTCAAACTGTGGGTGGCCTGCCACGTTGAGAGTACTAAAAATAAATAAATATCACACAACATCACATACATTTCTCTGATCCCAAAGTGAGTAGCTTAAGCACTTGTGTTATGGGTATCAGAACAACGAAGATATCACAAATAGAAACTTAAAAACAAATTTCCCGATAAATAGGTTCTTCACTTTAGTTCATGCTGTTTATTGAGAGCATCCACCAAGATTCTGGGATTGATGATTGAGGTATGCTCATTGCCACGTCTAAGCACGCGGTACTCTACGTTGTGAAAGTAGTGTACGTTATCTCATATTACTTCATATGGGTGAGTTCAAGTAATCCTGGGTTTCGTGTGTCTCTCTGATAACATCATAGATAAAAATTGTGAGATTACTTAGGTACCTACTCACCTATTTTCCGTAGGGACTGTGATTTGATATTAGCTTTATGTATAAAGAAGTGTTTTCGGTAGAACTAAGCCAAATAGTTACTTACAGATAGGTCTACGACACAAACTGTTGTTAACAGTCGGTCTCAGCTCAGTTCTCTGTTTAAACCCTCTCAACAAAAGGTAATCTTGCACTAATTACTTCTTAATAGGTAATGCCAACAATGCTACCTACTATCATTACTTAATTGCAATAGAGTTGAAAATAAACAAACATTTTCAACATAAAGGGACCAATATAAAGGGTTCGAGAAAGGTCATTAGGAAAGTTATAAAAACACAACTTTCTGACGTGTTCATACCGTGACGTGATGTGTAAAGGTTGATGTAGAAAAAAACTCATTAGCAAGAAAGGGCGTATTTAATTACACGAGCGTTATTGTAATAATGGTAAACCATTACGCCTACCTACCAACATAGTAGAAAAAAAAAAGACTTAGCGGCGGAACATTACATAAATTACATCTTACTCTGATTATTATTTTATATGATGTAATACAATAAAATTTAATAGACACCTTTTGCAACTATGCTAATAATACGATAACTCACTCTGCTTATGTAGGTAGGTCTTTTATTTGGAACCGTGATTGTGTTAGGTTACTAGTTACAAAATCTGAAATAAGGAAATAACTTAAGGATTGTTGTTTGAACTCTGTCGTCAGCGGCAGATAATAATATATCATACTTAGAACTAGTGTAGGTTCGGTATATTGCTACATTCAGTGACAGACATAAGCGTAAAAGGAAATCAAGCGTTAGCTTTCCGCTCCCCGGCAGACCAGTGTCAGCAGACAAGACCGCCTTGGCTCAAATCGTAGTCAGTCAGGAAAACAAAGGAAAGTAACCAGCAACATTCTAATAAATACATTCCCTCCTTTTCTCTATCTTCTCAGTTGCTCCCTCAGTACTGAAGATCGTTATCACTCGTTGATTTCGTAGCCCTTAATCAACCGTCTCCACTTGTCTCTTTACGAAGTTACTTGTCTATTGAATTTTGCCCAGGGCATTGGCTTCCTTTACTTGGTCGGCCCATCTAGTTGGTTGGTGAGCGGCCATGGGCTCTTTTCTTCTACGCCATCAACCCATACACACATTTGTGCGTTTGGCGGTCCATGAAATCCGGAGCATCCGACTCTAGAGTCGGACGCTAAATGTATTTGTGAAATGTGGTGCTAGCACTTAGTCAATTTCAAAGCTATAAAATGCAACAATATTTATGATCCAAATATTCTTATTATGTTGTTCCATAATGATAAATCTAATGCCGACCCGGTACCGACATACTCGTATGAAAACCAAGAAATTCCATCGAAATGCAATGAAATAAGTAATTGAACACGACCAATAATTACAGAAATCGAATGCGAATTAAAAGTGCAATCGGACACCTACTTTCCTAAATTAGGTATTCACCGGCTGAAAGGCCGGTAGTAAACAAACTAATAAAATAATTTTAAACCTTCTTACCGTTTCAAACCAATTGCGGTATTGTAATTTACAATCTGTGGCGTCGTAAAAGTCGAATGCGAGATAAGGGGCTAATGAATGTTGTCAACGTATCATTGAGACGAGAATGCAGGGAAAGAATATTGTTTTAAGGATTGATCTAATCTAATAGGTTGATGATCGAACAAAGTGACGAACATGGGGAGAGGCCTATATCCGGCAGTCGTAGTAGTAAAGGCTGATGAATACGTACACTTGTCGAAACACATTGGTATAAATTTCGGTTTTAGGATCAGTCGGTAAATAGCGAGAATCCTTTTTCAAACGAGGTTTAAAGAGAGCTCTTTCCTCACGGTAGGTAGCGGCATTGCTGTGCCCCTAGCATTGCAGATGCCCATGGGCAGCGGTTATCGTTTAACATTAAACAGGTCGCTAGCTCTGCCACCAAAAAGCAATAAAAAAAATCCTACTGGCCAGCGGGTTTAATTACTTGTCTGATTCCGGGACGATATTTTTTTATAAGAAGAGCATTGAGGGTAACCTCACTCCATCTAATCATAAGCGTTCGTGTGGTTCAAAAGTTTGATTGACCGATAGGCATAACAGAACAAACCCATCGCGCCCGTTGCCCTCACCCTGAAGGCCCACTTAGATGCCGTTTCACTCCCCGACTAAAAAACACAGGACTGAAAGAGATGTCCTCTTTGGCTTAGTTAAAGTTATTTGTTCATTGATTATTGCCACAGTGTCCAAAGATTTTGACTTATTGTAACATTTTTGCGAAAGTCACACTAAACAAATTGCTTGTTTGATACATAACGACATAATGTACTACAAATACCTATTGATTGTGAAAAAATTGTATAGGAAATGGCGTATCTAATTGCTATTGTAATCCTAGCTAGAAAGCAATAACTATCGCTGATGGCAGCTTTCCATTTAGCTGTGCTAATATTATTTAGGTACCTCTCACTTTCATTAATGTCAATCTGCTTCCCAAGATTTATTATGAATGAAGTGTATTTATTTATAGACTGTCAAGTGTAAGTGTTTATGGCTATTCCAGAATTATGTACTGTTCATGAACTTATACACTATTCTAACATCTCTTAAAGGGAAAAGACAGACTAACAAATGTCACCTATATTTAGTATTTATGTCAACTGTATATGTCACCGTTCAGTTCTATGTTATGGGGAACCCCAAAAATTTTGGATTTTTTTCTGATTTTATTATAAAATCTTAATGCGGTTTACAGAATACGCACCAAATTTGTTGCCAACCATTTGTAATTATTGTATTACAAATGTAGCTCTTATAGTTTCGAAATACATAACTGGCTGTGACATATGACCGGACAGACAGACATAACGAATCCATAAGGGTCCCGTTTTTGCCATTTGGCTACGGAACCCTAAAAATCGAAGCATTTCATTCAATAGCTCTTGCATGTTTTCAATAATGTATTGCATAATTGGGAATACATATTCATCCATGTTGGTAAAGTTAGAACAACACTCAAAACGATAAAGCACGTTAATTGAGGCAATTGTTACATCAATCTGACCTGATTAGAAGTATGTAACCTAAATCTTAATCAGTTAATTTAATTTCCAGGAAATTAATTGATTTCAATGTTCAGCCTTACGACAGCCTTATCTAGAACCTTCTGTCCGAATTGTGTGCGATAACATTGTCACAATTAAAAGAAAGGAGGACTGGAGAAGATTCTACGCATTTGTCCAACTAACACCCTCAGACCCACTTTACAAATATAACTAACACTACGCCTAACTATAATTACCCCTTAATTGCATAGTTTTTGAAACTAATTTGTACTCATTCATTGAATCATACGTAAACAAAATACGTAAAGTAGGCGCCATTAGTAAACTCTAATCATTTATTGATTTAAAAACAACGAAACTGCCATTACTGCGCTCACTTTGTTTACTAAATAGTCATTAATCGTTATCATGTTTCCAAAGTTTGAGTGAGGTTGCTCACTCAGTCACTCAATAGTTGTAGATGACTTGCCCAGTAGTATAAGAAGTGACAATGTTTAAAGGTGTGGTGAATTGTGTTTCCAGAATGAAGTCGAGTTCGGTGGCGAGCGGCGGGGAGAAGGAGCCTGCGCCCGCGCCCTCGCCCGCCGACTCTGGAGTCTCTGAACTGGAGAGGGACCATCATGACTATAGGTAAGTTCTATTTATATCATCATCATCATCAGCCTATCGCAGTGCACTGCTGCCCCTGTGTTCGCCATTTTGAGCAAACATCTGGAGGTTATACCCATAATCGCCACGCTGGGCAGGCGGGTTGGCGATTGCAGGGCGTAGCTCCTCGCTCCGGTCACACGGAGTGACAAAAAATACTGTCTACCTTCTACCAATATGTGCTTCCTTTGATACAATACTTTCACAATCTAAATTATAAGAATAAGGAAAACACGTTTTTCCCCATCACACATCTGCAATCACATCACATTACATTATACGGCCTGCATAAATGCCCTTAGAATATAATAGGAAGGAGGACACACAAGTGCTGGACCTGTGTTGTTGCATACAGGAATGATATTAGGTACCAAATATCTCCTGAGTAGGACTAGCATCCGTGAAGATTACGCGTTAGGGTCGAAATTCGATTAAAAGAGAAGTTATACGATTTGAATCCGATTATAATTATATAGGTAGGTATATATTTACCGAGCCGCTTAGATGTGTGGGTTATTCTACTTTTACCGCAAACGATCTGTTGTAAACAAGCAAACTTTCTAACACAATCACGAATTTGTTTTGTATAACCAATGCCTGAAGACAATAGACATTACTGAACAAGCAGAAATACAAATCCCTAAACACTTTATTCAAACGGGCGTTATTTTTGCCTTTATGCCTTTGTATTAAGATCCAGAATTGTATAATTCAGGACTGAGCTTAGCAGTATAGCTAGATTTTGTTAGACGATCAAAGTATTTCTTGT
Source organism: Conogethes punctiferalis (assembly GCA_031163375.1). Lineage (NCBI taxonomy): Eukaryota > Metazoa > Arthropoda > Insecta > Lepidoptera > Crambidae > Conogethes > Conogethes punctiferalis. Next base: position 5,586,848 of record CM062086.1, read on the forward strand.
TCACGCGATTGCAAATTTTATTACCCCGATTTATACTCTTTAAGTTGAACCAAATAAACACATATGATATGAAATGTTATTGTATTTATATAATCATTTTAAGTGATTCAGATACACTTTTCAATAAACATTTATTTCGTAACATACATATACCTGCTGGTGGAAAGTAAAGCAAGTATGTAATTTTATAAACAGAGAATATGTAACTCAAGTTACATCACGCCAACAATGTAGAAGAAGTGTGTTCTTATTTATTGTTGTATTATTTCTGAGTAGATTCAACTTCTACAAGTATTATTAGCTATATTAGTCTTACTAATTCACAACACATAAAACTAACTCAGTTTTGTCAAAATCTTCGTAGCCATCAGAATGGTTCCTAAAGTGACTGTAGACTGTTACCAAACTAAAACTGCTTTACAAATCATTCATATCCGAATAATATACCTCCTAAAATTTTCTGACGGCCTTTATTTGGATCCTCAGACCCTTAGGATTCCCTAACGCTAAAATAGTATTTGTGAGGAGTAAAAAGAAAGAATTTTAACGCTTATAATTCTCTCCCATATTTCATCAAATAAAACTAGAGGTGTTACAACGGATGCTACATGTTACAAGACCAAATGTATTTTCAAAAGCTAATACTTAACATGCACTCTCTCCATTCCAGCACAACGGACCGGCTCAGAAGTCATGAGGTCAGACTACGGGCACCGCGCGGACTCATGCTACAGAGCTACGGCGCTCGACGCGACGAGCGCGACGCGGAACTAGCGCGAGTCCGCCGCGACCGCGCGCTGCTGCGACAACGCCTGGAGGACACCGAGTGGAGCCTGTGCCAGCGCGCCGGCGAGATCGCGCTGCTCAAGACGCAGCTGCGGGACGCGCAGGTACTGACCAGCCACTGACAGGCAGCGACGCGACCGCGCGCTGCTGCGGCTACGCCTCGAGAACACCGAGCCTATACCTACACACTGTTGACACTGTAGGACCCCCCATCAACGAGCCACAGATGGTATAGTTACGTCACTAGCAGCAACCATAAACTAAACCATAACGTACATATTTGTACCGCTGCGTTTCAAAGTCGCAGCTTAGCTTGGTGTCCATTGGGTTAATTCAAGTATTAAGTATGTCATATTAATGATTCGATTGAATAAACACAATGAAAGCTAAGGCTAAACTAAGTAAATGCAGACACGTGGGTATTGCAGGAGGGAGCCTAGTCTACTGCATAGAGCTCTGCGCTGCATGATCCTGCAGGCAACGCAGGCGTCTGAGCACACGTCTTCACAATCATAGCTTTTGAGAATTAAACACAACCTCTGGCTCAGAAAGACAGGACCAAATAAGCCAACGAACCAATCAAGCCTCATTAAAAACCTGAAAAGTCACAAGTTATGGATAGATCCACTGGTACTTACATGTTCTATGCTAAAAATTAAATAAGCTAGCGACCTCTGTTCAACACTGAGTTAAATAAATCATCCACTAGTACACTACTACCTGTTGACACGTGCGCAAACGCATACATACAAAACGTAGATGCTTTACTGCGCACGAGTTTACGAAACTTTGTAGCACCGCGAGCCGGTAGATGTCGCTACTTGTACCCCACAATGAATGCTTTGAACATGACTTTGTAATTTACACGACAGGTAGCAACCGCATTAAGAGGGACATCGTTTTACAGTCAATGCCAAATAAAGACATACAAGTAAAATGACAATTATTATGCCGTATGTAGACTTAGGAACTATAAAATCCTATGTATCTCGTTGCGCGCTCGTTGTAGCTGACTGTACGTAGTTTGCAGATTAATGTTGCAGTTTAAATATTTACGATCATCGTTACAACCCACTTTATCCTCCTTGCCTCAATAACACCATTTGTTATTACATTTCAGAACGAGCAAACAGCCAAAGGCCACGAGTATCTCACCTTGAAAGCGGACTGCCGCCAACTGAGAGAAGCACTCGACAAGAAAGAGAAAGACATAATGAGGTTCCGAGCGGAATCTGAAGAAAAAGAGAAGACGGTCAACCGTCTGCAAACGGAAGTTGATAGACTGACCAACGATCTTATGGAAAACGTCGCAGACCTGACTAAAACAAAGGAATCCAGCAAAACCGAAATAGAGCGACTAAAAACCGAACTAAAAGAACTGAGACAAGAGCTATCTGATGTTTCGCTAAGCGGCTACGAAGGAATCGAATGCGGGCGAACAATGAGAGGCATCTACGACGTATGCAAAACGAATGAATACCATTGGAACTCAAGCGACAGCGCTTTAGAGGACGCCGAGGTGCAAAGACTTAACGGTGAAATGCCGGACCCTTGCGGAAGCCCCTGCCCTGCTAGCGCAATAGTTGAGAGACTCAAATGCGAAATGGAAGCGAAAGAGACTCAGTTCAACAATGAGAGGAGGAAATGGTCTGAGGAGAAGGACAAAGTGTTGAGATACCAGAAACAACTACAGCTGAACTATGTACAGATGTTTAAGAGGTCGCGTTCGCTTGAGGCGGAGGTCGACGGCCTGAGGCTAGAACTCGAGCTATGCAATAAGAACATGAAGAATTTGAACAAACACGGAAAGACAATAGAATTGTAATGTACATTTTGTATTAAGGCGCTGACACACGGGGAATATTTGCTTGTAATGTTACAGGAAAAGTTTGGAGTAATACAAAAAATGATGTTATTATTAAATCAACGCAATAATATTTGGAAAACAGGAATGATATTGGAACGTAATCCTTTCAAAGCTCTATTGCACTGTATAGGTGAATAGAAAGTCGTCTAATAATGACGATCATGAAACATATTTGATGCATATTTCACCATTGTTTCACAATAATTTACATACTTTGGAGTTGTAATGTGTTCATCTAAATCTAATCTTGGATTTACATTAGATACTGATGAATGTTATCATTCACCGAGGCAGTATTCTAAAGTACTATACTCGTAATCAGATCTTATATTTACTTTTCTGGCATATTTTAAGGTAAATTTAGCTATTTACTGATTGATTGATAAATTTAATTCAATTCATTTGCTAATGAATCGATTGAAAAATTCAACATAAGATGTTATTTTACATTACTGCGAAGCCTTTGAGTTTACTTCGACACGTCAAAACGAATGCTACACTTCATTATTATTGTCTGTAAAGGATCTATGAGTCCTCATACGACAAGCCTAAATGGATTTGAAGCATCGAATAGAATCGACTTACGAGTAGCTTAGTGACTCTCGAAACTTCGATGACGCATTTGGAAAGAGACCTCCAGCCGTAACATTACATTGGATCTTTAAATGTTACATTACAGGTAAATGTTTTGTGTGAAGCGCCTTTTCTTAACGCTACCAAATTAGATAGTAATATTTATAAAGGTAATTAGCGACTGTAAATACATAGTATACTCACGTGATTTTCTTGCCCTCGATATGTCAGTTAATCCTTCAGAACTTATGTGACTAAGTTTGTCCAAGGCATAATACTCAACTGGCAATGTTGTCGACTTACAACACAAATGATTGTACATTATTTAGCCTAAATGATACGGTACTCATGTTTACAGTAAGTTGTAGACTACTTTAAGTTATTGTAGATAATATTAATAAAAGTATTTTTGATTATAAAATGTTGTTTTGTTAATAAAATATGGTTCTTCTTTCTTTCGTGTCACCTTCGGAGAGCCTTCCACCTGGCCACGATCTTCCATAGCTTCATGAAACCCTTAAATTACTTGGACAAAGATTGGCCGTAGGAACAGGTGTAAATGAGATTTTGCTGACAAGTCTGGTAACATTTTGTTAGTAGCATAATGGCCTTTCATCACTCTGATGTAAAACAAAACAGGGGCCCAAGTCGCTGCGGCAACGGACCAGCAACTGAATCAAGCTTGTGATAGTCAAGGTATATGTTATTCATGCGGTTGAATATTGGTCAGATTTTTATAGCACAGCATAAGGAGTCTATTTTCGCTTGATGAAAGGCAAGAAAAGGGGCAAGTCCCTGTGGCAATGGACAGGCATATTATGTGTCCTGCCAATGAGGGTGTTTGAAATGAAATATCTGATAGATGGCGTTACGTGGCCCTGCGGTCCAGCTATCATTGTGATTGGTCAGTTGTTATGTAAATGAGATGCCTCCACGTTTCTTCTTCGATTATATCTAATTGACACACCAACAAGAATAAAAGAATTTATGTGCAATACGTGTTTATTGCATACACACTTGCATACACACATTTAGGAGCAGACCTATACCTACCAGTTTACATTAAAGAAAATATGTTTTAAATTAACTTTGAACACATGAAAAATACCTTGTTTTCTTAGTATTTCAACTTAAATATTCTGCGGGTTTTTCTTCAAAACTTCGGTTTGAAACTAGAGAGGCCTAAGTTTCTTGATCTGAATGTAAATCCTTCCCCTTTGATGTCGGTGTTGTTTCTTGACATTTTCGCTGGTTCCACCTGAAAAATTAATTTGCTTTTAATTAGCCCGAACCGAATAGTTGGCGTTCTCTGAGGGAGGCCTACGTTCAGCAGTGGAGGAAAGTAGGCTGATTGACTATGCAGACCAACAACCTAGTCACAATTTTAAGATTATCTTGTATACCAAATAATGTACCTAAACGATTGTGAAAAGCACAATAATAGAGGTGATAAAATCCGACGAACTGAAAAAAGTAGGTAGGTTACTTTTTTCACTAGCCTCTATTAACACGCTTCTGAGAATACTTTTTGGGGGAAATTTGGTCGTAGGGATTCCCACAGTTTACTCTGCCGCCTACTTATAAACTAAAAAAGGTGGTTATAGTTATAGTAAAAGGAATTGTTTAACAGATCGTTTATAGGTAGACTATCGACCCGCCCGCCCCGCCTTCGCGCGGGTTCAATACTATTTTTTCCCGCTAACTCCCGTTGCCGTGAGAATTTCGGGAATTCCTTTCTTAGTGCACCTCTACGGTACGTAAGCTACGACCCTTCCAAATTTCAAGTGCTTACGTTTAGCCGTTTAGGCTGTGCGTTGATATGTCAGTCAGTTAGTCAGTTTCTCCTTTTATATAGGTATATGTATTTAGCTTAGAACATCGTGAGGCAGTTTAAAGTACCACCTACAATTACTTAGGTAAGTACATTATATTTTTTTAAATCCACATTACACTTTATGGTTCACAATAATATGGAATGTAAATTAGGAATATAATATTCATATATTTAAATATATATAACTTATTATGTAGGTACTCGTATTTATCGCATTAAGGAACGAGGCACAATCACATGACCAGGCGTTCCGTAGTTTTCCCGACCGCAGTACGAAAGTGCGATGCTTCCAACGTAAGTACCAACATGCTTTTGAACTGACCGTATTTGACCACTTATTTCTGTATCTCGCCGTGGTCAGCCTGTGTGCGTGATGTCACACAACTAATGACTAACATCTACGTATGACATAACATTTGACCAATGAGCGCGTGCGTGACGTCACCAAAAGCGGCCAGTACGGTCAACTAAAAAATGTTGTGACAAAATTGCGACATATTGTGCATGAATGTGACTAATATTTACATTATTACTTCATCACTTAAGATAGATAGGTACTACCTTGCTTGAGTTTTTTTTCTTGAAGGTATTTATCGGAAAAATATGAATTTATCTGAGCACGTTGTTACCCCATGAACAATGACATCTATCAATTTGTGTCTAGCTTATCATCATTTGAAGTCTTAATGTCTCAAAAAAATTAGGTTGGTATGATGATAAATAAGTTCTTCAAGAGTTTCGAACCTTCTATTTAAGTTAGGACAAAGTGTAGAAATTACCTACTCATTTTTATTTCACAAGATAGTCCATGTATCTTTTCCCGAGCAAAAACGAAAATAAAGAAGCTTTTCTTAGAAAATAAATATCTACGTTACTACTACCTATATGTTTTTATTTCATTTTTTCGCCGGGCATATCATCACAGAGCCTTTACTTTAATGACATTGAAAATTGACGTTTTTGACAAGTTCTCTCTTAAAAAAGTGAAATAAAGTCATAAAGTGGACTTATTGCACTGTTCTGTACCGCTACTTGTGCCATTAATTAAGAGTTGTATCTACTGTGTAATCAAAACGAAGATTTTATACAGGAGAAAAGCCGCGCCCTTAAGTACCTACAATAAACTAGAAACTATGTTATCCAGATGTGCATCTAGTTTTAACTTGCGTACTAGTTAGCCAATTTCTCACTAACCTTTATCCACTAGTTTAATAGTTCGCCATAATTCAAACAGTTTCCGTTAAGTCAATAAAATTGTAAGCGTTGCAATTACGTACCTATTACGTGTACAATGCTACTGACGAGGCTATTATAAAGTCAATTGCACTTTCCATGTACCCATGTATGGTGTATCTGGTACATTATTTATTACCTTTCGCAAAGGACTGCGTGAATACTTGAACCTGGTACATACATCGTATTTAATAGACTACTATTACTACTATAGATGTCTTTAATATTTAATAGGCGGTAGAGTTAATACGGAATTAATACGGCGAGTACGGTTCGAATTCAGTACAGTTTGAAATTGTTCAAAGGGTTAAAAGTCCCACCCTGAATTCAATACAAACACTGCAATTTTTTACACCAGAAAAATTACCTACTTGAGGTACAAAGTAGTAAGTAGCCCTTGTTATTTACATATACTTAACGTAGGTCCCCACATTCGAGATACAATATAAATATCCGCGTCTGGATTCGGAAGATAGGTGCTTAAATAGTTAACCCTATGCTGCAGAACTGAGGATCAAACTAACCCACTAGAATTTGATATACCTAATGTGTTATAAATAGCAAAGTATACCTGTGTGACGTCACCAATCACTGACCGCTTCCTGATCTTGTACCACCAGTACTCCACGCCCAAAGTGATGCAAGCCAGCCCTATGCCCATGAATATGACGATGAACACTCCTCCTATGTTCTGGATGGAGATACCGTCAGACTGAAAAGTAACGAATTCATGAATGGGTATTCAATCACAACTGAAGCAATCGCGGCTTGGAAAATTTTAGGTCTTTACCTATGAAAACTATTAGGTACCTACAATTGATGACCCCACTTGCGTGCGACACCTTCAAACAAAATTCTTCAAAAAGACTATAATTCGTTTCAACTGTATATAACAAAGGACTTTTTAGCTTATTATTATGTGTAATGAATGGACTACGTACACTTAAATTTCAATCTATACTATTGTTTTGTTGTCCATACTTAACGTATCAAGGAATTTCCATACATTTGTATATTCAACGTATTATCATTTAATTGGGCACGCTAGCGCTTTTTAAGGCCCAAAACCCTCGTTTCAGCAGCTGCGATCAAACGAACAGCCACCTGGTATAGGCGACGCCTTAGGTTTGATTTCCTTCTATCTTCTTCTATCACCGCACCGCAGCTCTGTCAATCATCTGCCGCTGCCGCTGACAACAGCGATGCAGCGCGTTGCTTCATAGAGCTAGTTTATATTCGTACGCTCGACAGATGTCAGCGAGGAACAGCCTTAGATATAAAAATCAAAAGTACAACCTTATACGACCTATCATGCTTGATTTATATGTACATAAGTGTAGATGTTTTATATAAAATACTATTCTATATTTACCTGATCATCTTGCTTTTCGCATTTCATTGCCTTGGGGTTATTCGTCCACCAGTTTTCTTTTAATTTTTCCAGTTTTCTTTTGTTCAGAAGTTGAAGAATTCTGCAGAAATACATAAGAAGTTGTAGTTTAGTCCTGTAGTAGGTATATCCTTTATATATTTAGTTTTTGTGCACCATGTGCACTTACAAAACGTATACTTTAGACATTCAATTTCGAACAATCATACCTACCTCTCATAATACGAGAAAATGTACCTAATTCCGCCTGGAATGTATTTAAACTAGATCTAGGTATGTACCTATTCCAAATAGTTGTCATTTTATTAGGTAAGCTTCGTAACTAAATATGAATTTTATTGATGTCAAAATTAAAGTTTGTCGAAGGTAATACAAATATATCCGCAGGAATAGCAGCACCTACTTCACACTAACAAAATATTTCTCAACAATATTTTTCGAGACACAGAATCGCGTTGAAAATTTTGACTAAAATTACTATTATGCATACCTACATTAGGTAAACTGTGCCTGTTTTAATGTTCTGAGTTACCTACCTACAAAGCTACAAAGATCAAGAGAAGAAGGTAGATCATTTACGCTATATTTTCTTTGTTGAATATATTGACACTACTTATATGACCTTATTGGTTCAACAAACAGACTTCATAACGACATAAAACTATAATCGATTCGTATACGGTCAGGCAACAATGTTTCAATGAGTATGAAAGTCCTTACCTATTGGCGTTCAACAGTTTTGTTGACTGTACAAAACTGTTTATGCAATAAGAAAGGTAGAAGTGGTGTATCAGGCAAACAAAATTAAACTGAATCCATTCGATCGCCGTTCAAATGTCAGCCCGGTCACCTTCGTTTAAAGTCGATTTGCATAAAACATTCACTATTTTATATAGGTTTTGTAGAACGATGATGTTGATACGGTATTTGTGTTGTAGTTATTATAGGATGTTAACGTATGACGGTGTAATAAATAGTCATCGGAGGTGTTTTGCGATCATGTGTAACAGAGGCATATCTCTCTATCTATATTAGCTACATACAATTAATTTCTTGTCTTTTTTGTGATAATAATATGTTTTATCAGTATTTATTTTTTACCATCTGTCTTTATCAGGCATTGTTCGCGTGGTAAATATAAAAAATATATATATATATATATATTTCTATGTATAAATAACTCAAAAATCTGGTATTCATAGGAATACACCGTACACGGCACATAGTGTGCATATTAGGCACGATGTTTTAACGATTTTAAACCGAATCAAATCTTGGCATAAGATCTTTACCGGTGAAATTTTCCGTGGAGTCAGTTTAATATCCAAATCAATCATTCTTAATTTCATGCTCAATGATGAGAGATTTAGACGTTAAGTAGGAAAATAATTATATTTTTCTGAAATATCTTTTGGCAAAGAAGTGTGAAAAGATTTTGATTGTATGAAAATGTATGTGCCAAATAAATTTTATTCTATTCTATTCTAAGATGTACGAACTGAATGATAAAACAAAAAAACCGTCTCAACCAAACTAAGGTTTTCAAGTGTGTTATGTACGACTGCCAAGCCTACAATAACATGACGTGCCTCCTGATACCTACAGTCTAATTTCATGAATTTACTCAAAACTCGAAAGTCTAGCAAAGCAACATAATTTCAAAAAACATCTGACTACTCACGCGTTATTGAACTGATCCTTCAAAGGCGATCCTTGCTGCACGGCAATAGCGTAGGGCTTCCTAGAGAACTCATCGCCCACCATTTGGAGATCACAGCTGGTCAGCACGTGGTACCTCACATCGGTAGCGTCACCCAACCACGCGAAGCCCTCGCTGGAACTCTTGGAATCCCGCACTCTTTGCAATGCCTCCTCTATGGAGTTCGGTAGTCCGGCCTCCTTCATAGCTTGCCACATTTTGCTGTACTTGTCGCTCACTGGGTAGTCCCAGACGGCTAGCTTTGCTCGTTCGACGTCACTTAGACTGTCATTTAAACTCATCTCCTTCCAGATTCTGAAAGAATATGTGTGATTTAATTATTTTTAGGCGCGGCGACACAATTCCGTTTAAAACACGTGTTTATAAGATGGGTACTTTTTTTATAGCAACTCGACATAATGGCTTTACTACGCCTGATGGAAAGCGAAAGAGAAGCCCAAGTCGCTGTGACAACGGGCAAGTAACTGGTCAGTTGCCACCGCCATCCCAGCCCAACCGTAACCCCCCACGAGCTCCGGAAACCCTACTCACGCAGAATCACGACCTGGAGGTCATTTGGCTGCGGTATTCTATACGGTGGAGGTCCTTCCCGGGCGACTACGGGCGGCTCAATTCGAGCGAAGATTCGCTATGCCCTACCTCTCTTTTTTAAACGGGGCGTAAGAGGGCATTTCTGCAAGCCATCATAGTTTGGTCGATATTTAATGCACTTATGCGGGACATTAGGATGCAGTAATTTTGACGAGCTTCCACTTTTTTATATTAGCTCGTCAAAATTACTGCAGCATTACTGCCAGTGTCGAGAGAAACGGTCACCAAATGAGGACATACCTAGATTAATAACTTTATTTTTGTGGGAAATTCTGATGTAGACCTACAACTAATTTACTCAATTGAGTGATTTACTAATTGGGTTCAGTCAATTGGTTTCCATTCCATTCAAGAAATAACTCTTCAGGTTAGATATCCACACAAGGTTTCTAAACCGTATACCTAAACCCAAATCTAATCAGACATCTGTAATGGATATCACTATTCCACTATCAGATTATCTCTGTCTTATTTTACCCTAAAGTTTGGATTAGGATCAACATTTACTATCAACATCGTTAAACTTTCATGGTCCTTTAATCAAATTCTCCGAATCGTTAATACACCGGTAAACTATTTTTATCGCCACCTTTCCGATTAGGCGACTTCCATTCAGCTTATAAAGACGGAAGTTATGATTTATTTCGTTTGACAGGTCATTAACCTCGTCAAAATTATCGTGCAATATGGATATGTCACCGGAAAATAGCAAAAATCGTAAGTTGATCAATTTCCTAGGTAGGTAGTTGATTAACTTTCGGAATATAACAAACGGTAGTTGAAATGTATTATTTTACGCAATGGATTTCAGTTAGTTGATCAATTTACGGTAGCCTGACAGTCATTTAATAATTTACGATTTTGACACAAGTAAAATCGTCCTCAAATGGGCCAATCGTTGCTCAATGTACTATTTAACGGTGCACTATTACCCGTAACTTAATACACTGTTCCCTGATTGGTTGCCGGGATAACGCCACTTGAGCCATTGAACCAATCAACGTTCACCTCACTTTCGTCGGATGATTTTACGGAAAGACCCCGTAAAATGATCAATTTACTAAAATACATACGTTAAATAATACATTTCAACTGCCGTTTATTATTTTCCGGAAGTTAATCAACTACCTAGGAAATTGATCAACTTACGATTCTTGCTATTTTCCGGTGACAGATATATCTTTTGTTCAATTGAATTTCAGCGAGGTTCGCGCGACCCTCGCTCGGCCTTCTACTCCATTACGTCAATCAGTGGCACTTCATCGTTCCCGTCACGAGATAATATAATCGCTGCTACGTTATTTGTACTTGCATTTATATGTCGCCCGTGACTAGCTGTGCACAGTGTGCAAAACGCTGTACGCCTTTCAAAAGTGTGCAAAGCATACACAATGCGAAATGCGTAAACGAGATAGATTTAGAACAATGCTACTGGTTAGTTTTAGTTTTTACAACAGGAGTTCTAACTGTAAATTGGAAAGGAGGGAAAATAGGAAATGTATATATAGGTATTTGTTTATTACCTCTTCACGTTTTGTCTATTTTAAAATTCTGGTCTGCGTACTTACGTAGTATACCTTTCGTCGTGGAAAAACTTACAATTCCTGAAGGATAAATGCTCTCTGTCATTGTTGTATCATCGTGTCATTGTGTGTGTAGCTTTGCTCAAATGATATGGATTTGTAAAAACTAGTAAAAATATAATATTTTTCTTTATAAAGAGTCTACAAAGCCTTCAGTCTGCATACGAGGTATAAAAGCATTTTCTTGCTATGCTTTCGTATGGTATTAAGGAAATATATGTAGAGATAGGTACATTTTCAGGACAAGTGTAATCAGATCATTTCCTTGTAAGTTTTATTACAAAGAAGACTAAGTAAACCTGCTGTCCCTATAACGAAAGAAGGAAAAGATTAAACGTATTCGTGTGGTCTACCTAAGTAAATGAAAAGAATTGTAACGATGACGATTTAAATTTCTTAACTTTCTATGTGCAGAACAAACAGGGTTTTAACGAATTTGCACAAAAGTAAATACCGCTATCACAGATGTGTCCTGTTATCATTTTTCTTGAAGCACAAGTCATTGACCGATAGCAATGAGACGTTTGAACAGTTGTGATTCCGTGCGGAATAAAATGTACCGTTCCTTGTTAAATTTTAAAGCAAATAATATTTTGATTTATTTTACACGCTTTGAATTTAAGTAATATTGTGACAAAATGAGATGTACGGATGAGTTCATGGACGCAAAAGCTATTGGGGTTATTGAACGTAATTTTAAAGTCGAATAGAAGTAAGAATCGTCGAAATTATTTGACTATTTGCACTTATGGTCCTGTAAAACGAAACACCTATATAGAATTTTCGCAATTAAGGTTTGTAGAGGAGATCAGATCACCTGACAGAGTAAGCAATATAGTCTCATCTTAGCAACATTTTACATGAAAATGTTTGATGGGATCTGATTGTTGCTGCTCGCAATCGGGTCAATGACTTGGTGCCTACAAATGGTAAATAACAATCCATATTCAATTGTATTTTTTTTTACCTGTAAACTTAAAAAGTAGCTACTTAAGTCAATATTATGTGCATCATCATCAGATTCAGCCGTAGGAGGTCCACTGCAGGACATAGGCCTCCCCCAAAGATTGTCACAATGGCCGGTTACCTACAAGCTGCCAGTATCCAGCCCTATCCTACGCTTTTATTACGTCGTTAGTCCACCTCGCTGGAGGGCGCCACATGCTGCGTCTTCTATAGAATTGTATCCAGTCCAGGGTCCCACGCGAGAACATGCGAACATGGAGGGGACAAATTAGAGGGATTTATGGTGCAAAAAGTATGCGATCCGTTCAACGAACGATCGTTTTCGATTTTGGTGGTAGGGGCCCAGAACTTTTCGGCCTCGGACCAACGGAAATATTATGTTACTTACTCGTAAAACCTGACTTCTATGTGAGCCATCCTCTCAAAGTAAGTCATAGCGGCTGAACCGTTGAGGGGCGCATACTGTATCTTGTACTGCTTGGACAGATCATCCAGAGACTCTATTGGAGTATCCAGGCGGGACACCGTGAGGAACGCCGCCAGATTAGCCGTGTATGAGGCTATTATGATGAAACTGAAAACATACATCTATAGACAATTTACTCTTTACTAGATGTGCCAGCGGCGTCCCACGCTTGGATATGTTTTAAAAAAACAGACTTCCATAAAATGATGCCTAAATTTTAAGTTAGACCTCTAGTAATACATTCGTGAAAACCGCATTCATTTCCATGCAGTAGTTTTTGCATGACGCGCGATCAGAATATACAGATAAAAATGTCTCTCGTTTTCCCAACATTTCCCTTCACTGCTCTGCTTAAGTTGATTGTAGCGTGATGAAAAGTATACTATCCTGCCCAGGAGTATGAGAATAACTGTACCAAGTTTTTGTTTCTATAACGAACATACAGACAGACAGACAAAAATTATACTGATTGAATTTTTGGCATCAGTATGGATCACTAATCACTATCTGATAGTTATTTTGAAATACAGACTTAAGTTCAACATCAATTACCCAAATAGCCACCAAGTTGCCGCCAGCAGTCTGCCAGACAAGTTCTTCGGCGCCTCCCCCCCGCCCTGCGGTGTCAGCGACGTCATGCAGAACCAGAGGCACTCCTTGAGAGTGAACTCCCTCTTCTCCTCGTCGTCTTTGTACTTCTCTCGGTTGTTCTGGTAGCTGTACGGGCTCCATTTGTCAAACACCCACATTAGGAAACTGGAACAAGATAGGATTGATATAATAAACTAGTCTATTGTTTTGGGTCCGCCTATCGCAGTCCACTGCTGGACATAGACCTCTCTTGTTCGCCACTTTGATTCATCTTGGGCTTCTTGGATATGTCACCGGAAAATAGCAAGAATCTTAAGTTGATCAATTTCCTAGGTAGTTGATTAACTTCCGGAAAATAATAAACGGCAGTTGAAATGTATTATTTAACGTATGTATTTTAGTAAATTGATCATTTTACGGGGTCTTGCCGTAAAATCATCCGACAAAGGTGAGGTGAACGTTGATTGGTTCAATGGCTCACGTGGCGTTATCCTGGCAACCAATCAGGGAACAGTGTATTAAGTTACGGGTAATAGTGCACCGTTAAATAGTACATTGAGCAACGATTGGCCCATTTGAGGACGATTTTACTTGTGTCAAAATCGTAAAGTATTAAATGACTGTCAGGCTACCGTAAATTGATCAACCAACTGAAATCCATTGGGTTAAATAATACATTTCAACTACCGTTTGTTATATTCCGAAAGTTAATCAACTACCTAGGAAGTTGATCAACTTACGATTCTTGCTATTTTCCGGTGACAAATACAGCACTTGATGACACAGTATGCCAGCTATCTTGCGTTGACATAACATTATGTCCCTTTCCTTTGTCCATAAATAAATTATGCTGATCAATCAAGTTGAACGTAGGGAATAAATGTACCTACATTTCTATATCTACAATTTGGATTCTAATTAGATATCATAAAGCCAGATTTATTAGGCACTTGAACACGCCACAAAGTTCTGTGGATTGCTACCGATCTATGTTTAGACAAACTGATTCATAGGCGAACTCCACACGTCTTTATAACTTTATTTATAACTTTAAAGCTTCTGAGTTCCAACTGTTTTATATCTTTTCAGGCGTTTCCTCATTATAGATGATCGTGATTACTGGTAAATGTAGAATTTATCAAGTGTCTCTATGTTCGAAGTTACCCTCACCACCTGATTAAATTTATTTAGAGCCCAGACTTCGTTGACTGGTCGGATCATAATAACATTATGTAGGATCTAATATTATGATGTTTTCGTAATGATTTCTCTTGAAATCGAGACGGTTACATTCGTTCAAATATTTGATCAAAGTTTTCGCCATCCTAAAGAACTCTCGGAAAAATTATCGATACGAACTGTCAAAATTTAATTAATGATCGAGAAGGTTTTAGAATCCGAGCGAAAACGGTACGAAATGCTTATAGCCCCGGTTGATGAGCTGCCTCTCTTTCCTTCTACGTCACAAAACCCAATTACCTACTAACATATACTTACAATACATAAACATCGTTTTACTATATAATAATATAAATTACCCAATCGCCAAAATACGTGTACGGAAAACTAACGAACGACTGCTCCATACCGGATAATTTATATAGATCTATTTTTTTTTTGTTTGTTGTCTGTTTTCCTGGTGGTGTTAGACTTAAGATGATAGTAGGTACCTATGCTGTATGTCGTGTCGTTTAATAAAAGAGTTACCTGCATAGTTTAAATAAATATCTGTATTACCCTGGCTGCTTCAAACCGTTCTAGTTGTTTGTAGAACTTCTGTTTTGAATTTAAATTTGTATTTGATAGGTAACTAAATAAAATTATTTATAGAACAACATGTTATGACGGTTAATCAAGTTCTATTTTCCTCATAATCTTATGTTAATTCCGTGGTATTTATACAAATGTCAATAAGTAGCTACTGATAATGTGCAAAAGGGTCACTTTGTATTATTTGTAACAACAGATAACCAATTGTCATCGCTTTTGTAAGCCCTACCTACTCGTACCTACTCTCATGTGTCTTTCGGCCTAGTAGGCAACGTCTGGGTAACCTGACCGAATTTCGGCCATAGTGTTTGCTATGTATGATAATAATTATATGTCACCGTGAAGTCGTAAATACCGTTAATTATAATCCATCTTGCGATATTGTAAACTGTAACAACTGTTAACAATTTAACGTACTTAGAATTTTTTGGTAGATTGTGATCGATCAAAGTGAAAACTGAAAAAATACTTTAAACTGTAAGCCAGCGGCGTAGCGTAGTGGGTGCGGGGGGGGCGGCCCGCCCCGGGCGGCACATTTTAGGGGGCGGCAAAATTTCACAATTTATAATCTATCCTTACTAATTTAAATAATAAAATTATTTGAACCATTTCATATTTTTATCGGAACTACAAATTCGGACCGATTGAAAAGAGCATGGAATTTTTCATTACTTATTATTCTGTAACGGATTCGGGGAATCCCTTTTCTTTGAATGATATTTTGTAGCGACTGCTGCCAACACCGTCCACGACTTGCGGGGATTCCCCGTATTACAATTACTGACGATTCAAAATAAAAGGGCGGCAAAATTGTCTCCCCCCCCCCCCCCCCCCCCCGGGCGGCAAAATTGTCGTCCGCCCCGGGCGGCCGACACCCACGCTACGCCGCTGCTGTAAGCATTATGTTACAGTTCACAATGTTTCGACATTTTACAATCTCGCGACAATTTTACGGTGACATTTACGAGTAGGTATACGAGCACCGAAGTTTGGTCATACCGGTGTACCCTTGACACGGGCATTCGTAATACTCGTACTTGTATCGTAAAGAGTTAACAGGCTTGTACTCGTTATACGCACAACACACACACATCGACCGGCCTCGTTCCACATTATCTGATAAGAAATAATGGAGGTGTGTCGAACTCTATCGATTTGGCCCGTAATAACATTGTCATGAGCATACTGCGCTGAAATAACAATGAGAGGGATGTAATCATTATATGGTGAAGGATTGTAGCGGGCGGCACTTAAATAAAATATGGACCAGTAGTGTACCTTTTTTTCGTTAGGAATGCCTTGACGCATACACCAGGGCCCTAGGGTAATAGCGAGGCATTTCCTACATAAGTGTTTTTAACTACTTTTTGGGAAGCCCCGGCAACTAGGTAGGTATGTTGTAATGATTTTCACTTGCAATAAATACATTTTTTTTCAAGGTAGGTACCTACGGGACACCTGGGACACACTCCTATTGTTATGTGGGACACACTCCTACGGAGAATACCCACTAATACTGACGGTGTGGTCGGCTAGGAACTCAACTTTTTTTTTAATGGCCTCTCTACGCCTGATGGAAAGCGAAAGAGAAGCCCAAGTCGCTGTGACAACAGGCAAGTAACTGGTCAGTTACCTGTCAGTTGCCACCGCCATGCCGGCCCAACCCTAACCCCCCACGAGCTCCGGAAACCCTACTCACCAGCAGAAACACGACCCATAGGTCATTTGACTGCGGTATTCTATAGGGTGGAGGTCCTTCCCCGGACGGGCGGCTCAATTCGATCTGAGGAGGGTCGGGATTTCTCTCATCCTCTGAGAGGATTCCTCTCCTCAGCTCAGTAGCGCTGCGCCGCCTTTAAATTTGTATCTAGATGTCTAGGTAAATTTATCAGTTGACTAGTAACCATATCACAAGCCTCGTCTTCGTTTGGAACTAGGTGGCGCTGTGTGGGTGGAATTCTTGGATTATTTAGGTATTTACATCCACAATCCGATGGAAACATTTTGATACGACCGGACTGAGAATAGGTTTTAAAGTGCTTTCCTATGTAGGTACAGTGAAAAGATGAGTTCTCAAACCATTATAACGGAAGAAACAATAGTGCTTATTTAATCTACTGAACATAGAACGTGACTTTCTTCAGTAGGGCCAAGAGATCTAAATGCCTTAAGACAACAGATTAAATAAACAAGTCATTTACATATCAGTACTAGTAGGTAGGTATATTTCCTATTATAAACTGCAATATGCCTTCTTTACCTCGTAGAAATACCTATAAGCTACTGTAGGAACAGATTTTTATTCTTTAATTTTTTCATTCGCTCATTCGTCGAGTCTAAATAATTCTGTGCGATCTCTATCCTAGCCTATATTCTTCATCCTAGTTCAACATGCTACAAAATGTTGAAATTAATACGTATCAGTTTAAAGAGGTACGAATATTAATTACTTATAATTTAATTAAGTCTGAGAACCTACACGAGTTAGTTGCGATAAGCAAGAACATCTAAATATTTTCTTAACGTTCTATGTATAGTGTGGTGCCGCATATCTAATCGTACCTACAGAAGTTGAAGAAGGAACTGTGATAATCGCTTAGAAACAGTTGCTTTACTATAGCGTCCCCCGCGAAGGAATCCGGAAACATGACCATACGGAATTTGTACGTTCACTCACTCCAGGTTTCCAAACAGGTTTTAACCGTGAATGAAACGATTACTTACTCAGACGCCATCTTGGGGGAGCGATAACCTTTTGCACGAGAAATCAAAAACAAACCTACTAACATTCATTTGTATAAAAACAACGCTTTTTTATAACGAAAATTTTCCGATGATTCAGGCGAAAGTGTCTTTTTTATTCTGGTCGAGTGTTCTAAAAATATTTTTCACTAATTTTGAATTTGAGAGAGTTAAATGATGTGTATTGAATTTTCTTCAGTCATTTCATGGTGCGATATCATTGAATGGAATCTTTAAATATATGAGAAGTACTACATTATGACAATTTAGTGCGTAACTACCGTTAGTTATTATTATCCGTTCGTGTTTAAGAAAATCGTGCCCAAAAGTTTACAGTACCAATACTTAAATATAATTAGGTACAGTTAGGCTCAAAAAGTTTGAATGAAAAATTGTTGAATGGTTAATGGAACAACGCATTTACTTCGGTCCTTAAAGACCAAGTTGCACAATTTACTTGCTTAAGGTACAACTTGTATTTACTAACTCGATTCGATACGTAAGCAGCTCTGCGCTTTAATATTCAGTGTCATTGTATTGTTAATGTCTTAGCCGCTTACCTCGTAAAGAAATACGCCGCCAATATCGACAACCATACGTCATTCTCCAATACAGTCAGGAACTTGAAAAGCGAAGTCGGAGTCCGAGGCAACTTCATCATAATAGTTATTCCAACTAAATCGTAGTAGGGCACAGTGAAATCGACCACGTTCTCCCTTTCAGCCATAACAGATAACGAGGTCAATCCGATATCAGCCCTCTTTTCAATCAATTCCTTTATTATTCCATTCCAATTTCCATTTTCGTCCATCGTGCCGAAATTGCCATCGGGAGATAGTACTATTTCGTAATCGAACTTCACTATTTGACGAATTTCTTCAATTAAGTCAATACAATATCCTTTGAAACCTTTGGGTGCTTCATCGTCTCTAATAATGAAAGGTTCTTGCTGAAATATATGGCTTTATTAATTTCTGCATCTGATATTTTTAAATAGAATTAACTATGTACGTATACAACCGAATTTTATTAATAAAGTTCATATAACATCTTCAGAATATCAGCATTCCGTCAGCCACACAATGTCTTAATTGTTTGTACAGATGTAATTATGTAAACTGACAAATTTTTATCAAGTCGCTAGCGCAAGTTTAAACAACAGCCGAGTTCATTTACCTACCTCGACAGTCACAACTCTGTAAACTAATTGCGCCGAATAATCGCTCATGTTGTCAGGGTCAGTCAAGGACAAAGGGTTTGAAAGGCCTGCTTTCCAAGAACCCAGTAGCCGACTGCCAATAGACGCTCCATCCTTCACCGTAACCGCTGTCAGATCAGTATTGAATTCCATGTAACTCCTGCCATTCATTGGATCGTCCTCAGGAATGTAAAAAGGGGCGTAAGCAGGTGTCTCTTTTACCTGAAAATTCTTTACTGTAATTAGGCACTCTCAATAGTCAGTGTTTCTCGTCAATGACACAAGATTTGCTATCATATTTTATTACAGATACGACACTAATAACACTAAAAGTGTCAACATACCTCTTGAAACGCTGCTTTCAGGTCCAAGGTTCTGTTAGGGGTATTCTTACCGTCGTAGTCGTCGCATGTAATGTATTTCATGTCATTTGGCCACTTGCCAGAGTCCAGTAGTGATCTGGAAAATCATAAACGTAAACTCTCATGGAATACGCCAACCTAAAATTAGACGTACCTACCTACGACACGTGGTGCTAAGGTTAACATTGATGCACTAGCGCTAGAATAGTAAGGTCAATTACTTTACGGCTAGGAATGTTCTCAAAGACAGGTCGAAGTAGAACGCCGATGTAATTTCTGGTTCGCCGTTCATGCTGTACGTCGTTTTTATCTTGCCCAAACGATCTCTGCTCTTAGCGTCGGGCGTAGGTCTCATATAAACTATCGTAGCATCCTTACACCCACATGTAATGTCGCCTTTGTCCAGAGACAACGCGAACCATGCGGTTTTGCGTCCGAAATACTGATTTTCATCAGCCGCATCTAGAACATTCTTTATAGTTCTAAGGCTGCCAACTACAAAGAAGTTTACAATATCCAGCTCTCGCAAACTCCTGAGTTGATTTTTGATTTCATCTTTATTGAAACTTTTCACTGGAGTTATCACATGCCGCGTGGGTATGTTTTGTAGCAGGGACTTATACTTGTGATCCATAACTGTGAATATACAAAATCGTATTAGGTAGATTCATTCATTGATTTGATTTTCAAAGTAGCTAGTAAGTACTGATACCAACCAAATAGTTCGTCGAAAATTATAGCGGCATTTGTTATATCCTGCTTAGTGACTATGGCCCTTATTGACTCGGGAAGGATATCCGCAGGTGGCATCACTTGCAACAGGAATCTAGTTTGGTTAGCGTCGAGTGCACGCCACTGGCGTAGGTCACCGGCTTGGCCGAACGATCCAGAAATAGTAGGCAGACCCAGCGCTACGGTAAACGACTTTATCGTTTCCGAGCCCACGCCAGTCATGGTGAAATCTAGGACAACGTGCGGAGTTTTCTTCGCCGATAACATGTCGTTGTACTTTCTGCAAACTATCACGAGTCACGATTAGAATTAGCACTGCCTACGTACATTTTATGGGCGCAAGAGGAATTACTAACCGTTTTCAAGGAACGTCTTGGCATCAGATCTGTTGCCCACGACGATAACCGGGTCGACAGCCAGCCCTAAACTTGGATTCCGCCTCACATACTCCTTCGCTACTTCGAATGCTTTCTCCGCCAGAGCATTATTCTCCTCGTTGATCAACACTGAAACACAACTCGTTTAAATGCTTCGATCTTGTACAACTGCTGAACTATGAATCATTCCAAAGTTTATTGTTGAAGTCATGATACGAACAGACGTTTATATTTTGGGTTGTTTGAAAAATGGCCGTTCGTACGAATGAAAATAGGAGAAGTGTTCTCAAGAGCCGCATGTTTTCGGTTGCCGCTTTCATGTTAAATTCTTTATAGATCAAGATGTTACAGTGCTGTCCATTGGTGAGGCTGGCCGGCGGCCTACTAGCCCGGAGGGCCAAGGCAGAGCCACGTGCGGCCTGTGTACTGTCTAGTAACCACGGCGATGTCTGACCTTGCATGAGTTATTGATGTCCAAGCTCATCACTAATGTTTGTACACGGACAGTTCATAAACGCCGCCCACATCACTGGGCTACCTATCCATTTTTTCTATAAGTAGGCTGGTAATGGTACGAACGCACCATTTATACAAACCTAACTTTAATGTACCCGCTTATGTATCAACACATGACTCATCAAGTCGGAAAATTTGAGTTATTCGGAAGATTCAAATGTATTTGTACATAATTATGTGAAAATATACTTCGATCCATACATTCATTCATCCAAACAAACTTTCCCATTAGGTAGGTACTTAGTAGGAATTAAGATTGTCGGAAAAATTAATACCTAGGTACCTACTCGGTAAGTGTGCGTGTTACATTTCAATTAAGTAAGTAACCCTAATTTAAACTGTAAAATAGCTCTACTAGCATCAGTTTTCAAGTTCTAGGTTATAAGCGTTCATTGCCTACCTACCTATTAGGTATGTATACATGTTTGAAACCAAAAGGTGTAATTGTGTAAGTAGGTACATTCTACAAATGGTAGTAACGGCTGCCTTTACACGTTAAGGGGCAGCGCAGACGGCACACTTTTTGTGCGATAGAGTCTGCGTCTGAGACATTTAAAAAGAGCATCTAGGTCCCTACTAGGTAGCTCTGCCGACAGAATGAACGAAGATGTGCGTTGAGTCTGTGAAATATCCGCGACAGATTTTCGTGTGCGTTACTGCATATAATTGCATAAAGGGGCATCACGGATAGTCTGTCGTCTGCGCTGCCCCTAAGACGTGCGTTCCTGTTTAAGGACCACTTAAAATTTTGAGCTTTCGAATGTTTTAACATGCCTGACCGGTAGGTACAATTTATATCTCTCTTGTCAGCTAAACACACGAGCTGAATAGAGAACTTTTTTTTATAGTAGCTCGACAATGGCTTCCCTACGCCTAATGGAAAGCGAAAGAGAAGCTCAAGTCGCTGTGACAATGGGCAAGTAACTGGTCAGTTACCTGTCAGTTGACACCGCCATGTCGGCCTAACTCTAACCCCCGAAGAGCTCTGGAAACCCTACTCCACCGCTAAAAATACACGACCCGGACTGAACTTTGCAATTTACATACCTAGGCACCTATCTACAGGCACTCCTGTTTGACTTGTGCTTTTCAACTTTAAATACCTACCTAAGTAGCAAACCGTTCAGGTACCGTACCTTTGTCTCAAAGGTAGTGTAGGACGCCCTCAATCCAAATGTAGAGACGATTTTAAAACGATGGCTGGCAAGAACGGGATGCGAGAAGCCCAAGATCGAAAGTGGCGAACCTTTGGGAAGGCATGTTCAGGCAGAAGGGCTATTGATTATTGTGTCTTAAAATCATAAGTAGGTAGGTACTACCTTGAAGTACTTACCTAGATACTAGAAAACTTAGGTACCTAGGTACTTCAAAATCTACTCGTGCTCGATGCGATCTTCCAAATATAGACTGTGAAGGTACTCGTACCTCCCGTTGAATTAATGGCGCGATAGCATGGTCGGTAGAGCAAGTGCACTTTCTATCTGCATATGGGCTTGCTCGCGGTGATCGCTACACATATAGATACAACTATGTACAGACCACACACCTACATAGTGGCCAGAATCTGCCTCTTCAAAAGTTTGGCATTTGGAGGTTGGCTTTCTGAGAAGTTAGCATTTTGAGAGATTGGCCTGAGAAGTGGTCACTTTGTGCGGAATTGTCATGAGAATGCAGCTGCTGACCAAACCAAAGCGGATGTGTTTACCAAATAGGAGGTACAAGGAAAGGTAGGTAAATACTATTTTAATTACCTACAATCAGAACCAAACAATCTCTCCGCTGTGGTGGAGCAGAATATAGAGATAATATGGCGGTTCAAATGGAAGCTAAAGCCTCGCAGTCAAGCAGAAGTGTGACGTTGGTAATGTAGGTAAGTGTTGTGTGTGAGGAGTCTCCAAATCAAAGACTAGATCACTCGGATGTACTTATGACTGTCTGCTATATAACACGCCAACAATAAAAAAAACATTGTTCGTGTTTACTACTATGCGATGCAGAAGAAAGGTTGTAAACAAACAAAACGAAAATTCGATTGGACTATTTTATTGCCAGAAAATTTTCATAAACACTAACTCCACAGTGAGAGAAGTAAAGTGTTAAAACTGTACACGCTACATCTATACTAAATGTACTTTTGAATCAAAAATTTAAAGTTTGAATATTGGTAAGTAGTTCAGAAAAAAGTTAGTCAAAACCTTAATACAATTTATCCCTTATTATTACAGAACACTGTGTTACAAGTTTGTTTGGGAAAAATAATGAAGATTCGTTTCCACAAGTTGTGTTATCTTACATTCGAGGTTTGTTATCTATCACATATAAACGAGAAAATAAATTAGAAAAACAGGATATAAGAAAAATAAAGTTGTCCATAGAAATACAAAATAGCACACAGAATTAATATGTCAATATAATATGAACTATCACCTTGTCAACTTTGAACTTTAATTAAATTTGAAATCTTAAAATTAGTGTCACAATGTGAACCCGTCTATATAGGCCCTTGTGAACAAATTGTAGTTTAAGAGTACAAATACATATTTTTGTTTTATCATTTCAAGTGCTTGGGCCTGCCCAAACTACAACCAGTTCACAAGAGGACTACTCATGTTCACACAGCAATCCATAACCAAATGTCAAAGGAATGTTTAAATGGTTAAGTAAATATGCCTATGAAATATATCAATGTGCGACATTTAACTGCTAACTTAAATTTACAACTGAATTAATTATCTAAACATTTTAATTAATCTTAGTTTATCTAAAATCCTTGTTTTTCGGAAGCTGTCTATTAAACCGCATCGTTCACAGAACGGATTGTGAATTGATTTCACACGGAGTGAATACTTTGGCAGTATATTACTGGCGAAATTAAGTTATCCAATACCGATGCTAGTTTAACCCATCAATTCAATAACCCATCTCTACAAGTCTGTTGCAATAGACACCGATACTCAAAACAGCGTACACCATAACGACTGCATGCAATCAGTTCACTGCGATGCACACCTCTCACTACTGACAGTAACATTAAATTTACAATTTACAGGTACTTCACAGGTAAGTTTAATACACAATGTATTATAAACCTAAACTTAAGTGTGGTCGCAAAAGAGCTCAACTCCTTTGTTTTAATATAATCAGATCAATATACAATGCTTGTATAAAACTATGGTTTTTGGCTTTGTGCTGTGTTGGTACTGGATATGTATCGTTAGTAGAGTTGAGCTCTAATGAACGTCGATGCATTGCAGTAAACCAAGCCGAGGGGCCTTAGGCGGCGGCCTCCTCCGCCTCCGCGGGCGGGGCCTCGTCCGCTACTTTCGCCTTCTTCTCTGGTGTGGTCTTCTCAGCTTCACCATTGTCAGCTGCCACGGATTTCCTCTTCACACCAGCTTCTTTCTTTTCTGTAAAGGTAGAGAATTGTTGGGTATATTTTTTAAAACTAGAACAACTTAATTATAGTTAAGAATTACATTAGGAAAAGTTGCATCTAAGTTAGTAGACTCACAAAAGTGTATGTAATAAAAACTATCCAAAAACCAGTCTACTTGTCTAGAACCCATAGTACAATCATTGTTTTAGTTTGGAACTAGATGGCGCTGTGGCCCTACATTGCATTTCTGGGGATATTTTCGTAAATATATCTATAACATACCTATCATTTACATTACTCTGATAATTGAAAAAAAATTATAGAAGTATTCATGAGTTAATACCTATTAAATTAATACAAAGTATACTATATATATATTGCAACTACTTATTTAATATGTAATGTATCAGGAATCAGGAAACATGCTATCATATTATCATAATAATAAATAGTTACACTTAGGGTCGGCAACATGCATACTTCTCCATGTTGCAGGTTGCAACATCACAGGCTTGTTTGCCACCTTAGTCACAGATTAATGAATAGTTACTTAGTGTAATTTTTTCTTATATAGTACTAAAAATGTATAAAGATGTACAAACCTGTGGCGTCACCGTTCTCAGTGGCATCGTTGCTCTCCTCGGCATCTCCATTTTCCGCTGGAGTGTCTTCAGGTGCGTCTCCACTGCCGTTCTCCTCTTTGCCGTTGCTCTCTGGCGCCTCTGCGACCTTCTTGGCCGGCGACTTCTTGACTGGGGACTCTTTGGCCACCTCAGTAGAGGACACCTCCTCGGGGGCGACGTCGCTGTAAAAATTAAAATAATTTATTAGATTACACAATATTAGAATACCAAACATTTCTAAAACTTTATCTAGAAATAAAGAAAAAAGTAAACTTAATCAACATACATTGTCGGATTTATTATTCTCAACAAGTTTAATTAATTAATTGGTAGGTACTTTGCTTGCAGTATAATTAGCTTTTGTATTCGTATCTGTAGCGAAACAAAACTTAGTAACCCGCCGGCTCTATGATTTTTGCTCTTACGCACCGGTGCAACAAGGTTGAAAGTTGATTGACCTCAAACGAAGCAAATTAAAACTCAACCTTAATGCCTTGAAGATAGCGGGAAAAGTTTGACATCGTTTACGCTATACATGAAAGCAAATGTTTTGAACATTGTTATACTAACAAAAACGAACTCTTTAATATTCTTTAACTTGACGTTTAAATAAATTAAACAAAGGTTGAACAACCGTGGGCATTAGCGTAATGTTCACTGCACGTCAGTTAGTAACGGCTCAACAATACATTACGACGACTCCATGCCGTGATCGTACACTAGCCAAGTGGGACGGTATAAAAGGAAAAGTCTACCGGAACAAAAACAAGTGGCTGTTGCGCAAGGCTGCATGTGGGAAAGTTGCAACAGAGGAAACCGAACGTAAGCGTCGCTGGTTTATGAACGAATACGTTACTCGCTCCAGTGGACTATTGCTACTCCGTAGCATAAGCGTTAAAAATAAAGTAATGACAACACGCGGCCCTCGCGATAATGTAACCGACTTTGCCGGCTTGCCGCCACGAATTGCAAAACACGGTCTTGGCGATTTGAAACGAGCGCGCGCCGATGACGCTGCCGCGCCGGCACGCCGCGCACCCAGCGCCATCTTGGACCAAGCGCAGGCCGGCGTGCTTACAACTTCGTCCTTTATTTTAGTAGGTACGCCGGAACGTGGAAAATTACCAAACGCGATCGATGCGGACACTTTCGGTTATAATACTAACAATGTTTCAACAAGCTTAAACAAAATAAAACTAAAAATACAACCCTTATCAGTTGAATAACTTTTTCCCGCGTGTACTTGCGGTCGGCGTCGCACTAATAAATAAGCGTCACTAAACTATCAATAGTAACCAAAACACTATCACTAAACAACTACCTAACCACAAGGAACTGCCCGTACGCTAAATTCAGGTAATAACGTCACAAATATACAGAAAACACGAATAATATACACAAATAGGAAGCCATTTTGATCACGTTTTCAAAGCCGCCAAAAATTAAATTAATAAAAAGTAATCAATTCTGACAGAACATCTATACAGAAACTTACTTCTTTTCTACTGCTGCGTCTGCCATTGTTATCTTTTTAGTGAAATGAGGGAAACTTTAAATTAATTAACACACGTGCTACGCACACCGCACAGCAATCTTCACCGCACAAACACCGACGACAAAATGAAGGAGAGGGAGGGAAAAAATATCGTGCGCGTCGCCTCGCGCGGGGCCGCGCATTGGCTATGAAGTTCGCGCGCAAGCTTCACATAAAATGGAATAGGGCTAGCTACTTTGAATGCGAGCGAAAGAGATGAATGTTAAATTTTAGTTCATCTTCGTAAATAACCTTGAAAAAGGCGGGCGGTAATATTCTACCTTGCTCTGTCGGTCCTGTTTAAAAAAAATACAATCGTTAGTAGTATTGCAAGAGGAAATTGGAATTCTGGAAAATATTCTTAATTCAGCTCTTTATTTTAGTATGAAATTAAATAATAATGATAGAACTATAATTCATTAGTTACCTCATTATGTATAAAAGTACCTACCTATAAACTACGAGGAATGTTTCCGGCATAGTTTTGAGCGCGAATAGCAAAACCAGTTTAATACAAAACAAGTTTCATATTTAAAAACAGATATAGATTCATAATATGTTGACATTTTGCATATACATAGGTACATTGGTATGTTATTAGATAACAACCACAGTCGGATAATTTTACCTGTAAATAGGCTAGATAATTTAAAATGAAGAATGCAAACGCTACCTTTACCTACAATTTTATCGATTTCCTTTCCCACTGAGTAGGCATTTTAATCAGGAAAATTAATAGAGCTTACCTACCAACTTATTTAAAGAGATCTACAACTACCAGTAGCTTTATAGCTTAACTTACCAACATGGCAGCTTGCTTAGGTAGGTATTTGTTTCTTATCGCCGATTGTTCGACACCTGCCTATTCAGTCAACCTATCCATATCAGTAGGTAGGTAGGTAGGTATATTTAACTAGGCCTGGCGTATTACCTAATTTAAAACGTTTCCTACCTAAGGAGAGGCCTATGTCCAGCAGTGGACTGTAATAGGCTGTTGAAAATGATGATGATGAGGTACCTACGCTACCTATGCGTTTCCAGAGACTAGTTAGGTACCTAATCAGAAAATGCAATGTTATGCGGCCGAATTCGGCCGATGGCATTAGGTGTATTTATTTTAGATAGGCACTTTTAATGGTAGAAAAAGTAGGTACCTATTCGTTTTCAAGTTTATAAACCAGTATACCTACCTAATTCTGTATAAAAGCAAACGACATAATGAACATAATGTAAATGACTAGGTATGAATAGTCTCTGAATTTTATGACTTCAGTCCGAGGTAAGCGTGTGAGCATGAAATCCAATGTCGACGAATTTTATAATTATTCACGCTTGTAGTTTTACGAGTTCAACGTTCTTTTAATACCTACATAGGTAGGTATCTACCGTAAATGTGCTCTTAAAATTCTGAAAACTTTGTTCTTCGTTACCTAGACGTTTGTTTAATTAACATTTATTCGGCGCGCCCATTTGCCGTAGACAATTTGAAATTGAAATAGGCTACCTACAAAAGCATGGCGACTGCTTTACATCGTCTACAGAAAATTCACATGGGTCACAAAACCATCGTTCTGACCGGAGCGGAATCACTCTTGAGACTTGCGGTGAGGTAAATGAGTCAAGCGATGACGCCATTGTACAATGTACTTTATTGCATTGCGTTAAGACGAGTTTGGTTGGCGGTGTGACCGGGCCGCAGCGTGGCTGAGTCGGGCCGGTCGTTGGCTTTTGAAAGAAATCTTGGCACTGGCCAGTGATTTCGTCAGAATATGAATTCGTCAACCAGAACGATTTGAGGAGCGTGCTCTCTGTGCGCTATAAAGGTTTGCCCATAGCCGCGTTTTCCGATTAATTTTGGCTGCAAGGTGACTGTGGGACCAAAGATAGGTTTACCTACGTTGGGTAGGAAGGTACGAGTACATGGGTAGGTACTACGTTTTCCATTATAGGTACCTACATAAGCTCAACTCTATTGTAGGGTACCTACCTAGGTAGGTACCTACAATACAATGTGATTACGAATTCATCTAACTAATGCTTGTACCTATTTTTAATATTATTATACCTACCTACCTAATTTAGTGTTTAGATTTAAGTGTAATTTTGTTACCAAATAAACAAATTTTCTTTCTTTCTTTCTAATTACCCAGAGAATCTAGGTAGGTAGTTGTTAGGTGGAGTTATGCCATAACCTGTTGATTATTAGGTAGGTAGGTAGGTATATCATATCACAATGCCTTAAAAACTCTCCGCGGCCTATCTATACTTATAATAAATCTGTAGAGAGGTCAATTCTGTACATAAAATATTTTTTCAAAATAACTATCAGGGGGTGATAAGTGATCGATACTGATACCAAAAATGCAATCAGTAAAATTTTTGTCTGTCTGTCTGTCTGTCTGTCTGTATGTTCGTTATAGAAAAAAAAACTACTGAACAGATTTTGACGAAACTTGGTACAATTATTCTTCATACTCCTGGGCAGGTTATAGGATACTTTTCATCACGCTACAATCAATAGGAGCGGAGCAGTGACGGGAAGTGTTGGAAAAACGCGAGAAATTTAAACCTGTATGTTTGAACGCGCGTTACGCGAAAACTACTGCATAGAATTGAATGCGGTTTTCACCAATGTATTGCTAGAGGTCTAACTTAAAACTTAGGCACAAGGTATAGATGGGTATTATATCTATACTTATAATAAATCTGTAGAGAGGTCAATTCTGTACATAAAATATTTTTTCAAAATAACTATCAGGGGGTGATAAGTGATCGATACTGATACCAAAAATGCAATCAGTAAAATTTTTGTCTGTCTGTCTGTCTGTCTGTCTGTCTGTCTGTATGTTCGTTATAGAAAAAAAAACTACTGAACAGATTTTGACGAAACTTGGTACAATTATTCTTCATACTCCTGGGCAGGTTATAGGATACTTTTCATCACGCTACAATCAATAGGAGCGGAGCAGTGACGGGAAGTGTTGGAAAAACGCGAGAAATTTAAACCTGTATGTTTGAACGCGCGTTACGCGAAAACTACTGCATAGAATTGAATGCGGTTTTCACCAATGTATTGCTAGAGGTCTAACTTAAAACTTAGGCACAAGGTATAGATGGGTATTATATGGAAGTCCGTTATTTTTGAAACCCGATATCCACGCGAGCGACGCCGCTGGCACAGCTAGTCCTACCTAAAGTTTCGTAAGTACATATTTTGAACCTTCAATTCGTAGTAAGTAACAAAGTAGGTAAGTAGGTACCTAGCCTACCTATACTGCTCATGATATGAAAGCAGCCTTAATACATCTTTGAAAGGTAAAAAAACCTTGTTAGGTATACCTAAATATTCATCCTGCTGATCATAAGTAGTTACATAGTAGTTTAGTTCATGAAATTACATCAAAGATAGATTTGTCGAAGAACACGGGGCGAAATAATTACCACGAAGTGTATTTTCTTGACAAAACATCCTGCAAAAATAACATAAAGGGGATCCGCATTTATACGCTAAGGAAAAACCCACTTTACTGCCAAGCGTTAAAGTCGTTTTGGCTTTAGCATGACCTAATTTTGTCGGCGTTCGTTTCAATGGCACGTTTGCTTCCTTCGGACCTACTACCTACTCGACGCGTAAGGTTGCAGGTTCAGCATGTTGTCCAGTTAATATTATAAATATAAATGCAATGCAATCTAATGTAACTAAACTACAAATCTATTATCCCTATTAAATAAATGCTTCAGACATTTAGGTACAATGGTTCCACCATGACTACGAATAGTAGGTAGGTAGGTATCTATGGATTTTGATCCATGATGTCCTAACTAAGCAATATACCATCTCGGTATGCAATTTAATTTTTTAAAAAGGACCAATTTGTACTCTAGAGCACTAAGAATAAGGAGCAAATTATCTTGAAGTACGATATTATTGTTATTTAACATACGTTTCCTTAAGCTTGAATCAATTAATTAGTCCCTTACAAAATTTGTAATTCAGACCTATTTTAAGTTCTAAATCTGTAGAAAAGTGTATCAGTAGCCTGATACCTATTTTTAACCGACTTAAAAAAGGAGGAGGTTCTTAATTCGAATGAATTATTTTGTTATTCGTTGAATTTTATTGAATCGATTTGAAAAATTCTTTTTTTGTTCGGAAGGGTGTACCTACCTACTTCTTATATTATTTTGGTAAAAAATGCTGTTATTATCGTGAACAAAGCGTGGTCTTTCGCCGTGTAATTTAGTGTAGGACTAGCAGCGACATCTAGTTTCCGAACAGGTCATATCAACACCGAAAACTCCGAAAAGTGTTAATGCATATGTCGCAGGCATATTCTATAATTCGCTCGTATACAAACGGCGTCGGCAGTTTAGAAAGATAAATACGTGTTATAAAATGCCGAAGGCAAATTGTCATCGCATCAACGTCGCCTTGGTTTGTGTATTAGGGTGACCATGACAATAGAAATGAAACAGGGTTTTTAATCATTTTATTTAGGTATTTAAGATTCATAATAGAATATTATTAAATTATTGACTACGAAAATAAATTCGTCGATTAAATAAGCATGAAATTGAAACCGTAACCGAACAAAACTTGCACTAAATGGTACCGTGTGAGAACATATTCTCCCTAATCTTAGGATCCTTACACATACATAGTAAACTTACCAAGAATTACTTATTAATTAAACAAGACATTCAGTGGTAATAACAAAAATAAATTCAACAAAGTTTCTTTGTTTCACTTATTCTGCTAAGCTTAAACAAGCGTAAAACCATAAGCGAAACAATTGATTTACAGCGAATCAAAACACAATGCATTTTATTGCAATTTTTTGTTCCACTTTACCAGTTTCCATGGACACCCTAGCGTTTTTACGTGCTGGATAACCTCGAATTTTTTTGTTTTTTTTCCACGGTGTTTTCGGAGCCCCCTTTGTGATTAGTTTAATTTCAATAGTTTCCTATAATACTATAATACTTAAAATCTATTTGAAACAGCCGATATTAGACATATTTTTAATATTTCTTTCCTTCAACACTTTCACTGTTGACCGCCATATTGGTTTTGGAGACTAGTAGCGCCAGGGCGCGGTTAAATTTGGTACTAATTGGAACGATATGCCGAGGCAATTTGTAATCGGCTGTAATATCGTAGCTCGGCATATTAGTAAATGAACGACATCTTACATACGGCGTACGGCATTTTATATAACAAATTTGTCTTTGTAAACTGCCGACGCCGTTTGTATACGGGCGAATAATAGAATTTGCCTGCGACACATACATAGAACTCGTCTATTAATTTATTGAAAGGGTTGGAAGTTATTTTAGTTAGAAGTAGGTATTATTAGTTATGATGTAATAGCTCAGAGCAGTGGGTGATTCATATTAGGTTGTATCTAATATCTACCTAATTTAACTACATGTACTTATTCATGTTTAATAGATATAGGAACCTACCTAAAGAAAGATTGAGCTTAATAATAAATCTGTACTTAACTTGTTCTCAATGATACCTCATTAGGTAGATATAATAGGTATGTACATCATCTATCTACATAAAAGCATGGAAAAAATGAGCATTTGAGTTAGCACAAAAATATAGATGTCGCTAGATGTCCTAGTGATAATGAGATCGATTTAAAAACACTTGCTTAAAAATATTATAATATGATTCCTAAGAATTTGTACACACTGTAAGACAGTAATACTCGTAAATAGTACAAAGATAGTAAATACATACTAGATTGAATATTTTAGATCCTCGTAACATTATTCAGCCTACCGCAGACAACAACAGGGCAAAACAATACTACAAAAAACGAAAACGATCGTTCGTTGAACGGATCGCGTATTTTTGCCCCATAAATCCCTCGCATTTGTGTCGATCCCGTGTTCGAATATACGAACTAAAATTCGTCAACGTCGATTTTTAAAAATTTAATTGATATAGGTATTTTAACACGGGAGGGTCAAATGAGAGGGATTAGTGGGGCAAAAATACGCGATCCGTTCAACGAACGATCGTTTTCGTTTTTTGTAGTAGGGCCCCAGTTCCTCAAATTTGTTTTTAAATGTTATGAGAATTTTATTAAATCATTTAGGAGAGGATTGGTCTAACATCGTAGAGTTAGCTACGTTTACAAAATTATAATACCTAACGCTGCGGTTGCTATGCCGTTCAACCAAGGTTGTCTGCTTGTTCTCGCATTCTGAGGTAATAACGCGGAAATCGCCTTATCATGTTAGCAATAAGGTTCAAATTAGTTTAAGTTAGTTTAATAGAAATTATTACTACGGTATAAACATACCAAGCTTTTTAATTCTGCCAAATAAATAAAATGCGGTACCTACCTAACATTTGTTATTGTTGAGTATGAAAACGCGCCATAGGTAGAATGTTTTTAGGAGTCATAATCTAAATTTCGACAAACACTATTTCGACTAGACGGCTTTAGACTAGACGGCTAGACGCCTCTTCGAACGAACGATGATTCGACAGAACACTACTTCGACAAATCAAATACCTATTAGACAGACTTCTATTGGGACAAAACACTACTCCGACAACATTTAATTTCGACAAGCTATTATTTCGACAGAACACTTTATAAACACTACACTCGCGAGCAACCAAATCGACTCAAAGTTAAGGCTAGCATCTAAGCGTATACCTATATGTATTTCCAAGACAAAAATATTTAACTACCTATGCATTTTAAACATCGACTAGCTGTGCTCGCGACTTCGTCCGCGTGGAATAGTTATTTTTTCCCCGTTTTTTTTTTTACATTTTCCATTATTTCTTCGCTCTTAATAATTGCAACGTGATGTTATATAGCCTAAAGCCTTCCTCGATAAATGGTCTATTTAACACAAAAATAATTTTTCAATTCGGACCAGTACCTAGTTCCTGAGATTAGCGCGTTCAAACAAACAAACAAACAAACTCTTCAGCTTTATAATATTAGTTAAGATACCATAAGTATCAATTAACGTAAGGGACAAAACACGGTTTTTCAGGAGAGCCAAAAAACGATTTTATATTTCTAAAACTGTCTGTAACTTTTTACTGTCTGTCTAGAGCAAAGTTTCTTAGAATTTTCTCTTCTTTCATGATATAAACGAAAGAATTAGGAATACCCAGCGGTTTAAAAAATAGCGTGTCCCTTACATTGAAAAAATATGTTTAGTTATGCCTTATGTTACTAAAATTTTATGTGTAAAAAGGAAATTAACCGAAATCCTAATGTAAGACTTTTACAGTGTTGCATTTTGATGTAACTATAGATTATTTACTAAATTTATGGCATTATAATACCATAGAAATAGATTATTTGCATGATAAATTGTTAGTTTCGGTTTCTAACAGATTTAAATGAAATTTGATAAGAAGAAAGTATAATAATAATTACTTAATAGTTTTATTTTATTTTCGACGTTTTCCTACTATTGGTGACATTGGAATGGTTGGCATAACATTTTCTATTATCTTATAATCTTCATCAGCTATCGTAGTACTTAAAAAAACTCAAAAAACTCTAATCATGAATTAACGTAAGGGACATGTTATTTAAATCAACTAATTTGAGGTAACACTTACTTTATTTTGTGGTCAAAAAGACAAAAATCATTTACACAGGCCACAGGACGTTCTTTTTTAACGATAGATTTTTTTCAATCGATAGAGCAGAAAATTCTGTATCCAATGATACCTACCTATATCATAACTCATTTTCGCCAAAATGTCCCTTAAGTAAATTGATACTTCTGGTATCGACATAGGTATGAATAAGGTATAGGTATGAAAAATGAATACCAGTTTTATCAATAGTAATACGGTGTATTTTTTTTTAAATAATGAGCTTCAAACGATAGCAACAAGACATAAATTAATTGTATAAAATGTATTAAAAATAAATGATTTTTAAGACTGATGTTTAATTTGTGTCACTAAGGATTTGTAGGTACCCGTTTGCTTAGTTAATGTCATTTTAAGTACCTCCGAGGTAAGATCGATTTCCTAATAGGTCTTAGACTCGTATGGTAATCTTAACTAATATTATAAAGCTGAAGAGTTTGTTCGTTTGTTTGAACGCGCTAATCTCAGGAACTACTGGTCCGAATTGAAAAATTCTTTTTGTGTTGAATAGACCATTTATCGAGGAAGGCTTTAGGCTATATAACATCACGCTGCAACTGTTAGGAGCGAAGAAATAATGGAAAATGTAAAAAAAAAACGGGGAAAAAATAACTATTCCACGCGGACGAAGTCGCGAGCACAGCTAGTCTTAACTAATATTATAAAGCTGAAGAGTTTGTTCGTTTGTTTGAACGCGCTAATCTCAGGAACTACTGGTCCGAATTGAAAAAATCTTTTTGTGTTGAATAGACCATTTATCGAGGAAGGCTTTAGGCTATATAACATCACGTTGCAACTATTAGGAGCGAAGAAATAATGGAAAATGTAAAAAAAAACGGGGAAAAAATAACTATTCCACGCGGACGAAGTCGCGAGCACAGCTAGTCAATAATAAAGATTAAGAAGCACCGGGCTAGGCTATAGAGTCAACTTTACAATGTTATTTCAATAACACTTCATTACACCGAACGTACGGATGTAGGTACCTATTTACTTGTTATCATGCC
Source organism: Conogethes punctiferalis (assembly GCA_031163375.1). Lineage (NCBI taxonomy): Eukaryota > Metazoa > Arthropoda > Insecta > Lepidoptera > Crambidae > Conogethes > Conogethes punctiferalis. The sequence continues at coordinate 5,622,333 of CM062086.1, forward strand.
TAGATAGGTATTTTGATTATTTAAATGAAGAAACAATCAAACCTATCTTCCGATAAGTTTATTATCTACGTATATCTCGTCATAACTATATTGGTAGTTAGTAATTAAGTAATGACCTAATGAATGAATAAATGATAGGTAGGTACGTACCTAGGTATAAGACGTGAACCAATATTACCTACCTATTTAGTAGCGATGATATATGAATGAAATTAATTAAAATCGACTTTGACGAATTTTAGTTCGTATATTCGAACACGGGAGGGACAAATGGGCGGGACTTATGGTACCAAAGTACGCGATCCGTTCAACGAACGATCGTTTTCGTTTTTGGGAGTAGGGCCCCTGTATCGATCACTTATCATCCCTTGATAGGTACCTACCTAGTTATTTTGAAAAAATATTTCATGTACAGAATTAACCTTTCCACAGATTTATTATAAGTATAGATTAAGTAGGTAGGTAGGTATAGCGGTTAATCTTGTTGCTATGATTATTTTAGTTTGAACTGAAAGATAATAGTATTATTATTGTTTTAAACAGATTTTAGGAACAACGGAATGCAGACTTAAATTACTTTAATACTCGATAGTAAGTACATAGGTAGGTACCTACTTAATTTTCTAATTGTTCCGTAAAATTGGATTATGTGCTCTAAATAATACCTACTTTCTGGATATTGTAGGACCAGAGTTATTGTAATTGTGCAGTTTACTTAAGTATGTACATACAACAGTTCAGTTTTTATTAAAATGTAGTCACTATGTGCTACTAATTAATGTTCAAATTACAAATACATAACAAACGATACGACAGTCTGTGTACGCAACTAATCTGCGCACGTTGTAGGTGCTGCCACCTGTGATAAAATGGGAAACAACAAAACAAAAATGTTGCCAAATGTTCATAGTGTTGTATTGGTAGTAGTTTTTATATTCAAATAAGATATTGAAATTAATTCAAGTGTTGCAATGAGTTTTATAAAAGTAACAAGTACTCTGTGTCACGGGGACACTAATGGGTATGTATAATTTTTGTTCAAAGTTGTTATCCATGGTGTCCGTTCATGGATGATGTGCTTAAAAGGCTGGTTAGTAAAGATTATAATATATGACTGAATATACATTATACCCCCTCTGAGAACTTCTGTCAAATTTCCATAAATTATTTTTAATGTGTATCGCCTTAGAATGTTTTTTCAAGTGAACAAGTTTCTGCACTTTCCTTCACGGGCGCGGCATCGAACAAATGAGCGTACGAATTTCAATGTTGTGCATTATTATTACAAGTACATAATAATGTTTAGATTCCTGCCTTCAAAATTTTCACATTACCTACAAATTTAATAAACCAAACAGGACTTCGAAAGAAAATTACGTTCGAAAAGTATTAAAATTAAGCACTTTTGAGGAATCAAAACTGGTTGCAAAATGAGATTGTAATAGGTTACACGTGTTTGGGAACGTCAAATTAAAAAGCGTGAAATTGATTTCGTTTTTTTTCACGTTATGTTTTCTTAGATACACTCTGACTGGTTCGATGGCTCATTTGGTAGTGACCTCTGCCTACTGAGCCAAGGGTCGTGGGTTCGATTCTCGCACAGTGCAAACATTTGTGTTCCTGAACATGTCTGTTTGCATTGGTCTGGGTGTTTTCTATGTACAATATGTATTTATTTACAAAAAAAAAGTATATATTTAAGTAGCTTATCAGTTGTCTAGTACCCATAGTACAAGCTTCGGCTTAGTTTGGGGCTAGATGGCGATGTGTGGCCCAGCGTGGCATGTCTTGGGTTATTTATTTATATTGAGCAGTCTATCCATTTACCTCTTAATAAAAATAATAGTCCCTAGCCTATTTATATTGAATTATGCTCGTGATGAGTCGGTGGTTAAAAAATAGAAGTTCATATGCACAGATTTTGGTATGCATAATCTTCTACTACAAATACAATGTGTAGTGGCTTTGCGTTCTGAAGGGGGTCTTACAAGCTTATTATGCCTCTCTTCAAAATGTCATTTCTGACAGTAACGCTTTCATGTGAATGTGTCACCAACGTGCATCGTGCCAAAATATCCTTGTCAGCCTGTGGAGAGGATTTCATTTTTTTAAATTTTTGGGGAAATTCCACAAACAATTGTAAGTAAGTAGGTTGCATTCGTACAGTAAATATAATATAAATCATATAAATATAAATATCAGATAACATCACATATATTGCATCGACCCCAAAGTAAGTAGCTTAGCACTTGTGTTATGTTTATCAGAACAACGAAGATAACACAAATCTATACTAAAATATATAAATAATACTAATATTATAAAGCTGAAGAGTTTGATTGTTTGAACGCACTTATCTCAGGAACTACTGGTCCGAATTGAAACGGACACGGGCACTGCTAGTATATACATAAATATAAACACCCAGACACGGAACAAACACAAGTGTTCATCACACGAATGTTTGTCCCGGGTGGAGATTAAACCCCTGGTTCAGAAGGCAGGTGTGGCTCAGTGCCACTGAGCCAGTCAAACTGTGGGTGATTTATTATTAAATAATTATCCACACACACATTTGTTGCGAATTATCCTGTTCCCAAACGTAGGTACTCTATGTACATAACAATAAAAGAAATAATTACGTATTTCAAAATTCTATTGATGTAATAGAAAATAAAATTAAGTAACTCTAAAAAACAGTAATTGTTATCATAAATCATATTTTGAAAGCTTGTAACTTGTAAGCCCCCAATGGTAGTTTTTAGTAGATATTAGTAGTTTTCTATACTAAAATGGCAACTTTGTCATAATTGACCGCCTCCCGTGAGCAAATCGTTCGCTCGATCTCGCTCTGTCGATCGAGTCCGGTTGTGGAAGCCATTTTATTCTCGTGAATGTGACAAAGTATTTTTGGGGATTTTGTATTCAAACTAATCGTGTCAATGTGTGCCTGCGACGAAAGGCTATTGTGACGTGTGAAAGTGCTCGAAAAATTAAGAATGTACGTGTTTCAAATCGGTTTGTGTTGACCTGCCCCGTTTCTTACGCGGTCGCACCAGGCAGGCATCGATTAGTGCTACAAGGCGGCCTCTAATAAAGGCAAATCGAGGCTCCGGACTATTTTGTTGTGTGCGCCATGGGCAATAATGCTGCCACCGCTAACAAGAAGGTGGACGCCGCCGAAAGCGTCAAGGAGTTCCTCGACCAGGCCAAAGAGGATTTCGAGGAGAAATGGAAAAAGAATCCTACCAACACCGCCGGACTGAATGACTTCGAACGAATAAAAACGCTCGGTACGGGCTCTTTCGGCCGAGTCATGATAGTCCAACATAAACCGACGAAAGAATATTATGCTATGAAAATATTAGATAAGCAAAAAGTCGTAAAACTGAAGCAGGTTGAGCACACGCTGAACGAGAAACGTATATTACAAGCTATCAATTTCCCTTTTTTGGTGAGCCTCAAGTTTCATTTTAAGGACAACTCGAACCTGTATATGGTCCTGGAGTATGTGCCAGGCGGTGAGATGTTTTCGCATTTACGCAAAGTCGGTCGCTTCTCGGAGCCCCATTCGCGCTTCTACGCGGCGCAGATAGTTCTCGCCTTCGAATACCTACACTACCTTGACCTCATCTATCGAGATCTCAAGCCGGAGAACTTGCTTATCGACTCGCAGGGCTACCTCAAAGTGACCGATTTCGGTTTCGCTAAGCGCGTCAAAGGTCGTACGTGGACGCTATGCGGAACGCCCGAGTATTTGGCGCCCGAAATCATCCTTTCTAAAGGGTACAACAAGGCCGTGGACTGGTGGGCGCTCGGCGTGCTCGTGTACGAGATGGCAGCCGGGTACCCGCCCTTCTTCGCCGACCAACCGATCCAGATCTACGAAAAGATTGTGTCGGGCAAGGTCCGTTTCCCCTCGCACTTCGGATCGGATCTCAAGGACCTCCTACGCAACCTGCTACAGGTAGACTTGACTAAGCGCTACGGCAATTTGAAGGCAGGCGTGAATGACATTAAAGGTCACAAGTGGTTCGCCAGTACCGACTGGATCGCCGTCTTCCAAAAGAAGATCGAAGCACCCTTCATCCCCCGCTGCAAGGGCCCCGGGGACACTAGTAACTTTGATGATTACGAGGAGGAAGCATTACGTATCTCATCGACTGAGAAGTGTGCAAAGGAATTCGCCGAGTTCTGAGCGCGTAGCTGGTGCCTGCGAGCGGACACTACCGTGAGTAGGTGTTTTGTATTAGTGAATCTTCCGTGACATTGTCGTGGAATGGTGACGTGTGTTTGCCAGCAGCTCCGGGTGAACATAGACGCTGAAGCGCACCCTGCTGGCATCTCGGATGAAACAAGTTCAGAGTGTAAGCAGGATGGTAGTAGACCTGGTTTCCGATGTTTTGGTGGCGTTCATTTGCTTTGTGCCCTATCGAGTTGACGTTACATAGAGCGAATAGAGGGAGAAGGTTTCTCATTCTGGTGATATTCCCTGATTACGTTGTACTGACACCGTATCCACATGCCTTACACTGAGCACTCACTTGGTTATACTGTTTATTTTGAGTACATTGTAGTTCGCTGATGATAGCGTTGGGATGTGGTGAGCTTATACATATTTATATATATTTTATATTATTTATACAAAAATCAAATTACAGCTTTGTATTGTGATTGAAAGTTTCATATTGCTTTTAAGGTAAAATCTTCACAATGAAATATTTCTTATTATGACTTTTATCTATATACATACATCACTTAACCATCAATTTAGAGCTATTTTGATCACTAATTATTAGTTTATTGTGAATTTCCTAAAAACTTCTTGAAGGATTGTTATTATAGGTTTTAATCAATTAGACATTTTGTTATTGGTTTTATTTAATTATTATTGTTGTATCAGTTGATATTTTATGTAAGGAAATGTAACTACATCAACATATTGAAGAGATTAATTTATTGTATATGTATAATGTAGTTGTGTTCATTTGTGCAATTTGACTTATGTGTTTGTGATCTGATGATGTGAGGATTCATTTCAATTTAAATGTAATTTGTATTAGTTCCTTATTTTGTAGGTTTAAATGTATTTTTATTGTGAAATCTGAATATATGATACATCTGTAGCCAGATTGTGTAGCAACCTTCGAGCCGGAACTTAAAACTTATTGTTAGCATCAGTTTTTTAAAAGCAATAAATTTAATAAGACAATCTCTTGAACATATTCCAACTACAACTGAGACAGTGTTTCATGTGTATAGAGTTATTTACAGTTCAATATCAAGTCCAGCACAAAATAAATCATGAGAGAGTTTTTATATTTGTGAAAGAAATGTGATCTCAATTGTAGTGGGAATATGTTGAACTTTCCTAGTAGTAAATCTCTTGAATGCCATTACGGCTATATCTTGTCTGAGACTGATGTTACCAATAAGTGAAAGAGTGTTGAACCGTGGGTTTGCGACACAACAGTCCCACCTGTGGAGTGAGTGGTGCAGAATTGATAACTGGCGATGTTTATTAAAAGTTTGTTAGCTATTAGATGTAGGACTTTGAATCCAGGCTGTACAAATAAATATCTAGTTATTTGTAGTGCATTTTACATTGTGAAAACATCGTGCGCGTCTGTGGTAATAGTCATTAGGTTGGTATATCCTGGGAAGGTTACTTAAATCTGCACATTTACATTTCCTGTAATATTGAAACATTTTCTGATATTTGTTTGTTTAATCTGACTATGTATCAGTTTGATAGTCAGTGTTGACAAAATTAATGATAAATAAATTTAATATCATATCAAATTGTACACTTAATTTTCTACATATTGTCCATGTGTTATTATGGGTCCCCTACGTAGCTTCGAACGCCGTTGTTTCGAAGTTCATTGTTTCGAATTTTTTTCGACTGCTTCATTCGTTCGAAAGCTTATGGATTCGAATGACGTAGGCGCGAAAGACGCTGATTCGAAAAACATCTTCACTGCCTCATGTCATATGCTAGTGACTTTGATATAGTACTTTATAAGGCCTAATGTATGTAAAAAAATCTAGTAATTAAAAAAAACAACATATTCCAAGTCAATCAATATTTTTAACTACTAGAAATTCATAATCGAAATGCTTAAAAAAAATATTGAATGTAATAATTTTAATATTAAATACCTACCGCCGTGCGTCAACTCCACGCAATACGCGCTACTACGATTAGAGAAAAAACTATGAAAACCCCGCGCGCGGTGGGCGATCTTGGCCAATCAGCACACGGGAGCGAGTGGCTGGCGGCAAGACTTCGCGCGCAAAATATGTTGATTTACTCGAAATATTATGTTGTTTTTTTTTTAATTACTAGATTTTTTCTTACATACATTAGGCCTTATAAAGTACTATGTCTAAGTCACTAGCATTCGACATGAGGCAGAGAAGATGTTTTTCGAATCAGCGTCTTTCGCGCCTACGTCATTCGAATCCATAAGCTTTCGAACGAATGAAGCAGTCGAAAAAAATTCGAAACAATGAACTTCGAAACAACGGCGTTCGAAGCTACGTAGGGGACCCGTTATTATTATTATTGTAATTTAATTATATGTAATAGCTATTTCAATGTTTACTTTTTTTAAACTTAACCAGATAAATAGTATTGACATCATATATTTTATAAAGAAAGCTATGACTGTTACTATGGTGACCTATTTTGACTTTTTTATTTAGTGACATTCAACAACTTTATTATTGTACACATTTAAGGTAAAGTGTGACATCCTTGATCATGTGTATTATTTGTCTGGTTGGGCTTTTGCCTGTTTTGTATGTTGAAATCTATTTTAAATATGTTACCAATGTTTACTGCTAAAGAATCTTCAAATCATGAAGCACTAAGCTTACACAAAACAATGTCTTATGTGGTGAATTTTAGATCACTTAGGGATTAAGTTTTATTCTATCAAAAAATCAGATATCAGTACCTAAACTTGTTATTAATATTTTATTTGGTGCCATAATTTCCTTGGGAATGGACTTGTAAATATTTAGATTTAACTAAGATTTCTTTGGTAATGTGCTTAGTTTTTAATAGTACAATATCTTCTTAATGTTGCCACATCAGTCAAATGTAATAACTGTCGCATTTGTCAGTATTATACCTTTGCACCATTGATGAGACTTAGGATCCAAGGCATCAATTTCCTTCAAAATAACTAGTCACTCAAACTTTATTCTTTTCTTGAATGCGACAATTCAATGTGGTAATTGCTTGGTGTTAAGGCTTTAGATTTTAGTAGTACCTGTAACATTATTAGATTGGTTAGGTATTTATGTTCCTCCTTATTATTATCATTCTGCACCTGAGTGGTACCTTTTCCCACTACCGTAGTTGTTCTCTGTAATAATTGTGGTATTACGATTAACAGTTTATAATTCAAACTATTCTCATATTACTTTCAAGCCATTGTGTGCTGTGGAAATTGTTCAATCTGTTTTTCAATGTGAAATCGAAAGCTATTGTTCAACTCTACCATTAACGATTGCTTATTTTCGTACGAAAGTGATATTCACCATTTGGACATTGTTTAATATAGTGCTGTAAAGCATTTTGAGATCGCGTTTTCGTGCGTTACGCGGCGGTTTTCGTGCCGTTTCAATTTATTAATAACAATTATTTTTTAAATTGTAAGAATAATAAGAATTTCTGATGTGTACCCTTTGTCACTATTATCATTGTATATAACTCTAGAGTGATTGTGTCCCCGGTAATTAGGAGATTTGATATCAGCTTTGATATCCGCAGACCTTCATTCCAGTAGCTTCACAACTTGCTCATCAACACAATGTGAAAACGTTCTAATGTGAACATTTTAAAGCCATTTTGGATATTATAAACATTAGTGTGACAGTATGTGTATTTGCGAACAATTGTCTTTTTATATCTGTGCGTATTAATATTAAAATGTTCACGTCTAGATCTATTATATCGAGTGCCTATAGCATTGAAGTTCAAGTGTAAAAAGTCAGTTAATTTCAGTAATTATTTGTCACCATGTATTGATCTTCCATAAAATTACGATGAAATTAAAATATCGATGTAACAGTAAATATTTGTTTAATTTTTCTTATCATTGTTATAATGCGGTCAGCCTTATGATCGTCATCGAACTATTCTATTATTTTGATAGGTAGGTACTTCTAATTTCAAAAATTTATTTGTCTTGCTGTCTCTAGAACATTCAAACGCAGTTTAAACCGTATGTTTTGAACTAGACGTCATTTGGCATCATTTGCATTTAAAAGTATATTGTACTTTTGGCTTCGGTAATTCGTTGCAGACGTTCGAATTGTATAAGTTACGTATGTGAATAAGTCTATCGCGAGTTATAGTTTCTATCACGTTTGGCAGAATACGAGCGCCATCAAAGTAATGACAGTGAGGCGACTGCACTCCCTGCTAAGTGGCAATTTATACCAACGCATGCCAAGGGGTCGTGTTGTGCAGTATAGTCATGCCGAACTATAGATATTTGACCTAGACAATCATTTACACTATCGTAAGTATCGCCACGATCGATACTATTGCTTATTCTCAACTATCGTTAGACCATCGAGCGGCAGCACTGCTCACTAAATATTGTCCGTCCATAGAGACCGACAAGGATGTTTTGGCGTTTAACTGAAAACGGAGCTAACGGTCGTCCTTTTTTAAATAATATTTTAACGGCTTGGAATCTCTCCATACAGCCAATAACGCCCGTCCTGCCTGATACAAGTCAATTTTGATGTTTCACGCTAACGCCCTCCGTGCCAAGACATCTTTGTCGGTCCATACATTTTTGTATTACAGTTGGTCGGTCGCTTTACTCCTATCCCCTGTATGTTGTGACACGGAGGCGGCACGTGGTCCGGCTGGCAGTTTAATACGTGGCTTCCTAATAAAGCGAAATACACCGGCTGTACTGTCTGGCATCGCCAACAGACAGCGACAGATAAAAATGAATTGTTTTAACATGTCTCAATTTGTATTGGTTACAACAGAAACACGTTATAAATCTTCATTGACCTTTCGTTTTATGATTTTGTATATTATGTAGTGTCTACAAGGAAGGAATACAGGTTTCTCTTATGAAATATTGCAAGTGTCTAAATCGTGTCTGGAGATGTTATAGTTTCTTAAAATACCAAACTTATACATGTACTTACTTATTATTGAATCTTAATATTAAAACGTCATATACATGTTTCGAAAGCTTTTAAGAATTTTTTCACAGTGATGCTCAATTAAAAGTTCACATTACATTATTGTTACGATCATGTTTATGTCAATGTATTCAAGAAGCAGAAGGATGCTGAACAATTTCCTGCTATTTCGAAATAGTAGGTAAGCTAAAAATATTACGTCTATTATCGTCCGCAATAATTCTTGTGCTGAAATGATATCACCGTGTAGTCTAAACAAATGTTCTAAAAATTCGCATTTACGATTGTTATAAATTTCAGCTGTATTTCATTGTATAGCTTATGCTTAGAAATGTTTAAAAGATGAAGGTAGAGTTATGTTATGACAGTTTATCACTGTATACGCATGTTGCTAACTCTTGAAAATTTTCTTCTTCATGTTATTACTATTTGTACCAGATTTACATTATGAAAGTACATTTAGATGTATATGTTGGTAGGAATGTCGGTTGATTCACCCAAACAAGTAGCTCCAATTACATTTTGCTTCCAGTTTATTTCGTTGATTCAGACTACAGTTTAAACTGTGCAGTTTCTGAAATATTTATTTTATACAGTGTTTTTTATATCGATCCTGCCGCTTTTTGCTCAAACGATATAAAATTTTTAAATAGATAAAAAGTAAATTCATATTGCTTCAATATAAGTGTTATGTTGTGGCGATTTCGTTATTCACACGAATTGACACGCAATGTTTGCTATGGGATCATTATCCCTATTATTACTCTGGCTATACCCTCACGCAAAATAGGCGCTTTGTCGTCGAGTTGCGGAAAACGGCCCATTCAAACTAACTAACTAACTACTCTGGCTATACGTACAATAGCTTACTTTGAATTAGCCTACCTACTCGTTCCAAAAGGTTTAGTCTGAACTATTAATTTTCCACTTACATCTCCGTTGTCATTATCCATATCTGCCGCAATGCGAATTAAGGTAATAAATGTTGTTTTTCCGCTACAATGTCCGTTCTAAACGTTCTCCTAGTATGCGATAGGTATCGACTAGTTTTAAGCTCAGAATTGGCCGAATTATTTATTATTGCCAGTGGGTGTGTTACCGATAATGGTATGTTCGCTCTCGCAACTGACTGTCGCAACCTTGGAGCTCTGAGAAAGCGCTTGTTACGTAGTTACAGTATGTAATCTTGGTGTGTGTGTTCTGCTGCGTGCTAGTTGAGTGATCTTAGCGCGAGGAATGGACAAGGTCTCCTCATTCATTACAACATCTTTTAAGGGTAGCGCCAGTAGCTCCGAAACTAAAGTAGTTAATATCTATTGTCAACAGTAACTGTACGTTCACGTTTCATAACGTTACCTTGTTGGTTAGTGTATTATATTTTTGTATTCGACTACAGCTTGTATCAGTCGAGTGGATCTATTACAGTCCATCCGTTTAGCCGGGGGCTTAGTCCACTGTCCTGAATAGTTTCCAGTCGAGAGACTACGTGTTGCTATGTTTCCATTACTTCCAGATGTTTGTACCAGATGTCCAATTCTCACTCCATTACGTTTTGCGACGTCATGTACACTACAACACATGCTAATTTCAACATACAACGTTGTAATAAAATACAAGGTCCGGAGATGAACCAGTTTCGTCTAGATCTCGCTTGTCAGACGTCGTTCTTTGGCGAAACTTCTTAATTAGGTGTTATTTCTCAATCTCAATCTGATTGATATCGTGGAACTTTTAATAAGCCGATGGGCGGCTTAAAGATATAGCCATTGAATAGTAATTCAGACTGGTATAGGTATCTCATTTGTCATAATGAAACTTATTCAATCTCGTAGCCAGCTTGAGAATAATGCCATAATTGATTTTATGTTCAAACTTTGTCTCAACTAGATTTGGCGCTGTCTTATGTTTGTTTAGTATTTGATTAATTCATTTTATGTGTACGCTTAGCTCTTAGATTTAATAGGACAACGTTCCCTAACTTATACGCATAACATGAAGCTCTAAGCTGTTTAAAAGTAATTTGTGAAGTGTTATAAAATAATATTTTTAAGGATACCTTACCTGAGCAAGCAACTAAGGTCGGCATACTCATTCAAGGTTTATAGGAAACGAGCGAGTAAAAAAGGTAGGAGTTAAAGTTATTTTGTTTGTATACGTACTTACGCATATCTAGTCAACGTTGTATTTTATATTTTATTTGAGGCGCCTACATGGATATTTACTTCTCTGTACTCTTGTATATTGCAAACCGGTGTTTTTCTATATCGATGCTTATAGAGAGAATAGTTTAATATTTATGTTAGAATGGTGGGATTTCTGCAACATGCTGCTGTATCAAGTGTTCGTAGAGATAACCAACCCCTCAGCAACTTTTAAGCGTTGTGGTTCACAAAGTACCTAGTCTCAATCATTAGATAAAAGGATAGCGGAGGAGAAGGATTTTTGTTACCTATTTTGATTTAAATATTTATTAACTACATAGTTACAAAGGTTGCTAGATGTCCTTGATTTTATAAAAATAAAAAGAAATTCAACTAGTACTTGTTGACTCAACACTACCGACGTGTGGTTTGTTCAATTGTAGTAAATGCCTCTCGCCTTGTTTTTGTGCTGTTTTCTTCGAATTGAGATAATTTTGTAGTTATTTCCAGATACTTAATTTATCACGGAATAATCCGACATTTGTGGTAGTTTTTTACCGTACGTACCTATTACTTTAGTGAAATTAAATAGGTCCCTATTTTTATTACATTTTAAAATGTGACCTTACTTATTGTGAAAATGCAGTTGTAGTTGAATATTTAGATGTAATTCAATGAAGGACTGTTAGCTATTGTGTGAGTTTTCAGTTAGTGTAGTAGACAGGGCATAAATCTGCATGAATTATGCACTTTCAAATAGTCGCTGACAGAGTAATCAGCACATACATAATTAAAGTTTACACAGTTTCGGCTAACTAATAATTATGGCCTCTACAATGTTACGTTAGATTTATAGATCTGCGTGCTTTATATCTACTTACACTCGCCATTTAGAAGGTTGGCTATTTTTTGGGGCTGAACTGTATTATATTTTGCACATAATGTGTGTATTTGTAATTAATGACAACTGAATTACACAAAACTGATAAGAATTTAGAAATGTGAATGCTCAAATTTCATTTCATCTATCCATCGAGCAATTTTCTATCTTAACTTATATCGTAATTCAGTGTTTATTATTTAGCTAGCAAGAAGTAAGTATCTTGTATTAATTTATAAATCGAAAACATATTATTCATTGTCTCTGTCTTCAAAATTACGACCAATAAGATTGGCATTTTAGCCATAACAGGGTCTACATTCCACAAGAGTATTCAGCTAATTAGCTATCGCCAGATACTCTAGATCGCGCACTTAATAACTGCCGTTTTTAGATTATGTATACCTACCTACCCAGCGCATAGATAAATCTGCATTCTTGCTGGCTGACATAAAAAGAAATCTAATAAAGTCACCATTATAATAACCATGTAAACCTGATTTCGATTTATGGCTCTTTAAACGCTTAAAACGCGGGTTTGTAATGGAATGTTGTTTTTACGAAAGAATACCGACTGAACACTTACCTACTAAGTATTAGCACTCATTTCAATTTGTCTCTATTTACATTTGCAATTTATCACTCCTAATCAATGTAATGCTTTAATTAAAATATTTTTCCCATTGAAAAGACATTTCTGTTATTGATAGAGTTAAAACGATGTCTAGGGTCTACAAGATTGCTAGAATAGTAAATTGTGTCAATGCAGTACCTATTTATGTTGACAAATCTTGCGTAAACAAATTGTGTCTTCGCCCTTGCCATAGAACGTATGTAAATTCAGCCATCCAAGTTGAATGTACGTAAGAAGTTACAAGATAACATACCAAAAAACTCGAAATTATCTAGCGGCCTCTTGTCTAAAGGTGATATCTTATCGGAGCCGATAAACGGGCGAAAACTTTGAGGGTAAAAGACGAGGTCACTGTGAACGTTTTAATATTCTTTAAAATTTTCTTGATATCTTTGATATTAAAGCAGGATTTTGTAAGATCATTTGGTATCGTTAGGTAGGCAAGGTACTCAAAATTTCGTCTTATTTGGAAAAGTCGATCATTGTCTAACATAATATTATGTAGTCTTGTTTGTCACTTTTTCGTAACTACGTCCACGTGTGATCGTTGTTTTGGAATTATTTTCAACAATTTAATAAATCCTATTTTTCTAAAATAAAGTAAAATTGTGCAATTTATCAGTAAAAGTCCCGTCAAAGTGGACTGTGAGATAATCTGTAACAAATAAACTGTCATTTTTTTTATATATAGGTAGGTAATTATGTAGATTATAAACAGACGATTCAGTTTTATTTATTGGAATATACCTAGAAGGATATATTTAAGGAATAAATTTTACTCGTGGCAAATAACTGCATATTATTATGATCATGTATGAAGGATGATATAATCGCATTTCCTGAATAGATTAAATATAGACCTCGTAACAATGATTGTTCGGCCTTCAATTTGTCTACTGCGAAATAATGAATGCGTGATAGTGTGAAAATCTTTGCTATTGGTAATGCAATTCATTTTGTCACATCTTCTAGTTTTTCAAATAAATCTTACCCATACGATCATGTAAGGCAAAGGCATCTTTCATAATACGGATGATGACAAGGTATGAAAATGAAGAAAATAATTAGTCCGTCTCTTAGATAATAAAAAAATATAAGACCCGTATTTTTTGTTTTGTCGAAATAACAAGAAAATACTTAGATATAGCGCATTAAAGTTACGGAGTGGGGGCTAACTACGTCACGTTAGAGTATATTTTGTACTCTAACGTGACGTCATGTGACATTTAAAATCAATGTATCTTCGTAAGTTTTTGAACAAGAGGCAAAATAAAAAATACGTATCCAATATTTTTCATTAATCTATCTGATGAACATTAAATTATTTTTTAGTCATCATCCCAATTGCAACGCTTTATGACCGAACAATGTGTAGGTGAATAGTTTACGTAAATCAGATGGAGGCACGCAATACTTAATTTGCATCATTACAAATTTCTAATTCTTATACAAATCATACGCTCTGTCTGATACAACACCTTCCCGTAAACCGTACTTGCATTACAAACGAACAAAATTTGTTTTAACAATGCGTGTTGTCTCGGCTCTGCAACGGAATGTTTGTCAAAACTCAACGTTTCGTTCTATGCCGGCAAACATTATGTTGTTTTGGTAAAGTTTTCGCTTAATCACAAGGAACAAATTGTGCGCATACGAATAACAACTTATTTTGGTAGTTGTTTTTGTTATGTGCTTGCCATTATTTTATGTCTTGTGTGTCCAATATCTGGGATATCTTTAGTTTTTTGGCATACTGCCGAAATTCAATGAATTAATAATAATAATAATAATAATTTATTTATTACCAATAAACACAGTTTACATTAAAGGATATTCTGGTCCTCACACTAGGCTGAGCCTGTCCTGTGAGGAACAGTAGATAGACTTACACAATTTAGGTATGGCACGTACAAAGAGCTCTAAATAATATTATAAACTATACATATTTCAAATCTAGATTACAAACAACAATAAAGAAATAGAGTTTAAGGACAGAGCACGTTATGAAAAACAGTAACAAAAATTTGCAACGGTTTACAGGCAGTAATTATTACAATTATTATAGGTAACAATTAATACCTATACCTAGGTTAAATTAAATTTTTAACATTGAACTATTATTTATTTGACATAAGCATGATGTGGATATTGTGTGAAAGTGGAGACTACTGTTAAGGTGTTAGTGTAGAGGCTTAAGCAGATCCTCCGCTTCATCATAGCTCCATGATAGGAGCATTTTAGTTAATAACTTTTTTGATTGTGGAACCGAGTGAGATTTAAAATTGAAGAGGTTGACGAGTTTATTGTAAATACGGGGGAAAAGAAAACGACCGAAACGATGGGAAAAGGTTGTTCGTGTGTATGGGGTTGGGATTTTGAAAACTCTTTTTGTCAATAACTCGGTGTACTCCTTTGAGTTTATTACTAACCTGTGAGTATGCACAGCAGCCCTAACCAAGAAGAGCCTTCTCACGCTGAGCACCCCAGCCATACCGTAAAGGGCGGCAGTTGGAAAAAGGGCAGGTTTGAAAAGAGCCACCTTTAAAACACTTCTTTGAGCTCTTTCTAAGGAGATAAGAGAGGATTTTGCTGCTCCTCCCCAAGCGAGGATGCAGTAGTTGATGATCGATTGGCATAAGGCGAAGTATACCGTTTTAAGAGTTTTTCCATCTGCCGCATTTCTAAGGTTTTTCATGACATGGATGAGCTTCCTTACAATTAGTTAAAAGAAGGGAAAATAAGATGGCAAAATCAAAATATCTCATAAAACAACCGTTGTAGTAGTAACATCTGTTTAATCGGCATGATCTACAAATTCACCAGAGTTGAAGCGGTCGGGGCGGCCGACATCGGCTAATAAAGGCATTATCATCAATACTTACTATCTGAATATCATCTATTTATGCTTATCTTCTTCAGGTTCGATATAAACTTAATATTTTAATAGGCTGAAAGGAAATGAAACCATTTCAATTATGAAATGGTTTCCTTTTCTTTAATAATGTGCTTAATTAATTACTTACTAGTACCTACTTTAAGACTTTGCTATTAGCAAGGTATTAAAGTACCTGAACTACCTATATTTGTATTTATAGATTTAAGACTGCTTTGTTTCCTACCAGTTTTGTCAGGTACGTCTATGTATGTATTTTTCTAACGACTTTCCTCAATTGTCAAAAGCAAAATAACAAGTTTACATATTTTATAAACACGTTTTATGAGACTCACGTGTCCAGATCTTCACCAGCTATAAATTTAAGCTGCAAATTTTTCATGGAACATTTATTAAAGTAAAATGTAACGTGGTGGAACAGTTCAATTCTATTATGTACTAGCATTGTTCTCGTACATTTGATTATTAGTAAGCACTAGGCGATTAAATTGTATCAGGAGCTAAAATTATTTTGATAATGAATATTATCGTCCCAACACATTAACTCCCTGATAAACAAAAACAGAAAGAAGACAATTTTGTAACGTAATATGTTTTGCAACAGTTTTTGTTTTCGATAGGCACTCTACGCACTATGTTAAAGTTATTGGACTAGCAAGTTTCATTTTCAGTAGTGATTCGAATAAGATGCATAAAATAGTATCAGTACCTATTGTGCACAGCCAATGTAAAAGTTTATAAAGTGTTAAAGTAAAAAAAATATCTGTATTTATATACCTACTACATTATGTAGACTTGAGACAAGAAATTAATTAAAAACCGTCAACAAAAAACAGTTATAAATCACTCTACAACTGGATTCGGAATGTAACTTCTATCGAGAAGAACCAGCAAGAAACTCAATAGTTACATTTTCTAATAGGAGAGCAAATCGTACAACGCGTAGCGTCTTTATTACTAGGACTACAATCTGTGGCGCATTAAAAAGTTTAGGTAAATATACATTAAAATCAATTATGAAACCAGTAGGTTTAGTAGATACTGGACCAATTACTGAAATGACCTGCACTCATATTAGGGTTTATTCGCGAAAATTTTCATTCTCAATGAGTGCCCTTAACATCCCACGACTACGCCTGTTTTTGGTGCTGTTTATGGTGCTCCCTAAGACGTAATACGTACCCAAGCAATTGTAATTAGCTAATGGGTTAAACCGTCACTGATCATCGTCTGCCAAAACTTAGGGTAGGTACCCTAAGTTTGTTACTGGCGACAATTTGTTATTTCAACTAAAACCCAATAATTTACGTAAACAATATAACACACATGTAGTAAGGGAATCGTCACAATAAAAAAAAACTTATCGCTCATATTGTCCTCGCAAATATTGTGTAACAAGGTTAATGTTTATGTATCTGCATAAACATTCAGATCTGTTATACCTAAGTACTTACAATCGATCGTCTATGGTTAGCTATTTAGATACATACCTACTTGAAATTTATTGAATAAAATTGAGTTTGGGAAAACTACAAGCTAACTGCGAAAATTGTCTAAAGATATTCGCATTTCGCCTTGCTAATGTCACGTCCAAGGATTAAAGCATTATTTTACTTATCGATGTTATCACTTGCGTTAATCCATCCATAATACATGACTTTGTACTTTCATGTTTTAAAATTTAGCAGAAATCAAGCGACATTGTAGGTCCTATTTATAGAAGCAATATTGAGACTTATTTCACATAATAAATTATATCGATTAAATTATTAGAGCGTGTGAGAGTTTAAAAAAATATATTGGTAGTTTATTTAGGTGCTGAAATGTATGGATTTCAAAAATCGTCTCCATGTTTTTAAAGGAGTCAAACAATTGAACGTCGACGTTGTCTAATGTGGTCCAATTTATTTTTAAAAAATAATACAATCTTAGTAGAAAAACCTTTTTGGTTGAATTTGATGGTGACCTCTTTAGTACAGCTTAGAAGAAATAATGTGTGCAGGAAGGGGATTTCATACGATAGACAAAGTCTAGCCATTGATCTTCATACGAATCTTCTATTAATATACCAATGAATTGACGGTACATTATGTTCATTTTAATTTTTTGCTTATTATCCGGGATTAGCGGCATTGTCTGGATGTATTTCTGTTGCTGTCTCCGGCCAATGTTTTGGCAGCATTTCAAAGAGTTTTTGTGGTCGATCTTCTATCTATTCCTGGATGACATTGCTCTTGCGTGGAGGCCACAAGGACGTAACGCGGAGTTCACGTTACGTAACCTTTCTGTTTATTTATATGCTCTTGATCGATAAGGATGCGTGAGGTTAATCTATTTAGAGAGGAGATAAGACTAGAAACTGAGTGATGGCGACAGAACCGGTGACTTTAACGGCTGTTAGGAAGAAGCTAAATAACTACGTTTTATACTAATTTATCGCCTTAATTTCGTAAAGTGTAAGTTGGTCTACACAGATAAGAATGATCCATTGCACCTTATGTAATTGCCCATCAGCATCATACATACAATGTTCATTTAAAGAAAACTAAAGTTGCAGGGAAGTGTAGAAACAGAACAATATACGATATAATAACTAAGGTTATTTGTAACAGCACTTATGCCCATTTCACCAACATCTATTTAAGCAAAGAATACCGGTCGGCGTCCAAACCGATTATTTTTATAATTAACAAAATGTTTTTTAATGTTGACCTTGTATATGGCATTAAACGAATTTGTGGTCAATAAATTACCAGAAACACCCGTGTCAACCATTTCAATATCACCTGAGATGTCAGTGTCCTCTGTGCAACGCGACTTTGATACGATTGTTAGTATGTCCCTATAATCTTATAAGAAAAGCATCATATGCATCAGGGTCAGTTTGCCCGTGAACACTGATGGCGCGTTGTTTTGTTTGTGGGATCTTCTGTAACATTTATTTTTTATTAAATCCGATTGATTCAGTGATAGCCAACCGGCATTATCCGTGCGTGTACACAAAAACGCTATATTTTATTGCAGTTGGCGCAATTATTGCTTCCAGGAAAATTCGAATTCGACCGACGTTTTCTTGACAAGGTCGTTTGGAATTGTTTATCTGTGTGTTTAAAAGTTTTGCTTGATTATTTTTTAGGCATACTAAAATTACCTACTTAGACGTTTGAATCTACGAGTAGAACGTAAGTATTCAGTTTAGTATTAAACCCAATATTGTAAACTGTCTTGGACGTTATTTGAATTAATTGTTATAAGTACATAGGTACGTACAGTTACATTTTCTATTTATGATTATATAGAATATAGAGTGTAGACAGATCATTTAGAAGTAATTTTGGTATTATTTACGATGACTACTCAATCTCCGTTAAAATAGATTTGCCGTGATACATAAATAACTACAGACAGATCATCGTGATTTAAACATTTGTAAATAAGACTGACACATCGCAGTTTTTTAAACTATTTTAATAAGTTATGTTGAATATTATTATGCTTGACCATGGTTTAAATATTGGTGATAAACGATTGCGTATGAGATTAATTTGGTAAATAATATTACCTACAAATTAATTTAACTCAAACGTTAAAAATTACTCATATCTAACCTACTCACATTTGCATGACACCTAAGTATTTCTTTTTTTAAGAACGTTCGCCTTAAAAATTTTAATTGCATTACCTAAATATCGACCGACTTAATTATTTATTACACGCTAGAAAATATCATAGATGACTAGATAATCTTTTTTAAAGATTGTCCAGCGCCGTGATAATAAGGGTCAAGAAAACACCGATGATATAACAGCGGTCAGCCATTTTGAATATCAAAAACAATTTGTCATGGCGCCGGCTGGGTATGACGTGCTTGTACTATCATGTTTTGTTTCTAGAGACCGTGTTGTCCTAATATTTTATGCGGACTATATGTAAGGTCCAATCATTCGTGATAGGTATTTGCTCTATCATTTATTTTTAGGTATTTTATATAATGGCTCTGCTTCTGACTTTGCCTGGTCCGTTAACATCAAACGTGTGACTTGTTCGTCTGCTATGGGTGAAAGCCTTCTGTTCCCCCACAGTCGGGTGATGATGACAAGGTCGGCTTGGCTATCATCGTAGTCATCTAGGAAAAAAGCTCGTATACTTTAACTATAAAAAAGGTCGTTTATAGCCGCCATTCGCTTTGTAGTACCTAGCTACTTTTCTACTTAGACCTAATTAATTTAAGAGCTGTCAAGTAAAGGACTAGGTACTCTTTATGTCGGGTAACATGTCTGTGTGAGATTCATTACCTAATCTGTCATCCCATAATGGTCTGTTGACAGAAAGTAATTTAGATTTAAGGATTTCGCTCTATCGTTGCTGGTAATCCAGGTTCACGGTGAAAAATCACTTTATTCAGGAATCCACCGAAAAAAACTAACAGCCGTCGAGGTTGCCATAACACTAATAGAAGATTTTCCCACACTTGTCATTTTATATGACGCCTTTTGTTTATGTCTGTGTTGCGAGTAGTCGAAAACGAAAACAAATATTTTAACCAGCCCACAACATCGTCACACATAATAAGTATGGAAAAATTGGGCGTGCGAATGTCCTCGACCAAATTGTATTCGCGGCTTTAATATCTGACAGCTGTCCGGCAGTAAATAATCCGGCTGATATCTGGAACAATGCCGAGCTTCCTTAGTTCTATAAATTCGTGAGTATGCGGAAGGACCTAATGAGAATTTGTATGTGTGCAGTAATTAGGGGCTGGTAGGGGACACGACAGCCCGAGGCTTGCAGGGATGAGCGATGTTTAAAGGTTGTGTTTACCTTTATTAGTATCGGTAAAACGAACATTGGTATCAGGCAACTCCCAATTAGGAATCTCCGTTGCATGGTGTTGTGTATTATCCCTGAGGTAAGGGGATTGTGTGCTGGAGGATTAGAAAGAAAAAAAAAAGAAATGATGTTCTACTCTAAATCAAGACTTATATTAAGTGGTAGGTATGACACATGGTATGGCCCATCTAGTGCGTGGTTGGTCCTTCGGCTTCTGCCGATCTTTTTATCGCTGTTGATCGTAAACGAGCAAGCGATCTCTCTGATGTTAAAAAGTAACCGCCGCCCATGGACTATCTCTATCTAAAGGAAAGATCTCTAACCTGAAGGAAAGAGCTCTCTATAAACCACTTTTAAACTACCTAGGACATGTCGTAGCGATCAGGTACCGCGACTAGTATTTATTTATCTACTAATTTCTATCGCCATATTATAAGTTTGCAAATCTCTTTCAATGTCACTTAAAGTTATGTACCTAATGAAGAGGTGGCAAATTCATTTGTGGAAAATACTAGCGTAGGTGTCGCTATTATGATAATAATAAAATAAAAGCGACACCTACGTCCTCGAAACTTTAAGGTAAGTTTATTTATTTACATTCTTTGTCAGCTGGGAGTGTAGACAATGTGATTTTGGATTTAATTTAAAATTCAGTTATTAAAGCGATGAAAGATACCTAGCGATTTATTTATTTAGTCTTTATTTCATAATTAAATGGCGCACAAAAGGCGGACATAATGCCGCATAGCTATTCTCTTGGTAGAGAACAGCTTCACCATTAAGGGGTGAGAGCCTTCCGTTCCCCCATCTGTCTGGTGATGATGATAAAGCCACCCAGGCCATCATCGTGGTCATTCACCATCCACATTTCACAAGTCAACCGGGCTACGCAGAAACAAGTATGACTGTAGTGTGCTACAAACATATTATAAAAAAAAATAGGTATCTAGTACATAACATTTTACCAAACTTTTTGTTAGACAAAATGCAAATAGGCTTATCGTTCTCTTAAGATGTTGTTATGTTTCATTGTGTAGGTACGTAATCCAAGATGTCTGACCAAATGTGATTAAAAAACTTCCGTCATCAAATTCTGCAATGTCAACAATACAGAATTGGATCGAAAAGTTTGCAGCGAAACGATTGCGATCGGCCTCGCCCAATCTTCGGCCGTGACGTCACTGTCATAATTAAAACGTGCCCTCTTTCGTTTGCGGTGAGCACACAACGGCTGATCGAATACCCAAATCTTACCGAATGTTGTACCTACCTACTTTTCAACCAAGTTAAAATTTGAATCTATAGATAGAGTTAGTACAGCACAAACTCACAAAGTTATGTATAATGTGTTTTTTTGCAAATAAATTGATTTGATTTTATTTACAAAAAAGTATTTAAATTAGTTATGTAGTATAATCATAGTACAAGCTTTGGCTTAGTTTGGGACTAGATGATTACTATCTATGTAAATCGTATTATGAGTAATGACAATGAACAAGAAGCAGTAATTCTAGTAACGTGAAAGATAAAACAATAAATCAATAAACATTATTAAGTACCTAATCATTAATGTAAATGACGTATAACGAGGGATCTAACACAAACCCCTGACGCAATCCCAAGTACCTACTTCAGCGTTGAATTGTAGATTGTCTCAAGTAGACTAAAACGCGTAATAGTCGAGTGTGTGCATTGGTCTGGTTGCAGAATGTTCGGCGTGGGTTCGATTCTGGTCGGGTGAATTTAGAAAATTAACTGTTCTAAATTGTCTCGATTCTGGTAGTTCTGGGAGACGACGAAGTCATCATCTGTAGTCTGGTCCATTTATTTATGTGAATCAGTTGGCGACATGTACCTACATCTATAGAAGACTAAATCTTGAATTGATACTGCAATTCAAAGAGGGATACAGTTACGTTCAACTAACAAAAGTTCTCAGTGAATCTCACAGGTACTGTAGCTACTTAACTTATTATTCAAGCTATATAGAGTAGGTATGTGGGTTAATTGCTATTGGCGGTTCGACAAAAGGGTAGAGTGCATTGCCTGATCTAATTCTTCCTAACCCGATGGGCTTGTATTCAATAGCGATCGAGAGCTAAACGTGTCCTTCAAGCTGGAATCCTTATCTCTGAAACCTGCATGAAAACGAATTTTGACTATGCCAAAAAATAGTCATGAAATAGTCATAAATAGTCGCCAAGTAAAAAAAATAGTCGCATTATAGTTTCGGAGTTATAGCTATAGGTTGGTGAGGATTCTAGCTTGACGTTCAAGCTGTAATCCTCACCTCTGATGCAAGCAAACGGCAAAGTCTATCGAATTGGTTTATGTTCCAAAAAATAGTCATGAAATAGTCGCAACGGCATACCAAATTTCAGAATAAGTCGTTAAGAGATTCCGGAGATATAAGGGTAGGTTGGTGAGGATTCTAGCTTGAACATTTGAAAACTTCAAATATCTCCGAAACGGCTACGATTTTCGATTTGAGTTTTTGCCAAAAAATAGTCGTGAAATAGTCGTCTCCAACGGAAATAAATTTGAGCTGATTTAATTAGAAAATAAAAAGTTATAATTTTCCCTACAATTTTGGAGGTACAGTTGTATACAAAATGTTTTACTTCATTTGATATTATTGTGAAATGTTCTGCTTAAAATATAATATTTCGTTCAATTAGGTATTTACCATGGCAGCTGTTATGATTAAACAAAAAAAAACAAACATTTTTATGTAGCTATTTTTATTTATTATAATATAAAGTCTGCATACTTTACTATAACTTGTTTAAATCTGAAATCAGTACATATAATATACAATTACCGACCTGTTCCCACCCAGCAAAAAGAATAACTATGAGCTTTAATTATTGATCTTTACATATATTTCACATTTACCTTTAATGTTAATATCACAGCAATGCGTTTTTAAAATGGTTAGAGCTAGTTCCACAACACTTACTAGATGGCGTGACTGTCAAGCAAAATACTCAAGTCATTGATGATTGTGGGAAGACACTAATGGTGCTCCCACACTGCCGCGCCGTTAGAAAATGTTTAGCAACGTTAGCAGACATTTAATCACATGTCATTATGTTAAAAATTATTTCATGTTAGAAAATGTTTCGTAACTGAGTAAACATTTTATAACAAGTTATCTTCTATCCATACTTATAATAAATATGTAGAGAAGTCAATTCTGTACATTAAATATATTTTCAAAATAACTATAAGGGAGTCATTAGTGATCGATATTGATGCCAAAAATGCAATCAGTAAAATTGTTGTCTGTCTGTCTGTATGTTCGTTATAGAAAAAAAACTAACGAAACTTGGTACGATTATTCTTCATATTCCTGGGCAGGTTATGGTATACTTTCATCACGCTACAATTAATAGGAGCAGAGCAATGGCGGGACGTGTTGGGGAAACGGGAGAAATTTTTATCTGTATGTTTGATCGCGCCTCACGCGAAAACTACTGCTTGGAATTAAATGCGGTTTCACCAATGTATTGCTAGCAATCCAACAACCTCTAACTTAAAATCTGGGTACCATTTTGTGGAAGTCGGTTATTTTTGAAACCCCATATCCACGCGTGCGGACGCCGCTGGCACAGCTAGTAACAAAATAAAATAAGTGTTATATTTTGTTTGGCGCATCCAATAAGATCGCTTCTTTTGTAAACAAAACTAAAAGCTATTCTAATGGGCAATTCTTCTTCCATTTTTGTATAGACACTCCCTCAGAACGCAAAACCAAGTAAGCAAATGCCAGATTTAAATGTTAGTAAACATTTTTCATCAGTGTACGGGCACTTATAACATGTGACACTTCCTAACAAAATGTAACAATTGACAACATCTGTTAGTAAATATTTTTTTTATTTAATCTTTATTGCACAATAGAAATAGTGCACAAAAGGCGGATCGAATGCCGTGTAGGCATTCTCTACCGGTCAACTATTGGGCTAAGCAGAAACAGATGTATGTAGGTCGAGTGTTGCAAAGTGGGATAGGATTAAACAGGGATTAAAATATTAAATAACTTAATAGATACATACATAATATAGAGTAAATAAAATAAAATATAAATGTATGCTAGAAAATGTTTACAAATATTATCTAACGGCAGTGCGGGGGCACCATAAAGGACGGAGACTATGAGGCCGAGCGCTCCCGAAGCTAGCATGGAAATGCCCGAACGGCATACCTATTATTCGGTTGCGAACTCCGCCCGACACCCAAACAATAGGCTCGGCCCGTACTTTCACTAATGCGTTATCTACTGACATGAATCTAGTGCGTGACTATTTTGTGTTTGTTTGTTGATATTAATGAATGATACATGTTATTGAAATTTGTATCTAAATTATTTGCATTATCATATTAATTACTTTTGAACACATACACTTTACATATTACTATTATTGTAAATAAATATCAACCTATGAATAAAATTAAATAATGAAAGTGACGGACGCCACAACGCTATAGTGAAAAATCGTTAAAATTTGTGTAAGTATACCATCTATCCATCTACATTTTACATTAAATTTTTATTAATTACCTATTAATCGAACTGACCGAAAAACATGAAATGTGTGCGCGCGTAGGTATGAATGTGGAGTGTATGTAGGTACATAACATACATATACAAGTGCATTTATTTACTTAAATCACTACATCAATAAAAGGAATGTGTAGGTATTATCAGTGTTTCCGCTTTGTGATATCAATGTAGGTAAGTATTCTTGAGCTATTACGTTAGTAATTTGTAATATAATTAATTTAATCAGTCGGTTGTTGCATTCGCAAAATTTTGAAAAAAATTGCTATTTGGTATATTAAAATCATGCAGTAATTTGTGATGTGTTCCTTGGTGAAGGATTTAAGGGCTCAAGATATCGTATGATTGAATTCATGAACTTTTACATAGACGGGGTGTCGTTTTGGAAGTTATTGTGAGTATGAATCGTAATTTTGTCTTAAATTACAGTTAACAACCCGCCCGTCTATTTAGTCCATTAACGGAGCATAGACACATTGCGCCCTGTGGTATGGGGTGGAGTATAACCTATCGATATATTCAACCGAGGTATCCCTTTTTGCAGCACCAAGGAAGTCAATAACACCTGCCTTCGGGCAAACGTCGTGCATCGCGTGGTGCCGGGAGACCACACTGACCTCCCGAGCTGTGCCGCCCGCGTTGGGCAGCGCGCGGGGGCTTTATCTTACGGAAACGTTTACGTAGCGGTTACAATAAGACGAAATATTATAGTTCAAGCGAAATATTTTACAATAGTATAAAATGAAGTAAACATTTTGTACACGACTGTACCTCCATAGAAATGTAGGGAAAAATTAACTCTTTTTAATTTCAAATTAAATCAGCTCAAATTTATTTCCGTTGGAGACGACTATTTCATGACTATTTTTTGGCAAAAACTCAAATCGAAAATCGTAGCCGTTTCGGAGATATTTGAAGTTTTCAAATGTTCAAGCTAGAATCCTCACCAACCTACCCTTATATCTCTGGAATCTCTTAACGACTAATTCTGAAATTTGGTATGCCGTTGCGACTATTTCATGACTATTTTTTGGAACATAAACCAATTCGATAGACTTTGCCGTTTGCTTGCATCAGAGGTGAGGATTACAGCTTGAACGTCAAGCCAGAATCCTCACCAACCTATAGCTATAACTCCGAAACTATAATGCGACTATTTTTTTTACTTGGCGACTATTTATGACTATTTCATGACTATTTTTTGGCATAGTCAAAATTCGTTTTCATGCAGGTTTCAGAGATGAGGATTCCAGCTTGAAGGACACAGCTAAACATGCCTCTGAAAGGACCGAACGCCATATAGGTAGGTACTTGACGCATTTAATAATCGTGTCGCTATTATATACCTAGATAGATATTCTTTATTGCACACTGCACAAACAGACTTAAAATTTCTGGGCGAGCAGCGCTGATGGTGTCTTGGCCTTGTTTCTAGGACCTTCGACATCACCCCAAGGTGTCTGACGAAAGGTCCAGGCATTTTAGTGGGTATACCCTGCCTTCTGACCATCTTGAGGGTGCCGTTCTCCGGTTTTGAGGGAGGCGTGAGTCCCTATGCACTTATAAATCAAATCAAATCAGTTTTAAAATAAAATTACCACCGGATTCGGGATGTAGCTTCTATTGATTGAGAGAAATCGGCAAGAAACTATAAAGTAACTTTTTCAATGCCAATTTTTCTTTCAAAGTTTATTATCATTAATCATAATTAGGTATATCATTTATATATCAATCGTAAGATGAATTGGGAACATAAAATAAATACGGACTGTGAACTTGTAAAAATCTAAAAACGATTGATAAATAAAGGCATAGCTCTATTGTTTCTTCGATTGTGTCAATCACCTTACCGCTTAAAGTGTATGAAACATGCATATCTGATAGATAATCAGGATCTGTATTAAGATAATAGGTACGTCTTTATGTGATGTTATGATAAGCCACCTTGAAACCTTACCTAGAGGTAGGTATCTCCACATTTTAGAAGACAGGTACCTAGCTAGATACTAAATGCATGATAAAGATTTTACAACACCCATTCTTCTAAAACCTTATAAGCCGCTATGATCCGTCATGACGATCTGTCGTAGGTACCTGGTTATTTTTTTGGATTGACAAAACATGGCCTTAATTCATATTTATAAATTGAAATTTAAAATTGTCTTTTTTATAATAGCACGGCACAGTGGCCATATGGAAAGCGAAAGAGAGGACCACGTCAGTTCGGCAAAGTACCTTCAAGTAAACCAAAAGCAATTACCTTGTCAGTTGCTACCGCCATCCTGGCCTTCAAGACATTTCTAGCTACCCACTGATCCTGAAACTATACCGAAGTGACCCTTCAGGGTGTTTCACCGAGTGTATTGGAGTCCATTAGACGCTGTAGGCAGCTGCCTAGGGGCCCTGCCACTTTCAAGGGCCCTGCCACTTTTAGGGGCCCTCCCTGTGCTACAGAGAAAAAAAGTTACAAGGTTACAAGGGGCGCCTAGACCTCACTGAAGCCTTTTAATGTGAATAATGCGAAAAAAACGTATTTATGAATAAGTGCCTTAGTCAGTCGATTCTTACGACACCCATCGGAAGCAATTGCCATGAATTGTATTATTTTACGTCACTGCACGGAAAAACTTATCTCTAACTAAATAAGATAAAATCTAAGTATTTCTTTTTTTATATTGTAGCCTAGCATCGCCATTTTCGTTAATGCCTATATATAATTTGACATCCCTTATCGTAGATTATTATGCAATGGGAGGTTCAATAGGAATGAGGCCTTACTTATTCATATTCATGTGGGCGGTTGGCCGATTTCTGATATTATGTAGGTAGGTTATGAGAGCAAAGAGCCTACTAAGTACCGAAGTTTATTACCGAAGAAGTTTCGGGAATTTTAACAAGTTCTTCGTCTTCTTGAAGTGGCATCTACCGGCAGTCGGCTGTCATTAGGGCTGTTCTAAATTTTTACATCTCGCGTGCTTAGATTGAACCATGTGCGGTTTGTAAATGATGTGTAAAATTCAGAACAAGTTTTGTGTTTTAATAACCCTTGAGTACTTTTAGTGGGTTATCAAAGGTAAACCTTTGTGACGTGCTAAAACTTCGGTAATACCTACACATCGGAGTAGGCTCGCATATTACAGGCCTACAAGGATGTTTTTTTTGGAAGGTAGCCGAATTTTTTTTTATGACAGAGCGGGCAAACGGCCCTGGAGCTTCCCAGATAGTAAGTATATAAGTGATCACTTCAGCCCATAGACACGTACACCAGGGGAGACAAAGATGCGTTGCCGGCCCTCAAGAAAGTTGTAGGCTCGCTTTTAGAAGGTGTCTAAGCCGTATCCTTTTATTCGTAACTGAAACCGCCCTTATACAAAATGTCGTTTTTGAAGTTGATTTTGAAAATTTTTGGTTCACGTTACAGACCGGCAACGACGTTATGGTTTTGGCTCGTGAGTGACATTGACATGAGGCCAGTACTGTGAAAAAAAGATATCAAAAATTGTCGTCAAACGTGACGTTTTTGACGATAGCATTAATAGTTCCAATTTCAGTCGCGTACCAAAACATCCTGGTCGCAGTCGGTCTGTAAATCGGATGTTTTTGTGATAATTCAAATCTCCACTGATGTGAAAAAGCCAAGGACGTTTAGTTTATTACCTATCCACGGCCGATAGTAAAAGACCAGTAGGTATAGGTACTTATTTTCTCTACTCACCTAATGGTTTTGTTTGTGGCTACAAATGGCGGATTTTATAGACTTCTTCGCTCCTACCTACCAGACGTTGAATCGCTAAGGACTTCATAAAAGCGGTGATTGGTTCGAGGTAAGTTGTATTTTGTCCTTGGATGTGAATGTGGTAAGCGACTATAATAAATATTGCGTGTTTTGATAACAGGCCTAATCAATTTTTATATTTGGAAAAACTAACGGCTCTCACGCAATAATAAATGGGTTGGTTTTCGTATTTGAATTGATAATGGTACCTATAGGTTTAAAGTTACATTAGTACAGCATATAATACCTAGTTAATGATGAAACATTTGGTAGTTAGGTTAACATTGAGTACCTAGTATGTAGAAAAATATACACAAGTAGGTACTTACATTTCATAATACCACTTGAAACAAGCTGAATTTTTGTTTTGACAGTGAGGCAATCGGGCCTGAAAATCACTTGATGGTTAGTGAAGTTTTTTAAAATCAAGTATAGGTACTTAGGGATAGACAAATTAAGTATATTAACATGGTTTTTCCTATTAATGATTAAGAAATTAATACTTTAATGTCCTTAATTAATCTGGAATTATCTGTTGAAATTCTCCTAGTTATCTAAATGTTCCGGCTACATAACTATAAAATAGCAAGATTGTTACTTTGGAACAGGTAATCTTATTGTAAACAAGGAGCTCAGAGAGTGAGAGAGAATACTTTAATAAAAACTAAACTTTATAATATGTAGGAGGAGCTACCTACAATATTAACTTACCTACCTATCTAAGTAAAAGCCTAAATTTTGTACGTAGGTTAAATTGTTCATTTTAACAACGAATCTCAGTAATACTACATGCTCATTTGAATTGTAGATGCTTTTACTGACACATCAAGTCTGCTATGTAATGGAAATGTTATGTTAACTTAGAAACTTAGAACATCTCTACGAGTAAGTACGAATACAATATGCTTAGTAGGGTTTTGACTAAGCATGCAAGATTCATTGGTATAACGCACGCGATTATTTAACTGGAGATAAATCTTTAGGACACTGGTACATTATTCTCTTTTAAGTCTTGTTTGGTATTGACCCTGCCTTCTGAACCAGTGGTTCGATTACCATCCAGGACAAATACTCATCCATAAAGTAAGTCACACGACTCACACGAATTTCATGACTTTCTGATCCTTCCGTCTCCTTGTCACAGCTGCAGTTCCTTTTGTGGGACTCTCTCCCAGGGGGGAGAGGATACATGAAGGAGGGTCTTACGAGTACAGTCGTAGATGAAATTCATATTGTTCATTACCTACTCTCTCCCTGTTTTTGTGGATTCGACGTCGCGCGTTCCCCATTTTTTTTATACTAAAGTATATTTAAAAAAAACCTAACTAACATAGTGAATTATCTATACTTAAAACGTCAATCTACTTACTTAGTACCTACTTATTATTAATTTTACTACGAATGTTATCCTACCTAAATTTTCTTCACTTTATAATCCTCGTCTCGACTCAGTAGTCATGCAAGTACCAGTTTTCCTAGCCGCAGTTTATTTATACAGGTAGATAATTATCTTTTCTGCGAAGTCAGTCAGCCATTTGGCTCATTGGCAAGCCTTATATGGCACAGTTATTATATATCGGCGAACTGCTGTTTCATTATTGTTCGCGCAACGATCAATCAATTCGCAAAAGATCGCTCGTAGATAACTTATGCTATGATAAGTCAGTAATTTACCGGTTCAATGAACTTTTAGGGCGCTATTTTTTTTATTTTTTTTTAATTGTAAGATGCTATGCGCATTCCTTTTCATTTTTGTTATCGTCTTGTCTGACCAAGACAATTGCAATACCAATTTGCAAATATGTACTAATAAATTTGCAGTTAACCAGCACTCGTACCTACTATAAATTAAACCTTACATCTGCCGAACCATTACGCTGTGGAACTCTCTTTCAGCACACATGTTCCCTTCTACTTTAGTTTTCGATTGGTTAAATAAGGTGTGAAGCGGCACTTAAGCAGGCCGTCATAGTGTGATCGATCTGCGTTGCACTAATTAAGTATGTTGCAGATAGGATAGCTTAATTTTTTTTTATGACAAGAGCTTTCAAGATGACCTCACTCTACCTGATGGTAAGCGGTCGTGAGGTCCAAATGTTAGGTCAAGAGGCATAATAGGACAAACCCACCGCGCCTGTCGCCCTCACCCTTAAAGCCCCATACAGACTCACGCCGAGAACCCCCGAGAACACCCGAGAAGCGTGAATCTGATTGCTTTCCTGTCGTTATGTTCGTTCTTGATTGTGTTCTCGGTAACAGTTCTCGGCGAGACTTCTCGCGTGAGTCTGTTTTAGCCATAAGGCCCACTTAAAGAACCTGCCTATAAAGTAAGAGTAAGGAAACCCATGAGCTGGAAGGACTTCTTTTTCTTTTAGGACTTAATATCAGTCAGGCCGTAGTCCCATGGCCGTGTTAATATAAAAAAAATAAAACACCAAAGGTCAGACGTAACTACAGTTGTTAAGTTGTAAATAGGTACCTAATTATTCTACCTACGAGTATGGTATCTTGGTATAGGTATCTTGTAATTGGACGAGAGGTCAAACCAAGTTCCATGTTTGTTAGCTAAATTGGAGAAAAAAGGAGTGACCTTTTTCATCTAATAACAGGTAGCAGAGAAAGGCAGCCCAGTAATTCTCTTTTTATGTTGTTTATATCCCTGTTATAGTTGTGTTTTTTTTTATTGTGCTATGTATCCAAATATAGTTTTTTTCTATTCTATTCCTTTTGGTAACAATGAATAAATTCATCCAGTAATTAATCCCACCTTTGAATGGCGCGAAGATAATATTTATTTTTAGTAGGCACCTGGTCTACGTGTTGAAATGCATTGAATAAAAAGTCATTTGATGCGGCGTCTCCCGAGACCGCATTTTAATGACTATGCACATTTATATGAAGTGTAATCAGTGAAAAGTTAAGCAGAGGTTGACCCCATTTGCGTTGTAAACAAAAGCGCGCGTCATAGCATCATCGTATACGTCATCCGGCCGAGCCGCCATGTCAAAAGTTTATTTTTATGCAAACATTTTTTTTCGTGGTGTTGTTATTTTGTGTCTGAATTGAGAAAACATTTCACATATTCACGGTAGATAGTATGTGTAAGTACCTACATGCTACATGTTTTAGTGGTACTCGCTGATAGGTAGCAGACGATATGTGACGTCAGAGATGGATTAACAACTTTTGCCTGTTCGCATCGGTCTCCATAACATATTTCTTGGATTTTTTTCGATCGGTTTTGATTCTCTAGACACAATCAGTACTGTAACTATACTGAGGTCCATGGCAAACTCATTGAATTGGCAGACAGCCCTAACAGTAAAATAATCACAGGTCATCAGTGAGCTTAGGCTTAGGGTCTCTTAGCTTTTCTTCTTGGGCCCTCACGGAATAGGGGCCCTATCGGGGCGGGGGACCTAGGGCATTTTGCTGGTACCGCAAATGAATTTATTTCTTTGACCACTTGATAGGTACGTGAATTTCTTTGCAACTATTTTATTATCTAGCTAGGTATACCATGTCAGTCTGATTTGTAAAGTAGGTCAGGAGGAAAACTCATCATCCAAGTCATAGGTATGCACGTAGGCATACTCTTTACTATATTAGGAATTCAATGTAACTGTAGGTATTAGTGTAGGCATTCTGGGAGTCACCAGGATAACCCGAGACTTGGCAAAGTTCTATTGCCGGGAATCGAACTTGAAATCTTTGGATGATCCGCGCTTTAGGAGAGATTAATAACCATTGCGCCACCGAAGTCGTCAGTACTAGATTCATCCTCATTCTATCATCATCAGCCTATCGCAGTCCACTGCTGGACATGGGCCTCTCCAGTTGTTCATCACTTTGTACACACCCGTACTTCGTTCTCTGGTTGCTTGAAAAAGATGACAGGTCGCTCCCTTACTATCTCCATAATCTAGATTCAGCACAATGAAATTCCTGGTGCAACAAGTGTGGGGTTATTGACCCTTGACTTTTGGTCTCCGTGACCCAGTAGTAGCGAAAGGTCGTCGGTTGTGTACATCAAAGGCACTTGCCATTTATAACTTTGAATATTCATATTTAATTAGGTACCTTACCTACTACTCGTCTCTAAAGGCGCTATATTACCGCGAACATTTGCATTTAGCTAACGTAAACGTACCAGGTACCGAGTTTTAGTATTTGAGTGTGCTTCCATAGAAGCGGGGCTGCGCGGAGCGGCTAAACCTGCATCTTATCATCATCAGCCTATTGCAGTTTGCAGTCCACTGCTGAACATAGGCCTGTCCAGTTGTTCGCCACTTAGGGGAAACATCTGGAGGATAATCGCCACACTGGGCAGGCGGGTTGGCTATCGCAGGGCTTTCTCGCTCCGATGACGCTGCTGCCCATCATCGGTCTGTGATATTTAGCTACGCCTTCAATTGTGATGGTTATACCGCCACCAGTCGGTTGCTAGCGCCTAGTTTGTTATTGTGCAGGAAAGCTTGGAGCGAAATGATGATAATTATGACGATGAACAAAGAACATTTCCTAAATCAACCTGATCAGTAACCCAACCTTGTTCCTTCAGATCGTCCACGCTTTTAGGCATTTCGCTCTCTATTATACAAAGGCTGTTCAAGTATGGCTCCATTTTGATTGCCATTGTGTCGCAATGATCAGCCTATGTCTCCGCTACCACGGGCTTGCAGCCTTTGGATGCATTCGGGAATAAACGCTATGATTATAAAGGTGATGATGATGACGACGTTTAAACAAAGACGTCACAGTGTTAATTAGTTACGACACTACGTCTACTTACAAGCCTGGGCGTCGGTATTTGGCTAACGATCACGTAACAGGTGTTTATCTTGTAGCAACAATGGCGTTCCCACATTATTATTAATAGGGCAGAGTGACATTTCCTAGTGCTCCCATCCCATCAAACAAGTATGTGTTTATTTGTTACACCTAAGTTTTTCTAAGGGAGCATCATTTCGCTCCAAGCCGACCTCACCTGCTCGTGGTGCATCCTGCCGAAAAACAAACGAGGCACTGGCAACTGAGTGGTGGCGGTATAACCATCACAATTGAAAGGCGTAGTTAAATACCACAGACCGATGACGGGCAGCAGCGTCACCGGAGCGAGAAGCTATGCCCTGCGATCGCCAACCCGCCTGCCCAGCGTGGCGATTATGGGTATATCCTCCAGACGTTTTTCCTAAGTGGCGAACAAATGGAGAGGCCGATGTCCAACAGTGGACTGTAATAGGTTGATGATGATGATGATGATGAAGTTTTTTTTATATAAAGCATATATAGTGCATATCTTCACTAGCTGTGCTCGCGACTTCGTCCGCGTGGAATAGTTATTTTTTCCCCGTTTTTTTTTTACATTTTTCATTATTTCTTCGCTCCTAATAGTTGCAGCGTGATGTTATATAGCCTAAAGCCTTCCTCGATAAATGGTCTATTCAACACAAAAAGAATTTTTCAATTCGGACCAGTAGTTCCTGAGATTAGCGCGTTCAAACAAACTAACAAACAAACAAACTCTTCAGCTTTATAATATTAGTGAAGATAGTGACTTTCCGTACGAAGTGGAATGAAAATAATCTGTACTCGTAAAGGTTTTTAAAAACACTTACAAATCGTCCAACTACCACCGGTAGAGTTCGTTCCCTATCAACTTTTCGCCCCAAGCAACCCTCATCTGTCCGGGGTGCATTCTGCTGAATAACAAACTAGGCTCTGCCAACTGACTGGTGGCGGCATAACCATCACGACTGAAGGCGTAGCTATCACAGGCCGATGACTGGTAGCAGCGTCACTGGAGCGGGAGCTACGCCGTGCGACCTCCGACCCGCTTGCCCAGTATGGCGATTATGGGTAAAGCTCCAGATGTTTGCTTAAAGTGGCGTAAAACTGGAGAGGCCTTTGCCAAGCAATGGACTGCAATAGGCTGATGATGAATTTTTTATGCAAGAGGCGGCAGACGAGCTAATGTGATGCCTTATGGTAAGCAGTCGACACCGCCCATGGACACCCGCAACTCAAATCGAGTTCCGGGGTCGCTGCCGGCCTTTTAAATAGGAGTACGCTCGTTTCTTGAAGGCTCCCTTGAAGTCGTAGCTGTTCGGAAAGACTGTCGCAGAGAGTTGGTTCCACAAAACCAATCGGCGATGACCGTTGACTCCAAAAGAAGTAGTATTAAAAAGAAATCTCCAACTGTACGATTCGTTATCAGTCACGGGCGCACTCACTGACTCACTGATAGCCACTAGTTGTAGAGTACATAGCGTTTTCAGCTGATTGCAAATCACGTGTTCGCCGCCGTGAATGCAGTTTACCGTTTAAATTGACGCATGGACATTATACATATACATACTCTAGTACGATGCATACTAACTTAGTGCTTATGAGATTGAATTTCGATATGGAGATATACGAGTATGAGAAGGTATGACTGCAGTGAAGTCATCCTGCAAAAAGGTTTGTGAAGGGGTTTTTAAATGGTCGG
The DNA here is from genome assembly GCA_031163375.1 of Conogethes punctiferalis. Lineage (NCBI taxonomy): Eukaryota > Metazoa > Arthropoda > Insecta > Lepidoptera > Crambidae > Conogethes > Conogethes punctiferalis. The sequence continues at coordinate 5,657,723 of CM062086.1, forward strand.
CAACAAGCGTGTGATACCATTGGTGTTGCAGGTGTCTATAGGTTGTGGTAACCACCCTTAGTGGTAAAAAAAAGGTAGATATGGAGTTAAAAAGCGAGTGAGTTTCACTAAAAAGTCAAGATATTCCGGCAAGACCAATCTCACTAAATTTCAATACGATATCTTATTGTAAAGCATATCTAGGTGCACAGTAGGTTAGGTGATAATAACAAACGTGAATTGTACCTAGTAAGGAGTAGGAAATAATTATATAGGTGGGTAACCTACCTATATGCATAGAAATAGGTATTTACGTTAGCCACATTATCTATTAGTATCATAATTGAAAATTTCAATTCAAATTCAAATGTATTCAACAACTCTTTTCTAGAAATAAATATGGTCCTATGATACACAGGTTGAATATATCTTTCCAATGGAGAAAGAATTTTTGAAATTAGCACAGTAATACATACATAAACGGACAAATACAAAAATACAAATAAAATCTTTCCTCTTTCTTATATTAGTGCAGATTATTTATTTATTTAATCTTTATTGCACAAAGAAGGTACAAAAATTGCGGACTTAATGCCTTAATGGCATTCTCTACCAGTCAACCATTGGGCGTGCCAGAAAACTATGATGTGGTGCGGTAATAGGTATTTTGACAACTGCTATAATTATTTCTACTAATATACAGTTAATGAATGCACATAGGTACATATAGATTACTTAGAGATCGAAAACATACGCCCATTTTATTTCACCATTTTTATATAACAAAGGCGCTAGTAGTCGTTTCTTATCGCTATCTGCGATCTATTAGATGACGAGCACCCGATAACGCACTGTTACTGCAAACATCGTATTACATTATAATATATGCGAAATATTATCTCTTGCCATTGAAAGATCCATTGATAGCAGTGTACTTGCCTACTTTGTACTTACCGAGACAATAAAGTATAGAATCCCTTAAACGAGGCCTGAAAAATCATCTTTCGTCCGTAGGGTAGTCTTACGCCACTGCCGGTAAGTGATGAACTTACGGCCGTATTCACAAACGTTACTATGCGTCGCGGGAACGCACAGGTACCCAAAAACGTATAGGATTTTGGGCACTGTGCGTCCGCGCGTCGCATAATAACGTTTGTGAATACGGCCGTTACTTTGGGCATAGTTTCTTGTCAGCAGCTACTTGCCACCGCCTTAGCTAAATAAATAAATAAATAACACACAGCGCCATCTAGTCCCATACTAAGCCGAAGCTTGTACTATGGGTAGGCTAGACAACTGATAAACTTACTTAGATACATTTCTTTTGTTTTTAATAAATACATGTTTAAGTATACATACAAAACACCCAGACCTATTGGTGTGTGCATGAACGTGTCTGTTTGTTTGTTATTCAAACAGACATAGCCTAAGGTTGATATTTTACCTAGCCATTCTTACCTATCCACCGCTTCACGCTTTGCCGACTAATAAATGTTTTTCAAAATCGCATTTTCTAGAATAACTTAAATAAAAAATATCTGTATTCTAATCTGAGTTTATCTAGAACTGACAAATAAAGAATTCGAAAGCCGTGTAGGTATTTTTGAATAAAGATCTACTTTAAATTTAAGCGGATATAAAATCCCGTTTAGTATGCAAATATTCTGGCTTTAGGTATAGAATCCAAAATCGTTTAGCAACGTAGCTATGAACCTACTTAAGTAGAAAAGTCCTTCTGCTTATAAATATATACTACACGTGTAAGATATACATACATTATTTTTAATGGCGATTAAGTTTTATGATACCGTAAAACGTTTGTAACTAACACTATTAATCTATATTAATTTTCATTTTCCATTTATATTGCGTTGAGTATTGTGTTAGCTATTTATTTTATATACTTTTTTGTTTCATTAATTGAACAATCATTGCAAATCTATTTTAGTATCAATAAATTACTGTTTATGTCTTATTTCTGATTATTACGAATAACTTTTCGTGCTTGCATGAACACAGTTTTCGAGTTTTGTCAACAGATATTTACTGTAGATTTCAACATAGATAAATAGTACTGGTAGTTTTTGATTATCATAATAAATACATACCTAATTATTATTCTCGCCAAAACCAATTTAACACACCAGTCTACAGATTGTAGTTTTAAATGAGCGTTCTATTGGTTACACAATCATTAACAGAAAGGAACATAATAATACGTATAAATTTACATTTTAAAACATCTCAAGGTAGGTTGCGAATTCAATACGCAATTTGAGCCGAATGATATAATATGGAAATACAAAACTCGACTAGGAATGTTTTGTTTTTGTTAATAGTTTTTCCTTTTTGTTTATTTTGTTTTTGACTGTCAATGCTATTAGGTACTAAAATGAACGATATGGTTAGATTATGAGATGGGAAGCTAAGTTAGCTAGCTCTAGGTATAATATATTTACTTTTATTATTTGAAACCTAGGTACCTAAAGTATCTGTGGTAAATGAATAGCTTCAGAATAGCTTTCTTAAAATTATTATTGCATGATTAAGTTTATAATTAAGTTATTCAGTTCGTACGGAAGGTAGATAGAGGTCTTTAAGGTCTCATCTTTGTATTACACATATTTTATATCGGTTTAGCTATTCAGGCGTGAATACGTTAATTTAGCATTTATAATATTGGTAGGTACATAAACATTTAGGTATTGGGTACATTTACATTAGCTAAATGTAAATACCTACTATATAAAAATAAGTCGGGTTTCCCTCCCTGACGCTATAACTCCAGATTATCACAGTTTTGCATTCGTTAGAAAGGTCTCGGGCTCCGTGAGGTTTATAGCAAAGAAAATTAAGGAAAAAAAAATTTTACAGCCATCTGGTGGCGAAACGGAGTTCGCCGGGTTTGCTAGTATACTATAGATAGGTAGGTATTCTTTATTGCACAAAAAAACGTTGGCTTAAAAATGTGCACAAAATATAAACTTATAAGCAATTTTTAATGCTTGACGCTTTAAGTTATTTTTTCCAGACAACCTTTGGGTAGATAATTAAAAGAAGGCTATAATGCACCAAGAGACTATTTCTAAATAAAAGTGAAACTTTCCAAACAGCAAAACTTTGTAACTCTAACCTTAACAATATTCTGGTCGAAACTTTTAATTAAAACCATTTCTTAGTCTGCCTAAATGATAGAGTTCTTTGGGAACTTTTCGTTTGTTTAACGATTCCATTAACAAGTTACCTGATCCCTGCAGGTTTCTTAACGTTACTTTGAAATGATTTTGAGAAAGAAAGTAGTACGTAACTTGTACGTAAGTACGATAATTTACAAGTTTAATAGCACTTACGCAAAACTAGATGATATCGTCGCCGTAGAGCGAAAAGTCACTAAGTCGACATATGGCCAAAATGGAGTTAAATACCTAACCAGATTCTCCAAATTTTTCTGCACAAATTCTTCTTTTTGACATTTCTGTACGCGCCATAGTTTTTGTTTTACAGAGAGCGAAAACACATTAACTTTACGTTTGCACTACTCATTGGCAGTCGAAAACTAACCAATTTTACTTAACACTTTTTTTTATGATCTAACAAAGCAAATCTGTACCTAAGTCGAGTTGGTTATTTCTCTCTTTTACAAATCAAATCATAATTTTGGACCCAATCCATACTAAAAATTACCTAAAGTGACTTAACTACTTTTAGAATTACTGGTTTGGTACAAAACATGAAAGCGAAAACTAACTAAGTCGACTTAATGACTCTCGATATGATCCAAACATGAGTGAAATAGTCACTAACTCAGTTTTTTTGTCATTATCTCAGTAATTAAACATAATTAATTGAAAGTGATATTACAATCTTATTTGTCTATCTATTCTTTAAGATATATAGCAATGAAATTAGAGTTATCTTTTACTAAAATTAAGTTATATTTTTTTTTGTTTTAAAAAACTTTAAACCATAACTCAAAACACGTCATGACCTACTTAGTGACTTTTCGCTCTACGGCGACGATATATTCGATTCTTATCGTAGTAGGTAAATGGTCTTATCTCTTTGCATAAAATGTAGACTTAATACTGTTCGCTGTAATACCTCCTATTAAAACGCTCTCTTCTTAACTAGTATCCGAATTCCGAAGCTGACGTCACTGAAAAAAATTGAATGAAAGACGAAATTTTGTCTGACCACCATGGACGGAACGTTGTTATATTTGACAACTGGGCGTTGATATCATTTTGAAACTTTAAGTGTTGGAATCTGTAAAGAAATTACCTACTCAGTTGCACCCAGGTTAGGAATTTGTCCCCATCAGAAAGAACGGTCAGCTGTAGGTGTTGCCCGAAGAAAGGCTGCTTTCTTCAGTCGATACTGCAAGACAGAGAGACCGTATTTAAACTGCAATCCAACAGCAAATTGCAGTTTTAGTGCAGTTTACAACTCCAATAGAACTGCAAACCAAAACAATAAATAAAATAATATTAGCCGCATAATTTTATACAATATAACGACATATTGACGAATAAAGCAATGACTACCAAAAATTCACTACATTTTCTGCGACATTCTAATAATTTATCAATATGAATTCGGTTAGATTTCTCCGATTTTCTCTGATTTTTGAACGTAAACCACTGATTTAAATACAATTGTGTATCGCTATTGTAGATTTCAAATCACAAATATTTATCTTGATGGCCAAGTCCACAGAAAGGGAAAGTTCTAACAGGTATACTTACACGAGATAAATCTTTAACGTCAATCAAAGTTGGCGAAACTTTTTCAGTCGAATAGGCAATATAGTTCGATAATTATGTAATCGATAAGAAGTGTACCTACTACCAAAATTAATATAAATACATACTATTCATGAACATAACAGTTAGATTGATAATTTACAATACAGAAGAGTGACGTAATTAAGGAAAACAAGTTCAACTTTTTTTCTGGTTCCTCTAAGCTTTCAATTTGGAATCTAGCGATTCAGAATTCTTCGGTAATTTAACCAAAATATAAAAATCAATATACTTAGCCATTAGCGGATTCAGCTAGAGCATTAAGTTTAAGCAATTGTATTGCTTTAAATAACCCAAGACATGCAACGCTGAGTGAGCCACACATCGCCATCTAGCCAAAACTAAGCCGAAGCTTGTACGTACGTACTAGAAAACTGATAAACTTGCTTATATACTTTATTTAAGCTTATTTTTTAGAATACCTACTTGGTTACGTGTTCTTATAAGTACAACACTCGTTTTGTTTGAAACGCGAGTAGATAATGGTCATGATGGGATCAGGTGGTTTTGATATTTACAATAAAACAATTAGGATTAAACATTTTTCTCATTAGCTTAAACCAGATTTTTTTATCATTCCATGTCGGAATTCTCTCATAGTCAGTAATTTATGTTAAAATGTCTCTTTATGCCGGCTCTGCTAAGGTGCGAAATACTGTTGGTGATGAAAAATATTACGTACCTACTTAAGCTGGGTGGTACTTTTTGATGACCACTCATATTAGATTATAGTTGTTACATGTTCAATGTGATGTGACTTAACTAAATCTGTTAAATCGGATCGCCAACAATAATTGTTCGGTGTGGTTGACCCTAGAAACTCGATCCATTGTGTAGACGTCGCGTCAGTGATCACAGTAAACTACTAGCCACAGTGAGACATATTGAAAGGTACTATTAGGTGTCTACTAAGCACGAAGTTGTTTGGGCCCTGTAATCGTTTACTCGTTTCCACAGATACGCGTTAATTAACTAATTGGATAGGCTATTTTGGATGTCCGTGTGGTATCGCAATTTAGAATAGGACATTTCATCCTGTGGGTGTCGTAGAAGACGACTAAGGAAATATCAGGAAAAGGGGAAGCTGCGTTTATCTGGGTACAAATAAAACCTACTGTGGACAACCACCCGCCTGCAAAGTGTGGTGACTTAGACAAATCCCCCCGAAATGATAATTGTCATTGAAGGTGGCTCATTCCCAGCAGTTGATGTTTGTAGGCTAATGATAAGGGTCAGCGCAGACGACAGACTATCCGTGACGCACTTTTTTACAATTATATGTATGTAGTAACGCACACGACGCGCAAAAATCTGTCGCGGATATTTCACAGACTCAACGCACACGACGCACATCTTCGATCATTCTGTCGGCAGACCTAGACGCTCTTTTTAAATGTCTCAGACACAGACTCTATCGCACTAAAAGTTTGCCGTCTGTGCTGCCCCTAATGATGATTTAGTATGTCCGACTTGAACGAGACAGAAACACTAATGTTACTAGCTTTTGCCCGCGACTTCGCCTGCGTGAATGCGAACGGGAACAATACTTTTTCTAGGTTGAAAGTTACCTTATGTTCTTCTTAGCATTTCAAGAAGATAGTGCCTAGTGCCGAATAACAAACAAGGCGCTGGCAACCGACGGGTATAACGGCGGTATAACCATCACAATTGAAGGCGTAGCTAAATACCACAGGCCGATGACGGGCAGCAGCGTCATCGGAGCGAAAAGCTACGCCCTGCGATCGCCAACCCACCTGCCCAGCGTGGCGATTATGGGTATATCCTCCAGATGTTTGCCCTAAGTGGCGAACAACTGGAGAGGCCTATGTCTAACAGTGGACTGCAATAGGCTGATGATGATGATGTCTAGTATCATCATCATCACAGATAATGTTAGGTCGCCGCTTCCTATTCTAAGTAGGATATTAGTTGGGATGTATCGTATCGATGATGGCTTTTTTTACCTACAACTTGCTCTACTACACTCTAACCAATGACCATATTTTTATACTGTGGACATCCTTTGTGTCACAGAAAGAGTATTGTTACAAGATATTTTAGTTTCTGCGTTGATTATTTTGGTCTAGCGTCACATTTTCTCTAGTCTATTATCTTGCTTCTGTTCTTTTATTTGGTTAATAACGGCCATATTTTTAGACTAGACTGTTGCCACAAAAACAAAGCTATAGGAATTTGAACTCTATTTCTGCCAATTTTGGATGAAATAGTGCCAATTTCAAGAATACAACTTGCGTTTCTAGGGTTACATTTTGTTCGTAGATTTTGTGGAGACTGCTCTCATTTCGTAGACTCTCATATTATTTTGACCTCAAGTAGAAGCCAGTTTATACGCGACTTATCTCGATGCATGCTTGAAAACGTTTTATTTTCTTAATTCTTTCACATCACTGAACTTAGAACATAAACCGATACTAAAATACACTAAAGCTCGTAAAATGATAAAAGAGGGGATTATTATAGATTATGCCATGTTTTCCGTTCAAAAATCCAGCTGTGTAATTTCAAAGAAAATAAAATACATGGACTGACCTAAAAAATCAGGGCAGAAATTAATTTAAATAAAAGAAGACTTCAATCTTACTAATATTATAAATAAATGCGAAAGTTTGTTTGGATAGATAAGTAGATAGATTTTTCTTACGCCTTAGGTTGTAAAGTAGTTCCTACTTGAGAGAAGTAGTTCCTACTTTACAGTACCTACCTATTCTGTACCAGAATGGAATTGAATGAAAATTTAAATTTAACGGTAATATAGTTCATAGTCATACACAAGATACACATCAGATTAATGATAAACAAACAAATATTAACAAAATACAGAATAAGATGCAAAACAGATACATATATAGCTTAGTCAGTCGTTCACCGATAATAAAAATGAGTCACTGATTATTGTTAGATAATATATATTACGCATTTTAACAAATATCTATCAATTCTACCTTTCTTAGCCTATAATGTAAGCAGCACCCAATATTACCCACTATTCAAGAAAATTTCCGCACACCAAATTATGCTACAGTAATATGCAGAACTACCTATAAATATTGTTACATTACATACGGGTGCCAATAAGAAATAACTTTACTCTTATTAGGATTATGTTCGTAACAAATTAGAATCTAGTTGCCAGATGACGAAACAGAGCCCGCTACGATAAACCAAATATTTAGGACACAGAACTATTTGCTCAACGATACAGTCAGGTCGCTGTCTCTATAAACAAACTATACATAACGAACCGGCAATTTGCATAGTATCCAAACAAAACTAGACATCAAATCAAAAGGCATTATGCAAGGCCCGGGTGATTCCATACATACATAATGTATGAGGCTAGTGAAAGCCAACTAATGAACGGAAGAATCCCTTGTTTCTAACCTAATTAAACTCCAGGGATTCGCTTGCAAAAGTACCGACACTGTGAAGGACGCTTAGACACTGAATTATTCAAAGGAATTATCTTATTCTTTTCGTGAGGATACAGCGTGAGAGAAATCAGTGTGACGACATCGGTGAAGTAATTTTGAAAAGACATTTTTTTATAGTAGCACGTCTGATGGAAAGCGGAAGAGAAGCTCGAATAGCGACAACAACGGGAAAATAACCGGCCAGTCACCTGTCAGTTGCCACTGCCACGCCGGCCCCTAAGATTCTTCATGTCCCGCTTAAAGGCTCCCATATCAGAGGAAGGAGGAAACACATGCACTGGCAACGAGCTCTACATTACGATGCGGCAAAGATAAGAATTGCCGAACTTTTTCGTACGCGAAGAAAAGTTTTCTACAGTGAAATGTAAGAATTTTTAAATGATGTGTGACTTGTTGATTAATATTGGAAGCGTCAATCCATGACAACTGTATTGCCAAACAATAATTAGTTAAAAGTAACGAATTCTTGAAACACTCGTTGGCGGAGTTACAAAAAGTGACATAGTGTATATTCAAAAGAAATAAAGTATTGAAAAATCATTTGTCCGGTTAATACCGGTAAGGGACGACAGTAATTAAAAAAAATAAAAAAATAAAATAAAATTTATTTGGAACTTTTTTATGGTACAAATTAATATGCATGTACGATAACAGCCACATTAGTTTTGCAACTGTGTCGCAGCTGTTAACGCCCACCTCCGAAATAGAGGTAAACAGCGTCCCAAGAGGTTAGCGTACCTATATAAAACTATTTATTATTAGCTTGTGTGAGCATGCATGTATGTAATAGTGTTGTCTGTATGTTATAGAGATGTGTGTGTGTGTGTGTGTGTGTTTGTGTGTGTGTGTTTGTGTGTGTGTGTGTGTGTGTGTGTGTGTGTGTGTGTGTGGGTGGGTGGGTGGGTGTGTGAGTGTGTGTGTGTGTATACAAGAATGAGTATGTATGGATGTGTGTGCCTAACATTGACTTATAAAAAATTCTGTCTCCTTATAAGTTAAGTTCAATAACCAGTCAATTACGCGAATTTTACATTCGCGCAACGTGAGGGGATATATATTCAAGATTTTGTTCACTTTATTATAAAGTCTAGGTGCGAAAAAACAAAATTGACGTCTGGCCATAGCTAACCTGCAAGATTCGGATTTACAGATCAGATCAGATCTGCGTTTGTTAGCAGTGGTCTCTATGTTAAAAGGAAGATAGGTATGCTTACGTAAAACAGTTTGTGAAATGTAGATTTGCCGAACAGTCATTAATTTGGTAAGTATATACAGCTCAGAGGTAGGAAAAAGGATAGGCTTAAAACTCATTACCTTAAGAACGGCTCTCTGCGCCCTCTCTAGGCGCAGAAGTTGTGTTTTACATGCACTTCCCCAGACTGTAATACAGTAAGAAATGATAGATTGTCCCAGAGCATAATAGACAACTTTGAGTGTTTGAAAATCAAGGACAACCCTAAGATTTTTAAAAACGTAAATTAATTTCCGGACACGGTTAACACTAACATTTATTTGTTGATGCCAAGACAGGGATTGGTCAATCCAGATTCCTAAATATTTGACGTTAGTAGTGCGAGTGATTTTAATACAATCGCAGGCGGAGACTGTACAGGGATGAGTCTTGTGAGCAGTGATAGTATATGTCGATGGTGGTAAGGTGGCTGCATTGGGTGCAAAGGTAACAAAATTGGTTTTCGATAAGTTTAGAGTGAGTAAATTGGAGTGCAGCCAATGCATCACATTGCTCAAGGCTAATTCGGCATTTTTAAAGGCATCATCCCAGTTTGATCCATGTACAACTAGTGCTGTGTCATCAGCGTACGTAATGATCTTACAATTTGGAATTGAGAGTTTACAGAGGTCATTGATGTATAAGAGAAAAAGGGTGGGCCCAAGAACACTCCCCTGTGGGACACCAAATGTAAGTTCTTCATCATGACTTATAATACCATCTATAACAACACGCTGCGAACGATCTTTGAGGTAACTCCTGAAAATGTCATGCACAATACCTCGCACCCCCACCTCATGCAGCTTACGAAGTAGGATAGGGACAGAGACAGTGTCGAATGCCTTAGAAAGGTCCAGAAATATACCAATAGTTTTTTGTTTAGAGTTAAGATGCTTAGACACTAGATCAGTAAGGCATATCACTGCATCCTCAGTGGATTTACCTTTTCTGAAACCAAATTGGTTATCAGCTAGGATGCCATTTTGATTAAGGTAATTAACTAATCTTTTATTAAGAATTTTTTCTAGAATCTTAGACAGAGAGGTTAAAACTGAGATGGGTCTATAATTATCAACACTGCCTCTGTCTCCTGCCTTAAAGATGGGGTGCACGAGAGCTTTTTTGAAGGATAACGGAAATACTCCAGATGTGAGGCATAGGTTAAATAAGTGCGTAAGTGGGGTAACTAAGACTGAAGCTGCAGCTTTTAAAATAGAGGTAGGTATGCCATCCCAACCAGTCGCAGAGGATACCTTCAAGCATCGAATAATATCCTCGATTTCACTGTCGTCAGTGTTTACTATGAACATAGAATGCGAAATAGAGTTAGAACCGGATAACATGTGTGAACTCCGTGTGTCAAGAGGGGGTTGTGGGGAAGCTATTTTTAACGCCAAATTTTTACCGATGTTAGCAAAATATGAGTTCACAAAGTCTACAGGGGACAAATTTGGAGTGGATAGAGATAAAAGTTCCGTACTGGAAGTGGTAGGTTTTTTCATATTACCAGTATTTTTGATTAGGTTCCAGGTAGCTTTAGGGTCCTTTTTCAGCCTTTTGAATTCCGCTCTTTCATACTCTTGTTTAAGTTTTTTTAGTAAGTTGTTTATAAAATTTCTATATCTTTTATAAGTAACCTTTTTTATTGTATTTGTAGGATCATTTTTAGCTTGACGGTACAGTTTATCACGATTCCTCAGACATCTGAGAAGACCGGGAGTAATCCAGGGTTTAATGATTTTTTTTCTGTTGGGCACAGTATTGGTAGAGGTATGAGTGTAAATCACTTTATAAATAATGCTTACAAGCGCATCAGTTGCCCTGTCAGCATCAGGACATTCGTAAATGGATGAGAAATCAGTGGACTGAAGGTCTTTAGTACAGGCTTTTATGTCAATACGCGTGACCGTACGTTTGGTAACATTTAAGTATTTTTTGAGGTCACAACAAAGGATAACTGGTGCGTGGTCAGTAAGGAATGAATCTAAAACCAGGGTAACCGCATTTGATTTCGTTCTCAGAATAACATGATCCAAGCAATTATCAAGTCTAGTGGGAAAAGTGTGAGCGGGAAGTAAGCCATATGATGCAGCTGTATTAAGGTAGGTGTCGGCGTTAGAGTCGATAGATTGGGGGTTAATATTTATATTAATGTCTCCTATAATAGCAACATTATCAAAACAATCAAGAGTCTTTAGGACTATATCAAGAGAGTTAACAAAAGAATCCAGGTTTCTTACTGAGGGGGAACGATATATTGCAAGAACTGCCATTTTGTTAGAGAAATTAAGAAGGAGGCCGTTTGCATCACAAATAGTGGGCAATTGGAGGGTAAATCCTAAACTTTCTCGAATGTAAGCAACAACGCCATCATTTTGATTTTTAAATGTGGATTTACAGGACACAAACCCTTGCAGTAATGGTAGAGAGGGAGCTTTACTCAACCAGCATTCAGTTAACAGTATCAGATCAAGAGATACATTGATGCGTTGTAGTAAAGCCAAAAGGTCTGAGAAATTACTGTTAATACTGCGTATGTTCACGTGAAATATATTCAGAGCACCAGTCTTATTAAGTATGTAAGTATGGCACTTTTCGGGAGGGCATTGATAAGATTCCGAGACTTTAACCTGTTCTATTTCATTTAGAAAATATAGATTGTCAGGCATGTTCCAGGGTATGTAAAGAGACAGGGTGCAACCAGAGCAGATTCGATAAAATACCAGACCAAAGGTATAATTTAATATTTGTACAAAGGAAAATTATAGACTTGAGAGAGTATGTGTGTGTACTGTCAAACGAACAAATATGATATGAGAGCGGATGCAGATACCGTTGAAAGATTTGAATTGTAATAGACTTTGAATGAACATAAAGTATAATGAGAAATCTATTAATTGCAGAAAATAGTATAAGGAGTAAAAGAGGAGAGTGTAAACTTAATTCTGGCATTAAGAGTCGAGGTTTTGTGTTAGGACTAAATGGTATGGGAATGATGTGTGTTTTGTTGGTTGTTTCGTGTGTATAGTGTGTTAAGTTGAGATTGGTGTGTAACAATAAGTACGATTGTGATATACAAGTAAAACTAGAGTAAGAGTACAATAGAATTAAACTTAAGATTATCTTATAGGTTTCTTCTTTGAAGTCTAGTCATTGCCTTTCTGTTATCTTGTTGAGATCGGTTTCAGTACTAATACGGAAGTAAGCGGCGCCATCCCTTTTGCGTAGATACACGTTGCCACCGGAAGTCCAGCAGTAATTATAATCGTTTTGCTTCGCATATTCCCGTGACAAGTAAAATAGCCGCTTTAGTTTTGGGGTAAGCGATTCGCTTATATACACTGCGTTCGGATTTCCTGTGCGTCGTAAGTGCTGTGTGTTTAGCCGTTCCGCTCCCTTCAATTTGTTGAAATTTTTGTAGGCAATGAGTACTTTATTCTTGACTAAAACACTTGATAGTTCGACAACGATCGGCTTATTGTCGGTAGACTTAGAAAAGGTCCGATAGACGTCACGGATGTCGGACAACTCAATAGGAACCTTCAATATTTCACCTATGTCCTTTACTAGTGTGCAGAGCTGTTCCTTGTTTTCTCCTTGAGTTGAGGGTATATTTCTAATTTCTAAATACGTAGCCCGAGATTTCTTCTCCAAATACTCGAGTCTTTGCTCAAGAGAAGCTACATGTTCAATGCAGTGTTCGCGTTCCTTCTCAATTTTATTAAGTCTGTTGGTTAGGTCATCATATTTCTGTGAGACAAATTCCACAGACTTAACCATTTCGGCGTTTTGCTGCCGTATCACTGTTACAGCCTCCTGCAGTATAGCCAGCTGCTTCTCCTGAGCTATAGAAAAATTATTAAATTGCATTCTCATTTCTGCCATGAACGATCTCATTTCACTATGGTCCCCCCCAGCAAATTTCCGTTTATTGCGTTGTGTAATATAGCCTTCCGCAGCATCAGTCGGGCACGACAGAGAGGGAACAGATTCACTATGAGTTAAGGTTACGCCCGGAGATAGTAGTTTCTCAATAGATGGTGTAAGTTTCTTTAAGGAAGGCAAGTTTGAATCTCCCGCGCAACGATTTGAAGTCTGTGCGTTATCGGTAGCTGGCGAACGTGGCGCCACCTTCGGAGTCGTAGGAGGTGTGCGTTTAAGCGGCATTGCAATCTACACCAGGCTGGCAGAGGTTGAGCGGAGGTAGATAGTATGCTCTGATAGATACGAGACCGTGAAATTAAATGTTTACAGGCGTTACAGTGTTCCGATTTACCAGGATGTCAGCAAAGGGAGGAGATCTCCAACAACACACGTTCAATTTTAATTAGCAAACAGTTGCACTCAATATTGCTTCAAAACCAGCAGACCAATTACCAGGGCAACATAGCATACGAAGATGTTTCAAGAATGATGTACACGATGTGCATAAGGGTCTGGCAATCTGGGCATCTATCGACAAACTTGGTACAATTGCGCTTTCCGTCCAGTGTAAGAAGACCCCTGTTAAATCCTCCAGGCAATCGCACCAAAATGATGTCTGTCTCTTTTTTATGCACGGTAATTAGGGTATTATTTTGCAGTGTACTCACGCTTGGTCCACAGTCGTTTAGTTGATAAGTCCGTGTGTGTTTTTTGATCCTTGTGTGAAGTACGGCAATAGCACCTCCGACAGGCTTCTGGAGTCCTAATATATTGCTTGCTTTTTATTTTAGTATTTTGTTTAAATAATTTAAGATTTAACTTTAACGAGGGACTGGCTATGAGACGTCTGAACTCCTCAGAGATCCGGGGGGAAGGGAATTAGGTCTCATATTATGATATTGTAGGAAACATGATAGGTGATGTAAGTACCTAATTGCAATTTGTTAATTAAATATAGAGGAGGTCAAATAAATAAATCAAAGAAATGTAGAGGTGACAGGGACTGATTGTAATAGAGGTCAAGTTGTTACAATGGCAATCAAAATTGAGCCATAACTACCTACTTTTACAAAATTAATGCATCGTAAATGTTAGGTTTCTTGATTTTTTAAAAGTGATATTAATGTATTGGCAATGGTTGCTAATGAGTTGTTGTAACTACCTACCACCCGTGGAACAAACGAAACCTATCTCCCCTATACATAGTATCTAGTTGTTGAGATACATTGTTCCACGCCATTAAGTCATGGAATGCCCTTCCAGCTCAGTGTTTCCTTCCTCTTACAATCCTGGGTTCTTTAGGCGGTGCGTAAAACGTCATCTCAGTGGGCCTTTAGGGTGAGGGCGACAGGCGCGGTGGGTCAGTTCTATTATGCCCGTCGACCTAACTTTTGGGCCTCACGACCGCTTACCATCAGGTAGAGTAAGGTCATCTTGAATGCTCTTCTTATTAAAAAAAAAAACTATACATTTACATATTAAGCTAATACAAAATGACCTTCAATTAATAGTGGGAGGTTGTTATGGTTTACAAGTGCATACATTCTCCGATCCATTACCCTCATATTTCTTCAGCCACAGAGTTGATGTGTGTCGATTGCGTGTATAAATCTTGTACGCAGATTTGGCGGCGTGCCCTGTCGAAATAAAATGCAAAGTCGATTAGCTATAGAGCGAGACAAATGACAAATTCTTATGGTTGTTTTTATTTGGCAACTGGTCGAGTGCAGATACTCTGAAGTATGTAACGAAGACACAATGACTAAGGTGTATATGTTGATGTGTAATGTATGAGTGAAGAGTAAGGTAAGGTAGGTAATTTAAGAGAGGTATATATGTAGTATAGGAATTGAGCCGCCCGTCCGGGGAAGGACCTCCCTATTGAATACCGCAGCCAAATGACCTCCGGGTCGTGTTTCTGCCGGCGAGTAGGGTTTTCGGAGCTCATGGGGGATGAGCTCCGAAAACATAAGGTTCGGCCGGCATTGCGGTGGCAACTGACAGGTAACTGACCAGTTATTTGCCCGTTGTCAAGGCGACGGTGCTGGGCTTCTCTTTCGCTTTTCATCAGGCGTAGGGAAGCCATTATGTCGAGCTACTATAAAAAAAAGATATTACATATTTTTTTAATATCTCACGACGATCAACTTACTGTAAGTGCTTACAGGACATCTCGAAAGCCACATCCGAATCACAAAGCATTTTGCATTTTTTAAACACATTTCACATTATCAATATTAGTTTTAATTTTGTTTATTGACTTAAACAAATTAAGTAGGAGGGAAATGGGGTACCTGGATATCTTTCAGATAAAAGATATCCAGCTACCCCATTTCCACTTTTTATTTTTAATTGAGAGTATATATAATCTAATAATTTTTATGTTTTCAACACTTCATAATGATCCATTCTCTTATAAGAAGGAAAATGATCGAAATGTTTTCTACATAAAGTGAGTCCCTATCTATAAAATATGATTGAATAATGTCTACAGTAAATGATGTTGCGAAACTGACTCGAGCGCAACTTGTTTACTTATCGAACTCTAATAAGGAAGCGGATCATAACACAACCGAATAAAAGTCTTTGCTCATACCGCTAACTGATTTAATTACATTAATTCGATTCATTCGATCATTATTTGAATACTAGTATGTAGGTATTATAAACATGAATGAAATGAAACAAAGCATGAGAATAAATGAGTTTATTCTATTACTTACATGAAATTACACATTTGATACAATACAATAGGTACCTATATCTATTACATAATTTTTTTACACATTTTATGAATTAACTCTTTAGTACAATTATACACTTCATCGGAAAAAGTATAGTCCACTATATGCTGTGCACAAATGCTGGCCTCACAATTACAAGAATAGTTTTCAGTGTTTTTCATTTCATCAAGATCAAATATTTGAACTCTTATTAATTTAGACTGTGGACCCTTGGATGGTTTCTTGATGTAAGAATACAAAACCTCCTCCGCCTTCCTTTTTCCTGACTTCTCAATGTTTCTAGCGACATTTAAACGATCAGTGGGTCGCTCATCTATTTCCAGTGGTCGATCCCGCTCGAAGTAGTTCAGGACGTTCTGACGGAGTACTTGATCAGCTGGATTAGGCGAGTAGACATCAAAGTCAGGAGACATCTGTAACAACACCAAAATGTTTAATTGAGGCTTGCAAAATACTTTACATGAACATTACTTTTCACAATGTGAAAACGAACCCCGTCTGTGAAAATTAATAAAACAATAAAATATAAACTTACCGCCATTATTGAAATTCTTGAGAGGTAGTTACTGGATAAAGAAAACTTTTAAATAGTTGTACAATTTGTTTCTATCATCCTTTTATACACCAGTTGTTTATTTTTTCAGGAGCATATTAGAGGTAAACAATACTAGTACTTAATTAATTAACAATAAAGGCGGAAATAATTTAAACCGTAGGTACAAATTTAATTTCTCTAACCAGATCTGAGACATCTGATTTACGCAAACGATTTTGAATCTTATATGAATACAAGTAAATGTTACACACAACATTACCTAGGTACACTATAAAATACATTCCAAACAAAACAAAGTTGACGGTCCTATTCTGTAAATAAATTATTTAGTCGTCTCATTAATTGGAAACAAATTTCCTCTCTAACTGCAATATAATAAGGCTTACATTAGTTTCACACTTAAAATTCTTATATGGGGCGCGGGGGATTGATATAGAATACGGACGGGAAAGTTAGAAGCGCGCGTTTCCAACATACCTACTTCAATATTTTTTATAGTTGAGCAAACGCAATCTAACTATTTAATTTACCAGATCTACCTATACTCTGTACTTATGTCAATGATATTTCTGAAACACTAACTCTGTGAAAACAGTCGGTAGGTAAATATTTAATGATGTGATATTATTTATTGACCATCGTAGGCTTGGAGGTTATCTGGAAGAGGTGGCTTACAGCGATAAAACCATGTATATAATAACATAATATATTTCTGTAACTTTATTCTAATATATTGTTATTCACCGTCTACGTATAGTGGAAACGTGCACTATCACGACCTAATTTGTCTACATAAACGATGTTCAAGATGTGGGAACGAGATGTTGTTATATACTGCGTATAGCGCTGTCTCGCTTTCACAGGATTACAGTCGATGCAGCATTTTCATGAGTTAGATGTGTTTCCATCACGTTGATTTTTTTACAAATATGGATAGGAGCCCATGTGACCCGATGTATATTTAAGCCGAGATGCGATCTGGAAATGCATCAGTCCCAACTTGTGGTGTACATTTGAGTCTTCAGAAAATCATCCTCGAAGCAGTAACTTTCAACAAAATGTAAGTACATATTACTATTATATTCAAAATGAATTTAATGATTTATTCATTCATCCAAATCGATTAAAATGAATGAATCACTTATTCATTAAATTTACCTATTGGAATGAATGCATCACTTATTCATTCATTTCAATAGGTCATTTAATAATTACAGCTATTCATCTATATAGTATAGTAGGTATTTATATTTTTACAGAATAATAAGATAGTTGATTCGAATACATACTGTTATACTTATTAGATAGTAAATAAAAGATATGAGGCTAGTACACAAGTCATTTCTTCTTCGTTTGTAGTACAAATCGAACGAAAATGTATAATATTATCCGCACTTGACTGTACATTAATATTCAATAATTGAGTTATAATAATTATATACTCATACATAACTCTTTGAACTTTTCAACTTGAAATAATACCTGACATGAGCGATTGATATGTTAGTATACGAATGTCTTTGCCTAAGTTTATAAACATGTATATTCTAATCATAATTCCAGGTCTGGAACTCGCCACTCAGAATATTCCGAAGATGAGGTAGCGCAGCCTTCAACCTCGCACCAGCTGAAACCTACTACGACGCATTCACACTCCAGTACTACTACGAAAGCGGCAAAAAAACGTAAACATGTGACTATTGCACCTGCCCCCACTCGTCAATACTCAAGCTATGAGCTTTTTGGGACGGACAGTGAAGACAGTGATGATAATAAAGGTAATGATAAATCTGAATACAATAATAATAATATGTATTCATACTTAGTACAGAAGTATCCTAAAGCATATAGTCGTCAGATAAATAAAACCAAAGTTGGAAAATATTAAGTTGACCTTTAAATAATTTATAACATAAATAATAAAAACTTATAATGTTTCTTTCAAGATGCAGTACCAGAGCCGTCGAAACCATCTAAGGCTGAGTATAAGAAGGCAAAGAAGAGTGACAACAAGCGTCACACCGCAACCACCTCCAACAACACTCCACGTCAGTCCAGCGCCAAGACATCGGCCAGAGATGTCTTTGGCAGCGACAGTGATGATGATGGTTTCGAAAATCCCGCACCTGGTAAAAAGCCTCCGAAAATATGCTCATATTTAACTAAAAGAATGGCACAAGGCGTTTCGCGTCAAACAGATGCTAATAAAGAGGGCTCACACTACGTTGAGCTTAAAGTATATAAGTGTGACGAAATTAAACATGTTCAACCGATGAACAGATGGCGCCATGCCATTATAACTATAAAAAATCAATGTAATACTGATACTGAGGCATGGTCTCACTTGTCTCAATTTATTAAAGCAACTCGACAAGAGTTCAAACACTGTCGACCGGACATGATAAGTGGTTATAGTGGTAGTGGTTTTTAGCCTCTTTACTGTTAGCTCTTACTTATTATGGCGACAGCTTGGTCTACACTGACAACTGTAATAAATAAGTATAATCATTGTATGTATTAGCTACACATTGTATGTGTATTCAGTTATTTCTAAATAATAATAATATAACAATAATAATAATTATATATTTTCTTTAATAAATTGATTGTATACATATAGGAATATTATTTTTTCTTTTCTTTCCCAGTTTCGTTGTACTCAACTCGACAACCGGCGACACCAACTGATGCAGGAAATATTGAATGCGAAAAATGTAAAATTCAAATATCACGAAATGAATACAGATATCATTTGAAAACAAATTTGCATAAATCAAAAAGTTTGACTAAGACTGAATTTGATAATATAGATATTATTGCTACTGCATTTAAGAATCGAATAGTTACCTATCGATTAAATCCATCTCAGAAAGTCGAGTACCTCACTCCTGAGACGTTTCTGAATGGTAATTTAAATGATATTAAAAAGCTTATAAATATATCGTTAAAGAAGCATGGCTGTATTAAATTAAACTTTGAATTATTTGCTTACTTTAATTTGCCCAAGACGAATGAGCAGCAACTGAAATCTTTTAATACTAAATATGATATAATTTATCAGTCCACAGAACTAAATGAAATATTCCAAAAAATAGTAGATGTATTTACAATGAAATTAGCTGAATTTGAGCACTGTGAATCTGGTTGGAGTTTAACTCGTATAAGTCATTTGGAAATAAATATAAATAAATACAACCCTATGAGAGGTGGCACATTTCTAGATTTACCAAAGTCTGTAAAAAAGTTGTATTAATGTGAAAAACACTGACAATCATTGTTTTCTTTGGAGTATTGTTGCTGGACTGTTCCCTGCAGAGAATAATGTGTGTAAAGTAAATTCATATCCACATTATTCTTCTATTCTTAATATAGCAGGAATGTCTTTCCCACCTACTTTTGGAGATATCAGATTATTTGAAAGTAATAACCCTGACATAAGTATTACTGTGTTTGGTCTAGACGATAAATGTAGAGTAACTAGACCCCTCTATTTGACAAAATCTCGAAAAATCGATCATATAAACTTATTATATTTTGAGCGTAATAATAGTGGTCATTACTGTTTGATAAAAGATCTAACTAATCGAGTAATTTCGCTCTAAATAACAATTTAAAAATTCAGAGAATGAACAACAAAGTACCTGGTTTATTTAAACTTGAATTCGGGGATGACATTATAACTGAATTCGTTGGTCTCAGAGCTAAATTGTATAGTATTAAAAGTATTAAATCAAGTATTACAAAAGCGAAAGGTATTACTAAAACGGTTACTAATAAATTGAAAATAAAAGATTATAAAGACACACTTTTTAATAAAACTGACACACGATGTAACATGAATTTAATACGTTCCATTAAGCATGTATTATTTACACAACAGGTGAATAAGAAACTACTTGATGGAAAAGATAACAAAAGACAAATACAAGCGGATCAAATCCACACCCTCCCGTGGGGGCATTGTGAGACTATATTCTGATGCGATATGTGATATCTGTATTTATTTTAATAATATTTTTTATATGCACCAGATAGGTACTAACTTAGAATAAGACATAAGCAAAACTTTATTTGTACATAATAAAAATACTTAGTTATAACACGATGTATAATTTAAATTATATAATACTAAATACTTACTCTATTAGTTTTCATTGTAAGACAATATTATTATAATAAAAGATTATAATGTGAAAGCCTTTGTTTTATTCCTATAATGGTTTTATTCCCATAAAAATAATTATAATAATGTAGATAAACGTTACGGATAGTATATAAAGCAAAGTCAATTCGAATTGCTGTCAATCTCACAATGAAGTTCATAAAACAATCTGAAATATTTGAAGTGAATAACATAAAAACAGAAAGAAAATTAGGCAGCGTAGCAAGGCATAGTATACTACTGCCTGATACCATCCGATGTATTATGTGTGGACCGTCTAACTGTGGGAAAACTAATATAATGCTAAATTTATTACTACATAGAAATGGGCTTAAGTTTAAAAATATTTACCTGTACTCAAAAACTTCTTTCCAACCCAAATACTGTTTCTTAAAACAGGTTATGAGTCAAGTTCCTAATGCAAATCTGATGATTTACAATCATAATAAAGATGTCATCCCACCTAGTGAAGCCTTACCAAATTCAATAATGATATTTGATGATGTAATATGTGAAAACCAGATAAACATACGAAATTATTTTACTATGGGGAGACATAAGCAAATTGATTGCTTTTATCTATCCCAAACTTATTCTAAAATACCTAAACAATTAATTCGTGATAATGCTAATTTCTTGATTGTATTTAAACAAGATGACACTAATTTAAAGCACATTCATAATGAGCATGTGACTACAGATATTGAGTGGTCTCAATTCAAAAAACTTTGCGCCATGATTTGGCAAGATAAATTTAGTTTTCTGTTAATAAATAAAGATTGTGATATGAATACAGGGAGATACAGGAAAGGTTTCGATACTTTCATCCATATGTAGAACCTAGTTTATATGAATCACACACCTATATAAGCAATTCATTTTAAGAAAAAATACACTCACATTTCGTTTTTTGAGAGCTACACTCAATCATAATACGAGTAGATATTTACTACAGAAAACATGGATTATGAAATTAAAACACAGTTAATCAAGTCAGTTGAAAGCATAAAAAATAAAATAAAATCAATACAAAATGAGGAAGATGCTGCTAATTTAAAATTTAAAAAGATGTTTAAACCTGTAACAGATAATCTAAAATCACTGATCAAAAATGGTGATGATAAAAAACAAACAGTAAATGTTGCTATTGGTATACCTAAAGATGATAATTTAAGAAACAAAAACGAGACTTTAGAAGCATCGCTGTCATTAGATTTAAACGAAAGCTTGGATTATTTTGGATATAGTGACGATGATGAAAAAAATTCTTCTCTCAATTTTGATAATACTTTGATATCGCTGAAAAAGGACGATGTCTTAGACATTTATGATAGTGATATTAATATTCCTTTTGGAATAAGAAAAGAAAACAAAGATTTAATGATTGGTAACTCTAAAGTATCTTTTTCTCTCATTAATGATGCATCTAACTCTGAAAAAAAGTATGTTGTTACTATCAATAATAAACAATATCAGTATAGTCCAGGCTTAAAAGAACTCCTTATGCGTAGTAAACCTAATATGAATGTTGTAACTGAACAAGATAAATTCATATATAAAGATATACTACTCAATACAAATGCTCATAAACGAGATTTTAAATCAACTGGACAAATAAAAGGTGATAAAGGTACGAAATATCGTCATATTATCAAACCTCTATTTTTTGATCATAGCAACGTTGATACCACTGATCAATTATCCATAGAAAAAGTTGGTGGATATATTCCTGTATCTAAAAAATATAAAAGTAATACAGAATATATATTTTGGGACGATCCGAATGAATTAATTGAAAGACTTAGGTTACTGTTAGCCTCACAGAGCGCTGGCAATACCAACCATGATAATGAGATTTTATCAATTATTGAAGAGTTGAAGGAAGCTGGAATTATAAAAACATAAAAGCTATAAAAATTTAATCATTACGTGATTGACAATTGAATATGAATAACCATAAATGTGATTGTCACTTTAGCAGCAGTAATAATAACATTTTATGTTCACATACTGATATTTCTACTTCAGATTCTAAAAGTAATCATAATTGTATTAATAATATAGAAAAAGACTTAAAAAAATATGTATTCAATATTAACAATCTAATCAAAAGTTTGACGAATCGAATAAGAAAACTAGAAGAAGATTCCAGTCTAAGGGAAGTAGCTGGACGTCTAAATAAACATTATGAGCAAAATAGATATAGTAAACGAACTTCATAAAAATGCACGAGTAAATTTTCCTAGAAGAAAAGTAATACTGAAAGACATAGATGATTTATGGCAAGCAGATTTGATAGATATGCAAGCGATGTCACGTGTTAATCACGGCTTTAACTATATACTTGTAGTCATAGATTGTTTCTCAAAATTTGCTTGGGCAGCTGCAATTAAACAAAAAAATAAAGAGAGTGTATTATTAGCATTTCAAAAAATATTGCGAAATGGACGTGTTCCGAAAAACTTGCAGACTGATCATGGAAAAGAATTTTACAATAGTGTATTTAAGAATATTATGGATAAGTACAACATAAATCATTATTCCACATACTCAACTAAAAAAGCTTCTATTGTAGAAAGATTTATAAGAACTTTAAAGAATAAGTTATATAAAGAATTCAGTTTAAATGGAAATTATAAATGGAAAAATAAAGTTCTTGATGAAAAATTACTTGAATATAATAATACAGTCCATAGAACACTTGGTCAGACCCCTGTATCGATAGATCATGATAATAAGACTAAAATATTTCAAAGGTACATAAAAATGAATAGTTGTAAACAACACTACAAGTGCAAATTTAAAATAGGAGATTATGTAAGAATTAGTAAGTATAAGGCTTGTTTTGATAAAGGTTATACACCTAACTGGTCTACAGAAATATTTAAGATAAGAGAAATATCAAAAACTAATCCTCCTACATATTTACTAGAAGATGCTAAATGTCGACCAATCATAGGTGCATTTTATTCTCAGGAACTTCAAAAAACCAAGCATCATGATGTGTATCTTGTTGAAAAAATATTAAAAAGAAAAGGCAATCGGTTTCAGGTTAAATGGCTTGGTCTGCCAATTAGTGAAAATAGTTGGATAAATAAATCGGATTTATTGTAAAAATTCAAAACAATGCTATAAATATAGCTAACACTTTATGTTAATTCATTCGAAATTCATTCGTCGGATAACAAGGACTATTTTGTAAAATTATTTCCAAATAGTATTTATTCGATTCGAAACTAAGATGGATTCAAAAATGAACATACATCATACAAACAAAGTAAATAAAGACATAAGAAACTCCCACAAAAAGCGTAAAGTGAATTCAGGAAACGGTTTAAAAAAAACTTTCCGTAATATTGTTTCATCTACTAAAAAACATATCAAGAAGTTAAAACCTAAATGTAAAAAAGGTTTATTGAAATTAGCACATGCCACTGCGCAAGAGTTGGTATCAGATAAACTAGTAAAATTACCGAGAGTTATACCTGTACCCAAAACCGGAGGTTTCCTTCCTTTAATACCTATATTTGCTGGTTTGTCCGCTGCTGGCAGTTTAGCTGGTGGCGCTGCAGGTATTGCGAAGGCAATAAATGAATATAAATCTGCTAAGAAACAAATATCAGAATTGGAAAGACATAACAAGCAGATTGAGGCAGTATGCATTGGTCGCGGATTACATCTAAAACCCTATAAAAACGGGCTCGGTATTTATGTTACTAATAAAAAAAACTAATATCCCGGCTACCTAATAGAGCTTTAACTAACGTCGATATATTAAAACATTCAAAGAACATACCGTTTTTTCGAGGTGTGTTTATGAGAGATGAATTGCCTCACAAACCGCTTCCGATAGAATGTGGAATAATTAATCTCGACGTTTCGAAAAATAAAGGTACACATTGGGTAGCTTATGGAAAATTGTATGATTATGTTGAATATTTTGACAGTTACGGTAATTTAAAGCCGCCGAAAGAATTCATCAGTTACGTTGGAACAAATATTAATTATAACTATGACAATATACAGAAAAATCATTTATACAACTGTGGACATTTATGTTTAAAATTCATTAAGTCTTTTTGGAAGACAAATAAAATAAACATATCTTAATGATACGTATTCAGCTGTTTCTGTGCCTAACTTCCTAATTAATCGAGTATATAATATAAGGATAAAACATTTTGCACTCATTCCACCGATATTATAGATTTGAATATTACGTTCAATAAATCAGTAGTGAAATTTTATTTAATGCTTAATAGATAATAGTTATGATTGTATTTAATAAAAGTCTATCTCAAACGAGCAAATATAATATTTCGCTTCCTAAAGTCAAAGACGCTAGACGTGTACCAGTCGTGAAAATTAAAAAAATCACTAAGGAAAATAAAAAAATCTTACGAGATTTAGGATTTAAGTTGGGAAATGTTACAAATTACAGACCTCCCACATCATGACAATACAATAGAAAGCTATGAAATTCATAGCTACAATCCATACAATAACAGTTTTCAAAATAGTGATGAAATTAGAATACCTATCCATCAGCAAGATATTTATGTGCTACCATCAGGTAGCTCTCTCTATATAGAAGGTTATGCTAAAGTATATACGAAAGATTTAACTGGAAAAGAACATGAAAAAAATATTAATTTTATTAATAACCCCATTACGTATATGTTTCAAAATATACGATATGAATTAAACGGAGTAGAAATTGATTGTATAAAAAATGCTGGAATTACTACTACAATGAAGTCATATGTATCTATGAATGAAGGTGAAAATAAAGCTGCAGCTGTTTGGGGGTGGAATTTAAACGGTACTACACTAAAAAAAGGATATTTTAATGTTATTATCCCATTGAATAAATTATTAGGATTTGCAGAAGATTATAATAAAATTATCATAAATTGTCGGCATGAACTTATATTACAACGAAGTAGTTCAGTTTCAAATTGTGTGATTCTGGAAAAAAATGAACATATGGAGATGGATATTCATAAAGTGCAATGGCGTATGCCTCATATAAAGGTTTCAGATCGTACTAAATTGTTATTGCTCAAACAACTGGAAAAAGATCGTCCAGTACAATTAGCATTTAGAAATTGGGATTTGTATGAATATCCACTGTTGCCAAAATCTAACAAACATTCATGGTCTGTCAAAACTGTGTCTCAGTTAGAAAAGCCGAGATTTGTGATCATGGGTCTACAAACAAATCGTAAAATTGATCCTGCTCTAAGTTCATCTATGTTTGATCATTGTAAAGTAACTAATATTAAATTGTTTCTAAATTCCCAATACTATCCATATGATTCACTCAATTTGAAATTTGATGAAGGTAAATACAGTATATTATATGAAATGTATGCGAAATTTCGTCAGTCGTATTTTAACACTAGTATCGATCCATTGCTTGATTTATCTCAGTTTAAAAAAATTGCTCCATTATTTGTTATTGATTGCTCTCGACAAAACGATTCCATAAAAACAGGTCCTGTTGACGTTCGGTTAGAAATTGAATGCTCAGAACAGATACCAGATAATACAACAGCTTATTGTCTGATTATAAACGACCGTGTCTTTGAATATAAACCGCTGAGCAACATTGTCAGAAAACTAACATGAATATTATAATAGATATTCAAGGATTTAAAAATGAAAAAAATGAGTTCATTCCTAAGGAAATAGCTGTTATGTGGAACAAACGTGTTTTAATGTTTCTTATAAAGCCACCATATCCATTTTATACATTAACGAAGAAAGAACGAAGACATGTTGCTTGGATAGAAAATAATAGGGGTATTTATTGGAATCAAGGAAATATCCCATTCCATAATTATAAGGATTGTATAGATATTTTTTTTAAAAATAAGTTTAATCGTATATTTACTAAAGGTGGAGAAAAGGTGCTTTGGTTAAGAGACATATTTAATAATAATAATATTTGTAATTTAGAAGATAAAAAATGTCCTAGTTTAGAATCATTATGTAACACATATGTTGATTCTCCCGATATATTAAGTTGTGTTTATCATGATAATATATGTGCGCTAAAGAATGTATTCTTATTAAATAAATGGTGTAAAGAAAACAATATTTTTTAATCAATAAATAATTGTGTGAATACTACCTATGTGTTTTATTTTAAAAAAAATGTGTGACTTTTCTAACAGTGCTTAAGTAGGTAAGGTACATCAAACCCACTTGGAAATATCTCAACTAGCTGTATAGTTCAGCAGGACTTTCTTTTAATAAACATATTAATTGAAGGATAATAATTTAACAAGCTACTGACTCACAAATGATTATAGGGATTATCGAGAACTCTGATTGTGGACTTAATTAAATAAGAGTGGCAATGGGGTACCTAGATATCTTTTATCTGAAAGATATCTAGGTACCCCATTTCCCTCCTACTAAATTAATTTGGATTTTGAAAGGATATCGTGTCATATAGGTACATGACCGTACAAATTCTGTTGTCTGTGTTAGCGTAGAGTGACGTCATATTGCGTTAATTTTGTATTGTCAACTCTCATATACTGTGACAGGAGGTCCTTTATTTCTTATTCAAGTCATATTTAATCTGTAATAGGCATAGCACGTTTTATTCTTTTATTGTAGGATAATTTTAGCTCTGTTTATCATCCAGATAGTACTCAGTCAAAGCGTCATTTATGTATGTATCACCGTAAAATTGTAAATACCCGTAGATTATAATATATCCCGCGAGATTGTAAACTGTCGAAAAATTGTGAACTGGAACATATGCTTATAGTTTAACGTATTCTTTTTCGGTAGAATGTGATCTGTGAAATGTATGTCCCGGGTGGGAATGGAACCCACGCACGATCCTTGGTTCAGAAGGGCCAAATGCGCCATCAAGCCAGTCATATTAATGACGACGACATCCAGAGCAAAGATTATACATGTCCCGAAGGGAAAGTAGATGCGATAAATAAGCCAAAGATTCAACTATGTTCTGAGGTTTCCTATTCGCAAGAGCGTATCAGGTGAATACTTTTTCATTTCATTACTGAAACCTATTTAAAAGTATGTATGTACTTTAGTAATGGGCCATGAATTTCGTTCGTTTCACCCACACGTGGGCTGGATGAGCAAACATCGCTAACCAGTGCGAACCTTCCAATACTGGTGAGTTCACGTTTTATGAAGCACGGTCGGCCACGCCTTTTACGTCTGAGTGGGGTGATATTTGAGTAGCACTCGATAAATCTAACATAGGGTATAAAACAATTGCTGAGTATTGTTTCAGCGTCAATTTATTTATTTATTTCTTCAGACTAGTAGAACTTTATTTAATCCAATTAGTTACTGTTAATCTATTACTAGTGAATCTATTTGCAGAAATAAACTATTTTATTTTATTATTTTATATTTTATTTATCTTATAGCTCTATGGCGTAGCGATTTGGGCCCTTTCTTTCGCTTTCCATCGACGACGGGAGGCTATACTGTGCTGTGCTACTATGTATAAAAAATATATATGTCACCATAAAATTCTCTAGAATCTATCTCGCAAGATTGTAAACTGTCGAAAGATTAGAACTACAGTTTAACCATTTTTTTTGGCAGACTGCAATCGATCGAATTGTAATCCTTAAATTAAAATCTGTCACGGGTTAATTATCAACAGTTCCACTTTGATCGATCAAGTTAGGGATGACTAATGGGCAATTACCAGTAAATAAATGCATGATCCTGTTCGTATCGTCTATCTAGCATATAATACTGAAACGTCCCACTTCCCTTTGGAAAATAATAGAATCGATAGATAGATAGAAACTCTTTATTCCACAAAAACACAGACATTACAGGAAAAACACATTATAAACAAAAACCTCACAGACTAAATAGTGCGTAACGGATAGTCTGCCGTATGCGCTGCCCCTTAATCTAACTAAACCTAAGTTAAATAATATGTATTATTTAAAGCCAGGAGGGTTGCAGTCTACTGTTGAAGGCGGAAGCCTGCCATTCCACTGAACTCCCGAGTAGTTAATACTTGTATGCAGATGGGTATTATTCATTCGTATTCGTTTCATATATCAAAAATTACACATTACCTACTCAGCAATACTTACTCTCTGACTTCTGAAAATAATTTTTCAACATACATCTGTATGTATGTTCATCAGTCTGTACTGAGTGTAAAAAAATATTACCTAAGAGCAGATTTTTCCATCGCCGAAATCACGTTGGTCCTTATATATTTTTTTTATTTGACTCCTGACAAGTTTGCCGTAAAAAAAATCGCATACGAATAAAGTCGAGTGGACACCAAAATTACGTGATCGTGACGTATGTGCGAATTGTGAACCACATATTAAAATTTCAAACAAGGCTCGGTGACAGATTAGGCTGTAGATACATGAGAGCCGCGCAGGCGATTCAGTTAGAATCGTTATAATACTGCTTGTTGTCATTTTCATACTCGTATTGTTCCTGTTAGTTTCGTTTCTCGCCAACAGATGACGACACTGTTTAAACCAACACAGCCTGATTGTCTGACTCGCGGTGTAGAGATTTTTTTACAAATATAGCTTCCGCCCATACTTTTGGAAATAAGCCGTAGTGTAAAGTAAATGTGATTCCTATTATTGCCTACAAACAAGGTAAAGTTCATAATGGAGTACAGTATTGTACACTATTTAAATATGGTGTGTGAACTGATGTTTAACATATTTGTAGAGTTCTACTGAAATGTTGTATTTTTCTTATCCTTTTAACATCGATTATGGTGACGCGGAGCATCTAGCGTCCCATTGCTCGAAATGTGACGTCTAAAACACAAACTTAGGACGGAGTATGGAAGCATTCAAAGATAATCGTCTTTGCTGACACACCTTGACGACGCATTTAGAAACGAGCCTTAAGACTGAAACATTCAGACAGAATAGTCAAACAAAACAATGGAATTTGTAAACGTGAACCGGAGATAATGATAGTTCAAAAGTGTATACGCAAACAGGTGCACTAGTTTCACTCTCTACTTCGACACTTCAGTGAGAGATCAGGCTCAAGGGCTTAACGGATTACTACGTATGTGTATTATAGCCATCTTCTTAACTCCAGGCTGTTACTAAGATATTGTTAGACAGAAAACAGTCCAAATTTTATGTGATGATGTTTCTGTTCTCACCCGCTGTAATTTGACGGGATGACACGGTTTTCCAATACATAGAGGTCATCATCACCTTTGACTCCAAGCTGTTACTCAGTTATTTATTTATTTTAACTTTATTGCACAATACAGTACGAAATGCGAACTAAATGCTAGAGCATTCTTTACCAGTCAACATTTGGATCATGCAGATAGTAAAAATTGTGTGCGGTGAGTGTACCTACAAAGAGAACACAGTCCTTACAAAAACCATTTTTTTTCTTCAAAATAAACTATGTTGTAAATTATGCAACATAACTGTTAGTTATTAGGTATTTGTTATACATAAAAACACAGAAGGCAACCATTTTGATTCGACTTTAGAACTTCTTGGTCGTTTTTCACAAACCAACCAACGTCAGTGTAGGTAAGTTTTCTGTTATTATAACAAAGTGGACTAGGATTTTTATATAAAAAGGCTTTCGCCTAGCTACATTATGTGACTTTCTAGTTACAGTTGAGCTCTGAGGCGGCGGTGTCATTAAAAATTCAACGCGGATCCGGCGATGCAACGCTTGGCGACTTTGAATTAAATTTTTTATGACTATGAAATGAATAACTAAACTGATTGTTAGTAAGTTTCCCTTTTTAGCGAGGTTATATGAGACTAATGAGGTTTTTGGTCAGAGATGTGGAGGCTTAAGAAGAAATTGCGTGTTGAGTTAGCTTAATGCAATATGCATCATTATGAAATCTTGTTCAATTGAATTAAACCATTTTGTGACCAAAAGTACAATGACTATGAGTAGGTTAATCAACACACTTTAGGAACCTTTAGGAAAGGAAAGGATTTATAAGTACTTGTCTCAAGATTATACATGTAAAATTCCTATTCCATTATATGTTGTTCTAAAAAAACTACAGTTAATGTTTCTATGTTTGCACGGTTAGATATTTGTCACGAAGAGCTAATATCTATCGGTCGTATATACTAATTTATTTTATACCTCTAGTATAATCATGTTTAACGGAAGTAACTGCTTAATCTATTTATACCCTACACCCGTCTTATCCGTCAATTAATCAGGCTATCTGTCCTAAGATATTGCCCCCCTTCTCAAAATTGAGCCATAACTTTCAGCCTTG
This sequence comes from Conogethes punctiferalis, assembly GCA_031163375.1. Classification (NCBI taxonomy): domain Eukaryota; kingdom Metazoa; phylum Arthropoda; class Insecta; order Lepidoptera; family Crambidae; genus Conogethes; species Conogethes punctiferalis. The sequence goes on from CM062086.1 coordinate 5,688,849, forward strand.
TCTTAAACATCTATCTTAGCCCCCTCCAGATACGTCAGTACTTAAAATGATTATCGAGTTTGTTAATAGCTTTAGATAATATGCTAGTTTTACGAGTATGTCTAGATTTACTTGCGGTTAAGTTGTCGTGTTTTCCGTTTAGTAACATAGATCTTATTGCAACCTAGGGATTATTTTATAATATTGTACGTCTGTTACTACTTTCTGTCGCAATTTTTCTCGAATTCATAATCGGGGAATCTGGAAACAACATATTCTCATCTTCCCCAATTCCTCAATATTATATGTCATCACCTAATGTATGCAAATCCAGGTTTAAAACGTGTGTTAAATTTTAGAATAAACTGACAATTATTTAATGACGTATTTTAATAACTACAGCCGAAAATTTGCGCAATTTGAAACTATTTATAACAGAAAATATATAAGTATATTTTTTTTACATATTGGCTGGCTCGGTGGCTCAATTGGTTTTGGACCTCTGCCTTCTGAGCCGAGGGTCGTGGGTTCGATCCCCACACATTACAAACATTTGTGTGCATGAACATGTCTGTTTGTATTGGTCTGGGTGTTTTCTATGTATAATATGTATTTATTTTTAAAAAAATGTATCTAAGTAAGTTTATCAGTTGTCTAGTACCCATAGTACAAGCTTTGGCTTAGTTTGGGGCTAGATGGCGCTGTGTGGCCCAGCGTGGCATGTCTTGGGTTATTTATTATTATCTTGGAAATCCTAATAAATAAAAATCTTGCCAGAAAAAATTAGATAAAGAAACCAAATAAGGGTCAGACACGGGTAACTATAAATTACTTAATTAATACAGCATGCTGATGTATTTTGTCTGCCGTGTCAGTCTGTATTAAAATTAATTTAAGATGAGGCAAGTATAATTTATCATAATGCAAATGAACATGAGGTACTATGGTGCCGAGATGTATGGGCATTTATAATGAATAATTGTTGACACGACTTCATTATACATTATTTTATTTACGCAATCGTGTCATAATGATTAAGCAATATAAGTAATATGTAAATATATAAGTTCATTTGGTTTCCCATCTTAAAATTCTGATATTTAAATGGGGCGTGATGCGACTCACATAACTTGTCTAGGAACTGGATTCGTTTGTACCAGAAGCGTAGCGTGCCTTGGCGGGGCCCCATATACCTACAAAATTGTTTGGGAAGGGAAGAAGAGAAGGGAAAAAAATTGTCACAAAATTTTTGTTTACGCACTTTGGGGGCCTCTATGACTGGGGGCCCCGTATAATTGATACGGCAGATACGGCAGTAGCTACGCCCCTGGTTTGTACCTATATAAATTTTCTGTCACGTGCAACTGCAATCAGTTGGAAGCTGATTCCAAGAACTACTACATATGACTTAGGGACCTTAAAAAAGCGAGCCTACAAACTTAAGGGCCGGCAACGCACCTGTCCCCTAGTGTTGCCATGTCTGGGCAGAGTATTCACTTATAATCAGATGACTTTCAGGCTCCTTTGCCTCTCTGTCGATGTTGGTAGTCCAATACAGGTAGGTAAGTACCTAGTCAGAGTTTTTTGAGTCAGGGTTTTTTGAAAAAAGAAATCCACTAGATGCCACCACATACGCAGCAGGTCCTACTGTAACGTAATTGGTTCATTTTGACATAGCACTGACATTCACATAGCAACTGACCAATCACATGATAGCTGGACCGCAGGCTACATAACGCCATCTATTTGATATTTTATTTTGAAATACCTTCGTTGATATAACATCGAAGGACTTCGAGACTTTCTTATCACACGTCAGTCGCGGTCTTGGCAGGTCTCGCAGAATTCTAGATATTTACAGCGCAGCCAATTAATGTTACTATCTTTATTGCATTTGAAACATTCGTCTCGGATTCTGGCGTATCACGAATGCTCATGATTAGTGGATCATGATAGCCGCGTCTGCGTGAAATATATTCACTGTTTCTAGAACTGACGTGCAAATATTATCTACGTACGCTATTAGGTGCGTAATATTAATAACTAAAGCGAAGGAATAAATCTTTTCGTGTTTACGATTTCGAAGCACGAATTTCTTAGATGTATTAAAATGTTTAGAGATTAAAATTGAGGAAAGGCATGAAAAAAAATACAAATTTTCGCCATCATTTTAATGCCTTTATTTGCGTTTAATGTGGATTTTATTAGAACCTTGGCATTTTTCGTGTATTCTATCCTCTGATTCGTTGGTTTGAATAGTATTTATAGAAACCTGTGAATGAGAGGATAGAGATATGGTCTATCTGACTGTAATGTACTGATCGTGACTACCAACCCGCCCTCGCTATGGGTAGGTATATCATATAAACAATTCATAGATTTTTGGCGTTTGAGCAAGGACCCCTAATTTAAATGTATGGAATCGAAACCACGAGTCTTGGATCAGGAGGCAGGGCACTACCAATTGGGATGATGACTAAAAAATAATTTAATGTCCATCAGATAGATTAATGAAAAATATTGGATACGTATTTTTTATTTTGCCTCTTGTTCAAAAACTTACGAAGATACATTGATTTTAAATGTCACACGACGTCACGTTAGAGTACAAAATATACTCTAACGTGACGTAGTTAGCCCCCACTCCGTAACTTTAATGCGCTATATCTAAGTATTTTCTTGTTATTTCGACAAAACAAAAAATACGGGTCTTATATTTTTTTATTATCTAAGAGACGGACTAATTATTTTCTTCATTTTCATACCTTGTCATCATCCGTATTGAGCCACCGAGCCATTATTCAAGATATACAGTCGGGCTTCTTTAAATCTGTTCCGAGTCGGTAACATCATCATTCTTTTCAGCAGCGCCCGCTCTCCCGCGCCGGCTCGCGTGAAATCTCTTAATTTTCCAACAATGCCTGCCGACGCACATTGGACATTTACATAAACACGCTCTAAATGTATTTGCATACATTAGGACACAAAGGCGTACAGTCGACATCAAAAGTAGATAACTGTATTATAATGCTTTATGATTACCAAAGAAACAAAAAATGAAAGAATGCATTGCTGCGTTAATTCCTCCGTAAGATAAATACAAATACCCAAGACAGATGTAACATCTGTTTACTACTAGTATGACTTTTCGTGTGGTTTCCGGATTTAGAATAGGATATCATCAATACAAAAGATTGTCCATTTTCTAAGAACTGTTTAGTCATTTCAAATTTGAGGCACTGCACACGCGTTATAATCTCGTTTTTAACCGACTTCGAAAAAGGAGGAGGTTCTCAATTCGTCTGTATGTATAATATTTTTTTTTTTTTATGTTTGTTCACCGATATTTCCGTCAATTATGGATGGATTTCAAAAATTTTTCGACAGTTCGACAGAGGACACTTCCGAGGTGGTCCCATTTTCACCAAGTCAGGATCTGATGATGGGATCCTGGAGAAATTGAGGGCAACAACCGAAAATTGTATGCTCATATGGTGTTTTTGTTACGTAATCATATTTTACTCAGGTATATGCTTCCGGGCGTCAACATCTGGTGCTGATGATGAAGCCACAGAACTCCTTAACGGTTAGGAGTTAGGGGACAGTACTGACATTGGTCGATATTAAACTAGGTAGTAGTATGTACTTATGCAGGGCTAATAGGGCAGGTGATTTGGACAAGTGATTTGCTTGATTCTAGATCGCAAAGTCTTCACTTGACTTAAAGCAAAATTTTTCATTCCTAAGTAAAACTCTTAAGGACATTAATTAGCCTTTATTCAAGTTCACAGCACATTAACTCAACTAAAAATAGAGAAATAAAACTATTTAAAAAAAAAAATTAAACCGACTTCGAAAAAAACACAAACGACCAAAACTAAAAAGCGATAAATAACGTAAGTAATTTCATCCTTAATACATAATTATTTAAATATTACAATTATCACTTATTTTTGAAGTCGGTGCCAAACAAATAAATATATTGTCGTGTTTGCCGGCCGCGCGCGTCATACAACAACAGTCCGAGAGGCTGGCACCGACTTCAAAAATAAGTGATAATTGTAATATTTAAATAATTATGTATTAAGGATGAAATTACTTACGTTATTTATCGCTTTTTAGTTTTGGTCGTTTGTGTTTTTTTCGAAGTCGGTTTAATTTTTTTTTTTAAATAGTTTTATTATCACTGGTTGTCTAGTTACTGTTCACACACATTTACTTTACTGAGGAATTATACTTTTATTACAGTTTTTACATAGTATTGTTGTGATTTTTGTTTCAAGTTTTTTCCGCGTTGTTATTGTCAAATCACGCCACAAACACTAACACTTAATATTCAGAGAGTCTTCTTCAGATTTTAAATACTTTTTTGATTGAACTTTTCGTGTTTTGTATTTTATTTATTTTCCGTGCATACAGGTAAAGTTTCTTAAAAAACTGTCGTTTAGTTTACAGTGTAGATAAGCGTCGCGTCGGTGAACTGTAGGTACTAAATGTACTGGACATTTAAAGAATTATAACTAACTTTTTTGTTCGACTGTACCTACGTGACCACCAAATTCAGTTACTTGACGTAGTCTATATCACTTTCATAAAGTGATGGTGTTTGGTTACAAGTACATATTTAATTTACCGACTGTTATTTCTACAGTGTCTGGTTGCCATATATTAAAACCAAAAAAGTCTTTATTTCTTCTTAAAAAAAATACACAAATCGTCAAAACTTTCACTGGGACTGGTGCATTTAAAAAAGTTCTGGAACGGTCTTTCAGCAGCCGCGGTGTTTCTTGATCGCTACCACTTGTCTTTCTTTAACCAGTGGAACGCTATTAACGCTTATATGCGTAAAAACAATAGTTTTTCTATCTATATAGAGCTATCTCCGGAAACCCTACTCACCGGCAGAAAAGCGACCCGGAGGTCATTTGGATGCGGTATTCTATAGTGGAGGTCCTTCCCCAGACGGGCGGCTCAATTCGAGCGAAGATTCGCTATGCCCTACCTCTCTTTTTTATACAAACGTCAGTTACGCCAAGCAAACAACTTCTGAAGACGTCATAAAGACAAATAAATACGAGTCGAACTAAGCATTGTGTTATTAACAACCAAATATTATTGTTTGTATCACCAACAGTACTTACCAAAAGTAAAGATAAGAAGATTACATCGATTATTGTGATTCGTCAACAACCTTGAACATTACGTCGTGGTTAGATTACGAATATTGACGATTATACTATCGTTAGCGTATCGATTCTGAATCCTGTACCGGTCAAGTGCTTTTACATTATTTAACTATACCGGAAAATAGTAGTTATATTATTACCGATATAATTTGAAATCATTATTGTCTCTTGTCTAGATACCTGATGATATGGTCGAAACTGCCTGTATGCTTAGTTTAATGGCTGCAAAAATTTGAAACTAAAAGTTCCAGGGTTCGAATTCCAAAAATTGTTGTTCGATAAAAGCTCTAGAAATTTCTCTTAAAATGGTAGTTTATTAAAGTTGTTACTTTAGATTTTTTAAGCCCAGGATCGTACAAAGTCAACTTCTTGCGGTCGAATATCTACGACCTATAGCTATGAAGAAGCTACAATGACAGTCTTTTCGAACAGCTACGACTTGGGTAGGTACTTCAAGAAACGAGCGTATTCATACCTAAAAGGCTGCCAGCAACCCATAAACTCGATTAGAGTTGCGACTGCTTACCATCAGGCATCACATTTGCTCGTCTGCCGCCTCTCGCATAAAAAAGGTGCGAACATTGGGAGAGGCCTATGACCAGCAGTGGACTGATAAAGGCCTGATGATGGTGATGGTAGTTTAATAATAAAAAAATAATAATAAATAACCCAAGACACGCCACGCGCTGGGCCACACATCGCCACCTAGCCCCAAATTAAGCCGATTATCTGAATTGGCTGAATTTTGCTTCATCAGCTGCTCAGGCAGGAGTTGACGAGATTGTTGAAAAATAATTCTTTTATGATTCTTTTGGGTTTGTTCAATTACGACATTGTAGAAGTTGTTAAGTATTCTATGTCGAATAACGCCAAATATTAATACAATAGGTAATTTACGTTCGACCTTTTCACAATGTTTTAACATAGTGAACCATTTATTTTTAATCAATGAACATTAGTTGAATATGCGCTTTATCTATTCCGCCATCTAAACACCCGGTTCACTGATTGGCCGCGTGTAGGTTAATCAATTCCAGCATTGAGTAGGTATCCAAAGATTAACTATATTTATGTAAAGTTATTGAAATTGTGGTTTACCTGTTAGCGTGTTGAAGGTGAGCGATGGAAGACATAATTATTGGTTACTTATAATAGCGTCGTTAATTCGATCCACGCCACGCGATGCCCGCTCAAAATGTAGGCGCGGCTGTGAGCTCATGAACTTGCTTTTAGTTATGGAAAATCGTTACAGAATAGGTATTGCTTTCTCCCTCCTGTTTCTCATTCCAAACTTTAAAAAAAAAGAGCGTTCAACATGACCTCACTCATACACCACCTAAAGCTAAAGGTAAGCGGTCGTGAGGTCCAAATGTTAAATCGAAAATATAATACGAAGAAAATTATGTTTTGGCAGCTACATAAAATATATCAATTGACTTGACAGTCTACATCTCTCTTTGTTAGGGCTTACGCTCTAGTATCTATTGGTGTCAAGATCAGACTAATTAGAGGCAGGCGAACTGAAGCCAATCAGGCTTCTAATTAGTGGTAGGCTCCGATTGAAATTTCGCCTATGATACATCTGCCCTGTTCTGGGATTTAAATCCTAAGAAATGGTATACTAGTTATTCTGTTTACTTAACTGTACAAAAATAATTAAGTTAGAAAACATCTTTCTTCACGTTTTTTGTACTAGACGAACTATTTTAATCGGGGCTCGTAGAGAATGAATAGGATGCATGTTGCAATATAAAGTAAGACATTGATGATTTTAATTCTTATTCTAGGTACGAAACGTAAACAAAAATATCAGTAATCTTTCATCACTTTTCAAAGTAAATACAACTCTTAAGAGATAAGGGATATTTTGTACGAAAAATTATAATACATGAAAACGTAAGTTTTTATATTTTTACGTAACTACTAATAATAAAAGACTAACTATCCTCAGTTTTTTTACGTTACCGACAACAAGATGCGTTTGATGAAAACTATATAGTTACTTATAACAAAGATACTTATATTGTTATGGAGAATAAGAAAAATCAAAGAAAAAAATGTGAATTCAGACTGTTATCAAAACTTTTAACGATTATGTTAGTCTTTTAAAGTTTTGATAACAGTACAGTGACTTTACTGCAAATTTTCTTCGTCTGACTACAACATTAAACAATTTTCGTGACCAAAGTGTTCAAATAAACTACTTATCACAAGTGCAATACACTACATCATTATCATTTGTATCTGATACACTCGTATTCACATCAATCGGAGGGTACAGTTCCGATAAATTTACAAATCGGCAGTCTCTTTTGATAATGAAGAAAAAAAATGTGTAGGTAAGTAATTGGTTATTAGTAGGTACAACAATATGATCCACTTGGAAGAACAAGCGAAGAATTTAAGTATACTTGACACGAAAACAATGTTTCTCGTGATTTCAACGCTACGCGCCCTCCTGAGATTGCTTACGATAAGTGAAAATTCAACAAGGAGCAATGGAGGACACAGCGCTCTTTTTGTTTTTTTTTTATAGTAGCTTGACATATGGCTTTCATACGCCTGATGGAAAGCGAAAGAGAAGCCCAAGTCGCTGTGACAACGGGTAAGTAACTGGTGGTACATGTCAGTTGCCACTAGGGTTGCCAACTATACTGTTAAAAACAGTATTATACAGTTTTTCACTACAAAATACTTTTTACTGTTGAACAAAAAAAAAGTATAAAATATACTGTTTTCAGCATCAAAGATGTTTGAGACTTAGACGCACGCTCACACATTTTTTTTATTTAGAGGGAGAACCCTCTAACTAAATAAAAAAAATGTGTGAGCGAGCACTGAGAACAAGTGCGTTTTGGACCAGAACGCACTTGTTCTCAGTGAGGTCGGTGCGTACACTTGCACCACCTTGAGGCTATACCTCTCGGTGACCTTGATAATAAAGTACGCTACCCTGTTCGACACACTGGACATTTCCACCACGTTGTCGGAGAGGGACTTATTGACCAGAAACCCGACGCCACCTTGCGATTTTTGGTTTCCCTCGCGGAAGTACATAAGGTGGCCTGACTCTAGGGTTACGGTAGCCACCCCCTCTCTTCGGACTTCGCATAGCCCTAGTATGTGCTACCTAATTTTCTTAAGTTCCACCTCCAACTGCGCCAGATGCGAGTCAAGCCTTAGAGTGCGTCCGTTATACGATGCCAGGGTAAGTTTGGTGTGGTGGCCTGCCGTAGCCCGGTGATTCTTGGCACCCCCCGCCCCGCCCGTACTGTGGTCGCCACCGTGACCAGGGATAGCGGGGCCGCCGGGAACTGGGGGCCGTGGCTTATGTGAGACCATTTGGAGGAGTTGCCCATAATCGCCACGCTGGGCAGGCGGGTTGGCGATCGCAGGGCGTAGCCTCTCGCTCCGGTGACGCTGCTGCCCGTCATCGGTCTGTGGTACCTACATAACTACGCCTTCAATTGTGGTGGTTATACCGCCTTCGGTCGCCTCGTTCGCTATTCGGCAGGACGCACCACTGGCAGGTGAGGTTGGCTTGGAGCGAAAAGTTGATAGGTCGCGCCCTTACATCCCCCGTAAATAAAATTAATATTATTAAATAAATAAAATACTGTTCATTTTTCTAAAATACTGTTTAATTTGTTTTCTTAGGCCTCAATATACTTTATTTCTTGTAAAAAAAGTTGGCAAGCCTAGTTGCCACGGCCATGCCGGCCCAACCCTAACCCCCCACTAGCTCCGAAAACCCTACCCACCAGCAGAAACACGACTCGAAGGTCATTTGGCGGTATTGTATAGTGTGGCGCTTCTTCCCCGGACGGGCGGCTCACTTCGAGCGAAGATTCGCTATGCCTTACCTCTCTTGTGAGCTTGTGGCCTAGATGGTTTATAAGTAGCAACTAGGGCCCCATATAGCCCTGGCTGCCTGTCCACCGAATCTTAGTGAGGCGGAGGAGCGGCGGGCGAGGTAAGAATCCACCAATAGAATTGTGAAGCTCGAATATGAGCGGAGATTTTATGCAATTCTATTGTATCCTTTATCCTCGCACCGCTCCGCAACCTCGCTTCGCTTCTGTGGATAAGTAGCCTCAAATAGATCTCTTCGCAAATCGGTCAAGTGCGATCAAGCACCGAATATCTTTGTAGTTTGTGACGTCACACAAGGGATGTGGATATGTCCATCGTGTTCACAACGGTCCACCTGCGCTTGGCTTGAACGACAACAACTCAGGGAGAAATGCTAGCCTTCATAGTACAGGGAGGTATGTTGACCATGATCCCATCAGGCAACCTGTTCTCTGAAAGTACATCAAAGGAGCAACCTTCATCATATATCCGCAATCCCGGTGTAGAGAATGCTACAGTATAATAAAATCTAGCATAACCTTTAACTTATTATAGCATACCTACCTAGAAAAATGTATCTGAATACATGCTTCGTAAATTCGTCTGTTTCTAATTTAAATATTATAATTTGGGGTTTTTATTGTATATATGGGCTGTACGTCTAATAGTTCTAGACGGTAGGCGTACGAGTAGTTTTATAAACTGAACTAGCTATCGTAAACATTTCACACAAGATACACAGCAGTCTAGAACTGGGTGGGTCGATATAAAGCCCGCACAAAATTATAAGTGTTAGGTACCTACGTTTGTTATTACGAAATCTTCAAATAGATAAACAAAGCAGTCTTACTCATACTGCATTAAGTATTCAGCAGTATCACCGCCCACATGGCTGCGAAAAACTCAGATAATACCGAGCAAACAGAGTGGAAAGCAATTAGTACGCAAGCAGGCGTCCCACGGTGCTTCTAGTCGACACTCTTATTTTTTGTGCTGTAGTTAGGGAGCTCGCAGTATAATTATGAATACGTAACAACATTATCCTGTTAACGGTGCCTTAGGCGCGGGACGCCGGGAACACAAACATACGAGAGGTAATACAAGAGAAAGAAGAGGAGGGCATAGCGAATCTTCACTCGAATTGAGCCGCCCGCCCGATGAAGTACCTCCACTCAATAGAATACTATATACTAGCTAAATGACTTTTGGGTCGTGTTTCTGCCGGTGAGTAGGGTGTCCGAAGCTCGTTGGTTAGTGCTACATCGGCTGCCAGGGGGTTAGGGTCGGCATCGGAATAAAAAAACATGTATACAGAGAAGTATGAAGGCGTTCTAATAGAAACGGTTTTGCAAGCGATATGCTACACGAAATGTATGACTACGCGTGTTTTCTTAAACGAGCCCTGGTTTATGTATAACTGAAATTAATAGTTACAACAGCGATTAAAGCTCTCTGTTCTGAGTCTGTCTCTATCTTTGTTGCCAACAGAGGCAAAAACGATAATATATGCTGTAATTTAGAATAATACGGTAGATAATCATTTCCAAAGTGGAAATGTACTTGTTTACAAAGTGTCTGCTTTAATCCTGTAATGTATTTCTTTTATATATTCGAAAATAAATGTCGATAATATCACTATTACAGAATCGTCCCTGTACAAAGTCAATGTCGGTAAATGAGGAAATAACAATTTGTAATAGATATTTGCTTTGGGATCTTGGTCTATGAAGTCGGTTAATTAGAAGTAATCGCCATCATTAGTTTAGCTCAAGGTTTCAGCATGATGTTCTTGGGGTTTAAAATGTACTTTTTACTTATTTAACTCATATTTTACAGTGTTTTACACAGTGGAAGGGACATCTAATAAAGCCGGTTATTTATTAGGGCTTTTCGTATTTTTTTTATACTTAGACTTTCCTCTGAAGAATTGACTTTGGCATTCAACTGTCGAAATCCTTTCTTCATTTCCATTCAGACCTTATAATTTAAATGCGGGTATTCCAGATACAAATGATAAGTTATTGTCTAGCGGACAAATTCGGCCGTACGGCCGACTGAAGGAATAATGAATCAATCATCATCATCAGCCTATCGCAGTCCACTGCTGGACATAGGCCTCTCCAGTTGTTCGCTACTTAGGGCAAACACCTGGAGGATATACCCATATAATCGACACGCTGGGCAGGCGAGTTGCCGATCGCAGGGCGCAGCTTCTCGCTCTGGTGACGCTATTGCACATTCAATAGAAACTTTTTTCCGAATTCTGCCCGTATTGCGGTTAAATAGCAAATCTGAACAGATTTCATTGCGTGCTCATGGTAACGTAGCGGTAATACGAAGCTTGAATGGCATAATTAATCATTTTATTACATAATGAGGAATGCGCGGCCCAGTTACGAGTTCTAGTTTAACTTTTTAAATGAACGGGATATATTAATACACTGACTATTTATAAGGCAACAATGTTTACATATTGCTTTGTAAGCGATTTGTTGCATACGCTTATGTTCGTGTTTATACAATGTATGATAGGAATAATTAATATTCTTTTTTTAAAGCGTATTTCATTGTACCAAACTTTTCCTTTGATGATTATTAAGTCTATAAAGGGCGCGTCTCGGCAAGCGTAGTGTAGGACGCCTTCAGGCCAGGTGAAGTGACGATTTGCGCAGGACGGCTGGCAAGTGCTGGATGCGAGAAGCCCGGGCCGGGACCGATCAAGGAGGCGAGCATTGGGAGAGGCCTATGTCCAGCAGTGATATTATAGGCTGATGATGATGATATCTGTACGTGCATAACATACATATGCAAAAAAAACGTGTCATTCAAAATGTACAGGCACTCAACAAAATATGAATTTCGTTCCCCGCGTCAACTGAAGGTGAGGGGTCACACACCAGGGGTCACAATTGCAAAATTGGCCACCGCTAGACGGGCCGTAAAACAATTTAGCAGCACAAAAGATTTGTCGCTTATCCCACACCACGGGATGTGGGAACAGGCAGTTTGATCTTCCCTATTTAGGGGCACCAATAAAATGATTATCCGTTTTAGTTCTTAGATCACAGTACTTAAGTCTAGATTAGCGCCAGACACAGAACCATTGACTGGTACCTCGTACATATCACGAATAGGCTTGTTGCAATAAAAAATTGAATTAGTCCGTCTTCTAGACTATTAAAAAATAAAAGATACGTATTTTTTCATTTGTAAATTAGAACAAAAATTACAAAGATATAGAATAGAATAGAATATGTTTATTACACTGCTATACAGTCATTTTGCGGCAGGAAGTTTTGAAGTCGATTCTGTATAAGACGAGTATGCTGATTACGGGAAAAATACCAGAATTGTCAAATTGGCTCCAGTTTTTGAGATAAACGCTTCTAACATTTTTCCTAAAAATGCCTCAATAAATTGACCAATTAATATTTAATAATTATTTTGATTGTTTATCTTTACAAAAAATACACAAAAATGATAGTTTGGGATGCTCTTAACTAAAATAATAAATGAAAACCATGGAAAACTTTTTCTTTGGGATTTTCTCTTATATTTACTTTGTCAGGACAATCTCTTTTCAAGGTCCAGCAATAGTCAGCCATATGGCTGTCTCATCGATCTTGATATGTTTATTCCATTATCCTGATACCCTGATGGAACTTTTCATCTTGTTCCTCACTGTAATCACCCAAGTTATGCGGGAATCGGTCCAAATAGCTGTGTAAGAAATGCAATTTTATGTTCATGTTAACTCCTACTCTGTTAAAATTTTGTTTATAGCATTTTTGCAACCAGTTCTTGATATTCCGGCGCTTTGTGATTCCCCAAAAAGTTTCTTACTACCAAAACAAAGCTTAGCCATGCTTCAGACTCAATCTGTGTCATGTGGGTTACAAACTCAGTGTCTTTTATCAGTGTACGTATTTGCGTACGTGTGTACGTTTTTTGTACCGGTTCATACCTTTTAAATTTACTACACAAACAAAAGTAACAGTCATTTAAATGATTACTTGGTTTATTCCCCATCATCGGCACTCCAAATCGTAACCCTTTACGTCCTCCTTGGCTCTAGTAAAGTAGAGATTCTACGCACGATGTTTGGCACCCAATATTTGATATTTTGCACTAGTGGTATCCCGAAATATTATCTGTAGGCTTTTTTTACAAACTCTGTGATCTCTTTTCATTACATTTGTAAACTAAACCTCCACAAATAAAGCAAAAACTGTTAGGATCGTTGATACAAGGTTTACGTGGAAAACACATGTTTTAGCAAGGGAAAATGCACTTTTACACAGAAAATTCTATGAGAACTGATAACTTAAGGGTCTGATAGCTATAAAGTGAACCTTTTGTAACTAAATTCATGAAAAGATATCAAACTCAAATGAAAACAAATCAATGAACCACAATTTTGGTAGAGTAGTTTGATTTTTTTCAATTATTTCTTACGTTCCGTTTATCTCAATAACCAGAGTGAATCAAAAATAATTAAGTATGCAGCAAGTATGTCTAATATGAGTATTAACAAAAATCATTAACAAAATCCCTGCAGCAGATTTTTTTATTTTTTTTGTATAGCAGTGTTATAGACCATTAAAGTTGAGCGTGACGTCACGCCGTGCGGCATTTTTATTTATTTTATTTATTTATTTAATCTTTATTGCACAGTAAATGAGTGTACAAAAGGCGGACTTAATGGCACATAGGCATTCTCTACCAGTCAACCATTGGGCTAAGCAGAAAGTAATATTATGGTAGTGTGCCAAAAAAGTTTGAAAAAACAAAGAATAATACTAATATAATATATAATAATAATATAATAAATTAAATACAAATCTATAAATATACTTATTTATACATATATACATAATATAATTTGCATACAATATGTATAGAATAAACTAATAAATATTTCAATACCTTTATACATGATATAATTATATTATACACATACCTACTTATAATAAAATAATAGATAATAATGACGACGTCTAAAGTGAAGAAACTATTGCACTGATGTTGGAGTCGAAAAAAAATTTATGGAGCCTCAACTTAAATGATGCCCTGCTTGGAGCACTACGGATGCTATCTGGTAGTCCGTTCCAGAGCCTGACTGCTTGCACGCAAAAGGAGTTGGAGACAAAGCTCGAGTGGTGTAAAGGAACGGCTAGGAGAGAGTTGCTTGAAGAGCGAAGCTGCCGAGTGTGTGTCGAGCTCAGAAACTGAAACATAGATTTAAGGTAGGTGGGAAATTGTGGATTGTGAAGAATAGAGTAAAGCGTACAGAGAATATGAATTATACGACGTAAAGAAATAGGCAACCAGTGAAGCTGTACACGGTAAGAAGAGATATGATCAAATTTTCGAAGGCCAAATATGAAACGTATACAGTTGTTCTGGATACGGTCTAGCTTGTTGACAAAACTTTGATTGAGATCAGGAAAACACACATCGGCATTTTGTCGCACGGCGTGACATCAAACACTCGCATTCCTAAATTTTGATGCTTTGTATCTTTTTTCTTTTTTGTTTACATGAATAAAGGAAAAATACGAGTCCAATATATTTTTATAATCGAAAATACGGACTAAATATAATGTAAGTATTTTGACCCTGGAAACATCCATATTTGAAACCAGTGGTATCAAGCTTGACAAAAATGTAAAATAACCGTATAACTTTTTTAATTTACGATATAAGACAGTTGACATAAAAGAATGATGCTTATGGGCATTATTTTAATTTTTTCTGGGTATTCCCTGCCTCCCTTCCAGTTTGAGGCAGGGTGAGACCCACATCACTCCCTCCGGATGACGGAATTTCCCTGGCAAAAAAAAAATGGCGTGTCACAACCTTTTTTGAGCGCTGGATCCGCGCCTGTGCACAGCAGTACAGCCGAGGTGTTTTGCAAACGAGCAGTTAGTGCACAATGGATGAATGGACAGTCGAGCCGTAACTAGCCCCGTGATTGCGGCATTGTTCTGCGGATTGTCAAGAGCGGTGTCATGGAGATAGGAATGCAACCTTAGCTGTTTGTACCTGTTTGTCAGACTTTTTTTTATGTTGATAGGTAAATTTGCTTGTATTGCTGACACATAAAAAGAACTATTAAATATTTGCAACAGCCTACAAACGTTTACTAGTTGTCCAGTATTAATCACCATGTTTTGCAGGTGTCAGCAGTAGGTGTTATTTTGTACCCAGGTAAACGCTGCTGCCCGTTTACTGATGTTTCCTCGTTTCCTCGTCTTCTACGATACCTACGTGATGAGATGGAATGGTCCTTGTCGACGACAGGCTGGTTAGAAACCATTTAATATTTTTTCTTTCTTTTTTTTTTTTAAGATAAAAGAGTATAATATTAAAAACAAGAAGGAAAGGTAAAAAAGCACAAACGTAAATAAAATATTAAGTACAAAACCAAATCGTCACAGAATTTACACAGAACCGCAGCGCGTTGCTATGGCAACGCGTCAACAACAAAAAAAAGAAAATATACTAAATGGCTTCTAACCAGCCTGTCGTCGACAGTCCTATTATAAATTAGGAAATCACACGGACATGAGGACGTGAAACAAAAATGTGAACAATCACGTCCATATCCAATGTTGTTCGTTCCGAATTCAACGAATTATTTTCATCGGTCTATAATATACTATTTTATGTTTTATGACTGTAGTCGTTATTGTTAGGACAAGATTTATTATAAAAAAAAAAAAGTTTACAAAACATGGATCCGTTGTACGCCGCGCCGGTGTCAGCTACACAAGCTAGGTAGTTCACAATAATGTCATAGGTACTTTAATGACGTGTAGGATGCGTGTAGGTAACACCAACCAACTTGAATTCCGCTGGATAATTTGAATTTGAAAATGGAATGCATCAAAAATCATCGAGAATATACAAAAAAGCTAAGTTTTTAATATAAAAATATTTGGAACTGGACGGCTGTTGCACTGGCAGGCCACAAAAATTAAAAAGCTAAGAAATTTATGTACTCGTAATAATATTATTATGTTGTAGGTTAAGTAGAGCATCTTCCAAAACCGCATAAATGAGGATAAAGATATTACCAAAGTACTGTATTTCCCTAACAATATTCGGTAGCCCTGGTTTAAGATCCCCGAGAATTAATAATTTCTTTCCGCCCTTCGGGGGAAACGTGAATTTTCCTATCCAGAAATAGAAAAGCGTAACATGGAACATTTAATAAGTTGAAGAGTTTACCATGGATACTCGTGAAATGGTCCATTAAATATGTATTGCCGAGTTGAATTGTTAATGTGACCCTTTTTAAGGCCTTAAAATAGATATTTTGTAAAGGTGCCTTTCATTACGTATTTCATAGCTGTACCTAATCGATGTTCTTACTTAATAAGTTATTGTTCAATCTGGGCGGCTATTTTTCAGTTAGAAATTCAGTTGTAATGTTAAAAGTATCGTTCATCGTCATCATCATCATCAGCCTATTGCAGTCCACTGCTAGACATATGCCTCTCCAGTTATTCGCCACTTAGGAGTTTTGGAGCCACATTTGGAGGATATACCCATAATCGCCTGGGCAGGCGGGTTGGCGATCGCAGGGCGTAGCTTCTCGCTCCGGTGGCGCTGCTGCCCGTCATCGGTCTGTATATAGCTACGCCTTCAATTGTGATGGTTATACCGCCACCAGTCGGTTGTCAGCGCCTCGTTTCTTATTCGGCAGGATGCACCACGGGCAGGTGAGGTTGGCCCGGAGCGATAAGATGATAGGCCGCTCCCTTATATCCCCCATACATAACACACTGTCGTTACATTTTCAAAAGGTACATAGTTTATTTTCTATCTGATAACCTTTACGGAAATCAGTTCATACCACCATTTGCAAAAATATCGTCTAAGTATAAATTAATTATCATAATTATTCCATGATATGGTTTTTAAGAATAAACAAATTAAAAATTTACTACATACCTAAATTATCTTTATCATATTACACAAAGGTCATTGGAATCTGAAATGTCATTTCTAGCATGATCATTACCTAAGTAATATTAGCGTCATATGGTATTTAATCAATGTGTGGATGGTATATATGCAAATATGTAGTAGGTTGTTGGTGGTCCGAGCGAAGTTAGGTACATAAAAATACTCTCTAACCTTTTTGCTTTGATTGCAAAGCAAAAAGAAAAAAAAATCGGGATTGCCCGACCGGCGTTATTTTAATTTTTAGAGTACGTTGCGATGTACCTACGTAACTGGGTACCTACCTAGGGCCATGCGTTCAGATTGAAACACATTTATAAATTGCCTCCGTTACCGTTTACATACTAATTGCTCCGGTATTTGCTTCGCTTTTCAGTTTGGCCCGGTAAACAGTTTCCATGAATAAAAAATGGCGGATGCCAGCCACTATTGGGCGCGACGCAGAATTTGAAATTCGAAATGTGCTCATATTCCGAGATATGCATACGGGGGACATGTTCAACGGATTTATTTTTAATTTCGGCTTTGACGTGCGGTTTTTCAGCAAGAAGGTTGTTCGGTTAAATATAAAGCGGGCGGGGTGAGTGAGGGAGAGTTAAAAAGTTTGTTTTTAGAATAGGGCTCCGCGGAAAAATGTAATCAAACCTGTTAGATATTATTACTGTTAACGGTTCTGAAATAATTACGAAGATTATGTTTGTAATATGCATGTAAGTAAACTATTTTGCAGGAAAAACAAGTATGTTTGCGTACTCGTAATGTGTGATGTTATCGGACAGGTACAGTCAGCGTCAACATTTAATTAAATTTAAATTATTTCATAAATATTGATAAGTACAGACTCAACAAAAACTAACACAGGAAAGATCCACTTATTATAGATTTTGCTGTTTGAAGTTTGTAATATTTTTGGACATATCATACAGTAGGTCTCGGTTGTCCCTTAGTTGCAAAACGCAGGCAAAAGAACAGCTAAAACGCTACTGAAATTATGTCATTTAAGAAAGGCATTATATTAGAAAGAGCCGCTTATAACTAGGTGGTATAGATTTAGGAAAATAGACAATAGACATAGTATAAAACAAAGTCGCTTTTTCTGCCCCTATAGGTATCCCTAAATCTCTATGTGCGTTTCTAAAACTACGCAACGGATTTTGATGCGGTTTTTGTTAATAGATAAAGTAAGGGTGTGGGTGAAGGTTTATTTATGTATAATGAAATACCCAAAGCGTAGTAAGGGCGGGCCGCCAGTAAAATATAAGAGATTTCTTCAAATAGATTCACGCAAATACTATTACATGTCAAATGTTTTCTAACAATTGTAGATATGCTACGATACATTTATTTTCATTTCATTTCTATTTCAAAAAGGATGTCGAGCGACTTGACTTGGTTTGCACCCGTTGTCCACTTGAAGCCTATAGACGAGGAGATTGGCTTTCAAGGCATCCACGATAGCTGTACCACAAACTACAAGTATAAACACCCGAGTTTTATCATAACTTTATCAATCCTCACTCGACATTGGCAGAAATGATCTTCAAGAAAGTCGATTGCCAATAAATTAAAAAAAAGTTAGGTACTTATCAATTCAACTGTACCCCGCAGCGAGTCGACGATTAAACTTTTGACACTAGTCAATTGTGCGTTAGGTGGCCAAAGCGATTAATTCCTAAGTGACGTTATCCAATTAGACTTGGACACACATTGCGTCGTTTCTTCTTCGTCAATTTAAGTAATTTATTGAATGTTTGTAATGTAAGTAATCATTATCATCAGCCTTGAAACATTCACTGTTAGACATCTCTACCAATGACATTTGTCATTTGGGGGATTCCACTCTTAGCAGGAGACCGCAGTAGGTTTTATTTCATCACATCATCATCACCAGCCCATTGCAGTCCACATAGGCCTCTCCAGTTGCTCGCCACTCAGGGCAAACATCTGAAGGATATGCCCATAATCGCCACGCTGGGCAGACGGGTTGGCGATCGCAGGACGACGTAGCTTCTCGCTCCGATGACGCTGCTGCCCGTCATCGGCCTGTGTTAGCTACGTCTTCAATTATGATGGTTATACCGCCATCAGTCGATTGCCAGCGCCTCGTTAGTTGTTCGGCAGGATGCACCACGGGCAGGTGAGGTTGGCTTGGAGCGAAAAGATGATAGGCCGCTCCCTTACATCCCCAGGTTTTATTTTATCCAAGTACAGCAGGTTTGGAACAGTAAATGTCATCATTTTAATGCTTTACATAGATAATATTACTGGACGTGACACATTTTCATCCGGGAAAACAACAATTAAAAAGTATGGTAGCATAATTAAGTTATATACACATTAATATTCTGATTACAAACAAGCCACATACTCGTAAATGAGTAATCTAATGTTCTTGTATAAACGACTGCTGTAAATGGATGGTTTTAATATTGTTGTAGTTAATACTGAAGTACCCATGTTATCCAGTTTAATGGTTAATACCGTCACAACATAAAATTACTTATACATTCATGCTCTTAAGTTAAAGTCGTAAGGTTCACAGTTGAATAATCTTTTTCGCGTTGCAATGTGGGTGTTTATCGCTAAAACCGACTTAATACACTTTGCACACTAGTCGATTCATTAATTTCCATAATTTCGGTACCAATAATCGTAAATGGACATTTCAATTGGAGCGCTTAAGCCTTTATTGCTATGACATTAAATCTGCATCGTCTGATGAATATTGTAATGCTTTTAAGGTTTGAATTTCAGTGGAAGCTATTCTGTTATGTAGATTGGAGGTAATTTTCATTTCCTTACCTTACTAGGTAGTTAGTTGTTAGTAGGGACAAAAAATAAGAATTTGTGTAAATTGTGTTGGTTTAGATGAATTATTACGCCGGATCCCTGTTATCAGAAAAATATTCACTATGAAATTGAATTTATCGGATACCTAAATAAATAAGTAATTAAATATCAATATTTCTAAAACACCTGTCTGATAAACCGATAGCCGTAACGTACCTACTGCGCGAAAATAAAAACATCATCCTCACTTTATCTGTTTAATAATAAGAAATAAGAAATGTTTATTATTTTTGGACATCACAACACGATATGCAGAACATACAAATTACACTTAAACACAAACAAAGATAAACATACAAACATAATACACATAACAATTAGACCGGACACGGCCGTTGCGACGTCCAAAATAAAAGGGCCTCACTCAGCATTAGGCCGTGGCCCCCGTAGAAGCCACGGCGCTGGTTTTCAGTGAGTCCTGCTGAGTGAAGCCCACGGACGATTGAACCTGCTCTCATAATTACGATATTATCTATATTTTTTAATATAGATTAGATAGGTATAAATATATATAATCGTGATTTTATTTTAGCACTTAGCAATATCCATGAAAAGTTTCATAATTTCTAGTCCTAATCGTTTGGTAACGGACGCTTTTGACGAAACTATAAGGATTGGTGCAATTTCTTGTCGAAGGAGGACGTGAACTACAAAAGCTGAAAGAGATAATAATAGATTGCTTCAACACCATTGTTTTTCGCTTCGCTGCTACTGTGCTGTAACCACGGAATGCCATTAAGGCGGCCCACAACGCAGCCTAAACACACCCGGCTCCGCCCAGCAAGGGTTCAACTAGGAGCGAATTAAATTTGGCAGGTGACGTCACCGCCCGACCTTGCACCAACCGAGATTGTGCCAATTGGTGGTGAGTAGACGAGCGGTTGAGTACTTAATAAGCTACTAACATTCATTTAAATAAATAAATAAATAATAACCCAAGACATGCCACGCTGGGCCACACAGCGCCACCTAGCCCCAAACTAAGCCGAAGCTTGTACTATGGGTACTAGACAACTGATAAACTTACTTAGATACTTTTTTTTTTGTAAATAAATACATATTATACATAGAAAACACCCAGACCAATACAAACAGACATGTTCATGAGCACAAATGTTTGTACTGTGCGGGAATCGAACCCACGACCCTTGGCTCAGAGGGCAGAGGTACTACCAAATGAGCCACCGAGCCTGTCATTTAGAATGTAAAAAAGGAGTAAGGGAGCGACCCATCATCTTTTCGCATTAAGCCCTATCCGTGGTGCATGATGCCGAAAACCAAACATCTCTGGTGACATCCTAACCATCACAATTAAAGGCGTAGCTAAACACCGATGACGGGCAGCATCGTCACCGGAGCGAGAAGCCAAGCTGGTATCACCAACCCGCCTGCCCAGGGTGGCGATTATGGGTTCAGATGTTTGTCCAAGTGGCAAACAACTGGAGAGGCTTATGTCCAGCAGTGTACTGCGATAGGCTGATGATGAAGCCGGGGCGGGTAGTATACCTACTTAGGTATATTCCTTTTCTCGCGTCTCAAACGCTCGTCTACCCTCTCTGACATAATTAACTATCACCGGGTTCATAATGTCTCCATCTGACGGTTTGCCGCCATAATAGTGCCCCACTAAAGTAACCTAGTTAAATATTCTCAACCTTATAAATACTTTATGATCTTAATAAGCATGTTAATTGCCTATTAATACGAGTATGCTGTGTTACTTGACTGACCCGGTAGTTTATCTGGTAGTTTTCTCTGCCTTCGGAACCAAGGGTTGTGGGTACGGTCTCCATCCGGGACAAACATCCGTGTGACGAACACATTAAAAATAAAAAATACCCACAAGTGCTTTAGCTACATACTTTGGGACAGCAGCAATGTATCTAATGCTGTTTGATTTTTATCTTATGATTTGATAACCTTATCCTCAGTGAAGTGGAAATGGGCAGTTCATGCCTCCAGGCGCGGCGCTCCGATGGTCGATGGAGTAGACAGGTTGGAATGGATCGTTTTTTTGGTAAATTAAGTGTAGGACGCCAACACTGTAGGATGATGACTTCAGAAAGATGGCCGGTCGGGATTGGATGCTGGTTGCCCAGGATCGGGGTTGGCGATATCTGGGGGATGCTTACGTTCAGCGGTGGACGGGAGTGGATTCATTGATTAATCCTCAGGTCCAAGACGCTGAAGTTGCTACTGAGTCTTTCTTATTAAAAAAAAAACCCCAGGAACAATTTTGGCCTCTTCCGAGATAAAATACCCACCGGAAATGTATTAAAAAATCCTAAACTTAACAGTAGAGTGCTTCCTAAGAATCACACAGCGAAATCCAATGTTACAATTTCTGTATTTCAATTCGTTTGCACGGTGCCTAGGGAAATTACAGTTAGACGCGAAAGTCTAGTG
The DNA here is from genome assembly GCA_031163375.1 of Conogethes punctiferalis. Classification (NCBI taxonomy): domain Eukaryota; kingdom Metazoa; phylum Arthropoda; class Insecta; order Lepidoptera; family Crambidae; genus Conogethes; species Conogethes punctiferalis. The sequence continues at coordinate 5,711,093 of CM062086.1, forward strand.
TTATCCACATATAAGACAACCTACTTTATCTTCAGTGTTTATAAAGAAGGTTCTTTTTAAAGTTAGTCGGTACTACTTGACCGTGGCATTTAAGGGAGCGACCCATAATTATTTCAATTCCAGTCATCTGCTCGTGATGCATTCTGCTGAATAACTAACGAGGCTCTCGCAACCATCGCGGTTTAACCATCACGATTGAAGGTATAACTAAATATCACAGGCCGACGTGAGCATGAAGCTACGTCCTGCGATCGCCAACTCGCCTGCCTAAGGTGGCGATTATGAGTAAATCCTCCAGGTCCGTCTGCCTAATAAGTAATAACGCAATGTTCCAATTTAATAAGTTGCAATGTAATAAACAATTAAAACGAAAGCAAATTGCTATAATTAAACGAAATTAATAAGGTAAACACCAATGTATAATATTATTAAATTTTATCGTTGCATTTATAGGTATAGGTGTATAGTTTTTCCTTATTTTCGCTTTATAATATTAGGTACAGTTTGACAGTTGTTTATAACGTTTAAAAATATTTACTAAGTCTTGTAAATTGACCCTATTGTGCCATACTTTACAACTAACCTTGTAACCACTGGCCTGACATTTACCCTATAGTGCCCAATGTTTTTGTTTTTTGTATGGTTTCAGGTAGGTTGAGTGGTTGTATAGCAAACTCCCGATATACGTACCTCATAGGGGATCCATACCTCAATGGTTACGAAATTTTATTCCCACGCCGCAAGGTAGGCTTCTTTCATATTACCTAGGTTTATATAAATTAAGGTATGGACTAACAACCTCCAAGAACAAGCTATTAGCATTAGCATTCACTAACAGCTTAGATTTCAGCTTGTTATGACTCTTTAACAAACTGAAATCTTAGCAAGTAAATCCATGGGTAAAAACCAGTAGTGAACAATTAATTAGAAGAACAATAAACGCCCAAATATTTACTTAATCACCCGCCGATTCGGACGTGAGATTGTTCGTATTTATATTGGCCTATAAACCGAGGGAACTACTGTATCAAGGCCGTGTAATAAAAACAAGAAATAGTATAAAGAAGAACGTATTATTCCAGATATGAAATATGAAAAAAAAAATAAGCAGAGATGCCTTTTAAGTCAAGCACTAAGTTGTTAATAAAACCTTGGTGCACGCAAAAATAGCGCGCGACAATCTACTCGCGAATATGGGGCATCATCTCGCCCGAGGTGTGGGCGGGGTACGGATCCCACGGGTTACTTCATTCAGAGGATAAAACAGGACCTCGCATGTTCACTGTATGGGAAGTCATTTTCAAATACTCTTATTGGCAAATAAGTCGCAAAAATGCTATGATTTAAGGGATATCAGAAAAAATACAAATTTTTAAGTCTTACAAAGCGTTTTATGATCGTTTTTAAAGTAAATTATGAAAAGGAACGTGCATTTGAAGCACATAGAGATCATCATCATCTATCAGGCTGTAGCCAATTGAGTGTTGGTTGGTTTTACACCCTTAGAATTTCCTTAATAACCTTAACCTTAGGAAAAGCATCGGTGGTCTTGTATGAATTCCATGAGGGCGGTAGCAGTTCAAATCCCGCCACGTAGTCACCTCTTAATGTGTTCTTATTTTGGAGCTCTTATCTCGGGGACTTTTCATGCTATCAGAGTAATTTCACCAATCTTAACTAATATTATAAAGCTGAAGAGTTTGTTTGTTTGAACGCGCTAATCTCAGGAACTACTGGTCCGAATTCTTTTTGTGTTGAATAGACCATTTATCGAGGAAGGCTTTAGGCTATATAACATCACGCTGCAACTATTAGGAGCGAAGAAATAATGGAAAATGTAAGAAAAACGGAGGAAAAATAACTATTCCACGCGGACGAAGTCGCGAGCACTGCTAGTGTTCTATAAAAGAGTCAAAGAAAAAGTTGCAATCGTGCCTATTGGTTCTCACCAATTGAAACGGTTGGTTTCCCTACTCAGAAGTAAGTGAGACGGTAAAGCCTTTGTGCGGCGTAACGTACAAGACCCATTGTTCCACTATTGGGTCTTACTAGATTTTCTTTTATCTCAAGACGCAGCTAGGGACATCATACAAATGTAAGGAAATTAAATCTTATTAGCTTGTGGCTTCGACTTAATGCTTACTGGGAAGCACAAAGGTCGTTCTGTGATGTTGTTTGTTAGTTGAACGAATTGCTTATCTTACTTTCATCTGGTTATCCGTCCAGTTTTTCCGACAGTCCACATCTTTTCCTTTCCGTCAGATTTTTGTAACTGATTCTCGTGCTGAATTTGTTAGAGTATTACACACGCAACGGAGCGAGCCAGCGTCCGAAATCATGCAGTGTGATGATAAAAGGAAGAAGAGAAAGAGAATAAGAAGAGAAGAAATATGGAAAAAGAAACTCAAGATGCCAAAAAGTGCTCTTTTACCCGAGCCTTGAATGATTAATTACCATTATTAACTTACTTTTACCTGCGGTTTCGTTCGCGTTAATGTAGATTTCAGAGAACGTTTATTGTGCGTGTTCTTATCTAAATCCCGGAACTGTAATGGGGGTTAATTTATTTCAAAACTTTGGGAGTCTTTCCAAAAAAAAATTGTGCTGTGCCTGTCGCCTGCATCTCAGCAGACACTTATAAGCCTCACTTCTGCACAAGACTTGCAGTCCTGTGTCGCAACACTCAGTGAGCGATTACTAGTATTATTTATTCAGATCCCGACACAACTAAACGCGAATGAGGTCAACACAGTGAAGTTATTATGACCATAAATTGCAATAAAATCTTGTAGAAGCAACTCGGCTTGTTAATAGGTGAATGTAGGCGGGTTAACGAACGCAAACGTACAATGCACAGTATTACACATCTGTGCCGTACTGTTACATGAAGATTTGTATGAATGTGCGAAAGAGGTTTAACCTTATTATGCAATTAAATTAGGTTAGTAAAAACTTAAGGCGTTCTGACTTTTTAACTGACATTTAAATTTTCTTTACAATATGGCGGTACTAGCAGTTCGACTTTGAAAATCTTCTGGTGCGAAATAAGAAACTAAGTATTATAAATAAATGCACACAATCTGATGACAGGGACCATACCGGCGTCACCGGAGCGATAAGCTACGCCCTGCGATCGCCAACCCGCCTGCCCAGCGTGGCGATTATGGGTAAAGCCTCCAGATGTTTTTTTTGTTTAACCAAAGTGCCTACAACTGGAGAGGCATATGAATGAATTCAGCATTGAACTGCGATAGGCTTATGATGATGATGATAAATAAATAACTATATATAATATATTCATATAACTATATATATATATTGTAACTTGTGGAATGAGGCATTTTTCCGGGATGTCAGTAATTAAAATAATGTACACTAGAACAGTTATTTAACTAGGTGCTAGGTATAATTATGTAGTTGTTAATTCGATTTACTACAATTACAACTAACTATAGTATACGTGCTTCAGACTAAGTAGTTTAGTTTATCTTCGTATAAATATCAGGTTTTTACTAAATGACAGTCTTCTGTAGGTACAGGAGATGAGGTTGGGGCCATAGCAGTTTTTCCATGGAATAGATATGTATTTCTGTGTTTTAAGGAAAGGTAGAGTAGCAAATACTGAGTCATCAAACATCAACAGCCTATTGCAGTCCACGGTTGGACATAGGCCTCTCCAGTTGTTCGTCACTTTGGGCACCTAGGCTTCACCCATAATCGCCACACTGGGATGGGCGGGTTGGCGATCGCAGGGCGTAGCTTCTCGCTCCGGTGACGCTGCTGTCCCGTCATCGGTCTGTGGTATTTAGCTACGTGCTTTTAATCGTGATGGTTGGGCCACCAGTCGGTTGACTCCGGAGCCAACTCCTGGTTATGTATTACTTCGCTCGCGGTGAAACTTAGAAAGAAAGAAAGAAAAACAGTTTATTTGGCGCACACAATCTATCACAAATTTAAAGAACATTATTAGAAAAAATTACAATATTTTAGTACAAGAAACAGAAACTAACAAAACAATAAATAGGAAAAAAAATAGATAAGATTTTAATGACAGCTTAAAAGAAAAAAACAGATTTGGCAGATGACATTCCATTTCCAAGCCGTGAACACACTATACAATAAAAAAAAAGTTTCAAAAAAAAGAAAAAGGGCTTCTAAGAAAAACTTAGCTTCTTTTGTTAGTCTTTTCTATGCCAAATAATCTTCCGATGTACAAGGCCTGCGGAACCTGATTTTGCTGGTTGAGCGCGCTCTATCGTAGATTACGATATATACTTACCATCAGATGAATTACAGTCAATTGCAAGTCCATTTCGTATAAAATAAGGATTACCTACGTGTGCTGAAAGAGACATCAACAAGAGACAACGACAAGGTGGCGAACATTACAAAAGGCCTATGTCCAGCAGTGGACTAACACGGGCTGATGATGATGATGATGATGATGAAAGAGACAACTGGTCCAGCAGACGGTAGGTTCGATTAATCGCACTTCATCATACGAGTTGTGTACCTACTCACATACACACTATATTTTACTGCTCACTTAAAATTAACAACCTCCTAGTCACTAATTGAAACGTTGTAATAACTAAAATTCCACGTGTGACCTTGCAGTGCCTATACAACATCAACTTTGTACACCTTTGATCCTTATGCCGTTGGTTATAAGGCTCTCAGGATCGTTTGTTTGACTGTACACGTACGGCGAGTCAATACTTACTCACGTAGTGAAAATTATTGGGTTATTTCTTTTGTCCTTCAAACGACCGAGACACAAACGTGAGACGTTAGTTAAATATACGTGAGGGTTGGTGAGTGAAAAGCTGTTACATTTTGGAGATTTAAGAAATAGGAATGTTTTTTAAATTTACGTAAACATTTTCGTCCGAATTCGGAGGTAAACTCTCGGAATCAGCAATGAAAATGGAAAGTTCCTCCGTAATAATGTTTAATGGTACCAAAATAGAGTTTTTCGGGATATTTACGATTTTTGTTTACTTATTTTTTATTTGTCAATTATTTTCACAATCGTGGATTGCTTTCTCACTGGTAAGAAGGTATAAGTATCTATTTTTATTTTCGATATTTAAATGTAAATAAATAACTTTTATTTTCCCTGACAAAAATCAACCTGATACCTACCAACATCTTGGTATTCAATTAGAATTTTCCATTGTACTTGATTTAGAAAAAATCGAACCCGGACCCTACAATGTTTCGCGTTTTAGGCCATCACCATACACGATGCGTTATATCGTAATATCGCAGTTATCAGAATTGAATTATTGTTTTCACAATATTATTTTTTATGGTCCATTCCATTCCTTTAGCGATGGTCGTTTGTTTTTATGAACTTTTCTATTTATGTGATTGGAATGCAAATGGTTTCTTGTCCGTTTTAATACCATCCGTATTACCACTACATTCCCGTGTCATAATTAATTCAATTTACAGAACCAGGCTAATTGTAAAAGCTTCTACATTATACCCGAATTAATTCTCCGTGACTTAACTAAATCTCAAGATTCATCTTTTTGACACGACATAATTCACACTTAAAATCAGACGCGATTTATCCGTAAGCTATAATAATTCCGGACTATCGAAAATATAAATGAATCCAATATCCTGGACGTATAATACGAAAGTCGAGTTAGTTAGGAAGAAAAGGTGTGACAGGGGATCCTGAAAAGAATTAATAGGCAAATGCTTCCGAAGATTTATCACCAAGTCTCCAGGCATTTGTCATTGTAAAAACTCGATTTTACCGTTTTATACGTACTTTTAGGGATCCTCCACTGTAGTTACAAAACTTCGCGTCGGATACGTTTCTGGTATGGTATAGAAAGACTGCGTTTACCTACTGTTCAATCTTTCAGGCTTTGAAGAAACATGTTTTTCGAATTCGATAACGATTCTGATGGTTTGCGATTAGTGGTTTTCTTTATTGCCAAAACGAAGTAACAACAATACATATAATGATTGTAATTATCTCTATTTTAAACGTGGAACGAATAATTCTATAAAATGAAAACAAACGCTAATGAGCTACACATAATATGGTCAATTTTAATTCAAAGGAGAATTATTGTTAATTTAGTGTATTCAGGTATCGTTTACCTATTTTTTGACGATGGTCATAATACCTGTTACGAACTGGCCGCATAGCCAACCTCTTTCGTAACTCTACATTTTTATATTTTGGCTGTTCGTTCTTTTTTATTTTTTCTAAAATTGCTCTAGAGTCGATATGTCGTCTTTGCTATTATTCTGTGCGGTTTACATTAAACGAATTATGCTGATTGCATCATTTCCATTTTTAATTTTCTTCTTTTCGAAGGTATTGGCTTTAACATTCTGTGTTACAGACTTGGTTTTCTTGGACTCCTTTGTGGTCAAAGTTCAGTCAGTAGGGTATGATTGTACTGGAGAAGTTGTGTTGAACCATTCATGGACCCACACTTCTCCTGGTTTGTGAAGCTGACGAGAACACTGGGGAGTTTAGTGGGATAACCTGGCTCCATACACCGCCGTCTACCCATGCAGCGATGGTGAAGGTCCGAAGGGATTCTCATCGAAAGAAAAAAATAAGGTAGGGCATGATTGGGTACTTAATGAACATGGAACATTTTACTGCCTGTTCCGACTCGCACTTCGCTCTTTCACCGCACCAATCGATCGCAGCCACAATGCCCGAAGGGAACCAATTTCTTTGTGCCCTACTACTTACAGGGAAATTTGTCTCTGAGGTCATGAGGTTCCCCCTTATCCGAACAAATGACTTGCCGATTGAGCGCTCCCACGAATTAATATAGACCTGTCGGAGAGAATTGATCTGTTGTTTTTAAGGCTTTGACTGCCGAGAAACTGGAGACAATAGAATTACTTGTGCTTGCCGGTCATTGGTGAGAAAGAGAGGCAGGGCATAGCGAATCTTCGCTCGAATTGAGCTGCCCCTATAGAATACCACAGCCAAATGACCTCCAAGTCGTGTTTCCGCTGGTAAGTAGGATTTCCGGAGCTCATGGGGGGCTAGGGTTGGGCCAGCATGGCAATGGCAACTGAACTTGCCAGTTCTCACAGTGACTTGGGCTTCTCTTTCGCTTTCCAACAGGCGCAGGGAAGCCATTATGTCAAGCTACTATAAAAAAAATCATGGCGTTCAACATGTTAAATTAAACATTAAACAAAATTTGTTTGTTTGTATAAAAATCAAGATAGCACTGATCAAGATAACAATAATAACTCTTACCGAATTTCGGTAAGAGTTATTATTATAGCGAGGACTTGTAAAACAGGCCTCGCAAGGAGGATGGTTGCGTGCGATTAAAGAATAAACAATAAAGAGTATTTTTAGCAAAAAAAACTCCACTTCAAAATGTTTCACAATTTTCGGAGATATATAACAAACATACAAAAAAAATCTGTCGAATTGAGAACCTCCTCCATTTTTTAAAGTCGGTAAAAACTAGGAAACGCTACTGAGGTATTGTGAGTCGGTAGGATACAATTTGACACGACTATATCAGGCAAAAGTTCTATAGCTTCAATTCCTTTTAAACTGATTATACCTATTTTTTTTAAGTCTGCTGTAGGTATGGTGTGCAATTTATAATGAATTATAGTATCTCTTTTATCTATTTATCTTCCCTTACCCGATTCGAGATGGCCGAGCAAGCAACGTCTGATTGCTTTTATATCTCGGAATATTTGGCTCCGCTCCATAAGCACGCATCTAAGTGTTGTTGCATGTCTGACGATTGAATCACACAGCGGTCCTCAATGTAATTAAACCATTTAAGAGCCCTGAAGGGTGACAAGACGCGTGTAACAATCATTCGGGACTATCCGAGGCGCCTACGCGACGCCTGTTAACAAATTAACAATTCTATAGTCTGTTCTGGACGCGCGAGTGAGTTTAGTGTTGGGAGTGATGATACCAGTTTTTTTTTTGTTTATCAGATATTATTAGACAATGGATCCCATGTGTTCTAGTGCAAGTGCAATTCAATGAACCTTGACAAAATATTTAGAACGTAGAATTAGCTCTCTTTTAGGCTGGTTGCATACCTACCTACGTTCGGAATTCCCCATGTGGAATTCCGAATTCAAATTCACGTTCGTACATTAAGTATTAAAAAAGCCGTGGTAGCCTAGTGGTAAGATCGTCGCTTCACACACATGAGGTCGTCGGTTCGAATGCACACGGGGCACTCACCTCTGGATTTGCAAAAATCTATGTGCGGAATTATACCACCGGCTTGGCGGTGAAAGAAAACATCGTGAGAAAACCTGCACATCCAGTTTAATTCTGAATGTGTAACCATGATCTAAATTTGTCTGGTTCCCCTTTCTGAGGGTTACGAAGGTCAGATGGCAGTCGCTTCAATGTAATAGCCAGACTCGCTAAATCTAGGATCATGGTCAAAGCGGACCCTGGGCCTAGAGGCACAAACCGAGACAACGCTAAGGGGATGATGACATTAAGTATTAAGAAATCAGATACCAATACCAAGAGACTTGGGTTGTTGTAACTTAGTAAGGAGTTATTACAAAATGTTTATCTTAAGGAGCACTTACTCGACACTTGCTGATAAATTAATTATTCTATTGTATACTTACCAACAAGTTACTCGTAGGTATATCTCAAATACTCATTGAAATATTTATGCATAAATAAATACATAATCTTTGGTAACCTTTACTCTTTCACGAATAAGCTACTGAACGGATTTTTATGAACTTTACAATATTATACATCCATCAGATTAAAATGCAGGCTATGATTTAGAAGAATATTCATGCGGGTATAGCCGCGGTCTTCACATAGTTAGTATTATATATTATTATTAGAACGCGTAAGTAGGTATTATGTCAAAGATTATAAATTCTTTCTAGTGTCACACTACTTACGTACTTGTTTCTGCTCAGCCCAACGGTTGACTGGTAGAGATTGCCTGTGCGGTATAAAGTCCGCCTTATCTACACTATACTTTTGTGCAATAAAGATTAAATAGATAAATAATTTAATATTATTTTACGAGAAAGTAGGTAGGTACATGAAATAACTATCCATCATTATGTAGTCTTGTCTTCGTGCCAAATACATTATGTTAATAATTTTCATCAGAGTTCGGTGATTCATGTAAATAGTGACGTGGGCAGTTGTTTACACCCACAGCCACATTTATGCCTCAAAAGGGCATTGCCACTATCAGCCTATAAGACAACGAGAATTTTCTTCTGTATAATAGTTTATACCAGCGACCCGCCCTTGCTTCGCTTTGGGTAAATTGTACCTACGCCAGTTCATAGTTATATCGTCCATTTGGTCACGACCTGTCAGAAGAATGCGTTTCTGAGCGGCCAGACTTTGTATGGTAGCTTCTGGGATGTAAGGAAGCCATCATCGTTTCGCTCCTAGCCACCCTCGTCTGCCCGTGATGCAACCTGCTGAACAACGGACGAGGCTCTGGCAACCGACTGGTGGCGGTATAACCATCACGATTGAAGGAGCTACGAACCACAGGCCGATGATGGGCAGCAGCGTTACCGGAACGAGAAGCTACGCCCTGCGATAGCCAACCCGTCTGACCAGCGTGGCGATTATGACTAAATCCTACAAGTGTTACACAAAGTAGCGAACAAATGGAAAGGTCTATGTCCAGCAGTGGACTGCGATAGGCTGATGATGATGGTAGCTTCTAATAAACGGGTGAACAAATTTTGAAGTTAAAATACATATTGTACAAATACAAAAAAATAACAATTAGTGAATCCATTTAAGCTAATATAACAAAGACACGAGTGTCTCTACAGGGATATACGCTAAACACACAAGCCAATCTGTTTGCGTTTGGTTAAAACATGTGATTCCCCTTATCTTTGCGTACATAAGCGAAAAATATACGATTTTTAATCTAAGGATAATTTCAGTTAGACTTGACCTTCAGATCAAAACAATTATGTATGTTTTAATTTCCATATAATTTACAAATACCTAATCTTAACTAATATTATAAAGCTGAAGAGTTTGTTTGTTTGTTTGTTTGTTTGTTTGAACGCGCTAATCTCAGGAACTACTGGTCCGAATTGAAAAATTCTTTTTGTGTTGAATAGACCATTTATCGAGGAAGGCTATAGGCTATATAACATCACGCTGTAACTATTAGGAGCGGAGAAATAATGGAAAATGTAAAAAAAAAACGGGGAAAAATAACTATTCCACGCGTACGAAGTCGCGAGCACTGCTAGTATACATATAAAAATAAATATATGAAAGCTAAACCTAAACTTATCTAACATTAAATGTCTTCTAAAACCCGTTTTTACAAACATTAAATGACTTCTAAAACCCGGCACAGGGACCCGTCCCTGTGCCTGTTCGAGCGCAGATGAAGGAAACTAGCTACGCGCAGGGTATTGGCATCAAGCAGTGTGCCGATGTTGCGAGAAGGCAGGGCTTGAAGCCAAATACCCTGATTCCCTTTCGAGCGCCGTGCCGCGAGGAGCCGGGCGCGTTCCGCCTTGTCGGCGCTGTGTACTAAAAGCTGAGACTGTGCCGATTTGATACCCGGGAGGTCCCAGAAGCCATCAAATATGGGGGAACCAAGGAGGGAAAGCGATTCCTTTGTGGAAATAGAGATATTGAGGACAAGACTCTTGAATATAATAATGTCTTGTTTTAGTTGTTTTTTTACCGAATCCAAATATTCCGAAATAAAAAGCTCACATTTATCACGATTCATTTGGAGGCCGATATTTGATAAACAGATGATCAAAGTTTCTAAATCCCGAAGCATCATTGAATTGAAGATTAAAGTTCCTCCTCCTAATCCTAAACCCTAAATAAAACGCCATTTGCTCAAAAAGAAGACAAATTTGTTGTCAACGCCATACCTATATATACAGTTGTCGAAACACAATACCTCCGCGATGTAACCGAGGATAGTGACATCTATTGGTAAATGAAGCATAATAAAGTTAGATGTTTATGTACAGCGTGACAATGCCAGAGAATAATACCGCCTGCCATGGCCGATACAGATATTATTTTTCCGCCCACCATGAACCAACACACTCTTCAATAACAGCGGACTGTATGGTTAAGAGTACAAAATTAAAAGATTATTCCAATTATTTTTGCTTCACTTTTCTTTCTTACTTTATTAAGCACGTTAAACCGTTGGTGCTGCATCGTATGCATTTTCCGGTCGTGACGAACTGTAATCCCATAGGATTATGAGTGTGAACAAAGAGTGGATCTGTGTTTGCACATATACTTTTATGTTACGTATTCACTGCGTAATCACGTTGGCTACTCTGTTACTTCCTAATAAACAATTTCCTTTTTATATAAAAACCAATTTTTGCTTTTGAATTTCTAGGTTTGCCTTATAAGTATAACTTTAAATACACCTACTCGTATTATAGACGTTGTAATAAAAACATTGTAAAAATTTATAATTTGCCTGTACTTCTCGGTAGAAACCACGGTAGAGTGATTTTTATTTGTACCCAACGTTTTGACTTTTTATGAATAAAGATAATTCCTTTTTCTTTTCAGATTCTTTAGAAATTGGTCGGTTGCAATGGTGGAAGTTCAACCAAGAGAAGAAACAGTTAAATAATTCTACATACAAAGTATCTTTAGGTAAGTAGTTTAAGTTCTTATCCTTAAAAAGAGAGTTAAAATTCGTGTCTGGGACTTTACCTGATTAAATTAGATTTTATGACCACAAAGTTGGGTCTTTTAGATTGGAGAATAGATTGAAATTGAGCCGAATTTGAGATTACCTGAATATCTTAAAGAGTAAATCCCTGATAAATCGTTTGTACAGATAAGATCCGCTTGAATTGTTATATTTCGACTAAATATTTTTCTTGTGAAAGGAAATGTTTTAATTTTTTTTCTTTTCTTTCAAATTTCTGAGGAAATAGAGATTTTTGTGGGGGTCCGCTTCCCCCTTTACTTTAGGGAGGTCAGACTGAATTTTTCGGTATACTCGTATATCATAGATTTCGAAGTTCGAAACGTGGTTAAAAAGATGGAGCAATATAGGCACGTAATTATCAAAGTTATCAAAATACGAATATTGCTTATCTATTAGATGCCTGGTACCTATGTTATTTGCTGTAAGGTCAGGGAAAAATTGAATTTTCAAGAATGGCGCATAATAATAATATAATCTTTGACATAGGTACCGAATTTCAGAAGAGCGAGAACGTACGTAGAAGCTAGTAATTTAATCACGAGATAATGTGATTGGGAACTTCGTAGGACTAGGTAGGTATCTACAGTAAACGATATCACGTTATAAGACAATTCGGACTTTATACCTACATATTTGAGTAGTTATAAAATAAATAAAAATACCTTTTATTTCCTGCGAAGTTTTTTAAGTAGGTTACAGAGTTTGAAAAAAATTAAAATATAGGTACTTAATGTTTATAGTTCATTCGCGTTAAGAAAATAGTGACTGACAGGTCACTGACAGGCCACTAGCCAATTAAAACGCTAGAAATTATAATTTCTAGCGTATAGTTCTTAACGCGAATGAACTATAGTGCCTTAGTGCCTAGCCTTTTGAGTAGTTACTTAGGTTTAAATATTCTCAATTCGTACGTTGCGTACGTTTATGCGTTCGCTAAAAGCCCAAAACACAAAGAAATATTGAAAATAAAATATATAAAAGGAGATTTAAGGGAGCGATCTTTTCGCTCCAAACCTGCCCGTGGTGCATCCTGCTGAATAGCTAATGATAAAGATAAAGATAATTTATTTGTTCGAAACATGTGTACATAGATGTCAGGTCAATAATACAGGTTTCAAAATGTCGTACCTTTACTGTACAAATTTATATAAAGTCAGACTACGTAGGTATATAATAATATCATTCAATCAATATTTTTGTCACATAAAAAGTCCATTTATAATAACATTTTATAATTTTAAATAGATTATAATAACACAGACAATTTATAATAACATATTTTGTTGATTAGTATTTGTTTCATTTTACATTTTAGAATGAGGCACTGGCAACCGAATGGTGGCGGTACAACCATCATTGAAGTCGTAGTTAAATAGCACAGGCCGATGACGGGCAGCGACGTCACCGGAGCGAGAAACTACGCCCCCTGCGGATTTTGGGATCGGGTCCAATGTGTGTGATATAGTTAGGTATATTTAATTATGTATCTACTATCCATATCGGATAATTTTATATCGGCTTTAGACTTTTTGAAATCATGGTGAAATTTACGTACCTATCACATTTATACTTCAAGTTGTAAAGATACAGACTGATTGCTTATCCTTCGTAAATAGCCACGATCGGTTGAAAAGTCCAAAAATTATAGTATTCATTGTTATTTATGGCCGATATGAAGAATTAGCTAAGTATTTGATACATTATCCACGTAAAATGTATTTTTAAATATGGGATTTATTAGGTATGATGATATTTTTAGGTACCCATGAGATAATTGAACCAAACAATGATTATGGTGTAAAAATTCCACCAACATTTATTGAACATACTTCTGCCTTTATCAATTTAATTGTTCCTTTTGTCTTTTATTGAAGAACAGATAGTTAATTTGCTCATAAGCCCAAACGTGTTCTATTTTAGGACTATAATTGAAGGAAAATACAGGACAGTCGGCTACAACGTTCGTTACGAACGGAGTTAACTTGTACAAGAAATGTTCACCGTTGTGTATCTTAACTAAAGACATTGTCCGTTGCTCTTTACAAAGTATCTAGACTTTTAATTGGCCCTTTACGCTAAAGATATCAAATAGAGATAGATAAGCTTTGAATGGATTTTAATTGCATCGCATAACGATGCGAATTACAATGAATATTTTATGTTAGGTAAATAAATAACATTGGGTTATGGGTTAAGGTTTAGCATGCTATCTTTAGTTTTAATTAAGTTACTGTAAGACACAGAGCCAATGTTGACCATGTTAGTTGTTACCATAATTACGTAGGGATGTAAGGGAGCGGCCATTCATCACTTCGCTCCAAGTCAACCTCACGTGCCCGTGGTGTGTCCTGCCGAATAGCAAACGAGGCGCTGGCGGTATAACCATCACAATTGAAGGCGTAGTTAATACCACAGACTGATGACGGGCAGCAGCGTTACCGGAGCAAGAAGCTACGCCCTGCGATCGCCAACCCCCCTGCCCAGCGTCGCGATTACGGGTAAGTATATCCTCCAGACGTTTGCCCTAAGTGGCGAACAACTGATGATTGATGGCTAATGATTATGATGATGAAACATAATTACTTGAAATTAGATTGAATGATATATTTGTATGAAAGATCTAATTAAACGCTTTATAGTTTATTTTTGGTGCTATCTGGTTGGTAGGTACTGCTGAAAAGTTATTATCGAACGATAGTCATCTCTATTACTACTTGGCTGCGTGAAAGCCAAATGGGTCACTATGAAGAATGTTCAATAAATTAATTACTCAGTAATTTGAAAATGCTATGTTACGGTTATAAGACGTTAAACACTTGTCAATGCCGACATCAGCTATCAAGTGGGGTGCCCCCCCCTACCCGTCACGCTGTCATTCTTACCTTAATACGATGGAGGGGGTGAATTGTTTCACCCCCCCACCCGGCTCGCGAGCGATACCGACCCGTGGAATACACACCATTTTACACGTATCGAAAGGGAAGATGCAATTTGTAGGAAAGGAATTTTAAGGGTAAGTATGTCTATTAGATAGGATCGCCTTTTGCACCATTTTGTGCAATAAAGTTTAAATAAATAAATAGGTCTAATATAGAGGCTCAATATTTTAATGCAAATCATTTGGATTAAAGCCTTTTGTACACCAGATTAATGGTAGTTTCCCCTTTTTGTTTGTGTTTTTTTTGTCTTTGTTTCATTTTAATTTGGTTCATTTTTAGGGTTCCGTAGCCAAAATGGCAAAAACGGGACCCTTATAGATTCGTCATGTCTGTCTGTCTGTCTGTCTGTCCGTCCGTATGTCACAGCCAGTTTATTCCGAAACTATAAGAGCTACGTTATTAAAATTTGGTACGTAGATGTATTCTGTTAACCGCTATAAGATTTTAAAGTAAAATCAGAAAAAAATCCAAAATTTTTGGGGTTCCCCATACATGGAACTGAAACTCAAAAATTTTTTTTTCATCAAACCCATAGGTGTGGGGTATCTATGGATAGGTATTTGAAAATGATGTTGAGGTTTGTAACATCATTTTTTTCTCAGATGAATAGTTTGCGCGAGAGACTCTTCCAAAGTGGTAAAATGTGTGTCCCCCCCCCCCGTAACTTCTAAAATATGGGCACTATAAAACTGAAAAAAATAAATGATGTGTATTACTATGTAAACTACTAACGAAATTTGGTTTGAATGAAATCTAGACAGTAGTTTTTTTTAAACATCATAAATCAAATTACCTAATTTTTTTCATTCAATCAGTGGTACGGAACCCTACGTGCGCGAGTCCGACTCGCACTTGGCCGGTTTTTTATAAATTGTAATCAACCAGTAAACCAGTCTTGCTGTGACACCAAATTTAGATTACTGTCTAGATCCATAAGATAATATAAATAAGAATAACATTGTTATATTGATTGTAATCTGTGTGTGTACCTTCTATAAATAAATAAAAATAAATAAATAAACCAGACGCTAGATAAGTGAAAACCAACTCATTCCTTCGGGTCTCTCAAATAAAATGGCGACTAAGCGAAGTTGATCGAACCCACGCCCCTTCAGGAAATACTCCAGATTTATCGGCCTCTTACGCAAGCAGAAAACTTCTTGCCTTTAAACGTTGCCAAAGTGAGTATAATTTCACAGAAATTTTGTTTCGGAGTCAGTATAAAAATATCTTTTTTGGCAAGTGAACTTGTATTTTTATACTGTACGTAATCGTTTTAGGTAATGCTTTCCCAAATAAGATTACTTTTAGTTGTCAGCGACATGTCCCATAAGATAAGATGCTTCTTTACGATGGATTCCATATAACGAAAGGAGGAAACACATATAGCTACCTACCGATAATTAATTCCACATGTTATTGAGTTGCGGTGTTGAAACAAGATCTACATGAACACTCCCTCATCTTTTGCTCTTGATT
Organism: Conogethes punctiferalis; assembly: GCA_031163375.1. NCBI lineage: Eukaryota > Metazoa > Arthropoda > Insecta > Lepidoptera > Crambidae > Conogethes > Conogethes punctiferalis. The sequence goes on from CM062086.1 coordinate 5,727,228, forward strand.
CAACATAAATATCTTATAAATCATTGTGACGCAAGACAACAAAACAAGTATTCTGGTGATGAATACTTGTTTTATTATACGCAAAGTTCTACAAACTATGGATCACAATTTATATGACAACGGGGAGTACCTATGCCACGGAATGACTAAAGTTAATTCCCCTTCCCCCTTTTTACCACCGGACAGTAGAGATATGGCCAGGAGACACCGTTTTCTATGCAAGTCCCAGCCCAAAACTTGCACAGTAGGTACATTTTGCCTCAACTTTCATTGTGCGAACGGTCAAAATGGACTCTTTACCGGGTTTATTTCTCCGAGAGATGTAATCTTCAGGTTTTCAGGCCGTGATTAAATCCATTTTTGCTGAGCGAGCGTGCAACCGCTTAGGTTTCAATATCGCTTAACATCAGGCGAGTTGAGGTTAAACACTAACCTATTACGATAAAATAAGGACCCATGACCTCTCTTGAACTCAATTACTGATTATCAGTTTCTATAAAAAGGTTTGTGAGGAAATCTAAAAATACGATTAAATAACTTTATCCTTTTCCAAAAAGGGCTACGGAAAACATGACCAGGAAGACATTAATAACACTAGCCGACAATGGATTTTGCTCTGAAATAAAAATTATATATTTTGGTTCCTGTTAGTATGTATATCATTAGAAAAATAATAAAAAAAAATCCTTAGGTCCAATTACGATAATATTTTTTTTTTAAATGACCAAAAATATACCAGTTCAACAATTTAAAAATTGTTTTTTTTTTTCACATTCAGACGTCGTATATCGCGTCTAAGCGTTATTTATTCCTATTTAACTTTGTCTCTAAACTAAATACGCTAGAAAAAAAACATGGCTTTCATTTGTTGAGGTTGTAAAAAATTTTTTGGGTAACACCAAATCACCCGATTATGAAGAACTCATATCAAGCCTATTGACGGATTTTCAGGCTTTAGGGTGTAACATGTCCCTGAAAATACATTTCTTACATTCGCACTTGGATTTATTTCCTCCCAATTTAGGTGCAGTCAGTGATGAACATGGGGAGAGATTTCACCAAGACATATTGAGTATGGAGATAAGGTATCAAGGCAAATGGACTCCTAGCATGCTGGTAGACTATTGCTGGATATGTTTACGTGATAATCCTGACTACCAATACAGCAGAAGTTCAAAAAAGTACAAGAAAATATAAATTGAGTGATAAAAATTTGTAATATTCAATATGTTTTTTGCAAAAACTTTACTTTTATTTTTCTCTTAACCTGGACCTAGCAATTTTTTTTTATATTCAAATTATATATGTACCTTATCAAAGCAACATAAAAAAACAAGTTTGGTTTCAGAGCAGAAAAAAAATGTCAAAATTGTCGGCTAGTGTAATTTTTCGTCCCACGTACATCCCTAGGGATATCTGCAGATGTGGTAATATTGGTATGTTTCCTGTATATTATGGTCAATTTGTGAAGTATGTACGTGTTATGTGTAAGTATTATATAGTGTAATAATAATGTAACTAAATGGAAATATGAAGAGTAGGTAAATAAAAATCATAGTCAGTATTTTTAGTTTAGTATATTATCTTGTAGGAATTAGATCGAAGATAGAAGAAATTAGTTTTCTTTCATTTATCTTTTTAGTTTTTATCCTGTACAAGTTCTTAAAGTACTACAACAATAACTTAGCTTACTCGACCACAACTAGCTAAGGGAGATAGCTCAGCTTGTGCTGCCCCAGAACCCAGAAACTATATTCCGAGACTTTCAGCCATTCCTTATTGCTCTATCCTGGCATTCACTGTTAAATGTTTATTGAGAATAAACAATTTATTATTATTTATTATAAAGTATAATAAAATTATGCAATTGAATTCATAGCGAAAGAAAACATTGAGTTAACTTTACTTGTAACAACTAACATGACCTAGCATTACGGACCCTAGGTTTCTAAGTGAGAGCTAAAGAATGCTATTGAGACACCACTAGCACCTACCTAGTGGTGTCTCAATAGCATTCTTGAAGCATTCTTCTATGAAGAAACGTTACTTGTAAACATTATAAATAAATATTATTTTATTTAAAAAAATCTAATAGAAGACATAATTAAAAAATAATACGAGCTAAAATATTTTTCATCTTGCGATTTTTTTAAATAAATGAAACTAGTTAACAATGAAGTTAATAACTCGGCTATATTTTCTAATAAACTGTCTTTATTAACTTTTCTAGACGTATTAAATTAGCGAGTTTAAACTTTTTATTACGACCTAGATGAGCAAAGTCAAGCGTGATTTCCGTTTGCATTAAAATAATTCATAGCGCAATTAAAGTTTACAATTTACAAGCTTAATGACAGAATGTTTCAAAGAATTTGTTTGTCGCCGAGATATTCAAACAGAGTAAAAGATATTCTATACCAAATGCGTAAGGTCACTTTTTTAATCAACCTCGAAAACTACTTGACCTACGAAGCTATTTGGTTGGCACTTTAAAGGTAGGACTTTGGTTAAGAATGGATTTTGCGAAAGAGCAGAATTTAATTAATTACTGGATCAGAATCGAAACGACACGACATACTTTGTCTGTTTTATTGAATTAGTACTTAGTCTGACTTAATATATTTAGCTCTTATTACCTTTAAGTATTATCCTACTTATATAATCATTTCCACTTTTTATCCCCTTAAGGAATTTCCATTAATAAAAATAAACTTTATTCTCGAACTCAAATCAACTCCTTATCAAAACATTCAAATATGAGTATAACAAACTATTATTTTGTACATCATTATTATAATATTACGAATTAAATACAATAATAATGTAGTGTAATTAGTTTAATACGTGTACTTTAAGATTTTATTGCAAACTTATGGATCACGCCCAGCGAATTACCCAGGGAATGAAAATAAACCCAATTTACACAAACAATAATAAAACTCTTTAAAATATAAGTGTGACCAATTTACTTAATTAATTCCAACTGAATGTCACCATTACGGTGTCTGGAGCCCTACCTAGGGTAATATAAATGCTTAAATAGGTTTTATATTGTTTGATTAAAATGGAACGCGCAAAAAATGTTATCAGACAAATCAACGAGATTCATAAAAGCGACCTTCAAAATTATTTGACCTTATCCGAGGTGAAACGTGTTTATAATACTTGAAATAATAGTTTTTTCTCATAGCTAGTTTTTGTCGCTGATATAAATGTCGTGGAACTATTTTTAAAAAATAAAGCCAATTTGTAATGTTAAGTTCTGACAACAACATCGACTTAAAAATACCTATCTGTTATGATATATTTGGTGTCTATGGTATGTCTACGGACTGGCCGCATGGCCAACTTCCTTTTACTACTTTTTTCCTCATTTTTATATTTTGATTATCTCTTTAGTGTAATTGTGACGGTTCTTTTCCATATCTCGTGTGCGTGCGTGTGTTACTTTTGTTTTGTGTTATTTTTTACTTTTATAATATATTTCTTTCTTTCACTTTGTCGCTATGGTCGGAATTCGATCAAGTGAGCACTACCTATACAAAAATATCACACCACACAAGTCCATTTATACGTTTAGCCGTGACACGAGGTCGATAACTCAACGCCTTAATATAAGGATAGACCAGAATCAATAAGGTCTATGAATAGTTAATTAATGGGTTTCTAAAGAAACTTTGTACACTGGGCTCCAAACATGACAGTTATCTATCAAGCATTTTAGACTTTGAATGAAATGGACTGAATTACTAGGTGTAAATAAAGATCGGATAGGTGGTGGTTTATTATTACTAAGTCAGAACCTTGGCCTTTCAGAAACGACCCTGGAGTTCATTGGTTTGAACAGGCCTTACATATAATATGTCAGCGTATAAAAAACATTGTTTATTGATTTACGGTATATCAGTTAAGGGACCCTTTATTACAATTCAGATTCTGAATGTAACTCATCATCATCAGCCTATTACAGTTCACTGCTGGACATAGGCCTCTCCAGTTGTTCGCCACTTAGAGCAAACATCTGGAGGATATACCCATAATCGCCACGCTGGGCAGGCGGGTTGGCGATCGCAGGGCGTAGCTTCTTGCTCCGGTGACGCTGCTGCCCGTCACCGGTCTTTAGTATTTAGCTACGCCTTCAATTGTGATGGTTATACCGCCACCAGTCGGTTGCCAGCGCCTCGTTTGTTATTCGGCAGGATGCACCACGGGCAGGTGAGGTTGGCTTGAAGCGAAAAGATAGGCCGCTCCCTTACATCCCAATGTAACTATATTCCAAATACGGTCTGGTTCCCCCACATATCGCCTAAAACAACATTTAGGCAAGGAGTATTAGTATAGTAATATTACAGGCTTTTGCTACCGCCAAAAGACAATTGATTCCCGCAGCGACTTGGTCCTAGGTTTCGCTTTCAATAAGGTGACGAGAGGTCAATATGCTGTGCTACTATAAAAAAAGGGTGATAAAAAAAACCATTTCACGAGAGCCACATTAATTTACTTTTTACAACTAAAATGCCCACACCTGAAAATTTAAGCCGTTTATACAACCCTAAAAACAGCTTTGACTTACTATTTTGCATCTCAAGGGTACTGAATCTTAAAAAGCGAGCAATCAAAGAAGCCCCTCGGATATAGAGACACAGTTTATTAAAACTTGGGCAAGCCTCTTATCGGAATCGGCTTTAAAAGTGGTAACCACTGTCGGTCCACAATTTCCACATCAGACTTTTCATTTCCGACCTTAAAATGTTCAGAACTAAGTCGATTTTTATTTGCACCAATTTATAGACTCCTAGGAATGCTTTGATGGTCTCTTCCATTGTTATTGGGTCAGTTGGACGAGGCATGAAAATGTATTCTACAATGGCTTTGTCGTCAAGCTTCCAGATCTAATTTTCTTAATGTTTCGTTGGTGATTTTTGAATGTTTCTCATTTGTTGAAACGTTTGTTGGACGAAGCAAATAGAGCAGTTTGAGCTATTTACATTTAGTTACGTTCTAATTCGTAGAAAGAAAAGTGAGCAATGGTATTTTTAAATTTAGAGATTATAATGTCAAAGGCAACTTTCCCTTTAAGCTTAAGGCTTATATGTATGTAGTTTATTGGACGTATGTTTTTATTATAGGCTGATGATGATGATGATGTTTTTATTAAAAAAGAAGGTCAACTGGTTTGAATGTGATCACTGAATGCTGTTATAGCACGTATAGTCGTATACACCTGCAAAACCAGGGGTTACAGGTGTGTAGCCAGCGTTTGATAAATTAGCCTACTCTATCCATTGGAAAGACCGTAGTAGGTACGTGACAAGAAATTGTGCAGAAAATGTATCGTATCGTAGGGGATCGTCAACTGTCAAGGGGATCTTGGATTTTGTGTAGATTAAGCACGTACATAGGTAGTAAATTTTCGGCTTTCGAACTAAAATAGAAAAGACGTTCATGTTTTAGATTTTTTATATGTATATATCAGGATGTTGTGGCATCTCCTCTTTGGTGGTTAGATTATAAACTCAAATTTGGTCATAGATAAGTTATTTATGACAATTTCCAGTTTTATTACCTGAAACCACATCCGGAAAACAATAAATCTTGTTTACCAAGCTGAAAAATGATTGTTAATTTGCTATTGTTTTGGCTTACTGCACAATGGCGAAATCAAATCTTTCCACTATATTGTCCCTTGATTACCATCTTCACAGACAACATCAACAACAGTTACAATCTCACAAACAGAACCATTCAATAATATTTTCCGGTTTTAACAAAACACCTTACTGAAACAAATTAATTTCATGCATGTGTTTTTCAATGCCGTCATTTTCAAACATAATGATTCCGAAATATAAAAATAAACTTATTATTAGATTCGTCTGTGAAGACGCGCCTCTTCAACGATATTTTATGGGTCAACAAGTGACAGTGAGCCATTAAATTGCTATCAAATTGTCTATACCGAGCACCATTAGACTGTATGATGGTATAAACTGGCCGAAATTCGTTACGACGGCATAATCGTAACTCTATAATGATGGTCACTCGTTCAAATGGCGTGGGTGACGCCACTCCAGAGCAAATTACAGCAACAAAAAATTATGTTCAGCTGAACAAACATCTTGCGGATAAACACCGGTACATGCTTTGAGGATATTTGTTAGTGGGACTCGTATTTCATGTTGTCACACTGTGGAGGCGTGGCGATGATTTTGGACGATGCTACTTCCAGTTTTACAGTCAAAACAAATAAATGAACTCGAAATATCCGCGCGTGGACGTGTGCGAGGGAGGGACATGAGCTTAGATGTATCAAAGCGAATACACGAGTAGCTGAAAATGTCCACCAAACTATACTCCGTTTTTTTATTATTACAAATTGTGTAAATAAAGAAAGCAGTAAGTATAGGTACTTACTGCTTGCTTTAAGCCGTTTTTTTTAAACAAATAAAACATTAAACATCTTTGAATTAATCTCAACCATGAGGTATATGTGCGAGATGCTACGCCCTGCGATCGCCAACCCGCCTGCCCAGCGTGGCGATTATGGGTATATCCTCCAGATGTTAGCCCTAAGTGGCGAACAACTGGAGAGGCCTATGTCCAGCAGTGGACTGCAATAGGCTGAGGATGATGATGATGATGATGAGGTATATTTCTGCCGATGTCGAGTGAAAATAACACATGTATAACGTTGAGGTGTAAAACAAATCAATTGTCTAAATAATAAAGGTTCCGTTTCATGTTTGCAACTTGCATAAGTTGAAGACTATAAAAGACACTATTAAAGACCAAAAGGAATGCTCCTTTTGGTCTTTTATAGTGCACAATTTTCACGATGATTTTCGCTTGTTATACATATTCCTTATAATGTGTAAAAGTAAAAATAATAATACATATAAAAATACACAAGTCGTATACTTTCTAATGCTAAAAAACCGGCCAAGTGCGAGTCGGACTCGCGCACGTAGGGTTCCGTACCACTGATTGAATGAAAAAAATTAGGTAATTTGATTTATGATGTTTAAAAAAAAACTACTGTCTAGATTTCATTGAAACTAATTTGGTTAGTAGTTTACCATAGTAATACACATCATATATTTTTTTCAGTTTTATAGTGCCCATATTTTAGAAGTTACGGGGGGGGGGGGGGGGGGGGGGGGACACACATTTTACCACTTTGGAAGAGTCTCTCGCGCAAACTATTCATCTGAGAAAAAAATGATGTTAGAAACCGCAACATCATTTTCAAATACCTATTCATAGATATCCCACACGTATGGGTTTGATAAAAAAAAAAAATTGAGTTTCAGTTCCATGTATGGGGAACCCCAAAAATTTTGGATTTTTTTCTGATTTTACTTTAAAATCTTAATGCGGTTAACAGAATACATCTATGTACCAAATTTTAATAATGTAGCTCTTATAGTTTCGGAAAAAACTGGCTGTGACATACGGACGGACAGACAGACAGATAGACATGACGAATCTATAAGGGTCCCGTTTTTGCCATTTTGGCTACGGAACCCTAAAAACGAAGCATAGAAATTAAATGTAACTCGAACTTGACTTACCTACTTTATAGTATACCTGTATACCTACAGTTGCTTTATTCTTTTAGTTCCAAGAATGGTCAGTCAATAAAATATAAGGACAAAATGAGCACGTTCTGGGAAATAATATTTATAGGATAAAAGAAAACATTTGTGATCAAATGTGTGTATGGTTCGATTGATTTATTTATTAGCTAAGTGTGTTCTTTTCCATATTATTGTATATTTGAGTAACATATAGATAAGGCTAATAAATAAATAATAAATATTAGACAACATCACATACATTGCTCGTATTCCAAAGATTGCAAGAGCACTATGTAGGTAACTGTGTTATGGGTATCAGAACAACAACAGAAAAAAAACATAAAATACAAATACCCAGACTCGGACCAAACATAAATATTTGTGTTGAAATAGTACAAAACTATCATTAGCCGGCTGATAATAGGTAAGTGAATAGAGAATAGGTGACAATAATATCAGGAAATTCGAACATAGTCAAGACGAGATGTTATACAATGAAGACATTTTATTTATAAACTACTTACATTATAAAGCAAATTGACTGATTTAAACATATCATTTACGTGTAACAATGCGTGCATTGTTGTATTATTATTTTAGGATTAAGCATTTGTTTGTTTCAGGACTAATAATTTCTACACTATTTACTATCTTCTCTCTTTACATTTTATTACTATTTGACGATTGCGCTCCAGTTTAGAAAATTGACTTTTCTGAATATTGTCTGGTTTGTGTGTTCTGAGAGACGTCCAGTCATTATCTAAGTAGTACTCATAGTATGTACAAGGAAAAATGTGAGTTTGAAACCAGTTTATGTGCCAGACAGAGCAGTGTTATTTATTACTATCATATGACTTTTACGAGTAGTTATAAGTATCTCAATTTAACTAAGTATGTAGCTATTTTCACTCCTTGCTGGCTTAAGTACATAGCACTATTTTTTACCTCAGCAATACCTTAACGCATAGGGTCTACACCAGAGCTGTATGTACGGGATACCAAGTTTATGTAGGACACTTAAAAACGAAGGACTCCCACTAAGCCGCGAAATTTATAACACCTCTCGGTTTTATGTCGGTGGTAGAAAACCTGCGTGAGGGACAATTTGTTTTGTTTATTATTGGCGATGTCCGAACACGTGTGACTGACAGCGGCAGATGAGCGGACACGTTTCGCGGCCATAATAGGCTCTGACGTCATTCACGGCGACCATTTTGTTTCACGAAATTAGACGAAAGTTTGGCGGGCATTTTACAGTTTAATAAACCGTGACGTCATCTTGTTACGATCATGTTCGTATAACTTGGTAAAAAAAATTTCTTGTTTTTACTAATTTAACGAAAACTGGACAAAATAAAACTAAAATGCGTTAAAAATAGATGAGACACAGTCGGTTAAAACAAATTTCTATGGAAGTTATATGGTGCGTGAGAAATTACGTCATATTACTCATCGGATCTATCTGTCGCATCGATAACTTTCAGCTTTATGACTCGGACAATGGAAAATATAGGAGTTATTCGATATTAAAATACATCATTGAATCCCATAAAAAGTTACGCATATTCCCCATTAGAGCAATGTAATTGCTATCTGACCCAAGACCTTAAAATAGAAAATTTATTGAGTCGCGACCGAATTAGGCCCTGTGTTAGAAAGGATCGTTCTGGTACGTTGTTCTGATTCCCATGCTAGAGCATTTTATTGGCAGTAACTTATTTCAGTATCGGCATATTTTGATGTGGTGGTATTCTTTCATAATGTCTCATATTTAGGGTATCCATTACACACAGTCAACATTATAGTATGTCTACAAACAAGCTCTATTACATTGGCAACGAGATATTCCACGCTCATTGGTCCCATGTCAAGGTTTGTACTTGCTTTTGCTACTTGGATTTCATAATATTAGGTATCTCTCTCTGCACTAGTCTAGACACTCGTATAATTAATTAAACCATCAATTTCTTAAATAAAAAGCTCGATGAGAACTAACGGGTCGGAACGTATAAATATTTTTTTAGTAAGGTTATTACTACTTAGGTGTGCCCGCGACTTCGTTACCGTGGAATAGTATCTTAGGGGACACTATTTAGGTTCATTATTTAACAAATAAGACACATACGTATAAACTGTGAAAGACATGTGTATTTATTTATATTAACGAAATCGACACCCTTAAAAAAGTTTTAAGTTTGTAGCACCAAAAATTACGATACTTCCATATATCTATTCATCCCTTCTTTTAAACTTCTTACAACCTTTTTTTGCATGTAACTACTTAGTTCCTTTCTTCTTTGTAAGAATTATACGCAATCCTCAAAAACACATATTTTTCCTTTTTTGTTAACAAATTTTTCATAATTTCTCCCACTAGGATCCATTCAGACGAAACTCTCTAAATACTTATCTTCTTTCAAAGACTCAAATCCTTGGGACGATCGCCCGAATGTCGTCATTTAATATATTTTGTGAATATTTACATAGAAATGAGAATTATAACTTCAATAGCTTAACTCGGCATACACTGACCCTATTAGCATACTTCGTCAACTCTTGTCCAAATTTTTCCGCGCCTAACTTTCATTTAGGCAGAAAATTATTTGTTGCTATACGACATTGTATCTTGTTGGCCTTAATTTTAAGGCGTTTATCTGTTGAAAGTTGAGTAACAACATTGATGAACAGAATTTATTATGAACAGGGTTCCCACGTGCTGGTATAATGTTAAGTGGCGTAGACTAAATAAGAGTTTTCATCCGGATGAACATGGGAATGAACGCTTGAAAAGCGACCGCCATTTTTGTGAACTTACGAGCGAATTGGATTTTTATTTATGTTTTTTTTTATGGTAGGTATGCTTTGGTTATTTTATTACACTCGGTGTATATTTCTATAAAGAAGTAATAAGAAAATAATGTTTCTGTTTATTTCTCCGATATAAGTGTCATCATTTTACTGATTCAATCATCTCATCATGAGACTGGCTCGGCTCAATGGTTCATTTGGTAGGGACCTCTGCCTTCTGAGCCAAGAGTCGGGGGTTCGATCCCCGCACAGTGCAGACATTTATTTGAATTAACATGTCCGTTGGTTTTAGTCTGGGTGTTTTCTATGTATAATAATGTATTTATTTACAAAAAATGTATCTAAGTAAGTTTATCCGTTGTCTAGTACCCATAGTACAAGCTTCGGCTTCGCTTGGGGCTAGACGGCAATTGAGTTTAAATTACTTTTTACATGTCTTTTGTGAGTGTTAAATGATCCAATTTCAATCAACGAATCACTGTAAGTAAGATTAGATAGTAGTAAAACCAATGGAAGTGCATTCCAGCTTTTCACTTAAGTAATATACCTGACACAGGCTGCATTTTTCTTTTGTCTAATTTTATTTTACGAACTCACAGCTGCAAACTGCATACGTAACTAGAAACGGAATGTAGAGGTAGGTAATTTGAAGCCCAAATTATATTTCGTACGTACACCTAGTTTCAGGTTTATAGGTAGGTACTCAGCTACAATTTATATCAAAAACACTTTAATTTACTTATTATTAGTAGAGGTCAACAAGCAATGATAGTTTCTACTTCTATTAAATTTTACCTGTAATTAAGTGAAATCTTTTCCCTTAAAAACGAAACATTTAAATGTTTTATCCCCTAGTCATGATGAATTTTCCAGACACTTGAAGAGGACCATTTCTGCCAATGTCGGTAAACTCAGTTACAATACAAAATTAAGCGTGTTTATTGTTGTATAATATATCGCTATCTTGAATTCCCCGGAAACTAATCTTTCTGTAGAAGTCGAATTGGCGTATAAACAGCGCCGCGGCCGCGACATATTGTGCTAAGTAATTGAAAGTATCCTCTTTAGAGGCATATTTTACATGTTTGCTAGAATAAGCCTAAAATAGGTCACTAAATAAACCATTATTTTTTCTTTCTTTCTGTTACGTTTACGTAGGTTTCAAGTCGGCATCGGATACAAGCAGAGCATATTATCCACGCGACAGGTTGCAATCGTAATGCGCAATGAATATAAAGCAGTTTTTTTAAAAATCAGACAAAAGTGTCAATTTTAATGCGAACCAGATGTCAGGGCTCTTAAATACACTTAGTGTGGCAATTGTTACTTAGACTGTTTACACAATACGGTTCTTTGTATAAATAGCTCCAAGATGAAAACGTCACATCTTAAATTAGAACGAATTATAGATGTAGACATTCATCAAATCCGTCTCATGTTTACGCAACGAAAATGCCTAACAAAGTTTTACCAAACGAGCGAAGTTAGCAGTAAAATTGTTTAGCACACGATGTCGCTACGTGAAATTAGAAAAATGTGACCGCGGGGCAATTGAAAAGTTTGGAATAAGCGGGTAACATTGAATGACATTGTAATGACTTTTTCTTTTTTGAATACGAGATTTAGTACTAAACAATTGTATTGCTTTTCTAAGGACCGCGTTTCCACAGAGTAGGAGACTACTGTGCCGCGACTTACCAATCATGTGTACGAGTAGGTATGGCTTAAAATCCACAATCTCATGAATTTCAAGAACCGCAGCATAATTTAATGTGTTCGTTGGAACATGATCAAGACAAATAAATACTGGCATGCAAAAAAAAGTACTATAAGAGTGATATGGCATTAGGTAGGTCCGATCCGAATCCGTGAAAACGATACGGTCCGGAGTAGTCGTAGAACCATTTAGGGTAGTTAATGCACTACATCCTGTTTCTGATATCGGATTTCTTTCCGTTAATACCATTGGATCTTACTCAACCTCAAAATTATCTTTACTCGTGAAGATTATAAATAAACACTTAAAAATAGTAATTCTATGTATAAGAGGCAAAAAAGGGTTGAAGTTGCTCTTTTGAATGTGCATTATACCTATATGAACTCCTTATATTCGAACTTACACTTTTCAATATATACAGTCACACACACATACACAGGAACTTGCATGCAATACACAAACATGAAATAAACACTGAAATAATTATTGCAGTAGCTTAAGTTTTTGCTTTTCTTTTTAATTTTAATTTAATAATATGTAATTGATTAATTTATTAAATTGTGAAAGTTTACTATATTTAATTTTAAATGATTTCATAACTTATTGATAATACTTAAATATTAAACAATGTGTAAATGTAGGTACTTCATCTTTAAAAAAAAAAAATGTATATTTATTGTAATATTTAATTTTTATGTAGGTAAATTAATTTTGTATCTCATGTAGAATACCATGTGGTGAGAGCGAGATTACCCCAACACAAGTATTTTTATTACTTACTGGGGCATCTCTAATCAAGATAACTTGTAAAATGAGAAATAAAGAATTTTATTTTATTTTATTATTATTTATTATACGATATTTTAATTTTTATCCATATCTTTTAACTATATTCTAAAGTTTTCTCAAACCTTGCAAAATAATTTCCCTTACAGAAAGAAATACTTTTAGATACCTATCAGATTTTGTGCAAAATCATCCTTAAAGTGAGAAGTAGGAACAACCACTCTTAATTAATTGAAAACCGCTAAATGCTAAGGCACAATTGATTGCCTCTTCAGTCTAATACTACAAGTACAGGTTTGACCCATGACCATGGCTTAAAGATCCGGGGCTTAAAGTTAGGTACCTATTCAGGCCAATTTCAGTACTATCTACTGTGCTTATTTCACCTGAAATGATCCAGTACCGTACAGTGATTCAGTTGGGAGCGACTCATCATCTTCTCGCTTTAAGCCACCCTCACCTGCCTGTGGTGTATCCGGCTGAAACGAGCCGCGGGCAAACCGACTGGTGTCATCATAATTGAAGGCATAGCTGAGTACCTACCACAGACCGATGACGGGCAGCAGCGTCACCGGTTCGAGAAGCTACACTATGTACGAGTGGCAATCATGGGTAAATCTTCAGGTGTTTTGAAGAGGTGACGAACAACTGGAGAGGCCTACGTCCAGCAATGGACTGAGATAGGCTTATGATGATGTTTTAGTACCAGCCCGGGATCAGTTGGCAGATGGAGGTATGTGATGCCGTGCGTCGAAAGTACGATTATTCTGGCTATACACCGCGTGATACCTAACGTGAGCGAAGTCACTTCACGTGTTTCGGCGAATCCACGGCGTTCGCCAGCCAGACGGGATACCTTTTCCATCAGCTGTAAAGCTGAAATCGTAAGGAGTCCAAAAAAATGGTTTACGCTTCCCCGTCATTGCGGAATATGACGGGGTATGTGGGACATTTCAGACCGGGGCAACCTGTCAAGATGGTAAAGAGACAGGGAACTTTGTCGAATTTTACACCCTATATTCTACGCCGTCACCGCACGAAAATCTATTTATTGGGTGACCATCTGAAAGTTGTCATATTGCGTTAGTTTTACGGCGTGCATGTATTCGTTGCGATAGCAATGCGTCATATTGCGTTTAATTATAGACGCGTGTAATCTGTGAATGTAAGGATATTATAATGTTTACTCTGGCACGCCAGTTGGCTATATTTAGCATTTATTGTAAGAACAATTTATGTTACTAATAAACATCCTCTTGGTAACGCATTGTTGAGGACATTGGAGATTTTTTGTGCGTCTGGCGCTGAGTTTAATGATAGTTTGATTTAGATGTTTAGAATCAATTAGGACTTATACTTACAGACCTATTGATGGCTTTTTGTACTACATTTTGTGTTGTGGAATCGGGCGTCGAATGAAGTTAAAATTAAATGTAAGTTTCGGATACTGAGCCAAGGGCCTACCATCAACATCGAAAATAGGTACGAATTAAAATTCGTCAAAGTAGATTTTCATTTATTTAATTCATATATTCGAACACGGGAGAGACAAATGAGAGGGATTTATGAGGCCAAAATACGCGATCCGTTCAAGAACGATCGTTTTCGGTTTTGGTGGTAGGGGCCAAGGTTTGTGGGTTCAATCCCTGCACAGTACAAACGTTTGTGTCATGAACATGTCTGTTTGTATTGGTCTGGGTGTTTTGCATTAATAATATGTATTTATTTTAAAAAAATGTATAAAAGTAATTTTATTACTTGTCTAGTACCCATAGTATCTAAAAACTTCGGCTTAGTTTGGAGCTAGATGGCGATATGTGGCCCAGTGTGGCATGACTTGGGTTATTTTGTAATTTATAGTGGTGAGTAGATAAAATCATCATTATCCTATCCTTTCCTAGATTAATAGGCCTTTCCAATTGTTTGCCACTTTGATAAGATTTATTCACATTATCTCCCAGTGCATTGCCGCCTGACCTTGTGTCACCTTTATGCATTCATTTGCACTTCTCTATCTTTAAGAAAATAACATTAATTTATAGTCACCGCATGAGATTATCATATGCGACACTAAGATTCTTTTATTTGCAATCGTAAAATCTGTTTATATTCTGTTTGTAGCATACCCAAGGCGATCAGTTTTCTCTTGGGATAAAATGTGATTCATTTGTTCTAATTCTGAACACGTCTAAGCTATGTTACAAACGCATTACGAGCTGCAAAGAAATTGCATAAGTAATTTCCCATATAGCTTAGTGGAATATGAAATGTTGTTAAATTATCCAAAGGTTTAGGGTGAATTTCACACATTGCGTTGATAGTAAAAAAGCTAGCGAATTTGATTCCGTTTCAGGGGCCCTACTACAGAAAACGAAAACGATCGTTCGTTGAACGGATCGCGTATTTTTGCACCATAAATCCCTCTCATTTGTCCCTCCCGTGTTGGAATAAACAAACTAAAATTCGTCAACGTCGATTTTAAACAATTTAATTGATATATTAGAACACGGGAGGGACAAATGAGAGGGATTTACGGGGCAAAAATACGCGATCCGTTCAACGAACGATCGTTTTCGTTTTCTGTAGTAGGGCATCAGATTCTTGATCAGTGCTTATTCCATCCACGGATTTGAGTCTCTACCTATGGCATAGACTTATAAGTTTGTTATCGAAATGAATATACTTATTAACCGGAATAAGTACCCATAACCTACTAATCAATAACTTTTAATCTTTGTAACTCAGATAATATAAAAAATAGTTTTTTAAATCTCTTCGGTACCTACTTGTGCAATAAAAGATTTCAATAAATCAGACATATTCTAGGGTACCTACGAGTATATTGTGGCAGTTGTAGAAGGCAGGGTGTGTAATCATAACAAGACAGATGGTGAAACAACAAAACACAATATTGCACTCAGCCGCTGTGGACTGTAACTCATAAACCTCTAGACAAAACTGCTATGTAAGCAACGTATTATATTTTATTTTTCCACGCTGCTGAGTCGTACTGCTAAAAAAACGATTAAGTACTCGATATATTTTATTGTTTATTGCTATTTAAAATTCTAATTTAATTGTTCTAATCCAATGCACAGCTGATGAATAAAGCCACGAAGGATTGTACAGGCAGTAGGTATATAAATTATTTATGATCATAACACTAATTAAGTTATAAATCATAATAAACCACTATAGTGTTCAACAATTTCTAGTACCTACCTAAGTGTGCGGAAAATATACTACCAGACTTTGTTGCATTTTAGTACACATTGTACTAGAACTTCGGTGTATTCTAAAATACAGGATATTACTGGTTGATTTAGAACAAAAATAAATAAATTGTTTGTATAAAGTGAATAAAAATATCGTTTTTTCTTTCGTATCGAAACTGATATAAGAAAGATTTTTCAACACGAAACTTGCCTATATTTTTCTCGAGTGTTCGTTATGAAAACACGCATAATATTTTAAAATGATAAATTTTAACAAAACGAATGCTTAAGCTTTGTTAAACACATCAATTCATAAAGCATAGAAGTTGATAGGACTTTGTCTTTGTATCGTGGTACAAATGTATGAAAAAAAATTTGTTTAATGTAGTAATGAACAAAAAACTGTACCTACTCTTACAGTTTAATTATTCCAGCATATACAATGTGGTATTATTCAGAAATGTAGGTAATTATTGGACTTTAAAACTAGGGGTGGGCTTATCAATCATACGTATCACAAGCAATAATTAGCTGTAGTAAAATTTTTCAACTAAGCTTTAGCATAAACACCTGCATAAATTTAGACGCCAGCTAACATGTAGAAGTTATTTGCAAATGTTACATAAAACGTGAAAAAACCAGGTCATGTGCCGCCCCGTGGCAAACTTAATACGCTCTAATTGAAAAGCCAGGAAAGTATTTAAATGCCTCTTGGAATTATAAGCCTTACGTTAGTAAACTTAAAGTCGAATGTTTAATAAGCAGAAATGTTTGTGTTAAACATAAAATAGCTGGATATCGAATGGTAATGATAGTGTTAACAGCACATTTAAATTCACTGTGTGCCGATAATTGAAATGTACTGTTTTTTAAAAACTTTGCGTCTATTGAATACTAAGAACTAGGGATAAGATTTTTTAATAGACTTAGCAAGGAAAAGGAGGTGACGTAGCTATGTGACAAAATGGAGTCAATTTAAAAAAGTAATATTGCCGGAATCTAGAACAAAAGCTGAAGTTTTGATCCTTTGTTATTTCGTAGCTAGTTCAGATCTTTTGGGTAGAAATAAATCTACACTAGCTGCAGAATATTAGTGTTATGTACAGTACACACGAGGCAAAATCATTAAACTTGACTATCATTTGACTTTGGCTCATTGATTTGGCTTCCTCCAAACCGGACCACGTACGGAGTACTCAGGACAACCACTTATGTGATGAACATATCTTTTGTTCGTCGGGATGTTAATATTCTATGGTATTGACATCTGATTTTGACCAACGTGACTGATTTTGTTCGGACCGCCGGAATCCGGGCATCTATAGATTAGCCAATTAAAATTTTGTATGTACTTCCTACATTCAAGAATTGGATAAAAAATAAGGACCACATGTTTTGTTGAGCCAACGAACCAGACGGCAAATAACAGCCAAGCTCACATTTAAGCAATATTTTTTTATTCTTCACTAAATTGTTTTAATAAAACGAATATGCTCAGATGCGCCCGTAATTTCAAGCCTTCCAAACGCGTTTCATCCATATGTCAACATTATTAAAACTCTTACATTATCATTTTCAAGGGGTATACGTTTATTACTTACATAAAATAGCTTTTTTTATTTGTACTACTTATTTGTAATTTTCTTACTTAGACTATGTAGAGATGGCCTCACATGAACTTGTGCTTGTTCCTTGAAATTTACTGATTAATTTTCAACTAAATGTCTAAGGCACAGCCAAGGCTGCCCCCTAGTGGGTCCTGGACCTCGGCTTAAGGCGTTGCTGGAGTCCATAAAGATGTTGTTTTGTGGAGACGCGGAAGCTAAGGGGCGACATAGCGCAGGTCCCCGCCGGCGGGGACAAAACTACGGGTGTGTACATAGTTTTACTACATGGTGAACGTATGGGAGCTTGTCATCGTCTAGGACAGTGGTTCTTAACCTTTTAGACATCAGGGACCATTAGTCAAAATTTCTGTCTTGTTACTAACCACCTGGTCTAGTTGGTTTATTAGTTTTTAATTAAAGTACATTCTCTAAGTATAAATAAATGAAAGGGTTTTTTTTTAAATAAATATCAGACAACATCACATACATTGCTCTAATCCCAAAGTAAGTAGCTTAAGCACTTGTGTTATGGGTATCAGAACAACGAAGGTACCACAAATAAATACTTAAATACAAATTATAAACACCCACTCCTAGACTCTAGGAGGAGGTGACGGGGACGAGATTTCCTATGGGAGCCTACAGAAGCGACATGCGACTGTGCAATTTCCTGACAAAAGAACTCACTAACGATATAAGACTGGCTCGATGACTCATTTGGTAGTGAACTCTGCCTTTTGAGGTCGTGGGTTTGTTTCCCGCACACTACAAATATTTGTGTGCATGAACATGTCTGTTTGTATCGGTCTGGGTGTTTTCTATATATAATATGTATTTATTTATAAAAAAATATGTATTTAAGTAAGTTTATCAGTTGTCTAGTACAAGCTTCGGCTTAGTTTGGGGCTAGATGATGCTGCGTTACCCAGCGTGGCATGTCTTGGGTTATTTTTTTATTTGTTTATATTTTTCACCCCATAGCCACTATAACAAACGATGCAGTCAAAACGCGAATTAATTATTTCCATTACAATTTGTGCAGACATTTTAGTGGCCAGTCTTTCCTAACACCGAGGGAGACGATCAATGAACCCGTTGCTTAGCACTGCGCCAAGCGAATTTGCCTTCACAATCCTATTTACATATAGGAGACTTAGTAAAACGTGCCTTGGTCCTTGAATTGCAACATTTCTACGAGTATGTTATTGCACATTTAAAATTTTAATTTTCTTTGGTTCGGTGACAGTGAGTCCGGTCATAACACTTTTGGTTTATGATTGAATTCAGCTTTCATGGGGATTACAAGTTTAGTACATATTTACGGCTACAATGGCATGCACTGAAATGTTTTAAACCTATTTATTTATTTAGCTCTAAATTTGGGGATATCGTAAGCGTTTTCTCATAGGAAAATCTTTTTGTAAGGGAAACCAGTTCTATATATTTGCAGCAGAAGCGTAGCGTGTCTTGGCGGGGCCCCGTATAAAAAATTGTTTGGGGAAGGGAAATTTTTTTTCACATAATTTGGGAATTCTTTATTACTTTTACCTATGCACTTTAGGGGCCTCAATGGCTTGGGGGCCCCGAATAATTGATACGGCAGATACGGCGGTAGCTACGCCCCTGATTTGCATAAACTGGATATAAGAGAGGTAGGGCATAGCGAATCTTCGCTTGAATTGAGCCGCCCGTCCGGGGAAGGACCTCCACCCTATAGAATACCGCAGCCAAATGACCTCTGGGTCGTGTTTCTGCCGGTGAGTAGGGTTTCCGGAGCTCATGGGGGGTTAGGGTTGGGCCGGCATGGCAGTGGCAACTGACAGGTAACTGACCAGTTACTTGCCAGTTGTCACAGCGGCTTGGGCTTCTCTTTCGCTTTCCATCAGGCGTAGGGAAGCCACTATGTCGAGCCACTATAAATTAAAAAAAAAATGAAAACGATCCCTCGGGCGTATTACATGAAAGTGTAAATGGTGTGTAGGCCCATTTTGGTAGTCAATGTGAGTCTATACTACTTCGCTCCCCCAGAGGCCAGTAATGAACAAGCTAGACCCTGGGGTCATGCGCCTTAGGGCAAAAGTATAATTGTGTTACAAGATTTGATTGTTTACTAAAATGTGTAACAAACATGCAAAGGCAATGTCATATTATAAGTTTTATGTGTGTGTAAATGTCCAACCAAGCATACGAAAATGAAAGTATTATCTATATAATATAGTATCTTAATGAAAAGTGGTTAATACAGAAAGTCAAAACATAACCGGCTAACTGTGCGGACAAATAGTCTTTTATCAATGCCTAATCGATCAACAAATACACCTTGATAACCTTTTAAGATAGAATTCAGAGTTCATTAGAGAATGCTCTACTTAATATGTATATTGGGACAGATATTGTACTCATCATTTATTGCATCTATAATGTATGTATAACAAGATGTTCTAGGTCATTATAGATCCTGCAATTGAATTGAACGCTCATAATCTTTATAAATTTAATGAAGGTTATTTTTTAACCGACTTCAAAAAAGGAGGAAGTTTCTCAATTCGACCGTATGTTTTTTTTTTTTAAATAACTATTGCTTATGATTGCGTGGCTTATGATGTATGCCGATGACATTGCACTGACGGATGAGGATAAAGAGCAGCTGGAACGTAAGGTGGACCAATGGAAGGGTGCGCTAGAAAACGGTGGTCTAAAGCTAAATGTTGCGAAGACCGAGTACATGGCATGTGGCGGCACGGACCCCGATCCCCTAAAGGTAGGAGCCGAGTTTGTCGCGAAAACGAACAAATTCAGATACCTTGGATCCGTGTTGCATGAGTCTGGCGACATAGATGACGACGTTCAAGCCCGGATCAGCGCTGCTTGGGCCAAATGGCGAGAAGTAACCGGTGTCATTTGTGACCCCAGGATACCGGTGAAACTAAAGGGCCTTGTGTACAAGAGCATCATCCGCCCAGTCCTACTATACGGCAGCGAGGCGTGGCCTGTCCTTGGGAGACATGTCCAGCAGCTTCACGTCGCGGAAATGAAGATGCTGCGTTGGATGTGTGGCGTTACGAGAACGGATCGAATCCGTAATGAGCACATCCGAGGCAGCCTCGGAGTCCGTGACGTAGCGGACAAGTTGCAGGAAAGTCGTCTCCGATGGTACGGTCACATAAAGCGCAGGCCGTCAGACTATGTAGGGAAAAGATGTCTCGACCTCACAGTCCAAGGCCCGAGAACACGCGGCAGACCCAAGAAGCGCTGGCTGGACGTCGTTAGAGCGGACATGAAGGAGAACAGTCTCAAACCGGAGGATGCCGAAGATCGGGCAAAGTGGAGGAGATTGTGTCGGAAAGCGGACCCTGGCACTAGGCCGGGAAAACGCTAGGGCGAAGAAGAAGAAGAACTATATTAATCTGTTATATTGTATTTAATAAGCAGTGATTAAATACACACTTCTGTGAATTAAATATTTTTAACAGTGTTTAAACATAATACTTATCTGCATAATGGGCAAATCACGGATATACAATATCTATAGATAGAACCCTTACCTATCCATTGGAACAAATTAGTCCCCTGAAACATTAGGCACAATTCAGATCTCTCTTTAACGAGCATGCAATCATGTAATTTGTCGCCGACAGATTCTGCCGACTCACGTTCGAGTTGGCAACTTTATCAATTAATTTCCATTTGAAGTCCCGAAGAATATTTACGGGCGAACCAATTGTCGCGAATGGCCGATCGTGAATACGAAGCGAGAACAAACGCAATGCGTACGTGACCGCCATATTGGAGCTCATTTGAGTTTTAAGTAACTTAAAGCACCTTTGCAGAATAAACTGGCTAATTGAGTCTTCGAGGCGTAAGGGCGCTTAGGTTTTTTTTATGATTATTAGTGGCAGGCGAGCAAACGGCATGTCTGATGTTGAACAGTAACCGCCGTCAATCGACACCAGCAATCCTTTTTAGGGTTCCGTAGCCAAAATGGCAAAAACGGGACCCTTATAGATTCGTCATGTCTGTCTGTCTGTCTGTCTGTCTGTCTGTCTGTCTGTCTGTCTGTCTGTCTGTCTGTCTGTCCGTCCGTATGTCACAGCCAGTTTATTCCGAAACTATAAGAGCTACATTATTGAAATTTGGTACGTATATGTATTCTGTGAACCGCATTAAGATTTTAAAATAAAATCAGAAAAAAATTCAAAATTTTTGGGGTTCCCCATACATAGAACTGAAACTGAAAAATTTTTCTTTCATCGAACCTATACGTGTGGGGTATCTATGGATAGGTATTTGAAAATGATGTTGAGGTTACTAACATAATTTCTTTCTAAACTGAATAGTTTGCGCGAGAGACTCTTCCAAAGTGGTAAAATGAGTGTCCCCCCCCCCGTAACTTCTAAAATATGGGCATGATAAAACTGAAAAAAATATATCATGTGTATCACTATGAAAACTACTAACGAAATTTGGTTTGAATGAAATCTAGCCAGTAGTTTTTTTTTAAACGTCATAAATCAAATTACCTAATTTTTTCATTTAATTATTAACTCCAATATAATAAAACGTAAAGAAAAACATTTATTTAGCTGTATAGTGGTACGGAACCCTACGTGCGAGAGTCCGACTCGCACTTGGCCGGTTTTTTTTACTCCTAGGCTTGAAAACACGCCTTAGAGACCAGGATCATCGCATGTGCTTTACCGACCCTTTAAAAACCTATTGTGCACCATACTGTAATCCCTTGAGAAAACCTGGGCAGGGAGCTAATTCTACAAACGCACCGTTCGCAGGAGGAAATTCCTTTGAAATCGGACTGTGTATGACCGGTTGGGCCTCAGAATGTGACGTGCAATGCCGGGGGTACAGCTTTCCTACCGTCAGGAAAGAGCTTTATAAGCCACGTTTTAAGAGAGACATGTCGTAGCGATCAAGAAACACCACGGGTGGTCGCTCCAGAGATTACTACTTAGTCCGCGCAAGAAATGAATGCTGAAAACGAACAATCTTAGACGGAATCGTTTTTATGTGTTATAATTGAACTATGGGTCTTATGCGGTCCTACCATGTCAAAGCCTGCCGTCCGCACTTCTCCCGTACCCAGTATTCGTCTTACCTACCTTCGTCCGCATGCAGCTACTCTGCAGTCAAGGACATAAATAAGCAGTTTTTTTAAGAGGTGTTCATTAGCATCGAAATTACTTTGCAGTCTTGAATTGTTATTGGATTGGACTATTTACCTACTGTGAATAAGTTCTATATTGAAACAGTTGATGAAATATACAATTAATTAATTATAGGTAACCTTTGGATGAACACCCTACGCAATGTGCCGCCGAAGTTATCATAATTGATCAATAAATCATTTGAATTCCATAACACAAGCGCTTTTGATGACGTACACGTATGTGATGTTGGTTTGAATCAAAGCTGAGCGAACCAATATGGCTGCTTCAATTTTCAATTCCGTCGTCTCTGTAACAATAGATCTATGAGACACGGGGAATTAATAGACTGTCACTTTAAACTCGAGTTCATTAAGTCCATCTTTTAAATTATTCAAAGCATTTCGATGTTATTTCGGTAGTACTGCGTGGGCAGTCATTTGTCTCAGGCTCATGTTTTACGCGGCGTATTCGATAGGCCTGCGATGGTCTAATCCCAAATTTGGAATTCAGCTTTTGTCTGCGCCCGGCTTACGTCGAAACCTGGCTCAGGTGTGAAGGGCGGGGTGGGATAGGATATCCACATAGTTAAAACGAAATGTGGACACTGTGTTTTAAAATAACTATTTTGAAGGTGATTAGTAATCGATACTGATGCCAAAACTGCAATCAGTAAAATTCTGTATGTTCGTTATAGAAACAAAAACTACTCGACGGATTTTAACGAAACTTGGTACACTTATTCTTCATACTATAAGTACTTACTCTTCACCACGCTAGAATCAATAGGAGCAGGGCAGTGAAGCGAAGTGTTGGGAAAACAGGATAATTTTTTATCTGTATGTTTGATCGCACATCACGCGAAAACTACTGCATGGAATTGAATGTGGTTTTCACCAATGTAGAGCTGCTAAAGATCTAATTTAAAATTATGGAAGTTCGTTATTTTTGAAACCTGATATCCACGCGTGCGGCGCCACTGGCACTGCTAGTTTTCAATAATTTCGATCAAAAAGAGGTTAGGATCTATGTCCTGAAAAGGATAAACTTTGGACATTTGAATTAACTATTCGTAGCGGTCACCAACCCCCTGCCAAGCGTGGTAGCTTAGGCAAATTCCCCCAAATGACAATTGTTATTGGGGGAGGCTTATGTCCAGCAGTGGACGTTTGCAGATAAATAGATATTCTTTATTGCACACCAAACAATTGACTTAAAACTAGGTATAGACATTTTGTTGTACAATATAGGCGGCCTTATCGCTATAAGCGATCTCTTCCAGACAACTTTAGGGTACACGATAGTTAGGATGCAGGATGATGATGATGAATTTGATTGTACTGACCCAATCTTAAAGGAGTTGACAAAACATTTTAAGTTAAGTATGTCCTCATAGTTATTGAACCCGTGGCGACATCATTCGGGGGACTAGGGGTGGCGCGTACAACTAATGGAATGAAACTCACACAACGACTTTCTTGGCAGTTTTATTGGAGTGGTTTGTTGTTACCTTTCCATTTCATACTTCGGCTAATGCGCACGTTTTTTGGGCGATGTTTTCTACCGATTTTATCTACGTTTAATATATTTTATTACTCGTGAGTAACAAAAACAAAAGAAGTAGATACGAGTATAGCGAGTCTACGATATTGCAGATTTGCTATTTACTAGCGGAAAGAGTTTAAAGCGATAGCTTTCCACGAAGCAAATTAACTTATGTCAGAATATGATTATGTCTGGGATGGCTATGCGTCGATTATGACATGTTGGTAAGTAAATGTAGGTAGTCTCCTAATAAATTAGACCGAGGCAGTATGATAAAAAATCTATAACGATTCAAACTCTAGCTGCCATTAACTTTCTATTCTCAACGTATTTTTTAAATATTGGAGCAATTAGTTAAATAATCACGGAAGCCAACTAGACTATTGTATATAAGTACAATGTTGTCTTACAATCACTAAATTTATAGTACAGATATTCAACGAAATTGATTTTTCTTATAGTACAGTCCTTATCTTTTTGTCGTAAAAATTTTACTACTTAATAAAAGATCCTTAGGTGGCACCCCTAAGGTTCGGTGTAGCGTGGTGCCACCCCTCCCGAGTGTGACGTCACCAAGACCAAGGCAACCAAAGAATAACAGTATGACTGTCTTAATCTAAGATTAATGAGCTTTTACTTGTTTTCGTGCATTCAGCACGTTGTATACCTTGTATTGACTGGCTCGGTGGCTCAATTGGTAGTGACCCCTGCCTTCTGAACCAAGGGTTGTGGGTTCGATTCCCACCCGGCAGAACCATTCGTGTGATGAACACTTGTGTTTGTTCCGTGTCTGGGTGTTTATAATTTGTATTTAAGTACATATATATTTGTGGTACCTTCGTTGTTCTGATACCCATAACACAAGTGCTTAAGCTACTTACTTGTGGGATTAGTTAGAGCAATGTATATGATGTTGTCTGATATTTATTATCATATTTACTCTCTCTTAGAATATAGATTATTGCGATATTTCTATATTCCAGGCACACTTGAAAAATCGAACTCCTACCAAAGTTGGTATTGTTCCTTCCAACTTGCTTATATTCTGTCAATCCCACTGCACCGATTAGATCGCCATCCATAATTCTAAGAGCGTGATGAATGGTAGATAAACGAGGGATTGAGGTCCCGTAAGGCGGTGGCGAGGGTGGACTGCTGACTTCAACGGCGCAGAGAAATGCTTAAGAGTCATCTGCCGTGTCGTTTAAACCACTCGCAGTGGCAGCATAGAAGGACGGTAACTTCTATCGCGTCTCGGGATCAGGCCTGAATAATTCTACTGGTAATCATGGTGACATCACTTGTTAGTGACGGACCATCGCAGACGGAGATGCAATGCACTTGACCGCACCTTTGAAGTTACTGACTCGATGGATACGGTGCATCGCCATAGACGTGTCTGTCTGTATGTGCTATCACGGACGAGACCGGTCTCACTGTGCGTCGTGTGAGCTGGTCTGCGTGCCTCCATGATTTTTCGGACCGTGGGTGGGTCCCAAGCTTTACGTGTTATTTAAAAAAAAGTGTATATAGGCAGACTGTCTGTGTGGCTATACTCTATGTCGGCCAGTATAGTTGCGGTGGGGCGGATTTTTCTCCGTTTAATTGCATTTGCAAAGTTTCTCGCGGCGTTATGAAAAAGCCTAATTATCCTTTTTGGTAGCGAGTTGCTCTCAATAATGGAGAGTGAGCCGGAAGCAGTTATAAGTTCCGTATTCAATAACTTTTTCCCTTACATTGTAACTTGCGCTATTACGGAACTTGTGAAACTGTTCTAGGAGTCAGTTCATTGTTACTGTATTCAAATTGGATGTTCCTGTGATGGAATATGAATAATGTCACAAGTCAGCACATAATAATACGAGTAGAATGAAATACCACTGTTTCTTTTAAAAGAGTTTTTCTTCTGAATATCTATGAGTATGTTATGGTAGTTTGTTTCAAGAAAGCCTTTTACATTAGCTATTCCTGTGAGGAAACAACTGCAACCGTATTAATAATAATTATTATCTACCTACCAATAACAAGATTTTATTTGGTACGCTTTAGTAACAAGATCACTAAATTTTACTGTAATAAGTTATTCTTGCTGTTCCTATAAATGTTTCATAATAATGCAAATTATAAAATCTAAAATAGTAGAGTTTTAGAACGAAACATTTTTAAATAGATACTTTTACACAATGTAGTTTAAAAATAAATCACTGCCAGCCGTTTAAAATTAGAATAGAATAGACTTTTACATTTATAATATAGACTCTTATTATTATAATATTGAATCTTGAAAATTGGACTGATATAATTCGTAATACTGTGTAGTCGACTGTACGGTTTCAATCATGTTTTCGTTAGCGCTATGTCTCGTATTGATATAACTTCAGACGCCGATATTACGAAGTTATTTTTGTTGGCTGAAATATGACCAAATCGCACAATAGACGTACTTTAACTTGGTAAGATATTCGGAAAAATATCTCATAAAAAAGTATTTTACCGAACTCGAAACTTTCAAGAGAGGTTGAAGACGTCTTCTTTCTGTTTTTGAAGTTCAAAATTCTCATAATCTTTGTGCTTTAGAGTGGGTGTAATCTTATTTATGAAATGGCGAAGTTTTTTTTTTACCAATTTGTAAGTTTTCGTTGTTTTTTCGAATGGAAATGTATTTTGGCTTCATTTGGAGATCCCCTCTTGATTGAATCTATTCGATAAAAGTGTATTGATAGAAGATACCGATCTGTTCAGTTCGCTATTTCGCCTCCTTGTATTTTTTTTATAATACGTGCTATCTCAGAAACCTTAAATAAGTTTCATTTTGTTGCCTGTATGTAAAAGAAATACTGTAAGTGAATCTCATTGCTTTTCATTTATTCACAGTTTTTTTTGGTTAGTAATATTTTTTCTAGCTTTATGTTTATATTTATGGAACATATTAAACTAAGCAGTGAGTTAAAATAAAAATATATATTTTTTTAATAAGAATACCAACTTACTTTTATTTAAATAACAAAATAATAGTTGATTAATATACAGTACAGATAGACACGCTGTATCTATTTTATGGTAATCTAAACATTTACAGACCGACAAGAATATTGTATTTCTTTATTATAAAAAAAATGTCGAAGTGATTATTTTCAAACAAATCCGAACCCCAAAAGAGGTTACATAAACTGCCATTATGTAATTTCTTTGTGAAAGTGACTGTAGTTAAGCAAATTGTCTACTTAACTCCTGTAATTAAAGCGGAGTTAATTTGCCCTGGACCGGCGAACTCGACCAAGCAAAAGTTTCGAGTGACCTTTGAGATTTTGTTAAAAAAATTCTAACTGATTTCGGCTTCGTTCGCAGTAGGCAAACTGTTTGCTGCAGACTGAGTTAGCGGCTATCGGTTTAGCCCTTCCATTTGCATGAAATGGAGCGTTCACAGTTTGGTAGTTTTGCGCACACTCTACGCAATAGGATATTTGACTGTGTCTGATTTTGCTTGTTATTTCATAGTTACCAGAAAGAATACATAAAATATGACTTACTTAAGAGAGGTAGGGCATAGCGAATCTTCGCTCGTATTTAGCTGCCTGTCCGGGGAAGGACCTCCACCCTATAGAATACCGCAGCCAAATGACCTCCGGGTCGTGTTTCTGCTGGTGAGTAGGGTCTCTAGGGTCAATTTGTAATTACAAATACAAAGTTCAAGCCATTTGCACTTACCGTTACTTTCTAAGTAAATATCTGTTATCTTTAAGCTTAAGAAATGAAGAGTTCTTAAGAAAAACACAAAGCGTAACTGAAGTAGGTACTACAAATATTTCATTTCATAAGTAAGCCTAAGTCCTGAAACTTTCTCCGTGTTAAAAGAAAGACCTTATTCCATAATTACCCTTGAGACACATTAAGGCAAAGTTTATAATAACACATTTCTGCTGAAGAAGCAGGAACGACACTTCGCAAATTTTAATATCGTCCATAAAATTTCATGCTACGATTGTTAAATATTTTCTTCACCAACGGAGAATTATTTTGCCGGAGCCTAAAATGTTTTGCGTCCGCGAATAAAAAGTTCTATGTTTCATTGGAATGCTCAATAAACACTTGAGTTTAACTGTAGCTAGTTAACAATATTGCCACTACGTTCGTAGCATTCCGTAGCTCCCTTTAAATGTATGCTTTCAATTGGAAACGTTTTCCCTAGGCGAATTCGCTGAATATTGCTGCGAGCGTATGTTATTTCCACTGCGTATTTTTACCACTAAAAATGAACAACTCTTGAGGGTATTATAATAAACGCTTGTATTGATTATCATCAAGAGAGGGTACCATGGGATGTAAGGGACCTATCATCGTTTCGCTCCAAACCACCCTCACCTGCCTGTGGTGCATCCTGCCGAATAATAAATGAGACTCGTGCAACCGACTGTTGGCGGTATAACTATTGAAGGCGTCGCTAAATACCTCAGGCCGATGACGGGCACCAGCATCACCGGATCGATGACTAACGCCCTGCGATCACCAACTCGCCTGCCAAGCGTGGCGGTTATAGATAAAGCCTCCAGTTGTTTGCCCAAAGTGGCGATCAAATGGAGAGGCCTATGTCCAGCTGTGGGCTATGACAGGCTAATGATGATGAGCGTACCATCTATACGATTCTTGATGGTATGTTTTCACACTAAGTCTAAGCCACATATACAAAAAAGGATAATAATGCAATATGGTACACTAGCACATTGGTACGTAATAAAAAAGAAATAAACATAAAAAAAACCTTTACAGATATCAGTTCTTGTCATAAAAGCGAGAAGCCATGTTTTGTTTCCTTTAAGAGGTAGGTACGTAGTCTCTTTTGCGTCCCTTCAAATATTAACATATTTACCTCTCTCATGCAAAGTAAAAATTATGAGTTACGTAAATATATGCAGTATGTTTACGTTATATCATTTACTTATGAGCTTATTTTTCATGATCATAAAATCGCGGACGTTATCAAATTTTATTCTGTGATGTGCGTAACATGTGAGAGTAAAATGAATAGGAGGGAATATACATAGGTAGTCGATAATAAAAATGAGAAAAATACAATGTATGACAATATATATGAAAAGTAGGTAGATATTTTCTACACCAAAGTGTAAGAAATTGATTGTACTACTCGAATCAGACGTGAGCATGTACTTTTTACATCACTTATTAAAATGCGAAAGTCTCTTGCCATTGGAGAAATTGCCAAATCCCAATGAAATATATTGAAACACGCGTACTTTTCAGTATAAATCAAGGGGATTCTAGACTCAGGATGGATCCCGGAAATTTATAGTCTGAACCTCTCATGGGAAGTTGAAAACATCGTAACTCAGGGAAAAACTTGCGGAACTTTCTTTATTAATGCTACCGTGAGAGTATTTTGAGTTGAAATTTAACAATTTATTACTGACAAGTGGGGTTTCTAAGGGTTCTTTGCTTGAATGTGGAAGTTTGTTTTAGGAACAGCAAAAGGCTGTATAAGAATTCATAAATGCGTTCAGTTCAAATTTTACCTTTAAATTAAGGAATAATGTGAAGTTTAGTTGCAAAAGACCTGTGTTCGCTAAAAATAGGTATGTGTCGATGACTTGAAAAACAGCCGAGACGTATCATAGATAAGTATGTTTTATTTAAAATGGGTTTGCGCTTGACCTCAAATTCACCTATTAATTGAAATCGCAGTCTAGTATGGAGCGCACTCACTTAGCAAAAGCCGGTTCACTCTCGCTTCTATATCTCTCGGGGAACAAGGACCTTGGCAAAAGAAAAAGAAAAAGTTCTTGTTTACATAGAACATAAATACAAAACAAGAGCTACAAAAGCTTTTTTAGTACAACATCACGCTTTCTGCTTCCATTACAAGTAAAAAAACATCGGAAAACGATTCCGCCAGTATCATAACAAGCGTAAAACACATTACTCCATAGAAATGACAAAATTCAGATACTCCCAAATAAAATGTAACAGTGAACGGGGAGATAAAATGTGATTTATAACGGAACGTTCAGCAATTATGCCGTAACGGGAGTTATTGTCGCGACCGCGAGGCGTAGGGACTCCATTACGGCAAAGGAAATAGGACTTGAGCAACGCTTGTCAGTTCTTTACACAAACTATGAAAGAAGCTGTAAAAAGTATCGGGGATGTTTTAACTGTAGCTGGCGTACTGCAGCCTCTTCGGAATAATAGTCAGACGACTTTCTACAATCCTTTAGCCCAATGAATTTTATATTCAGATCTTTTTAGGGTTCGTCAACGTAGATTCATCATATCTGTCTGTCGTATGTCACCGCCAGTTTTTCCTGGAAGTAAAAGAACTATAGATACTGTCGAAAATTGACTTGGTGACTGTACTTACTGTGTAACTTCTACCTATAAAACTGAAAAAAATATAAACGATGTACAAATTGTCAGACAAACTTCCACCGATAATTGGTTTGAACAAGATCTGATCTGATTCAATCTGCAGAATTTCAAGACGTCAGCGAATCGGCTTTTTGGTTGAGCGCTCCATCGTAGGTTCTAATAACGTTGCTTAACATCAGGCGAGGACATTTTCTTATATAAAAAAAAAACAATTTACGATCGCACATTACAGACAACCGCAATTTGCCGCCACGTCCTGGACGGACTCAGTTCCAAAGTACGGTAGGAACAGTCGTCCTATTTGGGAGGCAGTTTTTGCCGGGGATGGCCGGGGCGGGAGGGCTCAAGGTGAAGGGCACGGAGAGATCGATAGCCCGGGAGCTAACTGTTTTACGCAACTTGTTTTCGTTACATAACTACCTTATTTGGGCGAATTAAGTGGGCTGACTCTCATCCGATTTACGCGGATTTATCGAATTATCCAATGCTGTTTTTGAGTTTTGTGGATACAAAACGGATGTTTAGCTTGAGCGTTAAGGCGGGTATTGTTTAGAGTTTTGCTTCGGTTTCTTAGCGTTAAGTTGTGATTTGATTTTATTTGTACTGTTTAGAGCGTATCAATTTAACCGATTGGGAATTAAATAAAAATGATTTTCAGATTATCGGGATTCAATCAGTGGCAATTTTGAAGAAGTTGGTATTGTGATAAAATGTAGAGCCCATTAGAAGATTTATTAACTTTCTGACCGGAAAATAAAGCTTATGTAAGACCGCCCGTCTAATTTTTTCTAGCATCGATAGGTTCATTCATAATAACAGATTATTTTGTAAGATGTCTGCATTTCACTGTTGTAGCCAGCCCGTTTCATCTGTTACTTAAAAAATTAAATAAAAGAAAATGTTTCTAATAATCTAGTGCTTAAATAATATGAAAGTGTCAAATCAATAAAATATATTCTGTATTTATTTAGGTAAAATATATTATCGACTATTGCTTTATTTTCCTCACGTACACTACATATTCGATTAATAGCTCCTACACTAATTACTATAACATAACTATACATAGACATAGCATATTGAATAATCCGGTCACGAAGTACAAGAAGCTTTGCCATTAGTGAAGGGAATATACATTTATTATTAGTTGAATATATTTTATCAGTATCTAGGTACCTACATCGTAACTACACAATCAGTGAAGGATCGGATCTCGAATCGGGTATCGGGTCTGATGGGGATAAGTTTTATTTTTTCTGGGCATCTTTGGACATGCCCAGCCATTATCTGGTAACCCAGGGCGACTGATGATGAATGCCTTATAATTAGATATCCGGCAGAGAACCCAAGTTACCGATATAGCTCACTGGATCTGTAGGTAAGCTGAAATGACAGTGGGCTGGCCACATCAGCCGCAGAAACGATAACCGTTGGGGTAAACGAGTTCTGGAGTGGAGAACGCGTCTGCGCAAACATAGTGTATGATGCCCTCAGGCTAGGGTGGACTGACGATTTGCGCAGGACGGCTGGCAGGTGCTGGACGCGAGAAGCCTAAGATCGATCAAACATTGGGAGATACCTATATGATGATGATGAATAAGTAACCACGAATATGTTAACTTTTATCCCTCATCCAATCAATCATGGTTCACTCCCAGAGTTTGCTACGCCCAGTCCGAGTAGTATGAACCGAAATTGAAATATTCTGCCCACGGATGAAGGGCGAATGCGGAATACAAAACGGAAGAAATATCGGCGTGTCGGTGTTGCCAGGTCACTTTATTTTATGGACATGATTTTCTTTTAGTACCATTTCTTGAGATTTTTTTTTATTTTGGTCAAAGTTGGCCTACGTTCAGCAGTGGGATCAGTGATGTACTGACATTCTCTGTGGAAAATATTTTTCTATCCTCTTTGTAAAGATGTGGTAAATATCAGAATCAGAAGTCACACACTCAAAAAAACAAAATATGAACATTCTAATTTAAAAATTTTACTAGACTAACTAGTAGTTATTCGAGGTACATGCCTGGTCACACTGGATCATATCTACCTAATAAACCAAGGTGTTCCATTTCTTTTTCCCGCTAAAGTTTTTGGTTTTCCAGGTACAAATTGAGGATTGCGTGGGTGTAACCACTTGGCAGGAAAGACAAAATTTGTGCTTCTTTTCGGCATTATGTACCTACAGTAAGTATTTGGTTAGTGAGTATATAATATTTGTCGGAATAAATGTCTTAATTTTGTCATAATTACGCTAAGCTGATGGAGAAACACTACCTACTTTGAAAAGAGTAAGTACCTACAATGGTTTCTTGCGGTTTCTTCTGTGTAGAATCTGCTTTTCAAAGCATGTTGGTAATTTGACGATTTGTAAGTATCTTATTTTTAATATTATAAAGATTATTTTGAGTATTATATCAAATACATAGGATGAATCGACGACTGTCCAGCTCACATCCAATATCCGTCTCGATTTAATCTCTCGAAATTTTGAATAACCGTAAAGGATTGCATCGAATCGGTCCGATTGAAATTGGAATGTGCATGTACGATGTGATTAACGCGAAAAAGCGGTTTGTTCCCGCAATTCGCATCGTGGTCGATAATGCGATGGCAATAATTACGTTCAAGCATCGGTGCTGATTGCGGTAGGAGTGTTTTCTTTTAAAGCCCAATAAGGATGTTTTGGGGGCCAAAATAATTACATTATATAAGTAAATCCGTATTTTAGATCATAAAAATTTTTCATTCAAATAAAAAATAGCAAAGATACAAGGCATCAAAAGTTAGGAGTGGGAGTCTTTGACGTCACTCCGTCCCGTAAAAAGGCACCGCGTGACGTCACGCGTAATTTCAACGGGCTATAACTTTGTAATTTTTAGTCTCATTTACAAATTAAATAATACGTGTCTTTTATTTTTGAATAAGCTAAAAGACGGACTAATTACATTTTTTAGGTAACAAGCCTAGATATTGAGTAAATAGGTATGCATGTAATTAACGTTTAACTTTTATGTTCCATGACAATTAGGGTTAGAATTAACTTTAATTAACGGGATTTCTACGCGGCCTTTATTATTTGTTAAATGAAATTGACAATTAGTACCTAAAAAGTATCTACCTACTACTAACAAATGTATCAAAATTTCTCGGAATATTCTACCACAAACCAATTTTATGTACCTACCTACTAAGTTATGCACATTGTACTTTGAAATATCCACTTAGGAATTATACAACGTTTAATTAATTATAGAAACTATTATTGCTCCAGCGGCAATTTTCTCAGTTCTTTTGTTGGTCTAAATTGAATTGCTGGATTTCATTATACTACAGAATTTCCGCGAAAAACGAAAATAGTTTTCCTCTTAAAACATTGGAAACTAGGTCGATACAGTAAACTGGAACTGTATAAATTGAAAGGATGGTTTCATTTTAGTTAAAATTTGTTTAAATAGATATCTAGATAATTTTTATCGCCATCATTATATTAATGTACAATTTAGGCGGTCTTATCGTTATGAGTGACCTTTTCCAGCCATATTGACAAAGTTTCACACATACTCCTTTTCCTTGAAAATACGTGAACCGTCACAGTGATATTTTCAAAGATATGGGCGCGCTGAAAATGAAATGAAAAATGTCTTTCTTCATATATACTTACGAGTATGAGGTGACTATTCACAAGCACTTATGGTTCGCCAGGTACAGATAAAATAACTGTATTATTTT
Organism: Conogethes punctiferalis; assembly: GCA_031163375.1. Lineage (NCBI taxonomy): Eukaryota > Metazoa > Arthropoda > Insecta > Lepidoptera > Crambidae > Conogethes > Conogethes punctiferalis. The sequence goes on from CM062086.1 coordinate 5,761,758, forward strand.
TTTTTATAATAGCTCGACATAATGGCTTCTCTACGCCTGATGGAAAGCGAAAGAGAAGCCCAAATCGCTGTGACAACTGGCAAGTAACTGGTTAGTAACCTGTCAGTTGCCACTGCCATGCCTGCCCAACCCTACCCCCCCACGAGCTCCGGAGACCCTACTCACCAGCAGAAACACGACCCGGAGGTCATTTGGCTGCGGTATTCTATAGGGTGGAGGTCCTTCCCCGGACAGGCGGCTCAATTCGAGCGAAGATTCGCTATGCCCTACCTCTCTTACTATGCCCTACCTCTCTTATTGTGTAGCTGATTGACAGACGAGGCTCTTCCAACCCGCCTGTCCAGCATGGCCATTATGGATAAATCCTCCAGGTGTTTTGATAAGGTGGCGAACAACTGGATTGAGATAGGCTGATTATGATGATGACTCATATATTTAAATCCTTATAAATGGGAAAGTGTGTCTGTATGTTTGTTTTTCTTTCACGGCAAAACGGAGGGCTGACTTGACGTGATTTTTAAGTGAAGATAGTTGAAGGGATGGAGAGTAACATAGGCTACTTTTTACCCCTTTCTAACCCCCCACTTCCCTAAAATGGGGGGGGGGGGGGGGGGGGGGGTGAAAGTCTAATAATAAAGAGCAATGTTTGTCTACCTACTTACATAATTTTAGAGTTATTTGGGTGAAGAATGCCGCGACGGCTGACACATATTTTACTAGTAAGCCGCGACAGCCTATAAGCCCGCCTAACTGGGGAACTGGGGAAATTTCCCCACGACTCCGCCTCTGACGTCACACGCGACAAACACCTAAGACTGAATGGATGTCTTCGTCTGATCCTCGCAATATATTCATCGGGTTTTTGTATGGTATGTAAGGGAGCGGCCTATCACCTTTTCGCTCCAAGCCATTTTCACCTGCCCGTGGTGCATCCTGCCGAATATCCCCGGGTTGAGTTGGGGCTGGCACATTCTATGTATTTTATTCGCTCCCTGGCCAGCATGGAAGCAATAAATCTGAAGATGATGAACGATAAATAATTTACTACCGTCATACCGACATGCAGAATATGGTAATCGGGAGCTGTTGCTCTCCTCTTACAGGAGGCTTCCGCTCATCCGTGGGACAATAACAAGTAAGCGAGTCCGGGAGATTTTATCAGATGGGAGATGAATGATTCCAAAAATCGACTTAAATTATGCTCTACTATGCTTAATACTTCAAGACACACTGTAGACCCATCGTTATAGACCGTCTTGACGTATCGTTAGAGCAAAATTAAAGTTGATTTTTGAAAGGTGGTTCAACTCTCCCATCTGATAAAGTCTCCCGGATTCCCCATAAATAAAAAAAATATCAGATACAATAAAGTTATATCAAGTAACCACATCCAGCATTTTTATTTCCATACTACCTTCGTCCTTTCAAGGTCACCATATCCCAAGGTGCGTTCGTGAACTCCGGGTGATTGGTAACTCCTCAGCCCGTAGTGTAAATGAAAAAAAAAATTGCTTTTGTCAATACACACATTCCCCGTTTCGACTTCTCGTTATATCGAAACGGCGTCGTAAATAAGTATTTATTAGTATGAAGATAAGGGGCAAGATTGATTGGGAAAGGGTGCTCAAAATTAATGGGTTTGCTTTGGATTACAGTTTACGATTATCGATAGGCCTGGATTACGGTCTTTAAACGGATTTTATGGGTTGCTATGCAATTTCTACGTAAAATACCGTTTCATTACAAAGGTAGAGGGCACCCTCCTACTCCTTGGTTGATATGAGCATTTCCAAACTCCTTCGAGGAGAATCTGCCTGAGACTACCACAACCTAGGAGAGATTGTCCTGGCACCGCAGAAAGGATATATTATGCTTGACTTTTTACTGCGGAAAAAAGTAGGGATTAAAGTTTTGTGGAACAATATTTGCATTAAACGAATGTAGGTAGCTATCTCATTCACTTTTCTGCCAATTTTGATTTGGTTTTCACCATTCATAATATATTTTTATTAGTATCTATATAAATAATACAAATATATGTGTGATGTTGGTACATTCCCGATTACAAAGAATGTTATTTTAACGGAACAAACAGATGGCATTAAAATCTCAAATCCACAAGTAAGACCCTTCTAATTTTAACACGCATTGCATAAATGCGTGAAAAGAACCACTTTGGAAAGGCTTCATTATATATCTACCATGTGTAATACCTGTATATCAAATCGAGTACCATTACGCAAGAATAAACCTGGGAGGGTCTTTATTTTTAGGTTTTAAAAATACCCAGCTATCTGTTACACGCAATGTGAGGCACGCAACAGACAAATGGCTGACAATGCCTACGTTATGTAAAACGATACCTGTAGGGGACTAGGGGTACGTTTTAAATAGCATTTCAGTACATTTATTCTTGGTTTAAAAAAAACAGTATGTTTATTTGTAGACTAGCTGTGCCCGCGGCGTCGCACGCGTGGATATCGGGTTTCAAAAATAACGAACTTCATTCAACTTGTCATTGGGAGTGGCCTTCAATCTTGATGGTTATACCGCCACCAGTCCACGATAACAAACCATCACGATTGAAGGCGGGGGGCTAAATACTACAGACCGATGACGGGCAGCAGCGTCACCGGAGCGACTACGCCCTGCGATCGCCAACCCGCCTGCCCAGCTTGGCGATTGTGGGTACATCGTCCAGATGTTTGCCCTAGGTGGCAAGCAACTGGAGAGGCCTATGTCCAACAGTGGACTGCGATAGGCTGATGATGTTGATGATGGGAGTGGCCTATGTGACGTTTGCAGGCTAATGTTTGTAGTACAGCTAATGCCAAATTTTAATAACGTTCATTCAATTTTCTAATCCGAGCGGAATTAGGCGTTGCGAATAACTCTGTTGATAGTAGGTAGGAGTTCTCAACCGTTACAGTACCTACTTGAAGGAAAATTTTCCACATTGAAATCAATGACGCAACCCAGCCCTTGTGTACAACCCTAGAGCCAGGTAAACGTGTCTCGGAAAAACCGGGTGAAATCTCCCAGGGGAAATTTTATTTAGTTTAAACGCCTCCTCTGAAGGGCTGGTATTGTGCAAACCCTTTATATGTGTACAAATATGCGCCAGGGCTTATTGAGATCACGTTTCCTTTGACGAATGTTTACCGACGTATTGTATTCTGAGACGTATCCTGCTGTCGGTTTAGTAGTATCAATTGGATATGTATTTTTATCTTAATGCTCGAAAAAATAATGACAAAAAAAAACAAATAATAAAAGAGATATTGGTCAACAAGAAGCGACGGAGAAATGATTGATTCGGCTACTTGCACGTGGCATGAGAGGCCAGGCGTCTTTCGTTTTCTATCAGTCGACGTCGGGATGTCATTGTCTTGTGTTGCGATAAAAAAAAGCGCGGAGAATCTAGAAGAGGTGTTCCAAAATACCCAAAATCAGTTTTTCTGGGTATTCTGGACACGATAGATTAATGTTGGGAATTGAGTTTTTCTTCTGACCGGGTGCTACTTACGACTGGGACCCCGTACTTTCGCCACAGTAGGTAATTGATAGAAAGAAACAAAATCACTTACTCTAAACCCAAGTACCGTATGTACGAGTATGTTACATATCGTTTGAATGTGGTACAACGTTACTACTTTTTATTATTTCCATGGACTATGGACATCACGAAACGACAGCCTGCATGCTTCTCACGCGATTTCGGTATATCGAACCGCGCCCATTAATATACAGGACGGTGTTTTAACATTTATTTCTTAAACCAAGAGCGTTATTAATAGTTTTCTTCTGTACCCAGTACTGCTAATAGAGAGTTTTACAGATACACAAGTAAAGTTAATATTTATTATACCCTCCTACAATGTCTTTAATAAATATCTAGTAAGTACCTATTAAAGAGTAATAAAATAGCATGTTTTTTTAGTGTTGCTACAGTTTTTTGAAAAATAGTTATGACAGTAAACTAAGTAACGTTGTCTACATTATGGAAGCGGCGTACATATTAGGTGTAGGATGATACGATTTTGTATTATTTTTAATCCTTTACATTAATGAAGCTATGCATAGGTATATATACCTTTCAGTGTGCTAGTTCAATAATTATAATATCGTCATCTAAAACTCTTGGATTAATGCAGATTAACTTAATTAGATTTTTATTACAAGTCTAAATCTTTTCCCTTCCCTGTTTTTCATGATACGATGTTCATATAATCTACCTATGCACCATATTATATTTTTAATGAAAATTACATACAGCATCTGTTGTAGATGCTCCATCAAAAAGGATAATCCCTAAGGCCTGAACCGAATTCCACGGGAACAAATTCCGGGGACGTTTCGGCCCGATCAAAGGGAACGGAGCAGAAAGGATCCTGTCTCAAACCCGAATCAACGTTTATTTTGAACATCGGATAAATCATAATTAAACGGTGCGGATAAATCCTTTTTTTAGAATCTTCTACTTGAATCAATGGTTATCAAATTTATAAAAGAACGTCTAAAATCGAGTTACTTGGTTCGGTAACCAACTATTATCAGTGGAAGTCTAGGAGTTATTTTCTTTTTTTTCTCAGGAATGCTATTACGCATACAACGGGGCCCTGGGTACGGGACACCTAGGTTATGTGGGGCTCACGCCTGTTTAGCTGAGAGCCCCATACTAAACCCCCACAAGGCATGTGCCTATGACGTCTCCCATAACACTAGACAATTTTGTGAAGTTTATTTCCTATATTGACTCGACATCTTATAGGCGTACCGAGGCCAAGATATTATAATAAGTATATAGAATATTTCCACGAATTAAAGTACCGCTTTCATATAATCAAGCAACGATGTTAAAATGTAATTAAGCTAATGCTGTTGTTTTAACTGTGAAAACAAAAGTATCTTAATTTTTTCCAAGAAGTAATTTTAATAAGAATTTATATTTTTTTTTTTTTTTTTTTTTTTTTTTTTTTTTTTTTTTTTCTAAATGACTACGATGATGGCCAGGGCGGCCTTGTCATCATCACCGGACTGTTGGGGGAGCGGAAGGCTCTCACCCCTAAAAATTTAAGCAACGGCGCTGAGGGCGCCCCCTGTGGGGCTCGAGCCTCGGCTCAGGGCGTTGCTGGGAGATGCCCTACGGACGTATGTTTGGGGAGAAAAGCGACCAGGCGCGGGCCGGTATCTAGAAAAGGGCGCGAAAGCTGGGGGGCGACGCGACGGGAGTCCCCGCCGGCGGGGACGGAACGACGGTTGTCTTGAAGTGTGGTTTGTCGCGAGTTGTTCGGCGGCGGTCATGGCTAGAGTGATGGGGTCGTCGGCCTCCAAGAGGACGTGGCGGGGGCGGCGGCGTGCGCCGCGGAGCTCCTCAAAAGCGTGGTAGTTGGAGGCGTGGACCACTAAGGGGTTGGGGTGATGAAGGGCAGAGTCGAAGAAACGTTTTGAGCATTGTTTAAAGTACTGCGCGATGGTAGGCAGCTTTAAATCAATGTGTAGGTTTTCGTTACGGAGGAACCATGGAGCGCCGGTGGCCCTGCGCATGAATCGGTTTTGGATCACTTGTAGCCTATGGATAAGTCGAGGGGCCGCGTGCGCGAATGCGACGCTAGCGTAGGACATTATCGGTCGAATGCATGTCGTGTAAAGTCTGACCTTATTTCTAAGGGACAGTTTACTACGCTTGTTGATGAGGTAGTGAAGGCGGCCTAGCGCGAAAGCGGCTCGGTCGCGTACGACTTTAATGTGTTCTTGGAATCGGAGTCTATTATCAAGGTGTACACCCAAGTACCGGACCTTCCGTTCCCAAGGGATTGGACGCCCGTACATTGTTATGGGTGGCGCTGAAGGGAGGGCTGCACTCCTACGGAAGAGGATGGCAGCGCTCTTTTCAGGGTTGACTTCGATCCTCCATTTCCTAAACCACTCGCCTAGGCGGTTTGCGGCGTTTTGGAGGGTCTTTGTGATTTGGGCCAGTTTGTGCGATGAACAGTAGATGGCTGTGTCATCTGCAAAAAGGGCCGTCTGTGCCGTGAGGGGAGCCGGTTCAAACTTCGGAAAGTCGCTCGTATACAGGGTGAAAAGTATGGGGGAGAGCACGGATCCTTGGGGGACGCCAGCCCTTATCGGGTGGGGGGAAGAATTTATATTGAATTTAAATTATTCTTAGATCTAGTAGGCACTTTAAGTAATTACTGAACTTATTAATTTTAGAAAATGTAAACAGGAGCAGAAATAGAAATGGGCTAATCTCATTACTGTTTTCAAAAAAGAAAAATCTAGTAAGACCGCCTAAATTGTATGACAAGTTGACTTTACAGTCAGAAATAGATATCTAGTAATATCTATAGACATAATATATTATGTAAATTTTTGTATTTTGTGCAATAAAGAATACGAGCATCTAATGACTACAGCCTAGAATCTTTAAAATTCTCCCTTTGTCATCGTTTTACGGTGCAAAATATTCATTCGCATTGAAAATAAGTAAAAAATCCATTTATGTAGTGTAATTTTTCGATTAAACAATTAGCATTTGTAAAATTAAGGCCGTTTTTATCCAGTCTACATAACTAAAATTTTACATTTTGCACCGACAGACACTTTTTGCACTGAATTCCCAACAAAAAACAAGGTAGGTAAGTCTTTGTATTTCCCAGTTTCAATTGGCGGGTAAATAATCACCAGTGCCAATAGCCATTTGTACTGGGGAGGCTATTGATGTGTTCCCGACTTTAGAAATATTTCAACCAGTTGCATGGAAGAGAAATACAAAAGGAATTTGCTCAAAGAAAATAGGGCAGCGAAGACGCCTTCACACGTGTACGTACGTAGACATATGTTTTTCTACGTGGTATGTAATAAAAAGAGAGGGAAGCGCTAAGTAGGTCATTGGTGTGAGTTCTCGTTTGTTCCTAAGTGGATACTATAGCTTAGATATCTCGAAGAGAAGTCAAGAGACGTCATATGACATTACACGATATAATGTGTTATGTATTCACGATAATGTTTACAAACATTTATGCAAATCAAGATGAAGGAAATTGTTTCTTTTAAGTGTAAAATCATTTACCACAGAGGGTACTCGTCTAACACATGTTTTTATAAAATATCAACTCATGTAAGCCACGTCACTTTAAGTTCAATAAAGACTTATTTATGCACATATTTATCTATACATTAGGCTATCATGTCAGTCACTGCTCAGCGTGGTTTTCAGCAAATGGGTATAGCAAGTCATTTGTCCAATAATGAAAATGAAGTTTAAGTTTACGCGCAATAACAATTGGATATACCTAGGTAATAGCCGATCATTAAAGTTATTGTACCTTAGTTTCGCGTAGTGGTAGCATAGTACTATTAATATCACTGTATTGGTAGTTAATTAACAATCCAGCTCATTGCCAAGTTAAAAGCGTTGTAAATGTCAATCGTCATTTCTCATAAACAGAGGAAAAGTAACGTCGAATATTCGCGTAAATGTTATTGAAACTGTGGACAATTGCATTCGTACGTTTGATCTCGAGCTAGGATATATTCGGCAACTTCTCGGAAACGGGCACAAAGAGAACAATTCTCCTGAAAGTCGACACAAGAGGCGGCCAATCTCAATTATAACTTTATTGTACAATTTTGAACTTGGAAAATTCCCAATGTTATTTTGTTTATTTAAGTTGTTGCTTCTCTCGTTTGTGGAAACGTTGCAATTGATTGGCAATTTGTTAGGAACAGATGGTTTAAGGTTTGAACTTCTGAAAAAGAAATCAGCGGAAGGCCAGTTAATTTCATGACGTCTAAAATCACATACTGCAGTACCTATCCCCTCTCTGTGTTTTATAGAAAACGTAGATAAGAGCCCTAGAGACATTGAAGAGAGAAAAGTAATCTCGGCTCGGCAATGAACACTACACATCCGCACCGGTCAACGGTCAGACACAGACTGCCCAAGGACATTAAGTAACCTTCGCGCACCATATTAGTAGCTGACATAAGTTGATCTGATCCCAAAGTACTCGACATATGCTAATATATCTAGTCGACATATTACTAGTCCTATATTAAATTGTTCAAGTATGTAGAAATTCTTCCAGTCACTGAAAACCAGCGTTGCGATGTCCCCGAGCCACGAAATGCTAAATGACAGCCTTTTTGGGTGCATTTTTTTATATATTTTTTTTATTACTATGTATTTGTGTTGTGTATGTACTATTAATTCGTGTTATTTTGTGAACATTATCCTAGCTTATACATTGCCAGAAACCGAAACAGATGGCGAGACATCGTCAGAAAGAAGCTCATCCAAGGGGAACTTCACGACCCTCAGTAATGAGGATTATGAAGCGAGGAGGGATCCTTGCTTATGTCCAGTAGTGGACCTTGGCAGGCTGATGATGATGATGATGAACCCGCTACAGTCTGGGTGACAAGGCAAGGTGAATAGGCACTTATTGAGCCCATTTTCTTTCCCATTATCGCTAAGTTACATTAAATATGAAGAAAACGGCAATTTAAATGTTTGACGCATTTCTATTGAGTTACAATAACTTCAAGTAAAGTTTTAACGAGACCATTTACTTGAATAGGTTGGAGAGATATATTTTTTCATAACTTACATTACTTAACATTATTTTTTATTATACCTATTCAAACGTGTTTATTTGGTAACTAAATAGATAGAAACATCTCAATATAATTTCATCATCTCTACAATTCAATAAGGTTCAAAGTAATACGGCCTTTATGATCTAAGTGACCATATCCTGAGTGTGGTGTTAATTTTTGCCAAACTTAGTCACTTTTATTATTTACTCTGATACCTAACAACAATACATATTTTGCATAATACAGGGAAACCAATATTCCACATGAAATACAATTTCAACACGGAGATTTAACTTATATGTATTTAACAAAATCCGCGTCCTTCAAAAATGTTACGCTAACTTTCAAACGCCCTGTATTCGTCTACAGTCAAGTTCACGATAGAAATAAAGTATGTAAGTAAATTATTAGTACGTGAATAACCGACTGAGTCGGTGAACTGATCCGACCTTGCACGATATTCGGCTATATTCGGCTGTATAGCCCACTAAAGCCTCGTTTAAAGAGATATGGAGCGTTGAGCGTTACGATGCCCGAAAACACAAAACGGCGTTTTTTTTTTTTTTTTTTTTTTATACTACTAGGGTTAACAAAATGGCTGCCGGCCCGCCTGATGGTAAGCGGTCACCGCAGCCAATGAACGCCCGCAACACCAGGGGCATCGCATGCGCTTTGCCGACCCTTTAAAAACCTATTTATTTTAGACTTGAAGCGCCCCATACTGTATTCCCCTGAGAAAACTTGTGCAGGGAGCTCATTCCACAAACGCAACGTTCGCGGGAGGAAATTCCTCTGAAATCGGACCGTGCGTGACCAGCTAGGTCTCAACGTGTGAGGATGAACACCCAGCCGGTGGCGCGCGGTGCGATGGTAAAATGAAGCTGTTGGCATCATATCGAATAATTCTTCAGAACAGAACCCATTGTATAATCGATAGAACACACACAAAGAGGCAAAGTCCCTCCTCAGGCTTAGCGGCTCAATATCGTTGGTAAGTTTGGGATCATCGACGATTCTCAAAGCACGTCTTTGAAGCGAGTCAAAAGGACCAAGTTGGTACTTAGGTGCTCCCGCCCAGAGATGACTACAGTACTCCATATGGGGCCGGACCTGTGCTTTATATAAAAGCAGTCTTTGCCTTGGAGTAAAGTACCGTTTAGCTCTGTTAAGGACACCCAATTTCTTAGAAGCCAACTTGACCTTATCATCTAAGTGACTTCGGAATTGGACATCACTTGAGATGTCGATACCGAGGATCCCAATACTTTTGGAGATGTTCAAAGGTGTGTCCTGGAATTGGGGGGCTACAGTGAAAGGGGTTTTCTTCGCGGTAAACGCACAAACTTGGGTCTTAGTGGGGTTAAACTGGACTAAATTGTCTCGACCCCAATCGGAGACTCTGGATAGAGTGCTCTCGATTTCGGACACAAGTTGTTCCCGACTTTCTTCCACAATGGTGCGAGGGATGTTTGCTCGGCCCGTGTAGAATGCATCACCAGTGCTAACAATGAATTCGGTCAATAGACAGCATATCATTTATATGCAGGAGGAACAGCGTCGGCGATAGCACAGAACCTTGCGGGACGCCGGCATTTACGGTTTTGGTTTCAGAGCAGCTTCCGTCAACGACAGCTTTAATGCTCCGACCAGATAAAAAGCTGGCAACCCACTTGCACAAACCCTCGGGCAGTCCGTAAGCTGGCAACTTTGCCAGAAGACCCCTGTGCCAGACCCGATCAAACGCCTTCGCTATATCTAGGCTGACTGCCAATGCCTCACCTTGACTCTCAATGGCAGAAGCCCACCGGTGTGTTAGATACACTAGAAGATCACCAGTTGAGCGACCATGCCGAAACCCGTATTGGCGATCGCTGATCAGGTCGTGCTCTTCTAGGTACCTTAGGAGTTTGGTGTTAATTACACGTTCCATCACTTTAGAGAGAAGGGAGGTAATAGCAATAGGCCTGTAATTTGACGGGTCTGATCTATCACCCTTTTTGGGCACAGGATGCACGTTGGCAGTCTTCCAGGAAGACGGAACCTCACGACATTGGTAAGAAAGCGTGAAAAGTTGCGCTAATACAGAGCACAACTCTGGAGCACACAATTTCAGGACCACTGCTGGTATGCCGTCGGGTCCACTTGACTTCCGAACATCAAGACGAAATAACTCCCGCCGTACTTCTTTTTGTGAAATTTTGATTTCCGGCATAGAGTGACCACACCACGGAATGGAAGGTGGTGTGGCACTTTCGTCAGTGTTCATCGTCGAATTAGAAGCAAAGAGACTACCCAAGAGATCGGCTTTCTCCTTGGCGCTATGGACCAAGTTGTTGTCAGCATTCCGCAGTGGTGGAAGGGAGGACTGACAAAAGTTTCCCTCGGCGGCTTTGGCTAACGACCAAAAGGCACGACTACCCGAAGGGTAGGCTGCAAGTCGCTCACCAATTCCACCAATGAAGTCGAATTTAGCTCTGGCGATGATCTTCTTGCTGGATCTAGAGGCCGCGTTATACATGCGCTTCACATCGGATAAGTTGGGGTCGTGTTTAGTACGGGCCGTGGTCCAAGTCCTGTACGCGGCTTGCTTAAGAAGTCTAGCATCCTTACAGGACCGATTAAACCACGGTCGTTTCTTCGCCCCCGCAGCTACCAGTGCGTTTGGAATAAAATATTCCATACCCACCAGAATCGTGTCAGCGACAGCAGCTGCGCAGATGTTAGGGTCTTCTGATGCGAAACACAGTTGCCTCCACGGGTACGATGCGTAAAATTCACGCAATCCATCCCAATCTGCTGACCTGTACTGCCACATGCGACGAAAACTAGGTGGCCGAGGTGGATCAGGCCGCACGCATGGGACTGCAGTCCGAACGATACAGTGGTCGGAAGAACCCAAAGGTGCATCCACCGAGATCGAGTATCCGTCCGGACGAGTGGTCAGCAGAAGATCCAGCAAAGAACTCGTATGGTCCTCGATGTCAGGTATTCTCGTTGGAGAATGTACCAGTTGCGAGAAACCATAGGTCAGAGCAAATTCATGAGCACGTCTTCCGGCGTAGTCAGTGGATCGGGAACTGAGCCAGTCTACATGGTGGGCATTGAAGTCCCCCAAGATCACTAACTCCGCGGATGGATATTGCTCTAAAACTCTGTCAGTCGCAAACTGTAGGTGCTCGAATAGTCGAGTGGTGTCTGCATCTCCGCTGTGAGACCTGTATAGGCACGCGTAAACACGGGTGTGGCCGCCGTAGTCCACGCGCACCCACAATACGGACAGGTCTCTGGCTTCCAAATGGGTCAGACGGCGGCAGCAGATATCCTCCCGGGCGTACATACAAACACCGGCACGTTTCTGAAATGAGTGTTCAAGTATGTAGCCAGGATACATAAGGTATGACGTTCCCCTGGGCAGGATATCTGCGTCTCCGTCAGAAATAAAAGGGTCGGCTGCGCCGTCTCAAGGTGCTGATGGACAGCGTTGAGATTCGAATGAATACCCCTGATGTTGCAAAAGTCCACTTGCGTGGAAAGGGATGCCGCCGAGAATCGTTTCCTCTTATTTTTACCCATCATTATAATTACTATTTTTTTATAGGTTGAAAGAATTCACAGTATTGGCAGCTAAAGGGATAAATAAATGAAATGTAAATTCAGTCGAAGGTCAGTGCGGGTGGAGCGGTTTTGTCGGCGCAGCGCACGGAAGGGCCCCCGGTCCCCCTCTAAAGCAACAGTTGGGTCCACTCCGGTCTCCTTCCCCGGCACAACTGCTGCCCCAGAGACTTTTCACAGACTGGCAGTTCAGCCTCCCAGGGCGGAGATTACGTAATCCCTGGGTTCGGGAACTCAACTATTCTGCGGGCGGCCAGCGGTCAACCGTTTCACCGGGTCTCCCTGACCGCTGCGCCCACACTCCGCGCCCGCCCGAACCAACGACCGCATTATGCACACTGCCGGTCCCCCGCTGACAATACTGCGCATTCTCAGGAGCTCTGGCTACCTTACTCACCGCAGGAACACAACACTACAGAAATAGTGTTATTTGACTGCGATCTTCTGCAAGGTGGAGGTACTTCCCCAGTCGGGCTACTCCAAGTTTGAGCAAAATTAATCGCTGTGCCCTACCTCTCTTAAGCAAAATTAATCGCTGTGCCCTACCTCTCTTGCGTTAAACGAGAAGAGGTTTTTGCAAGCATTAGTTTGAAGCTACACCCTGCGATCGCCAACTCGCTTGCCTGCCCAGCAGTGTGGCGATTATGGGTACATCTTCCAGATGTTTGCCCTAAGTGGCGAACAACTCTAGAGGCCTATGTCCAACAGTGGATTATGCTGCAATAGGCTGATGATGATAGTTTGAATTGTAGAATCGCGTGTGAAGGGAGACGCGTCAGGCGATGCGGGCAAGGAATTTCGTTGGTGTAGTGGTGGCGGCAAGACCTGCCTAAATACTAAAAAGTCCCGAGTTTAAATCCCTGTGTGATGACGCGTCATCAGACCGATCGCTTCAGGTACCCCCTTAATATAAGACTTGATTTCCTCCTACGTCAGCGTCGGCCTACCTTACGAATAAACAGTAGTTCTATGATGCATTGCACTGCTACGCTGCAAGTTAGTCGTATCTACACTGCTGATACCAGCGTTGCAGTGTCTTGCTTCATAGAACTAATGTATTCGTACGTACGACAGACGTTAGCGTAAGAGGAAATCAAACCTAAATGGAAAACGCCCGACGCCCCGCCACACGCCACGCTTTACGCGACGCCTGACGCCCCGCGTCTCTGTAAACGCGCCCTTATAGCCGAATATCGTACCCCTTAATAACTGGACAGTGACTGGCGGAACTAATATCATCAACGTTCCGATAAATCACACATTTAAGTAATGGGATGTTTATAGCGGTCGATTAATGTCTTTGGTTGAACATGCTATATACCTACTCGTAGAATGGAAGAATACAGAGGGTCGTTATACTCGTATATTCTATCCCGTATTGTAATACCTACTCATAATGTGCTGAAGATAAATGAGGAAAATTTCATAATTATGTATTTTTCCTATTACGTTTTCCGGATAATTTTATTTTCCAAACATAATACGGTTCGTAATCCGCTCTGCTAAGATGTTGATTATGTTTATTATGAGTTAGCGTAAATACATCTTTGAGGTGAGAAATAAGTATTTAAGGATTTGTGTCCGTACGTAGTAGGGACCCATCCTTGTTCTGCATTAAAATGACATTCTAAGGACATACAGCTACTACTTTCTAAATAGAAAACTAGGTAGGTATACCTACATAACTATTGGACTAGGAATATTTTTAATGGGCATATCATATCATATACTGCAACCAATATATTTATTTAAAATTTTATTGCACAATATCTACACAGTACATACAGAAGGCGAACTTAGTACAAGCATTTACTACTAGTGAACCTTTGTTTACTTTGCATTGTTTCTGCTTTGTGTCGTCAATATAGTCTAACGTTTGATAAAAATATCGAACAGATACAGATTAAAATATTTAAGTTATGTTCTACTCGTATTTCAAAAATAACAAAAAATCAATTTCTTTTCTTTAACGTCTTAGCCGCCATTTTGTATTGATTCCGTATAAAATATTCATTGTTCATTTATTATTCAGGTGACAAACAGGTTATTTTCATTCCTTGTATTTTACTTAATTAGACTTAACACGGATGGGAAATTGAACAGATGTCTCTGAAGCGTGGAGTCTCTTAATTTGGTTGATTTTATGATGACACACTTTTTTTAAAGGTAGCTTTATGATGATGGGCACGGTAGCGTAGCGTTCAGACAGCTAACTTTCACACTAGAGGCAATGACTCAAACCTGCCGATGTGTTTTCAAAATTCAAATTAATATGTACGTTTATTCGACGCTGTTACGGTGACACCCGCACCAACCACGGTCCAACCTTTTTTTTGTTTTATTTTTATTGCTTTTTAGAGGCAGACGAGCCAGCGGAGTAGTGTATAATTGGGCATTCTAATTCATTTTTACATCGTCTCACTCCGTTCGACTCTGTAAATGAATTAGAATGCCCAATTATATGGATGAAAATTATGATGGTAGCTTTAGTAAATTAATTTAAGGTTAGGTTGGAGTTGTAGATTATAAAAACGTGTCTGTATAAATGAAATTGCGTTGAGTATTTTAAGTCATTTGATTGAAGTTTGCGAAACACTGTAGGCGAATTGAATATCATGAAATTTATCAAACAAAAACCATCGTTGAAATTAGACTTCATCTTTCCTGAGCAATCTAATGATTGTAAACGTCATGGACCTTTGTTACCAAATTCTATACGCAGCGTTGTTTGCGGCCCGTCAAACTGTGGAAAGACCAATTTGATACTTGGTCTGTTGTTACACCAAGATGGACCACGTTTCTGCAACCTATATGTATATTCAAAGTCCTTGTATCAACCTAAATACATATTTTTAGAAAAGGTATTGGACAAGGTTCCAGAGGTATCGTACAATAAGTACAATCATAATGGTGAAATTCTGAGTCCTCACGAAGCTTTGCCTGACTCAATAATCATATTCGACGACGTTGCTTGTGAAAATCAAAATAATATACGCGATTATTTTGCTATGGGTCGTCATAAAAACATAGACTGCTTTTATATTAATCAAACTTACACTAAAATACCTAAACAATTAATAAGAGATAATGCTAACCTCATCATATTGTTTAAACAAGATGACATTAATTTAAGACATGTTTACGATGAACATGTGGGGTCTGACATGACTTGGTCTCAATTCCGTGAATTATGCTCAACCGTGTGGAGTAAAACATATAGTTACATCGTTATCAATAAGGATTGTGAAAGAAACAAAGGTTGTTACAGAAAAAACTTCGATACATTTATAGTTTTGGATTAAAGATTTTATAAAGCTGTTGCATGCCTTAATATGAATCAGTTTAATTTGAAAAGTCGAACAGAGTGGAATATTTGAACAATGGATCGAAATCTTAAGGAACAGATTGTAAAATCTGCATCAGCTGTAAAAAGAAAAGTAGCAATGATAAAAGAGTTAAAAAACACAAATGACATGACTCTGGAAACAATTTTCAAACCTATTGTTAACCCACTCAAGCAGTTGTCAAATACGAGTACAACCGTAAGCAAAGAGAATTTAGAGGAGAAAATGATACAACCTTCATTTGTGAAAAGAATGAAGCATTCGGAAAGCGAGTCTTCAAATACATCGAATGACAACTTTGATTACTTTAAGGAGGTAAATGATGACGAAGAAAGCACTGGTGGTGATTTTTGTACGACACCTAACAAAACTCTCACAGCATCATCCTTTGATGTTCACGATAACTCATTTAAATCTCTACACTCACCATCAAGTGTTACAAATGATTCTTTATCATGGTCTATGTCATCTGAAGTAATGGATGATATACCGTATGGTGTTAGACATGTGAAGGGAAAACTAATGCTCGGTAAAACCCGTGTTATTGATGATGATTACATTCTTAAAATTGGAAACCATAGCTTGAAAAAAACTCCAGGGTTAAAAGAATTATTATGTAAAAGGACACCAAATTTGAATATTGTTACTCAAGAAGACTTACATAATTATAAATTATTACTTACCGACACAAATGCACATAGACGTGGTTACACTCCATCCAACCCAATAATCAGTAACAAAGGGTTCAAATATATGCACGTGATCAAACCATTGTTTAAGTTCTCTAGAAGTTATACAAGTAGCGTGGAAAGTCTTCCGCAAGGTGAAGGCATTGATATTTTAAAACAAGTTAAAACAGATACTGATTTGGTTTACTGGAATGATCCAAATGAGTTAGTAGAAAGACTAAAATTACTATGTGCATCATGGGCAGCTGGAAATACTGGGTTAATTAATGAAATTTATGCAATCGTCGAAGAATTGCGTGAAGCTGATATGGTAAATGACGTTAAATATATAAAGCTACCATCAGGAGGAATGCGCAGTGTGATTAAACTGCAAGAGCCGGCAAGACGACAATGAATATAGATAAATTTGGTCATCATGTTCATAAACGTTTGCGAGTATCTGAATTTACAGACATTTCTAGCGACACTTTGATACGCACAGATGCAGGTGAATTTGATTTAAAGTCATCGCGTTTAAAAGGATTGACAATTCCTAAAAATATAGATGAAGCTGTGAATAAGGGATACGTGGATGAATGTATTGACAACCTAAGAAGTGAATTAAAAAAGTCAGAAAGCAATATAAAAACATTCCTTAATAATTTAGAAAAATTAACTTCTAACAGTTTGAATAAAGTGTATTACACAAAAAAGGAAATAGATCACTTGTTGACATCAAAGCTTGCTAAGAATGAGTAAACAAGATATCGTGAACGAGCTTCACAAGCCTGCAAGAAGAAACTTCCTTCGTCGACATACGATTATTAAAGGAATCGATGATTTATGGCAAGCTGATCTAATAGATTTTCAAAAATATGCATCTTTTAATAAAGGACATAAGTATGTCCTAATAGTAATTGATGCTTTTTCGAAATATGTATGGGTTAGACCGTTGATTACGAAATCTAAAACGTGTGTCACGAATGCAATGCATAGCATATTATCTCAATCAAGAAGAAAGCCCAAACATTTGCAAACAGATCTAGGAACAGAGTTTTATAATGACTCATTTAGAAATTTAATGAAAAATTTCAATATAAACCACTATTCCACATACTCTGTCAAAAAAGCATCTATAGTAGAACGAGTAATAAGAACTATAAAATCCCACCTTTACAAAGCATTTAGTCTGTGTGGACAGTATAAATGGTTTAAAAGTAATTTAGATTCCGTCGTCTGGAACTATAATAACACTTCGCACAGAATTACTAAATTTCAACCGATTAATGTTAATCATTCAAATGAAATTTTGGTTCGTTCTAATATTATTAAAACCCAACAGTCGAAGATATCCCAACGACCCCATCTAAGAGTTGGCGATTATGTTCGTATAAGTAAATACAAAGGAGATTTCTATAAAGGTTATACCCCTAATTGGTCAACAGAAATATTTCGCATCGTAAAAATTAAAGAAACCAAACCCATCACATACCAAATAGAAGATAAACAAAACAAAAATATTATAGGTTCATTTTATGGATATGAATTACTGAAAACGAATTTTCCAGACCTTTACCTTATTGAAAAAGTTATTAAGAGAAAAGGAAACAAACTTTTTGTGAAATGGTTGGGATTAAGCGACGAAGAAAACAGTTGGGTAAATAAAAATGAATTAGTGCTTTAGGTTAATATATAAATAAAACACATAATCATCCTCTATTACACTTTAATCTTATCCATGAAGAAAGGCGGTGGTATTATTAATACCTTAATAGATCATTTACCGTTTGAGTTACATTTACCTGGATATCAATTTTGTGGTCCTGGTACAAAACTTCAAAAAAGGATACTAAAAGGAGACCGAGGAGTAAATAAGTTGGATAACGCTTGTATGCATCACGACATTGCTTATATGAATAAAGATTCAGGAGCTCGACGTGAAGCTGACTTGAAACTTTTGGATATGGCTAAAGAAAGGTTAAAATCGAAAGATGCTGGAAAAGGCGAAAAAATTGCATCGTGGATAGTGAAAAATGCTATGAAGGCAAAAATAAGAGCAGGTAGTGGTATAAAATCTTTTAAAAAGGGTGTTAAAAAAATACACTCGCAACTAAAAAGACTGAAATCCAAAGACCATTACTCTGCTATAAAATATGCTTATGCAGCTGCAAAGAAACTATTTAAAAATAATAAAGGAATTAGTCTGCCACGTATTATTCCTCTTCCAAAGTGTGGGGGTCTTTTGCCGCTTATTCCGATATTTGCCGGATTATCGGCTTTAGGCTCACTAGCTGGAGGTGCAGCAGGTATCGCAAAAGCAGTTAATGATTCTAAAGCTGCACAAAAGAGTCTTCAAGAAGCTGAACGACACAACAGAATGATGGAATCAGTGGCTCTTGGAAAAGGATTATATATTAAGCCTCATAAAAAAGGAGCTGGTTTATATTTAAACCCCTCAAAAAACTAATTAAGAAGCTACCCAGACGTGCACTCACTGATTTAGATATTTTAGAACATGCTAGTGATATTCCTTACTTTCGTGGAGTTTACATGAGAGATACGTTACCTTTGAAACCTAGAATGATAGAATGTGGAATATTAAATTTAGACATCGATATAAATCCTGGCACGCATTGGGTAGCTTTTGTGAAACATAACAATTATGTAGAATATTACAATAGTTTTGGTAATCTAAAACCACCCTTGGAATTGATAAGATATATGCAGCCTTTACCTATAACTTATAATTATGTGAGACATCAAGCATTCGGCACTACTAACTGTGGTCACTTGTGTTTAAAGTTTTTAAGTAATTATTGGAAAAATCATTTATAAATTGAACGAAATAAATAACTGTGTCAGTATAAAAATGTCTTTCACTGTGTCTATAACTGGAAGCGGAGCTTTTTTAACAACAGACTATTCTCCAACCTTGGAACTTCAAGGAGACTATGAATGTGGTCTTGTATATTTTTCAACTTTTAACTCAATTCCTAACATAGACGAAAGAAACAATAAGTTTTACTATGGTAATAATGAAATCATAGAAATACCTGAAGGGTCTTACGAGCTTCAGGATATTTGTGATTATTTAAAAAGTAATATTAAAAACACAGTACTGAAACTAACTTGCAATAATAATACATTGAAAACAAATATTTTTTGCACCAAAGATGTTCATTTTGACAAAAGTGAATCACTAGGTAAAATTCTAGGCTTTGGAATGAAGACAATAAAAGCTAATATAAGTACTGATTCACAGTATCCTGTCAATATTCTACCAACAACCATTGTGCGAATCGAATGTGATGTAGTTAGTGGTTCATTTGTTAACGGAAAAGCAAGCCATATTATTTATGAATTTGTACCTAATGTACCACCTGGTTATCGCATTATTGAAATACCTAAAAATCTTATTTATTTTCCTGTCAATCAAAATTCTATAAGCGCTATCAATATAAGGCTGTTAGACGGTGACAATAAATTGATAAATTTAAGGGGTGAAGAAGTTCAATTGTATTTACATTTTAGAAAAAAATGATAAATTTCAATAAAAACCCTTCCACATCTTGTGTTCGAATCAGTTCTGAAAGAACATCTCATAGTGCAACATCTGCTAAGTTGAAAAAAAAACTTACAAAAAAGTTAACCAAAAGTAACAAGGATTTTTTAAAATTAATCGGTTTGTTAAAATGAACATATTAAATATATCACAAAACACATCTTACGATAATAGTATTGAAAGTTTCGAATATCACTCGTATAGACCGTACGTGACAAGTTTCAACAAGAACGATGAAATAAGAATACCTATCAATCAACAAGACTTGTATGTATTACCCTCACTCAGCACATTATATATTGAAGGTCAAGTTAATGTTTTTAAAGGCACTCCTAAAGAAAAGGTTGCAAGTGTGCATTTTGTGAATAACCCATTACTGTTTTTATTTCAAGACATTCGATATGAATTAAATGGAATAGAGATTGATAAAATTAAAAATGCAGGCATTACTACAACAATAAAATCTTATTTGTCGTTAAATGAAAGCGAATCAAAGCGCGCTCATGCTTGGGGCTGGTCAACCACTGGCACAACTGAATCGCGTAATGGTGTGTTCTCCGCATCGGTACCACTTAATCAAATATTAGGATTTGCTGAGGACTATGATAAAATATTAATAAACTGCAAACATGAATTAGTACTATTGAGAAGTAATACAAACCTCAACGCAGTACAACTGAAACCTGGAGAAGTCATGGAGGATATAGTAATCCATAAAATCATTTGGCGTGTTCCTCATGTTAAAGTGTCTGATCGTGAAAGAATAAATTTGCTAAAATATTTAGAAAAAGATCGAGCTATTACAGTAGCCTTTAGGAATTGGGACTTGTACGAATATCCATTACTGCCAAAAACTCGCAAACATACCTGGTCGGTTAAAACTTCATCGCAAATTGAGAAGCCACGATTTGTAGTGATCGCCTTGCAGACCAATAGAAAACAACAAGCTGGTGCGTCAATGGCTGAGTTTGATCATTGTGATATACGGGATGTAAAAGTGTTTTTAAATTCATCGTATTACCCGTATGAAGGAATGAATGTAAACTTTTCGGATCATAAATTTGATTTATTATACGAGCAATACGCTAGATTTCAGCAGTCTTATCACGGACGTCGACCTGAACCAGTGATTGGTTTAAAAGAATTCCAAAGCATTGCACCTTTATTCGTAATAGATTGTTCTCGTCAACACGAAACATTGAAAGGTTCTATCGACGTGAGAGTTGAATTTGAAACAGACACCGAAATACCAGACCAGACGGCGGCATATTGTTTGATTTTAAACGATTGTGTATTCGAGTATAAACCTCTAAGTAACATTGTAAGAAAAATATCATGAATAGCAATACTATTATATTAGACTTACAAGGATTCAAAAATGATAAAAATGAGTTTATAGTAAAAGAAATGGGTATAGCCACTCAAGAGCTTACTCACATTTACTTAATCAAGCCTCCGTATCCATTCTCATCGTTAACTGATACAGAAAAAAGACATGTGCGATGGATAGAACGGAATAGAGGATATCGATGGAGTGAGGGTTACATCGACTACAGAGAGTTTCATAGAATGATAAAACGTATGTTAATCCATCGAAAAATACTAGTAAAAGGCGAAGAAAAGATTAAATGGGTGCGTGATATTTGCGACCATGATAATATCATAGATATAAGTTATTTAGGTATTCCTAGCTTGAAAACTCTTGGACTATTGTATTCTGAAAAAAATGTGGAATTGAATTGTTTTAACCATGCGACACATTGTGCAATTAAAAATGTAGTATGTATTAAAAAGTGGTGTATAGAAAATAAGATATGTTTGTGATTTTATTTGTAATAAATTTTTAAAAATATATTGACAGCTTTTTATTTAACCTTTTCAAAGATGTTAGATAAGAAAAAGGAAAAAAATACAAAATAACAACAACATAATAATAAATAATTATATTTATTTAAACATCTAGCATAGACGCAATTGAAATATGTTATAAACAATCAATAAATTTCTCCACTAAGTTTTTTTGAAATTTTCCGAACAAGAGTATCTGTGAAGTCCATAATTTCATCTACCGGATCTTGCACCACATACTGCGCACTGAGTTCCACATCGCTGTCCCTGCTGTTATCTGTTCCATACACCGTCGTACTCGGCCAGTGTTCGCCTGATAGGTCGACTATTTTTATCTGTATTAACTTGCTACCTTTATGCTCTTTGCGAATAACAAATGATTTTGAAGACAGATTTTGAGTTTTCTTTTTGCCTATTACATCACGCTTTTGTCTTCCCTTTTTTTCTGGCCAAGAGGGAAACATCTCTGCTGACCACCCTTCAACAGGGTCTTGAGCGTCCTGTAAGGTCAGCGATGGGGTCAAGAGTTCTACTTGAGGCTCAAAATTCTGAAAACGAATAATAATAATAATGTAATTATCATGCTCTTCATGTCTACATTTATTAATAAATAAATGTAAAATGATGTTAGTAATCTAAACCGTATGCTTACGAAATTGGAAAAGTTAATTAATTAAATCACATAAAATCTTACGGTAAATAATTCAAAAATAATTTCATAAACTTACCATGTTTATTTCAGGAGTCGTTAACGTGTATGACGATGATCTCTTGAAAGTAAAAGTCTATCTCAAAATGATAATAATTATAAGCATATTATTTATATACTACTAATATTTGCCTACGTAACTATTTTATGTCATTGAAAAACATCTGTTTTAAATCAACAAACAAGTTATTACTCGATTAATTTACCTATACGCTGATATTACTTAACTATTGTTATGAAATCGGAAACATATTGCTGACAAAGCTGTAGACGGCGCGCCGCGGTGTCTGCCGCCGTGACGTTACTACGCTCGAACAAAAACTTACATGTTTAGACTTGATTAAGATTGTAATTAGGTTAATTATGTAATAAACACACTGTGGTGACAATAGTCACCAAATCTGCAAGCATTGCAATGTAAGGAAATTAAAACTCAATTACAAATATAAAATTAATTAAATACTATTTGTTTAGACTATCTGTTACAACTGAAGAATCGTAGGTTTGATTCCCGCGTGGTTGCTTTGATGATTGCTTTTTTGATATTAAAACGATGTTGAGTAGATTAGGAATGTAAACACACTTTTAGGAGGGCACAGATCTGTATAGGAGGGACACCACATTTTTCTTGGAAGTTTTTGAATGACAAAATACAAATACCATTTTAGTATGATCAATTATTTATTAGTTACACAATTGAAACAATATTATAATAAGGTAACAATAAATAAAAATACAATTACCGTACAAACAAAATAGCTGTTGCTTAATTAATAAAGTTTAAGTAGATTTACAATATCATAATTGTATAATAATTTCATAGGTTGATTACATAGTTAAACCATATAAGTAAAACAAAAAGAAATTTAAATACAACAAACAGACATATACCTTTCTAGAACACATAATATTGGTACAATTACAAAGTAGGTAGTCAATTTTAAAGTATACTATCCCAGTGACCCCACGACAAAGTAGAAATATTATTTTTTAATATAATGCGTTTGTCGTCATTGCCCGACAAAGCCACTTTGTCCTGTTCTTGAGTAAATATTTCATGTTTAAGAGACTTAAATATAATATTTTTCTTACGCAAAAATGATTTTTTTTTAAGTACTTTGTAGTAATCCTTAAAATTTACATTTTTTAAAACTTGTTTCTGTACCCCTTTCGCTTTTTTTAATACGTCTTCCATAGTTTTAATACAGTACAATTTAGATCTTAAGCCCACAAATTCGGTAATTAAACTTCCACCTAGTTCATCCTTGAAGAGACCTGGTACTTTTTTATTTAACCTTGGAATGCCGTAACAATTATTTATAGGATAATTGCTAGTATCGAAATGAGGAAGAAAATGCATTTTTAAATCTTTATAAAAATCTTTACATTCTATTGAATAAAGAAAACTGTCTGTGTCCGTGTAACAAAGTTTAATCTTTTCATTATAAAAAGGCTTCATGATGGAGTAATGAAAGTCGAACATATGGCTCTTAGATATTTCCAATACAGAAAAACCTATGTATATAGGTTTGTCCAGAGTAACTGTTTCAGGTTTCATTTGAACAGCTATAAAATTTTCCGAGAAAATAGTAGCACTGTGAAAATTTGGTCGAGCTATCAATTGTTCAGCACAGACAAGTTTATTCGTTTTATTCCTATCATCACTCCACTTGTTAACCAATTTTACATTAACCCTTTTTTCAGTGTCTTCTAGAGTCTTTCCAAATATACTATTATTTAACAATTTGAAAAAATCTTGTTCAAAAGTAGTTTTAGCCTTAGTACGTAATTCAGTGTTCATGTCAATGTACTTTTTTAAATATGGACTCTGATTGAATTGAATAACTCTATGAATTTTTTTTAGTAATAAACCATGTTTTAAACATGTCTTCAAATGAGTGAAATGTATAACGTATAAAAATTTATCATATAAGTTCGGAACCAATTTAGCTGTTTTTGAACCTGGTGGGATGAATTTTTGCGCACAGAATGGAAAGTCATTATGATCATCATGCAAGTGCTCTGGGTATTGTAAGTCTACTTCTAATATATAACCAGTTTCACCATTATTTGGTACATTTTGAAAATCAATTTTATTAATTTCCGACTCATTCAACAACTTAAAATTTGAATGAGGCAAATAGGCACACATTGCATATCCATAGAGATTATTACAATCAATATAAACTAAATAGTTATTATTATCTGTAGAGTTATAGGTTTGCATGTACTTGTTATTAGCTTTTGAATACCTTGTGGAACATAAACATATACCACCGCGGATACCGCTTTGAATCATTCTTAATATTTCCAAATCGTTTATTAATTCTAATTTTACACCTGTTTTTAACAACATAGCATCGAAACTCAGGCTCGGCGCGGTTACATAAAAAGCTGGATCTAATTTATAATTTGTTTTACAAGTTTTTCTGAAGTTTTCGAAGATGTCTGCTAATAGGAGTACATCTGTCTTAAGATACAAATCAGTGTATTCACCTAGATTAGATAAATCAAAAGTTTCCCAAACTTCTTTTGCGTGTTCGTAATCTGTTTGTAATATATTACAGTTCTTTAATTTACTGAAAAAACAATCATATGGAGGGAGTTCTTTCTCTTCGTACGTAGACCAAGTAGTTACATGATCATATGGGTACACACCTTTGCGTCTCAGTAAATTGAAATGACTCTGAGAACAGAAATACCGGCGCAGGTGTTTAAAATCATTATCATCTAAGTTAGAAACCAACTTTTCTATGCTTGTTCCCAAAAATTTGAAAGAATCAACGAAACGAACGGGCATAATATCCGTATCATTTATTTGGAAAAACTTTGTAAACGATATATAATTTTCCTTATTTTTGGCTATGACTTTTATTTTACCTGATATCTCACCTAATTGTCGAATAAAAAGGTGGCTGTCATAACCAGCCAAATTATGAAAAAATATTGGAACAAACTTTGGTAAAGAATATTTTATACTGCAATACGAGTGGGCTGCACCGCGATAGCGCCCAGTAAGATGACAGTGATCCCTAACTTTATCATCAAATAATATTTTATCACAAAGAAAACAATTTTTTGCAAGGGCGAAGTTGTCCTTGTCTTCATCTGTTAAAGTAGTTGATAATGGTGAATGTAAAATTTTATGTATAGTCTTTAAATCCTCTACCAAATACTCAAAAAACTTTTCTACACAGGCTGGCCCTCGATACGATATGTACTTATTACGCGAACTATCGTAAGAACATACGATGTAGTAGGCAAACGCGGATGGTACGTGTTTTTGCGTTGATGTTGTGCAGTTTGATTGAGAATCGAGTTCAGTTGGCATTAGCAATGATTCAAAGTCAGCATACAAAACGAATGGCATATCATGCATGCGTTCATAATGGATAAATTGTATAAGAGTCCCTTCTTTAGGCAAAATTGTTGCCACGCCACTACAAACATGAGTTTCCAACTTATCATTATCGTTGAAAAATAACATACAGTCCTCACATAGATAAATTTTGGAGTGGTGTTTAGTTAATTGTTTTCGAATTAATTTAGATAAATCTCTGATGAGACAGTAATGGGTACGTTTTCCCTTTTCAAGAAAAAGCAAATTAATGTGGTGTTGTTTCTTACATCGGGTTTTGTAAAGAGGACCTACAATTCTGTTTTTATTTTTAAGACCATAAACGTTAACACTAATGGATGGATTATTTTTTTCAAAAACTATAATGTCAGGGAAACCTACAGGAAAGCTTATATTTTTTACATTAAGTACGGTTTTGAAATGTGGATAAGAGGACGATCGATGAGCATTACTCTTTGCAGGAAAAAGAGCTGCCACAATACACCAGAAGAAGCAATAATTGTCAGAATTTTGGATGTTGATACACGCTCGTTTGTATTTTACGGTATTTGGTAAATCTATGTAACCGGAGGCTCTTAGTGGACTATATTTATTTATGTTTATTTCCAGATACAAGCTTCGCAAATAAGCCCATCCACTATCTCTTTCTTCAAATTCTTCAATTTTTTTACAGAGTAATTGTATAATATTTGAAAACATATCTTCAAAGTTATAATTTTGATGTAAGATAATATTTTCTGTTGCAAACGATTTAATTGAAATCGAATCATTTTTATGCAGGAAAAACTCAGAAAACAACTCAAAATTAGCTTTAAGATTAGTATGAGTTTGCATTCGCGCGGAGAGCAAAAGACTCACGCGCGAGCGCAAGCGTGACAAAAATTCAGAGGGAGTGTAAACACGCACACATTCCTGGACGGTTTCTGCACTATCTTCACAGCTGACACGATAGGATGCTATACGATTGCGAAAAGCACTATGAACTTTGGTTATACCTTCGCTTTCCACAATCGAACTGTTATTTTTGTGTAAAATACTTTTTAAATGAGCAGAAAAAACTTTGTTATTGACGGACACATCGCAAATGGAACAGAAAGTAGTTTTAGACATTATGAATAAGTTTCCACTGTGTGAATATAATATCGCTGTTATTTAATACCTAAAACAATTTAGTTAAATCAATGTATGTATATAATTGTGTAACTAAAACATAATTTACTGAAAAGACGGAATATTCTATATAAGGAAACTATTTTTTCTTTTTCTGACTATAAAATACCCCCTCTTCAGTAAATTTTGTTTTAGCTAATTTTACGAATTTCTTGAGAACAAGAAATTCGGGTGATTCTTGTTCTCCTTGGAGGCGAACCCAAACGATCGCCTTCTCACACCTGTCTATCCCCGTTAAATTACGAACCTCATCAGTGTTATACAGGCGTAGCTCCGCCAACAAACTGCCGTCGAGCTGAGCAGTCCGACGCGTCACCCCGCCAGGCACACGACGTGTCAGAGCACTCAACGACTGCTTGCTAGTTGTTGGTTCCTTCGTGTCTGAGTCCGACTCCGAGTCAAACAACCATTCACCCACGTTGGCCTCAGATGGATGCTCTGGTCTCGGGGTATGACGGTTAGTAGCGGAGCGCGGACTTTTAGTCTTCTTCTTGGAGCTAGAAAGATTAACAACGGATATAAGTATTATATTATGATCATAAATCGTTAGTTGTAAATTTGGAATAGAGTATCTTGACGAATTATCTGCGTAGGTTATCTTGGTGACTACACGCGTGATAGAGTTCAAATACAAAAAAGTAATATTGTGTTAATGTAAATTACCTGACGCCTTCGTCGTCCGAAGAAAAGTACAGGTCGTTTTTCTTGCAGCGTTTGCTAACTTTAGTGTCAGACCTGTAATAAATATTTTACGTTAGTGGGTACTGAAAAGAAACCAAAGTTAAAAAATGAAACAGAATCTGTAAAACAAAATCGTAGATAGTATCATCATCATCGCTCTATCGCAGTCCACTGCTGGAACATACACATCTCCAGTTGTTTGCCACTTTACGAACACTATACCCATGTCACGTTGGCAGCCAGGTTGGCGATCGTAAGCAGTAGCTTTTCGCTCCGGTGACGCTATTGCCCGTCATCAGCGTGTGCTATTTAGCTGCACCTTCAATCATGATGGTTATACTACCACCAGTCGGCTGCCAGAGCTTTGCCTGTTATTCAACAGAATGTAACATAGACAAGTGAGGGTGGGTTGGAGCGAAATGAAGATGGATATTACATTCCATAGATTTCAGTCACTGTTATATTTAGCGAAACAGTTTACCTGAGCAAACATCTGGAGGCTATAACCATAATCACCACTCTGGGCGAACTGGTTGGTGATCGCAGGGCATACCTTTTCGCTTCGGTGCTATTTAGCTACACCTCAACCGTGATGGTTATACCACCACCAGTCAGTTGCCAGAGCCTCGTTTGTTATTCAACAGAATGCACCATGGGTAGGTGAGAGTGGCTTGGAGCGATAATATGATAAATCGCATCCTTACATTCCATAGATTTACAGTCACTGATATATTTATCGAAACAGTTAACTTGGGCAAACACCTGGATGGTATACCCATAATCACCTCGCTGGGCAGACGGGTTAGCAATTGCAAGGCGTAGCTTTTCGCATCGGTGCTATTTAGCTACGCCTCAAGTCAGTTGCCAGAGCCTCGTTTGTTATTCAACAGAATGCACCATCGGTAGGTGAGGGTGGCTTGGAGCGATAATTGATAAATCGCGCCCTTACATTCTAAAGATGTATAGTCACTGTCATATTAACGAAACAGTTAACTTGGGCTAACACCTGGATGGTATACCCATAATCACCTAGCTGAGCAGGTGGGTTAGCAATTGCAGGGCGTAGCTTTTCGCTTCGGTGCTATTTAGCTACGCCTCAACCGTGATGGTTATACCACCACCTGTCAGTTGCCAGAGCCTCGTTTGTTATTCAACAGAATGCACCATGGGTAGGTGAGGGTGGCTTGGAGCGATAATTGATAAATCGCGCCCTTACATTCTGAAGATGTATAGTCACTGTTATATTAACGAAACAGTTAACTTGGGAACACCTGGATGGTATACCCATAATCACCTAGCTGAGCAGGTGGGTTAGCAATTGCAGGGCGTAGCTTTTCGCTTCGGTGCTATTTAGCTACGCCTCAACCGTGATGGTTATACCACCACCAGTCAGTTGCCAGAGCCTCGTTTGTTATTCAACAGAATGCACCATGGGTAGGTGAGGGTGGCTTGGAGCGATAATTGATAAATCGCGCCCTTACATTCTGAAGATGTATAGTCACTGTTATATTTGACGAAAACAGTGAGTCTGAAAAATCAATTACTTATTAGGACTTACGAACATTGTTTGGGTTGGAATTCTCTTGGAGCAGCGTAGACTTGGTGGTGAAGACTTCTTGAAGGTTCAAGTGAAGACTTCTTGAAGATACTGGTAGTAGTATATCACACGATTAGTGCACTTAGAAGAACTGATACCAGTGACTACAATTTACTAGGCTTTTATTTGAAAAAGTTGTTTAGCATGCAATAAAAATACAGTAGTAATCAACCTTTTCCTACACTACCAAAATGTAAATTAGATGTTTTAAGCTACAATTTAATAACTAAAAGTAATCTCATATATCACTTTCAAAGTAAGGCCTTTCCATGTCTTATGGAAAATCATTATCTTTATCATCAGTCTATCACAGTCCACTGCTGGATATAGCCCTCTCCAGTTGTTTGCTACTTTGGTAAACACTGGGACTATTCTCATTAAACACCATGCTGCGCAGGTAGGTTGACGATCGCAGGGCCTAGCTTCTCGCTCCGATGATGCTGCTACCGTCACCGACCTGAGAAGAGGTCTATGTCCAGCAGTGGGATATGAAAGGGTGTTGTTGATGATGAAGGTGATTAATAATAATACAAATTATAATCAGACTGGTGTTATTCATATTCCCATGAAGTTTTGAACAGTGTTTATGTTAAATTAGTACATGAATTTCGAAAGGTTTTCCACATCTGACTTATGTCATATTCAGCAAAATCAACTAATCAATTAAATCAATCAGCCTTACGATTGCAAACCTACATATTTTACAGTATTCTGCAAAATAAGTTGTTTATTAAATCGTTCTCAACCCTAAAAATCTCATCGATTCGAAAAACGACCAATATTAATTTATATCGCTCTATCTTTTCGGCGCAGGCGATGATTTTCTTCCCATTACTTATCAACACAGTATTCATCGTGTTCTACATGGAGGTGAAGGTATTTTCTTTTTGATCAAGTTTTGTATTGCCATAGATAAAATGATATCGTTTCGATGAATTTAGGTAATTTAGGAATTTAGGTTTTGTATACACTTTATTACGAATATTTATTTAACATTATGGTGAAAACAAAGTTGATTTTTTACTAATACTATTGAATGAGCACTATTTAAAAAATAAAATAAATATAAATAAATAAATAAATAACCCAAGACATGCCACGCTGGGCCACACAGCGCCATCTAGTCCCAAAACTAAGCCGAAGCTTGTACTATGGGTACTAGACAACTGATGAACATACTTACATACATTTTTTTGTAAATAAATACATATTATACATAGAAAACACCCAGACCAATACAAACAGAAATGTTCATGCACACAAATGTTTGTAATGTGTGGGGATCGAACCCACGACCCTTGGCTCAGAAGGCAGAGGTCACTACCATTGAGCCACCGAGCCTGTCAAAATATTTGGGATTAATTAGACAAACTGAGATTCATTATTTTAATTAATCAAATACAACCTTAATAATAATTATAATAACTCAAATTAAGTAAAAATATATTATAGTAGATAATGCTTTTAAAATTGATGAATGGTTAGGTTTTAATTAGTTTATACTTTTGAACAAAGTTAGTGAGTTGTGAAGGGTTAAAGGCTAGATTTTATCATCGACAGCTGTATTTGTTATTGATGAGTGAATAGGTAACGTAATTTGAGGTAGGTGGTGCAATAAGTATAATTTCAGCAAAACAGCACTCCTTACCCAATACCTAGAGAATCGTACCACGGGTTTTTCCGCTTGCTTAATTTTCATCCGTATAATTGGGCATTCTAATTCATTTACAGAGTCGAACGGAGTGAGACGATGTAAAAATGAATTAGAATGCCCAATTATACACTACTCAGCGGCCTGTCTGATGTTAAACATAACCGCCGCCCATGGATATCTGCAATGTCAGGGGCACAGCAATGCCGCTACCTACCGTGAGGAGAGCTCTCTTTGAACCTCTAAAACCTGTGAAGAAATGTTCAGGTTGTGTAAAGTCGACCAACGGGCACTTTGCGAGCGTGGTTGACTAACCCTTTTCGCCCTCGCCCTGCGTGGGGCGTAAAATATTACTGAGGCATCCCTACCTGTCGTAGGAGGCGACTAAAAAAGTAGAGGTTTTAGGGCCGTGGGTCGCAAGATGCTGGGAGGACACCACACCGTCCTCTCGAGTTGCGCAGTGCTACTGCGCTGTGGGGGGTTGCGTCAAATCCGAATCTGGTCATCCCGACCCCCTCAGACAGAGTGCTCGTAGCGGACCATCGTCGGGTTTAGTGGGTATTCTCCGCTAGATAGGAGTGAGCCCAACATAACCCAGTTGTCCTGTACCAAGGGCCTATGCATTAAGGCATTCCTGTCGTACAAAAAGGTCTTATCGCCTTAGTTTGAGGTTGACTCAAGCCTTCGGTGGGGACAAAAATTAGCTATAGATGTTCAAGTTGTACTGGGCATGATAAATATTATGTAACATGTGTTTTTTGTGATTGAATCAAATCATCATCATCCTAGCCTTTTTCCCGATTGTCTCAGGGTCGGCTTCCCAAACTAAGAGATTTGGCGAGGGCTAAGCTTTTACACTAAGCTTTTACACAGAGCGACTGCCATCAGACCTCCGCAACACTTAGGGTAAGCTATACCCATTCCCAGTTTAGGCGTCAGAGTTAATTGTGATTGAATCAAATAAATTATTTTTATTCTTATACTCTAAGTTAATTTGAAAGTAGCTCCAATCCATATGTTATTACAAGTAAAATAAAAATATTCGCAGAAATAAATACATCGTCCGTAGCGCAGCAAATTAAATAAAACGTTCACTTGTTTCAAATAAATATTTAAAAAAATAACTCCTGCATTCAGAATGAGGGCCTTCACCTTATGAATAGTTAACGTCGCTCATAAAAGCTTACAATGTTCGATAAAAGTCTTTAATCGATTTAAGAGAAGGCTTTAAATTTTATATTTCAATTTTTTTATTGGTAACTAAACTTTACTGCGAGCTCTATTTCTAGTGATCTCACTCATCAATGCCAATTTGGCCGCGTAAGAATTATTTTTCAATTGTGTCCTAAAGTGTTACATGAAAATAAAACCTACTTAATTATGTGTGTACATTAGGTGGAGCGACTATTTGCGCAAGACGGCTGGCAAGCGCTGGATAAGAGACGCCCAAGATCGATCAAAGTGGCGAACACTTGTAGAGGCCTATGTCCAGCAGTGGACTGCGTAAGGCTCGTGATAACTTAATTATGTACCATTATAACTAAGTCTTAATATTAAGATTTTTTTACATTTTTTTTTATAGTAACTCGATATAATGGCTTCCTTACGCCTGATGGAAAGCGAAAGAGAAGCCCAAGTCGCTGCGACAACGGGCAAGTAACTGGTCAGTAACCTGTCAGTTGCCACCGCCATACCGGCCGAACCCTAACCCCCCACGACCACCGGAAACCCAACGCACTGGTAAAACACGACCCGGAGGTAAAATGGCTGCGGTATTTTATAATAGGGTTATACTACTATTAAAAATGACGTCACCTATCTACTATCAAAAAAGACGCCAGAAAAATTAACTGATTTCATCTAAAATGCTAAGCATAGAGTTACCTACTAAGCATTAACGCTACACAAGCGAAAAAGGTTTAAGATAAATCTCATTTACTTCAAGAGCCCCTCTTGTCTCTCGTTACATACGAACAACGCATTATAATTGTAAATAACGCCGATGTATGTACGTGTAAGTAAACACATTAGAAGTGCGGCGAAAATGCGATTCGAAGGTAAATTAACATTTTTACCGCCACCATTCAAGTGTGCTCTTTTGTTTGTTTTAATTAACGAGTGCGGTGTGGTATGTGGGAGGGTTGAGGCCGGGACTGCTTTTAGAAACCTCTTTAACCAAGTGGGTGAAACACTTAATAAAATTAATTAGTTACTAGCTTAGGTTGGTGGCTATGTTCTCATGACGTTCTATTGTGACAGAAATTATTTTTGTGAGACTCATTAAAATTACAATTATCAAAGCCTGTATCTGTGTGTTGACATCGCGTAGGTAAAAAGAAAGTTTAAAAAGAAAAATAATAAATATCTTCTTTACTATATTGTGTCATTTTAGGTTCAGAAACCTTTACATAGGCTAAGCAACATAATAAGACCAGTATTCGTTTCAAAAATGACTACTTACACTTACAAAATAGAGTCAACTTTTTTTTACTAACACAGCATAGGTAGTTTTCTTCCGTTGCCAGATGAAAAGAGACGCCCTAGTCGCTGCGGCAACGGACAAGCAACTTCTCCGTTGCCAGACAGGTGTCTGTTGCCACCGCCCTTTGCTGGATTATTAGATAACTCTTAATATCCCGAGATACGACCAACACTTCACGGGTGCCTCCAAGTCTGAACACCAGTCAGGCGGGTATACCCTACTACTGGCTGAAACACAAAAAAACCGCTATTACACACACTGGAAAAAAATGGGAAGGGATTCTTTGCCGCCGCCGCACGGAATACTTCATCAACCTAACATAAACTATTTACACTAATAATATAAAGAGGAAAGATTTGTACCTATTTTTGTATGTTTGTAATGAATAGGCTCTAAAAGTAAAGGGCCGATTTTAAATATTCTTTCACCAACGGAATGCTACATTCTTCCAATTTGACATAGGCTACATTTCATTTGGAAAAAAGTTAGGGATCCTTGGTAAAATTTAAACAATATAATTGTCTACCCCGTGCGAAGCCGGGACGGGCTGCTACTAAAATACATATATAGTCAATCATTCCGCTCTGACCGAAGTTGATAATCACAACCGATATGTAGCAAATTTAATATTTTATCGTATAATGAACATCGATGAAGCGACAAATTGACTGCTCTGTAAATGGAATCAAGTGATGGACAACTTCAATTTACTCACAGCAGAATATCGAATGATGTACTCACATTCTGAAAATGAGGCATATAATGAGAACGATTGTTTACGCATTTTCGTATTAAACGGTTGGATATAAATTATGGACTGTAATGGCCGGACACAAAATTTTAAGCTGCAATAAAAGATAAAAGTGCATTTTGATTGGCATTTACGTCGGCAACATGAAAGCATTTTGAGGCCGTAAAACTCGCGCCGTGAGAGTCGACTGTGCGTTACACCGAATAGCACGTGACAAGTTAGGTGATAAGTATAATTAATTCATTTTTTATTCTTACCAATTATTACAAACTATAGACCAATTTTTTTGGAACTCGTGAGTAAATATGGCATGCTGATACCTAAACTAGGATAGATCCTGTACCTCAGATTATCAACCCTCTACCCCATACAATGATCTATCAGCTAAGATAACAAAATTTAAAAATAGAAAATTAATTATGATCATTTTGGTACGCCGGTCTTGGATAACAACTGAAGACGAGTTCAGATTTGGTTGGTTTCCATACAACGTTTTCTCGGTAATTGAATCCCACCCAAATATTTCATGTATAAGATCTCATGTAGAATCAAGTTTCTATCTCTAAAGCTCTAAATTCATGAACTCTAGTTCATGATTTTAGTTTAGGAGGTTAGTGTCTAACACAATGCTTAATTAATGTACCTATGCTCTGTTAAATCTATTTTAGTATTGGAGCCAAAGAAATAACTTATTGGAGCCAAAGAAATAACTTATTGTATGTATTTTGAGTATCTATAAGCCCAAAGCTTCGGACTGCCAAGAAACTAGACACAATAGCATAACTATTGTTTGTCAGTCACCGCCACGGCGCTCAGCGTGTGAATGAAACTGATTAAAGTACCATTCTGATTTGTTTTTTATGTTTTTATGTAAGAGGATCAATCATATCATTCTGTTTTTTTTTTCAAAATTAATGCACACATCGTAACAATTTTGGTAAATCACAAATTAGCTTTGAAAGCTAATGAATTTGAAACAATACCAGTGTTCGGTGTGAACGCCTACCACCAAAGACTAGGAGAGAATAATGCGACACGCGACTACTTACAATTGAGCCGTGAAGTTTTACTGCCTGCCCCCGCTCCTCTCATCTCCACACCTCCGGGGGGGAGCCAGGCGTATCTGGCTATGCTGGCGTGTGTCGCTGCCATAACGTTTTGCAATCCTACCAAGGCATTCTCGCTCTTTTGAGATGCTAAATTTGCTAAACTCTTGACTGTTTCAGTCACGGAACAATAGAATATGCTTTTGGATAGTATTCTGCATCTTACCATTTTGAAATGGCTGCCATTTTCACTCGTAAAGTGTGACGGTAGTTTTCATTCAGGAATAGTGATTTCGTCAGAGGTCTTTGATCAAATTTTAAAAACGATCAGCCTGAACCTATGGTTATAACACTCGAGCGCATGAAGCAAATTTGTTTCAGGCCCGGAAATAATGAAATAATAATATTTCCTAACGTAAATTAATTTTCAACCAAGGTTAGGTTCTACAATCTAGTATCCTGATCAGATTGTCCAGATGACAATGATTTCAAAAGAAGAGTTATAGGATGTATTACCCTTACCAGTTCGTGCTCTAATTTCCATTACTTCCATTTTCTTCTTCATGAATACATGAAACTTAGTAGGTATGTCTATTTTAACCATACCTAACTCTAATTCACTGTGAGGAGGAAAATATAAATCTACCGATCGATATTTGCTTAAGTAATGATCTATAAGGCTATTTGCCAACTCCAAATTTAAGGTATTCGATTCAAATAGGCCACTAAACGAAACAGCCTACACCTACTTCTCTGTCCAAAGCCTTTAATCATCGGCTTGAGTAGATTTTCAAATGTCGCGAAAGAGAAGAAAATTGTTTTCATGAAGTACCTATTATATCAACATAATATATTATGACCTTTAGTAGTTCTTATTCCTAATAACATTACACAGATTAGTGTGAACCCAATCATTAATTAACAGACGGTAATTTCGGTCACAGCGTTATGGAATTTGACGTCAGGGAGCTGTAGGCTGAGGCCACTCATCAATCAAGGGTGCCATCTGAGACCGCTCTTATTAGTTATATAGTATAATGTACATCACCTACACGTGCAAGATAATATCTAATTTGAAGTAGGTTTCGGCGGGATAATTGTATCTACATTTTAACAGTGCCGTTTTTAATTTGCTACAAAAAGACTTCATGGTTTCACGGATCTAGCTTACCTTAAGCTAAGAAGTAGACTAACCCACTATCAGTTAATGATAGCCTATATGTTTGATATCTAAGTGGATTTTGAATAATCTTCTATTTATTTCATTCATTTATATAGATTTTTATCAAGCACAATATAATGAAAAGTTAGGAACGAATAAAAATGACTCTACCAGATTCGGAAAGCGATTTCGTTACTCTTTATTATCGCCAATATTTTTACAATATCTAAAAAAAATTAAAGTGTAACAATGCAAAGCTAGAAATTAAGTTTATATAATGCAAAATGGATTTTAATAAAAAAAAGTGTCCTCAAGATGCTTTTTTGATTTACTTTCAAATTTTCTTTCTATAATTAAAATTTTCTATTTATTGAATCTCGATTATCGATAGAATTTTCGATAAACACAATGTATAATCGTATGACTGTAGGCTCGTGGCGCACTCGCCTTAATTTACGCAATTTGTGGCGACAAAAAAGTAAAAACAAACCATTAGTGACGCCTCTACATCACCAAAGCTTACATTCACTAATGATTTGTTTTTACTTTACAAATTACGTCATGATATAAAAATAGCATTTGTTGCATCAGAGTCCCTGAAATACTTCACTTTAATAAACACGATTTCCTAACAAAAAGTCCACACAATCCTATTGAATCCACAGGTGAGGGCACACTTACTTTATTAACTTTGTACACAGCAATTAAAAAGAATTGGAGTGAGACACCAACCCCGCATGACCCATTTCCTATCTTGAATCGCTCAGGTCAATGCGATGCACGCTTCCCATTTGAATGTGAGCCCTGACGTACAGCTATAAAGTTCATTTTCAAATTGTGGGCCCTTAAAGCGGGTCCTGAAATAGATTTGCGAGACATTTAGCTATGAACAGTATTGATTGTTCTGCAGTGTGGTAAAAATTACTTGAGGAATTAGATTTTGTCGTATTTTGATGGTGTTACGACAACCAATTTATATCTTCATTTAGAATCTTTTTCAAACGCATATTTACATTTTCGAATCTGCTGTTTTCTTTAGAAAAGCGAAGTAAAATAATGAAAATGTTTTTGGTTTATTAAACTGTGAAATATGGGTGCTTGCTTGCTTGAGAGTATTTAATTGTGTGTCAAATTCACTGAAAATATGCATCATAATGACATTCCAGGTTATATAAAACGCAAATTAGTAATAAAATCTACCCACTTGCTTGACTGTGATATCACTTATATGAATATTTTTGTCACGAAGGCTCTTTGATTTATTGGCTTGTTATAGTATTAGCAGTATTATATTAATTTATGAATGTATTTATGTACAAGATTATATTTTCGACCTCTATGGCACAATGTAACACCTAAATACGGAATTTTTAAAATGTATCTTTTTTATTTAGTAACCTTTTCTTTAGACCTTGTAAACTAATTGAATACGTTAATAAATTATTCAGAGAAAAGCCGAATCAAACAAAATATGCTATTTTATAAAAGAGGTTATATTCGATTTGTGTGAATCGATTAGATTACCAAAAAGTTTTTGGTTCAATTCAATCAGTTAACTTTAACATGCTGGCCTGTTTCGTCCCATTTTCGTGCCGAATATTTAATTCGCAGATTTGATCACGTTAACTTTTTTCGTGTGGTTTCCGGATTTGGAATTAGACCACTCCATCTCATCCCTGTGGTTCCGTAGAAGATGACTAAAGGAATATCAGGAAGCGGGCAACAGGGTTTACCTGACTACAAATAAAACCCTAATGAACTATTAATTTGGATGCGAGAGG
Source organism: Conogethes punctiferalis (assembly GCA_031163375.1). Lineage (NCBI taxonomy): Eukaryota > Metazoa > Arthropoda > Insecta > Lepidoptera > Crambidae > Conogethes > Conogethes punctiferalis. Next base: position 5,799,784 of record CM062086.1, read on the forward strand.
CCCGGGATCGATCGAAGTGGCGAGTATTGGGAGAGGCCTATGTCCAGCGGTGGACTGATGTGGGCTGATGATGATGATGATGAACTATTAATGAAAATGAAAATTCGTTTATTCATATAGACTTAAAATAAGTACTTATGAGTCGTCAAGTTAGCAACAAGTAATGTAAAATGTGAATAAAAGTAGGTAATGTACGAGTAAAAGAAGCTACCGCCGTGTTCGGAAAGTAGATTTCTACAGAGAAGAAACAAATAATTGTCATTGGGAGAGTTTGCAGGTTGATGATGATGATATCGCTAATGTAAATTAAATATTATGATAAATAGGACCTAGTTCTGCAGAAAGCAGCCAAATGATGGAAGGTACTAACGGAGATATGAGCGTTTTTCTGTCGAATGTTCCCCTTCAGTTATTTATGACTTTTCTGTTTATTTTATATTTGAGAATTATTCGGAAAAGTAAAGCAGATTTTTATATCATATCTACGACTATATATCGTTTAGCATAACACCAATAATAGTTGTTTTTTGATGTGGCTGTTTTATGCTAAATAGCTTATTTCATCAAATTTTGTACCGAATAAACAGCCAACTTACGATGGCTAGATATTGGATGCTGGATGATGTAAGTTGGCTGTATTCTGCACTAATTTAAAATGGCATAACAATAATATAAAGGACAGACTTCGTCATAATATACACATAGCTTTACGATTTCATGTAAAATAATGTTTGTAATTTGTGAGAAAACTAAAAAATCGTGTTAATTAAAAAAAATAACACAATGTTTATTGTCTTCTTAGATTTATGAACACTACTTCTTTATTTAAAAGTGACCTCGGCACCCTCGGATTACGAAGTGGAGGAAATGTTCAACCAAGATCCACTACAATGTCGTCATGAGGACTTCAAAGCTAAAGCGGGAGTACAGAATTGTAGTGAATCGGTAGTATGATCTTATGATTTTTGGGTCAGAAATCAAAGGGGGCAGATGTTGACAACTTTCTGGAACGTGAGGGGCTCTTCTTGATAAACTCTTTCTTCAAGAAGCAGCCTCAAAAAACGTAGACGTGGCAAAGCTTCGACACTTCGACAAAAATGAGATCGACTTTATTATAGCAGACAGGCCGGCACATATTCAGAGATGTATCCGCGATCAACGAGACCAACTCCGGCAGCGATGACGGACTTGTCTTGTCCGAGGCACTCTGAATTTCGACTTTAAAGCCGAAGGTGTCCGCTTGATGAAGTTCTCCAACCTGGAGAATCCATTTTCTGCCTTGAAAACTACCACTGACGTTAACCAGCAACTTAAAAATGTGATTCGTGTCCTCATGGAAAAAGGCTCAAGATTTTGCAACATTCAGAGTAAGGGTAAGGAGTTTAAACTTTTCGAGGGAACTCTTAAGGTTAATGATACAACGATGTGACGACCCACGCGTCACTTCGTCAGGAAAATGGGTTTTCCCGGTTTAGAACCTGGAAATTACGGTACGGCTTCCTGTATTTCAACACTATTTCGATCGAGCAAAATCAGGGGTCTAAGGTGTACAGTCTCTTGGAAGAAGCCACCTAAAACGCTGTCTTATTTGAAGGTAGAACTCTAGGGGCGTGGAATAAGAGTGCTGTTCCGTTCTTTAAAAAAAGTAGACCCTATTGCACGTCTATATAGTGTTTAAGAGTGATCACGAATCGTCTTTCGCAAAGATTCGACAAATTCCAACGGCCAGAACAAGCTAGATTTCGAAGAGTATACGGCACATTCACACAGAGCGGCAGATTATACCTACCTATTTATGAAGAGTAACAGTATAATCATTCATGGACTAAGAGAATGCCTTTGGCTCGATTGGAATCTGGCCTTTTCTGGAGTCTCTGCAGCGATGCCAAGTGGACTGGCGATACATCCAAATGAAGAAATGTGCATGTATCTGTCTATGAAGCAATCTTGTCCGTCCAAATATTGCACAGAATCAGCAAACAAGGCCTGTAGGCAAGAGAATGTCATTTCCCATAATTGTTCACTAATGAAATGGAGGATATGGTTCAAGACGCTGAAATGGAAAGGACGTGGCATCAACAAACATGGCGAAGTGGCTGTCTTATACGTAACTCGATCCCTGATAACTTCTAACATTTTGAAATTTGTTCAAAACAGCCATATAGTAGGCTGACTTATGCAGTTTTGGTTTTAGCAATTTGTGTCCAAATTGGCTGCATTTTACACTATGATGACTGTTTTCTACAAAATATTCTTGTTGGATGGCTGCATTTGACAGCTCATATCTCCGCCATTAAAAGAGATATCGAGATGGCTGTCTTTGCAAAAAATCCGGCATGTCGCATTTAGTATGGCTGTGTTAATAACTCGATTTTCGAAAAAGTGCCACATGGCTGCTTTCTGCAGAACTAGGTCCATTATACTTATCATGATCGTATGGAAATTTTTATTATGATAAACGGGAGTTAAAATAGCTAATATCAGGTACACTTTTGATATATTTTTTCTCGACATGAAAAATTTTAACCAGTTTACCTCTGTAACATAATGTGGATTCTTGAGAAATTCCATTTCATCTCCTTTGTAGGACCGAATATCATACACGATACATTTATTATGTGCATGTCTCATATTTATGTTACAGATTGCTTATCGGATACGGAGTTTTACAAAATGCCCGACAGACTTGCTGTAGTATGTGGGGTTAAGTGTAAAAACCCCACGCAGGCTTCTGCTCTTATAGGTTTTATTGGGGCTACCCCTAAGAGTAAGTATATTGTATACATACGAGTACATATATATTTCCAAGTATGAATACATATTTGCAATTGCGATTTATTTTATTATCGTGGTGAATTTGTCAAATTCTGTTTTGCCAAACTGAACGAAATAGCGGAAATTTATACAAGTACAAGCAACGAAATTTTACAATAACACTAATAGGTTTTGTGACATTGTAAGCTGGCACGCTATTTTGAATCGGTTTATTACTTATTTATTTATTTATTTATTTATTTATTAGAAATCAACAGCGTATACAATTGATTACATTAATTAGTATAGGTAATTATTAAGGCCAATTAACTAATTAATTCAAACTAATTAGTTTTTTTTTCAGTGCCACAATAACTTCCTATAATTACAGGGACGCTAAATTGTAGAGTCGAATAGAAAATACACGGCATTATTATGATACAAAATCTATTTTATGTATAAGTAGAGCAGATAAATGTTAAGCCTTTTCTATAAATAATCTGTGCTTCTTCGTACTGACTGAATAACGTTTTTATATTATTGTCATACTGTTTTGGATTTTTTATGTGAAAATACTTTTACCTTGTTTTTACATTTTTATTAAAACGTTGAATGCTATAATGTGTCTCAACTTAAATTCAAATTTTTTATTAAAGACTAAACATTAGGAGATTAGTAATCTAACCTACTTTAAAGCACTACTACGACACTTCCACCGACTTCAATTTACTGACAATGAAACGCCAACCCTATAAACATGGATACAAGGTCGACTCTCTATCAAAGAGATATATTACACGTTACACCAAAGTGAGGTGCTAAATATAGGAGCGTATAGGAAATGGGCGGGACTTATTTGCTTGCGGAGTTCCCATCTATTCCTTTACGATGCCGTAAAAGACGCATTTCTTTGTCAAGGTTTTGTAATAGTTTGTCTGATTACTTTTGGGACATGGATCTGATATATTCTGATGTCTTCAGCTTCAGAGGTTACATAGTAACTACCTACGTTTTCTTAAAATACGTTTGTGAGACTGAGCTATACATTTTAGAAAATGATTCGTTATTTCTAATGTTCGTCTTCACAGAAAGCTTTCATGTAATGTGATTTCTAACTAATTATTATTAGTTACCAAAATCTCTTGTTTCCTACATCTACGAGACAGAAGAGTATATTACATCACACAAACAGTGTGTTAGATTTTTGATTTAAATATTACTCTTTCTACTCTATGAGGATATAAGCTATTTTTACCAGTACCAAGATACAAATATGTTCAATGTACAGACATACTTTTTACTACATATTTCAATATAGGTAGGTATCTTCTATCTAAGTATATATAAAAGAACATGTCCTGACAGAACGAGCAACGCAGAGCCGAAACCGCTGATGCGAAAGCAACGAAATTTTGCATGTAGGTTACATTTATGACGTAGGCGCCCGCTAAGAAGGGATTTTTCGAAATTCACCCGCTAAAGGGGTAAAATAGCTAGTTTATTGATAAATCGATATATCCATTATCAAACAAAACTGGCTATTTACATGATGCATACATGATAAGTAATGAATTCGGTGAATTTAACAAGTTTCTAACGCTTGTACAGGCACCAGACAGGAAATCACATCACAGTGATCGTATATTAACGGACTAGTCTATAAATATCCCGTTTACATGTTGTACTAGCCGTGGATCAAGGACGGCGACGAAATTTATGAAACTTTTATATTGAAATTACGGTGTCGTAAAAGTTGATGTTCTTTTACGTAAACTTCCAAATAAAACGGTGATCTTATTATAATGACATAGTACATTATGGTCTTACTCGTAGTATTACGGTAGAAGTAAAGTAAGTATATCCTCCAGATGTTTGCCCTAAGTGGCGAACAATTACAAAGGCCCATGTCCAGCAGTGGATTGCAATTGGCTGATGATGGTGATTACGGTAGAGGGGTCATTCTTCTTTTTAACCTACAATAAACAGACATTTTCTTGATATTTCAGATTTAACTTCTTAAAAATTGTAACGGAAATAAATATTTTAAAACATCGTATAAATATGGGTCGATAAAGGACTATTTAGTCTTTCTTTTTATCTCGTATCATATTTTTTCTTTGCAGTGGCATTCCACAAAATATCGTGACAGAGCGGCCCTTTTCATCGGAGACATCATTTCGATTTACCGCTCTGTCACAGTATTTTATTAAAAACAATCAAATATAATCGTTAATCACTTATCGGGAGTCCGATTAGTATTTCGCTATGATTTTAAGTATATAATAAGATAAACTATATTTTTGGACAAAGGAAAGATTAAATAAGATGTTTACATCTACTAATCAGAACGAAGGACGGATTATTGTAGGTTAAAAAGAAGAATGACCCAGAGCATGTACTTAGTAGTAGGTGTAAGTGATAAGATTAAAATATTAAAAAAGGTTGAACAAATGGACATAAATCAACTTACGCTATCAGTAAAATTTACCTAAAATCTACATCGATAATATTGATTCTATGATTTGGACACTTAGTTGATAATGGATTGAGTAAAATTTGTCAAAAGGGGTAGATGTGTTGCCGTCTGTACCATCTGTAGCCAGTGTAATTAGGGTTTTCTGAAAACCAGGTGGCACCACTTAAAAAGCGGGTTCAGCTATCATGTGATTGGTCAGTTGCTATATAAATGTCAGTGCCATGTCAGTCGGACCTCCTTTTATGTGGTTTCATCTGGTGGATTTCTTTTGAGAAAACCCTCACTTTTTGGCCACAGGATTATTGTCTGACCAAGTATCGATCATTTCGTGTCAGTAATAGTTGTAGCATTATTGCTATTATGAAGATAAGTTGATAAAACATTCATTTATATTAAATTCTATTCAAGACTTCTTCTAATTAAGATACGTGTACTAAATGAGTCCCATTTTTTAAATTATTTATCCAATAAAATCTGTCTTTAGTGGCTTTATTCTTTTCAATATCTCCAGAATCCAGCTGAGCGGCGGATTTAGGCAAATATTTCACTCTCGGCTCCAACTGAAAGGAATGACTGTAGTCATCGTTTTTCCATTCCTCTTTGTGCATAAAATTGAAATTGAGAAATTATCTTTCCACGCTTTTATGTAAAGCAGAAACCTTAAGAGCAATTTGCCCAAGTTACTTTTGGGATTGATGTGAAAATTTCGAGGCGCGTGTATTATTATGAATGACATAATGTCTGGTTGATGTAAGCTTTGAACGAAAGTTCCCGTTGCTGTGTACGAAGTTTGCTACGGTTCGTGCGGCTGGAAAGAAAATAACATTGACAAAGTATTTTTTAATGGGTCTTCAGTTTCCATTCGATGTAAGGGAGCGACCTATCATCTTCTCGCTGCAAGCCACTCTCATCTGACCGTGGTGCATCCTGGTGTTTGCCCAAAGTGGCGAACACCTGGAGAGGCCTATGTCCAACAGTGGACTGCAATAGGCTGATGATGATGCTGAAATGTTGGGATTTTGGATTCACCGGGGACCTCTTACGTCTGGGGGCTAGTCGTACTTTTCTAACCTGTAGTAACGCGACAGGTATTATATTTAAACAATCAGTCTTTTACAAAAGTCCTTAATGCCGTCGTCAAAACAGTAACTTATACTTTATCAAGCACTCGTTAGGTCATGCAGGGTAATTAATCTTTTACAAGTCCAAAACGGTGTATTCAGAACAGCTTACACATTATCAAGCACATAAAAAGTAAATTTACTTAAAACCTAACGTTAGGATAAAAAGTGTAATAGGTATAAAATAGGAAACAAAGGATCCGTCGATATCTACAGTAAGTAGATATTTTTAAGTAACCGAATTTGATGGCTACAAAAAGGTCCTTGATATTGCTAGACCCGTTCCAAATTTCATATTTTATTTACTCACGAGAAATGGTGTGAACTGCTGAGCCCTTTTACGGCCTTTCACACGAATGATGTAAATAAACAGCGTATATGCGCAGTCCCCTGTCCGTTGTTCTGGAAAACCCTTCCCCCTGTCTCGTCCACTCTACTGGAAGTTACCCGTCGACATCATATAGCACTATATATGTTGGGTCAGCTTTATGTTGACTGAGAGTAAACAAAAGTTTATTTTCAATTAGCTGATTATTATTATTGGGATGTACCTAAGATTCCATCATCTTTTCGTTACATTACAAGCCACCCTCATTTCCTCGTAATGCATCCTGCTGAATAACAGACGAGGCTCTGGCCAGCGACAAGTGGTGGCATAACCATTACGATTGAAGGCGTATCTAAATACCATAGGCCAATGACGGATAGCAGCGTCACCGGAGCAAAGAGCTACGCCCTGCAATCGCCAATCTGTCTGCCTTCCGGGCGGATTGGCGAGCCAGGTGTTTGCCCGAAGTGGCGAACAACTGGATGGGCTATGTCCAGTGACTGTGATAGACCGATGAAGCTGATTATTTATTAATTAGCTTTCCTTCAAGGTTTCGTCCGCCTACTTACATTCCGTTTGCCGAAAACCTATGAAGGTTAAAGTTTGGTAAAGGTTACATTATTCTGATTATTTGTATCAAAGAAAGATGGATTATCTGATAATAACAGCAGAGTTGTGGGTGTGATTATGTTTATGCAGTATTTTGTGAAACAAAAAGTGAAACATGTGTTTATATAGGTATCTGTAGAAGAAGCTTGGAGTTTCTTTGAGTAATCAAACAACAAACGAAATCAATCGAAGCTGGCACAAATATCAGTTTCGAAAGTCATTGACATGTACTGCAAACGTGTTCCCTGTTATCACACAATACGGCTAATCTGGCAGTACCCACGTGTTCCGAATACCGATGGACTGGCACGTGAGAGGAGGCGGCCCAGGCTAATCCTCGCTCCTGTTAATCCTATATCACACGTTCGTTATTTGCTAAGTAGTGATTTACTAAGCCGACTATTCTTGTGAGCCGGGGTTTGTAAAGCTTGCCCCACAATGAGCATGTTTGAGAATGAGATTCGAATGAAAACTAGCAAATTTGAAAGGCGTACGCTTTTCTCGGAGATTTTCTAAGTATCTATATCTACATTTCGTATTCATACTTACTTGGTATAACTAACTACGAGTAATAATAATGGACGATATCCACCAAATCGAAGTTCGGGGACAGAGGTCAATCTTGATAGGGACTTAGAATAATTTCTAAGGATAGGGACTAGTCACGTGCGCAGGAGATATTATTTTCACAAACGTAAGCGCGAACACAAATGCACTTTCTGTCCATTCACCCTCATAACCCAATTGGACGGTAATTAATACGACCGAAAGGAGATTAGGGGCCCTACTACAGAAGACGAAAACGATCGTTTGTTGTACGGATCGCATATTTGTGCCCCATAAATCCCTCTCATTTGTTCCTTCCGTGTTCGAATATACGAACTAAAATTCGTCAACGTCGATTTTCAACAATTTCATTGATATATTAGAACTACTACAGGTTCGAGACCAACGGCTTAATGTGCTTTTTGATGATATGCCGGTGTATCACCCCTTACTTCTTGGCTACTACTGCATAGCTTCTTGAAAGAAAACACTGCGAAAAATTTCGGCTCAATTTTGAAGAACTCTCAGTTCTTGGATATCACTAGCGACCACTATTACCAAAGAGGTATTGGAAAACAATGAATACAGTAAGATTAGTACAGAAGATCTCTCGGTTCTTTGTTGGAAGTTCACCAACGGCTGTCTACTGAAATCATGAAAGCACTATCCAATACATTCAGGTACATTTAAGAATTAGTAGCTACCGACTTCAAATTACTTAGGAAGCTCCCGCCTACATGCTACGTGGGTATGTATGGGTGGGTACTGTGGGCGAGCCTTAAAGGAAGCCTGGGGCAAGGGTGGGCCCTGTTAAAAGGAACGATGAAAGTCTGAACCGAAACATAAATAGTAATAATCATTGTAATTTTTCTGTGATTAATCCCAAAGATGTTTATCCGATTTATGCTAATGAGGTTGTATGTGTAGGACTTGGTTTTATGATAGTAGGAGTTGATAAGTTCAACAGCTTTTGAAATGCGAAATGTATTAAGATTAGATACAGAAAACACGAAATGTCCGTTCATATCGAAGTAAATTTAAAAAGAAACTACTTTGATGAAAATATTGAAAGGTTAAATTTGATTCATACAAAATTTCATTTGTTATTTTATTTCTATTCATGTGGACTGCTTGTCATAAAAAAAGAAAGTAACTAGGTTAAGTCTTCCGAAATTGCCGTTGAATTTTAACGTACAAACACAACACATATTACAAGTACAAGTACAAAACATATCAACAGGCACAGACCACGAAAAGTTTACGAGCTACTACATAATTATGTCCTTCTACTTTTGGCTACTAAGATTTAAACCAAGGTTTGCTCCTTGAATTGTGGTCTTAAGTATGCTAAAAAGACTACAAATAAGTAAATAAAATGTTCGGTATCTAACGCGCACATACCTTTTTAAATTAAACCCCTTTTTTATCTTTTTTTCATATCCTAGGTATGATGTATCGCTAAAGTTTACAAGTTATTAAGCTTAGAAAGGTCGAGAAAAAGAGTACAATCTGAATGTTGTAATAAATCGCCAAGTTTACTACTCGTCTTCCCTAGGAAGTGGCTTTACTTTACCTCTTTGCAGGAACTCGGTCGGGAATATTTCGTTACGCGCAAATTGACTTAAAGCCGTCTATGGGGTAACAATTTGCGTGGCGAGGTAACTCGATAAACACCTCAATATAGTGTGGTGTGGACTTTTTAAGGCTTTGTAAAAATATTATATAATAACGGATTATTAAATAGTTATCATAGAGATACACTCATCCTACTAATATCCTACTAATATTATAAACGCGAAAGTTTGTTTGGATAGATGGATGGATGTTTGTTCCACTTTCACGCAAAAACTACTGAACGGATTGTAATGAAACTTTACAGGAATATAGTTTGTACATCAGATTAACATATAGGCTATGTTTTATACGAATATTCACGCGGGCAGAGCCGCGAGCAGCAGCTAGTAATATTATAAACGCGAAAGTTTGTTTGGATTGATGTTTGTTCCACTTTCACGCCAAAACTACTGAACGGGTTTTAATGAAACTTTACAGGAATATTGTTTGTACATCAGATTAACACATAGGTTATGTTTTATACGAATATTCACGCGGGCAGAGCCGCGGGCAGCAGCTACTAGTATATAGTATATTTCACTGGCTCGTTGGCTCATTTGGTATTATTTTTGGACCTTATTTTTTTAGTCAGTGGCCGTGGATTGAAATCTGGGACAATTATTATTTTTTGAGTAAACATCCTATCTATCGATCAAACTAAACGATGAGGACGAGAAGGCCAGAATCTGTGGCGAACATTGGGAGAGTAGATGGTCAGCAGTGGACTGATAAGGGCTGATGATGATGATGATGGGGCCATCGCCTAGAATACCCAGACCCAACAAGTCGGAACTATCCTACCATCCGTGCTTTGGGATACTTTTCCACCAGAGATGTGCTATGCTGTATTTTTCTGTAGCAAGCATCTCTATTGTGCTCTGACAATCTGGAAACATTTCCTTGTAAAGCATTTTGGCTGTAGAATTTATAATCCGGGATCTGGTAAATAAATAACTCAAACTAAGCCTTAACTCCCGAGTTCGCTCCCTTGAGAACAGTTCCGTTTTGGGGTCGGTACTTAGTTTATTTTCCTAAATCCATATCAACCGTACGATACATTTCATGATTTGATATTTAGGAGCCGTCCGCTCCCACTAAGTCTCGTGATGATGCGTAGGCTGCCTTAGCCATCATCATAATCATTTAGAAAAATAAAAATTACCGGTACATTACTCGTGCAAAAATAAAATAAAATCTTACTGTCAATTTATACGTATAATATTATTAAGTACTTAATTTAAGCCTACGTAGCCTCGATCTAAATTCATTACAGATTTTTTTTTCAGAAGTCTTTTTTTTCTTTCCAAATGACAATCATCGGGCTGTTGGGGGAGCGGAAGGCTCTCACCCCTGAACAGGAGTCAGTATTTCGACAAATCAATTGAATGACCTGAACAACTTGAATGAACGATAGGTATCTCAGAAATATGAGTACCTACCTAGGTACTTATATGCGTAACAACAGTTCATAATAATAGCGCAAAGTAATAGGGTATTCTAGTTGACAACAAAAGAAGGCTTTTAGGCGCTTATAAGTAAATGGGACCGAAATAAACCCGCGTACGCCTAAAGAAATAGGTGCAGTATTGATCGAGGGCGTTGACCCCGCTAGCTCCACGATCAACTTTTAAGTTCACGGACGGAAAATATCAGTCATTGAAAATAATAAGCTGTTTCTCTGAATGCATGACAAAAGGCATCTCTAATTCTAGAAAAATATTTTAAAAGTTGTTAGGTACCTACAACCTAAAGACTTTTCCACTGTTTTTTTTTCTAAGTAGGGACTTTATGTAGGTAAGTATTTTGACTATAAATGTAGACCAACCTCTACTTATTTTGTGTTGTTTTAAAGTTTTGCCCCGTTTCATTATGTATATTACAATTTACATCAAACTGTAATTATAATTATTTTACCTATGTACCAGGTAAGTATGATAGGGCCTAGTCAGTGTCCCCGAAGTTCCCTAAAATAATCTATTTCTTCTAATAATTCTAGAATAACTTAGTATGTATATTTGATGAATTAAGTCTTGAAATTACAAATTACAGCCGTTGTATAGCAATTTTGTGCAAAAACCAACAAACGCTTAAGGGGCAGCGCAGACGACAGACTATCCGTGACGCACTTTTTAGTCTGTGATGCAATTATATGCAGTAACGCACACGACGCGCAAAAATCTGTCGCGGATATTTCACAGACTCAACGCACATCTTCGATCATTCTGTCGGCAGAGCTGTAGGGACCTAGATGCTCTTTTTAAATGTCTTAGACGCAGACTCTATCGCATAAAAAGTGTGTCGTCTGCGCAGCCCCTAAGGAAAAATTAAGTATGTATCTTTAAACTGGTTGTAGTAAAAATCAGATATCATAGGGGTATGAGTGTATAGAAAATAAAATAATATTATGCCTGTGTTTGGAAAATTATGACGCCGAATCAACCGCGTCTGACACTGAGGATCTAAAATAGCTAAGTTTATAAATACGTCGGCCATCGTCCATGTTGAAAAAATCTAAGGGCATCCAAGTGAATACACATTCAGCCCGTCGATCATCAGCGCCAATTTAGCTTGACCTGCCGCGCCCCGCCTGGCTCTGTTTAACGTGGCCTCTAAGGAGAAATGATGGGAGGTATTGGAGGTCTAGGTGTTCTGGTCAATGTTACCCCATTTGCCCGCTACCTTTGTTGATACTCTTACTAGGGTGGTGGATATTTACTGGCCCATGCTTGAATATTAGCATTCGTGTGGTAGGTACTTACCTAGTAAGTGGGTATAATCTGGTATTTTGGTAGGTAAGTATACCTACCCATATTTATTGTTTTTCCATCAGCTCAAGGTACAAAAATATTATTCTATTAATTCAATTTCAAATAAATGTTAAAGAAAATAGAAAATAGTAGGTGAATGTTCGTTTATTGAATGAATGAAAATAAAATTAATTTAGAGCATATAATATGATATCCAAAATAAATAATAATTTAAATTATTATAGTTAACTATTAACAGCCACCTATGACTAGGGACCTATTTGGTCTCTCGCCACTTAATCACAATACATAGGTAACCTAAGTAGGTAGTAGGTACTCCTAACAAAGTAAGATAAGAACTGATTCGCTATGAATTTTTAGTCCCCTTTTACCAAGGTGGCAAAAGAAATACATAGGTATAAGTTTTTACGCAGGGAATCGTAGAATACAACAACTCTAATGTGGCGCTGACCATAATTCTAAAAATCTAAAATGGTAGTAAAAATATCAAAAGGGTTTCCCGTACCGGGAATCGAACCCGAGCCTCCTGGGTGAAAGCCAGGTATCCTAGCCACTAGACCATACGGGATGTTGATGACCAGTTTGAAAATAGTGTACTTAACTTTTGTTGTGATAATTGTAGACAGTTTTCGCTTTATCAAGTCTAATCTTTTCACTATATTTTTAAATAAAATGTTCATAATATTGACCAACACTCTGTAATTTAACTTCACAGAGCAAATTACTTGACCTTTTTAATAACAGGACAGCTAACGCCATCTAGCATGTGATCTAAAATGTAATATGTAAGAGAAGGTTGCTTTACCGCCTTTGTGGTCGTAAAGTAGTTCTTTACAGTAACAAAGTAACATCTGCACTCTTTAGTTTTACACTGATACAACAGATGGCGCTATTTCGTAAAATATGTTAGTGTTTTCAAGTTGTATTCATAGGTGGCACTTTTAGTTTGTAATGGTTACAATTTACATTGCTGATAAAAAATGAAAATAATGTTTATTTTTTTAATTTTCTGTGGTTTTAGGCATCAAGAATTATTTTTTTTTTTTTTTTTTTTTTTTTTTATAGTAGTCGCATGGGGTAGTCGTTCCCCGCCGCGCATTCCGATCCGACCAATCGCGGAATCGGTCGAAATGCGCAGAATTCACATTGTGAATTATTATTGTATCATAGACGGTGCAACAACCAAATACATTATAATATTTTCATAGACATCTATCATTACCACACCGCACAGAGGAAAATAAAACTAACGTAGGGCCGCGGCCGCCAGACATACCTTTCATCCTAGTTCTCGTAATTAAGACCTATGTAGTAGTAATGCAAGTTTCCTGTTGAGGTATGACTTATGACACCTCTAGGTACTTACCTTACTTTTCAATTTACCCGCAACAAAATGACTGGTTTCAGTGGAAATTAAAATTAAAAAATAATTTTGTTGATATAAGAAACTTCAACTCCAAAATGGGTCTAGAATTCTAGATTTAGGTCAATTCAAATTATAGATATTTCTGACTGATTAGTTGCGGGGCAATGACCTCTTTACCGCACACCGGCTGGACTGCAACCCACTCTAAATCAGCGGGTCATGTAATACCTATATAAAAAAATAATAAGCATTCACTTGTAACTTTACCTACTATCCAGACCACGGAGCAACGGACAGATCCATGCGGGAAATCAACCATTATAAGTTAGGTGGTTATTAGAATACTCTGGTTTTGGATATTACCTACTGGTAAATGCACTGAGCATGCTAAAAGTTCGGGAGGGAAGGAATAAAAAACCATTTTTCTGCGTCAATAATATTGTTCACAAATAGACAGAAGATACTATGAAGAGAAACTCTTTGATTAAATATGAATATCTCTTTATTTTTAACAATAAACTCTAGACAGGAGGTATTTTATCACTTACGTTAGCTAATCACTAAATAAATTTGTCACGTACATTCATAGGAATATTAACATTAAATCACTATTAAACATTTATTGGAATGTTAACAAAATGCTGGGATTGTCTTATATATAATTATTTTTCTAAGTTACATTAAGCGTTTTGATAAAAAGTGAAATTTTACAAATGGAAAGGAAATGAGAGTTTAGAGAATTATTTATATAGATTTATATTCGACATTTCATCAAAAAAATCTATTGAAATATAGAATCAGACAATATTATGTAGATACAAGTCGCCATGCATTATAATGTTTTTAACTTTGATATAAGAATAGATGGATGTATATTTTTATATGCATATCAGAAACGGTGAAATACATGTAACAGGCTTATCACAATAGCGTATATTTATGCTAAAATCAGTCAACATTAAAAAAATAAAATGTTTTTTTTTTCTATAAAAATATTTATTATAATGAAGGTAACTAAATCTCGGTGGAAAGATGACTAGCATCGGTAAACAAAGATCACATTATATGATAAATATGGATTAAAAAACAATATATACTAGATTTAGACCCCATAAGAATGAAAATACAAATGATGTTGAAAAATGTAAATGACCAAATTCAGTAAATGCATCAGTTGACGGCCTCAAATATACTCGTTTATTTAGACACATAAGGCTACTATACAGCGATGAAATATTTGTTTTCACACAGTATTTCGTGGTTGTAAATCATTTGTAACGAGGCACTCTAAAAGCGTGGGTCACTCAATATGCGTTTTTATGTGGATGATACTGCGGCCAGCCGTAGCCTTTATAGCAAGGGAGTTGACACGTTCTATGTGAGCGGAACTATTGGGGCGACGAATGGCTGATAGTGTCGCCCCAATGAGTCGTGGTTGGAGTTCTAGTGGGCATCTCGTCGCCTCCTGCCGGGGCCGAAGGCCGAGTTAGCGGCGGCGACGCCGAGCATGTGCTTGGCTTGAAGGGCGCCGGAGTAGCCGCGGCTGAGTCCAAGGTCCAAAGCGCGCTTCTCACTGTGGATGTTAACCGTATTAATTGAAATAACAGCATTTTTGGCAAAAAAAAAACGGACTCTTCATTAGGAGACAATGGGACCAACTAGAAAGTATACCCTTTCAAACAAAAAAAGTTTTTTTCAAATCCGTTCACAATTCTCGGAGATATGTGGTAACAAACATACAACAAAAAAAATTTCAGTTGAGAACCTGCTCCTTTTTTTTAAAATTGGTTAAAAAGCATGCTTGTACCTATGTGCAAAACTGGCTTATTTGCTTGTCTGTGGAGTACTTGAGTGTACCTATGGAATTTGTCTGTGTATTATTACCTATGGAATTACCTATTGAATTGAATTAGTTCCATCATCATCGTAGTGGACACTATTTATTAGGTACTTAAATCGAATATGTATGACGTCACGAGTCTCTTAGGATTGTGCTCATGCCCATCGTGACCATAATGGTGGATTCTCACTTTTATCATGCCATTCATTGATCATTATAGTCACCCCCGTTTTAACCCCTTTTAATTTTATTTACAACATTTTCAGAGTTTTTTTGTGTGACACATTTTTGTGACGTAACCATAATTTCGTTTGTCTATTTCTAGTCGTACCAATGGTTATGACAAAGTAATAATGAAAATCGAAGCCAATATAGTACAGTGCTCGAGATTAATTTATGAATGATTCTATTCATTCACCAATTAACCTTTATACAGTCAACATTGTCATGAATGTCAAACATTCTCGCAAAGACTTGTTTTCTGAAATGGAATAGTTAAATTCTCATGCTCATATGACTAAGTTAATAATAGAATGAAGGCAGGAATTTCAAATATTCCCGTTCGTTAGTCGACTGCTATTGTAGGAATCTACATAACTGTCATAGTCCAACATGTTCTACAGAGAAATACACATTTCAAAAACAGTTCACGCTCCTTGTTAAAATAAAAAAATGCATTCTATTTGCAAAGATGATTCTAATAAAGGAAGCGAATTTATATTTCAAGTAATTACAACTGAGACAATGAAGATGTGACTGAAAAAGTAAAAAAAAGAAAAAAAGAGTGGGATGACGATGATGATAACGAATCAGATTCTTTTGTTTCAGATATTCAGAGATCTATCAATTTTTTATAAGGATATTTTTTTAAAATATTATAGGTCATGGTGTAAGGCAGCAAACGTTTAAATGAAATTCTTAAGAAGTAAATTAAATTATGTAACTAAGCATTTCAAAGAATGAAATAAAATTAAATGCTTCATAAACACACATTCTAAAAGTTTGAAACCATAGAAATGAAGGTATTTTTTTAGTTAGATGGCAATTAATTATTATCAATTTAATTAGTCATCATCGATGCAATTTATGGAAAAAAGATTTTAATGCAAAAATAATCTATTAATACACACATGCAAAGCATTAGTACTACAGAGCCTCAGTACAACGCTCTAGACATACCTAGTAATTTCATCTTTAAAGCTGAAAGAGAGACAAAAATATTACACATCAATGAAAGAGAAGTAAACATATTTTGAACTTAATAATCACAAATACTTACGCCTTAAGACAATCTAAATTTTAACTTCAAACCAAGAAATGAGAATGTGAACAATAATAGTGCAACTCTTAAATGTATTTGTATAGTTATAGCGAGACTGCTTAATAAGCACTCATACCTATTTGCTGATATATTCTGATACTATTTGCATGTAGTCGTTTGCTAATTTATTTTAAATTGAAGAAGATATTAATAGCCTCATTCTCATCTGATGATTTTAATTTGTAACAAGAAGATATTAACATTAACTAGAAACCACAAAATGCTTAACAAACCTAATGTTAATTTTGCTAACTGGAGTATGTATTTGATTCTCAAAAGTTTCACCAACAACGTACTCGTATATGTTACTAAAACAATTTAGCATTTAATGTAAATATTTGAAACGTTGTCATCATAAAGCGAAGTTTCCACCAATTGTTTGCTTTCATTTTGGCATAATGTTAGTGTTATGTACAAACTTTTCTATTTCATTTCCACAGACATACTTGTTTCACGAAGCAGTAATAATTGTCATAATTGTTAAAATATGTGACTCTAGCTATTTGTTACTGAAAATTATTATATTTCTGGGAATAATATTCAGGATAAGTAAAGTTACTTAGAGTGTTTCAATTTTGACATTGTAATTTAAACAACGTGATGAATGTTAAGTTATTTCCAAATCCAATGCTAGGTTACTGATTAGCTATACGAGTAAACAAAAAACGACATAAGTAATATTATTATTATACAAAATCTAGATGGCGAACAGTCTTTATCATACCATCGTACAGTTGAATAATTTGTTTGATGAATTCTCACATGCATAACAATTAGAATGATAAATGAGTAAATTTTGATGCAATCAAGAATCCTTGCATGTATAATTGGACTAATTTTCAACACCTACGTACCAGATCGAATCAAAATAACGACAGCAATATTTAAGTCAAAATGTGAACATGAAAACATTAATATTGTCTAGTATCTGCCTGATGTTGATCTTACTTTTCCATTTTGCGTTCGAACTGGATGAGGTTTTGGAGACGGCCGAGCATGTCCACGATCTCTTCAGGTTCGTACTGACCATCTTCGCGATAGTAGTTGTTGTAGCTGTGAACAATACAAGCAGCAGTTACACTTCTATCATTATTCATATCTTTTTGGGCTTTGTACAAATCAAGCGCAACCTGTCATTTAGATCATCTTAGTGTTACTTGGTCATCATCGATACAGCACATCTTTTCTTACAGAAACATTCCATCTTTAGCCTAAAACACTGCAAACATTTTCCGGAATTTCTTAAGACGTATATCATAAATTGGTTTAACATAATGACCACTACAAACACCAACACTTAAAGATTAAAGTATCCGTTTAAGCCGTATTTTACTGGCTGATCGTTTACAAATTCTTTCGGAGTTTCTAATTCTTGTCAGCAAATTAATGTACTTCATTATCATAATTTCGACATGGTACCCTAATTGTTCGCAACTTTCTTCGATCATGGGTATTTCGTATCCAGCAGTCTAGCAGTTGCCAGTCATCTTGCGCACATCGTCGTCCTACACCACTTTGGTCAAGTTTTTACTTGGGTACCTATAAAGCAATGAAATTGCAACCACTACCTGGGGTAGGCCAAGGAAGGCACCACCAGAAGAAGCGCGATGAGAGCGCAAGACGCCAGAATGCAGGTTGCTCGCACCATCCTGGAACAATAGAAAATTGCATCTATTTAAAACTCAGGACATTCAAGTAAATTCCAACGGGCTTGAAGTGTCATGTTACTCAAAGAATTAAAACAAAATAAACGTGTTCCCCAAGACACATAATTTTCAAGTCAAGAGAGAATCGGTTTTGTTAGAGCACGCTCCATCTTAAACTCTAAAGTCGTTAACAGGCGAGTTGGAGCCAAGTGCTACCCATTTAACTTAAAAAAAACAAATGTCAACAAAGTATCATGAATTTTGGATCAGGACAAAATATTCTTACAAATATTTTCCCTAAAATGATTCCATAGCAATTCGGAATCTGAAAGTTGGCGTGAAACATGTCTGCGCATGAGAAGCACACTTAAGCCAATTAAGTCCGAACCATTTGCGGTACCCCATTATTTGGCGGAGTATACTTATCAATATATTATTTATACTTTTTGAACTTAATTTCTCTGGCTTCCCTATCTCAATAAGTTTACATAAAAAATGTTTTTCCATGTAGCCATAATTCGCTCAAGAGAAGAGCAAAATAATTACATGCTGATATTATTATCTTGTCACAAAGGAACCATTATATTAGGCATGTAAATATGTATCACACTTTCACACCTAATTTAATGGATCGTATGACACAAAACACGAACACGTTACAAACGTAGGTGTTCATCTCTCCCGGAAAATATACGACATTAATATTCGAATCCTGGTGTCAAAATTGTAAATTATTTTGTTTACTGTATGTGTAGGTATTATCCGAAGGTTACAGTTGCTTATATGTATAATATGAAGAAATGTAATGGTGATTCTTAAGCAAACGCCTTCCAAGTTTAATCAATTTTCTAACACAGCTGTCCCGTGTTAATACACGCTCACAATACATAATGCGCTAGTATTGTTTATTTATTGTGTTTGCTTCGGGGGAATGCATTGGGGTGGCTAAGGTGGCTTGGACTTTAATTTTGTCTTTATTTGACAGGAGTGTCCATTGGCACCAGAACTTTTGTCTCTTTTCGTTGTCAATTTGGCAAACAAATCTCGTAAATCACTATTGCTCGACTTGGCGGGGGCACTGCCGTGTCCCCTTAATTTAGTTACGGCTAAAAAAATGGGTAGGTACTTAATTATGTAGACGTGAATACAATATTTAGAAAATTAAAAAAATCTTAGCGTTATCTATGATTGACGCCCATTTTATTACCAACAAAAAATAGGTCACAAAATCATCCAGCATAATTTCATTTCGAAAAGGTTAAAACTTGGCCAAGTAAAGTAACACCTCTCCGTTAGTGACGCGTAACGCGACCCAAGACTCTAAGTGCCCTGCAAACGAATACAGTAATGGCTAGATAGAGGAAACAGACAAATTTGTTTATCATTAAGTTTATGGTACTATTTTCTGGCGAACTAGGAAATTCCTGTATTTCAATAGGAGGAACGGGATTCAGAATACAAAAAGATTCAGGAATTTCCTACTTTAGGTTCCAGTCCTTCCTGATATTATGGTCCTGTCACTGTTATATCAATCGATCAACAGCCTTGGTCCGTCTACTTCTGAACGTAGGTCTCCTTTAATTGGGATGATGACTAAAAAATAATTTAATGTCCATCAGATAGATTAATGAAAAATATTGGATACGTATTTTTTATTTTGCCTCTTGTTCAAAAACTTACGAAGATACATTGATTTTAAATGTCACATGACGTCACGTTAGAGTACAAAATATACTCTAACGTGACGTAGTTAGCCCCCACTCCGTAACTTTAATGCGCTATATCTAAGTATTTTCTTGTTATTTCGACAAAACAAAAAATACGGGTCTTATATTTTTTTATTATCTAAGAGACGGACTAATTATTTTCTTCATTTTCATACCTTGTCATCATCCGTATTCACGCCACATTTCTCACATTCACTGTTATATGCGCTCGCATCGGTGAGCGGCAAAATTATAATAATGCTTTATTGTCAAAATTTATTGGACAACAAAGTAACCAAATTAACCAGCTTAAAAAAGAGGGAGATTTTGAACTTGGCTTAATTTAGTTACCTATCTTATTTTCAGTCTTCCTTCAATTTACTTTCTTTCCATTTCCAATAAACACTATTCTATTTTATTTCTATTATACCCGTCTGCCCAGCGTGGCGATTATGGGCATATCCTCCAGATGTTTGCCCTGTGGCGAACAACTGGAAAGGCTTATCCAGCAGTGAACTGTGATAGGCTGGTGATGATGATGATGACTATTCAATTCGCACACATTTTACAGTTGGAATAAAGTACACATGGACAAAATAAATTATTTTGTTTGGTCATTTCCAGTTTCTATTGGTATTATTGGCAGATGAGCAATTGCCCTGTCTGGCGTCAAACAGTAAACGCCATCTATAGACATCAGCAATGCCAGGGGCACAGCCATCCCGCGCTTGAGAAATGAGCTTTTAAAAGCCAATTAACAATTTCTTGTATTCAATGATCTACGCTAATTCCGCTAAGTGCAAACGGTTACGGCAACTTTAAACGGTCTCAGTGAAGAATCTCACTGGCTTGGAAGTTCTATCCAACTAAACTTAACTCTTGCAGTTTAGTTTACGTCAAATATGTTGGATTGGCCTTTGATACTGCTAGACGCTGACAGCGTTGTGTTAAGTTTTGATGTTGTAGCTATCTTAATAATGTTTAAATGCAGCTATTGTGGTATAAAATTATTAAAAACATATTTAATAACTTTCCTGGTTTATGGTGTAACAGTAAGAATATCGAAGGTTCTGAATTCGCTTCTCAGTGGATTATTAAAGAATTTTAAACCATTTTCCGGATTTTTAACATCGAACATAACTTAATACTATTTTACATGTTAATTTAAGGGGGAATTTTTATACGGTGTCCATTTGATTGTCCGCCTGACAGATGTCAAAGCACGGGATTGACATTATTATTAAAAAAAAAATACAACAATAACCATTTTTGTATATGACTACATTTGAAACTTTGAACCAAAATCGCTATATTAAAATAAACTGCTGTGAGATCTAGTATCATATTTTCGTAATCACGTAACATCTTGAAACAAAAATATACGCTTGCCGCTAGATAAAAAATAAAAGATGACATTCTAGCTTTTATTTAACTGTAAGTAGGTAAAATGGCTTATATTTTCAAATAGATCTTAATTTAACAGTATGCTTTCATTAATTCATTGGATATTTGTTACGAAAAATGTTAAAAAAAAACTTACGTTACGCGACCAAACTTGACCGTTCGCAAATTTGCAATAACATCAAAGTCATTATGCATGCCGTGCCTTATTCATAACACCGGTATCACAGGTGACCAATCAAGCGATTTGTTGACACAACTCTCAGATACCATCTAATTGCTACGGATTCGAAAGCGCCGGACGAAATCGTTGATAACATTATCGATTGTAACAGATTTACGGACCGTGTAACTGCTGAGCCTATTCCTATGATATTTGTATAGAACATAGTAACAAACTTGGTGAAACAATCTCAGAACATTTCATGTTTCATGCAACAGTTTATCAATTTGGCTGACAAGAGCTGGGTGTAAAGCCCAAGATCATTCAAAATAGCGAACAATTGGAAAGGCCTATGTGTAGCAGTGGACTGTGATAAGCATATGATTCGATCCAATATAAATAAGCCTTACTAAGTATAAATGCTACTTCAATACACGGATTTTGAACCATGACGGCGGAATCGTCTGTACCTATTTCATAAATGGATTAACCGATTTTCTTCAAAGAAACTTAATAACACGCCCGATTAAATGACCTTTCAAACAAAAAAAAATATTAATTCGAGTTATGATGAGACAGACACATAATACTCATAGATTTTACACAAAAATGTCAAACTTATAAAACAACTCTTTTTTGCGTCGGGGATTAAAAAAATTATATGTTTCATGCAACAGTTTATCAATTTGCGCATGATGGTTGGATTGGAAAAGCCAACAACTGGAATTAAGAAACCAGTTAAAACTTGTAAGTAATGAAATTTCAAATGAGCTTCATAGGGTTCCAATCTGTATATTTTATATGTCAGTGTCGATAAAGCTGGTATTCGGAACTCGACAGAATCTGATATGCGGTAAGTTTCCGATAGTTCTGAATAGAGTTGCTGTAATGGGTTCGAGTATTCCATTTCAGTGTTATATCTCAGGTACTGGATGCTTGTTGAAGAATAAAGCTCTAACAAAAGTAAATAAATATGAATTTTCAGACAAAAGGGAGGTAAATGGTCTGTGGTAGAGGCTTTATAATCAAAATTAATTGAAATAATTAGACAATACATAAGTCAGCTCTTATTTTTGTTAAAATAAGCAGATAGTCTCTGTTGCATTTTTTTCAAGTTGCCGTTAATTAGATTGCTTAATTGGCACGACTGCAACTTTAGGCTAATTAAAAGTTCAGTCAACTTTCTACATACGTTATTGCAATGTGGTCGCGTTGTAAAAAGAAATAAGTGCAGGTTTTCGTTATTTTGAGGAAGACTTTCAAGACTATCATAATTTAAACTTTTACATGAAACTGGAATTAACAAACCAGTTAAAAATTGTCATTGAAAACGTTATAATTTTGCGCATGTGTATTTTCTATTTAAGTATAGTTCTATAGGTACACTACATATCTCATAACTTCCAAACCGACAGCTTATATAGCCATAATTCAATATATATGTTATGGACCAAGTGATTAATGCGGGCATTATTTATAATGCTAGGGCATTATAAATAATGTCAAGTTCTATTGGGCAAAGTGATAATTACTATCTAAACTTCATTATTTATCACATTGGCCGGTCATTATTGTATTGCTACTTAGCAATTAGGCAATTTGATAATAAAGCAAAGGGGAGGGACGCACGCGTAACTAATCACTTACTTATTCGGAGATCGATGTATCCGGTAATGTTTTTTTTAACCGACTGCGAAAAAGGAGGAGGTTCTTAATTCGTCTGTATGTATAATTTTTTATGTATGTTCACCGATATTTCCGTCAATTATATGTAGATGGATGTCAAAAAATTTTTTTTTGTTCGACAGAAGACACTTCCGAGGTGGTCCCATCATCGCCAAGTCAGGATCTGATGATGGTATCCGGAAGAAATTGAGGGCAACAACCAAAGTTGTATGCTCATATGGTGATTTTGTTACGTAATCATATCCTACTCAGGCATATGCTTCCGGGTGTTAACATCTGGTGCTGATGATGAAGCCATAGAACTCCTTAACGGTTAGGATATAGGGGACAGTACTACCATTGGTCGATGGGCACTAGGTAGTAGTATGTAGGTACTTGTGCAGGGCTAATAGGGCAGCTTTTTTCTACATCGCAAAGTTTTCACTTGACTTAAGAGCGCGCATACAATTTTAAGCAACTCGAAACGCACGCGGGAGCCGATTCCGAAACACACATAGACATCATTTGTGTCTGTGTGGGTGAGCGGCGTGTCGGACGCTAACTCCGGCGGACGAACATATTTTGATACTTAACAATTTATTATTCATCTAAATTATTTGAACATTCTTTTATTGCTAAATATTTTATTAGTGTAGTATAGGTGCGTACTTATTAAATTGATTTAAACACTTTAGAGTACATTATTCTTAAGTGTTTATTAATTAAGGTTTAAGAAAAATATAACAATATTTTTGTCTTTCTATCTTTAATGTACCAGGTACTTACCTATCCAAAGGTATTGTGTGAGTGATTGACATTATTAATGTTGCTTTATAAAAATCAATAATACCTACTGTGTTTTCCTTGCCTTCTGATCATGAGTCAAAGGTCGTGAGTTTGATTCCCATCCAGGACAAACATTCGTGTGCTGAACATTTGTGTTTGTTCTGTGTTTAGGTGTTTGTATTATTATTTAAGGAAAGAGCAGTCTCCGTGGTTGCCACGATATAACTCTAACCCGTTTTATATTTTAACTTGTAAAAATTACTTTGTTCATTTTCACTCGGCAGAAATGGATCTCACAAAGAGGCTGGTTACCATCATTCAAAAAAGATTAGTTTGTAAAAAATTTGTCAATTTGAATTAAGGTCCTAAGTCTCCTATGCACTGATCACAGAGATCATGTATATCTCCTGATGCTTGTGCTGAAAGTTGTGCTTGTGTTTCGTAGCAGAAACCCCAGATGGCCTACAACAACTAAAATCTGGTTCCTATCCAGCTTGATCAATCCATTACTTATTCTCGGGATGAATATTCGTCGTGACCCGAATCCTAAGGGTTACATTGAAGGAGTCATTGACTACTGCAGCATTCTCTAAAATAGGTGTCCTGAACCTGATTCTGAAAGAATATAATATCACGACTGACCAGCGCTGTTTTTTGTATAAGACACAAATCTTGCGTAGAATACTGCTTTTACGCAATTTTATAAATGATGCAATGGACAGGTTACAAAAGCGAGCTATCTGAATAGGTAGGTATGGTGAGTCCTCTTTATTCAAAAATTGTCTTGGATCGGTATTTTGAAAATTAAAATTAAATATAACGGCAAGTAAAAAATGTTGTCATTATCTCATTTATTTTCTACTTTACGGTCTAAATTAAGAAGACTAAACTTGTAGGAAATCAATTTTTAAACAATTTTAGTTCCTTCCTTTTCCCCTAAAATCGATATTTTGGAAATAAAACTCGCAAACCGCGACATATTCAAAACTGTATCATTATCTCCTATGTTGTACTTTTTACGGCATGAATGAAAAGAAACAAAGTTCTAGAGAGTCAATTTCCGAACAATTTTGGCTCCTACCTTTTCCCCCAAAATCGACATTTTGGAAATTAAACTGAATTAATTAATTACCTATTAATATTTCGAATTTAACATAATTCCAATGACGGCGACGAAGCAAATAAAAGAAATAACAATACCTATTATGGCAAACTGCTGCACTAATGAGGGCGCCCATATCGCGTGTGAATTCGCCACCAGAGGTGCTAGTGTAGCGTGAGGTATCCGAAATGTCAATGTATATAGGTTCTGTGGGTTAAACGAGTTTATTTCGGAAAATTCAATAATTTTGTGCAATTTTGGCACAGCTGGCATTAATTTTGGAAAATATGAGACACGGCTCAGTGATTGTCTGCGCTTTAAAAGCGGAGCCGAGAAAATGAGGTGTAAAAATTAGCGGTCTGAAAGAAAAGCTAGTTCACTGATTTGTTTATTAACCGTTAACAAACAGTTTTGATTTTCGGAAGCTTATGTCCTCCTTCTTATAATGAACAAACAGTCATCACATGCATAAAACAAACCTTAACAGCTATGCCCGAAGACCTCACTATACAGTGGCGCCCTCTGGTGATTACAAAAACGGTAGCCCTCATTGGCAACGTTGCACCTTGCGACTTGCATACTGCAAGTTACATGTTCGCCCTGCTCGTCGCCATACCACCCTTCAGCATACGTAGTCGGTAATTTTAACGTAATGTATGTAAATAAGTTACCGTAACATATCCGTATCTTACCAGCCGTTTCGCTAAAATCACCCCTAGTAACCGTAATGGCCATACATTTCACAACTATCATATTGCATTTTGGTTTTACATTTTGAAACTATTAAATATAATTTTTACTTCTTTCTATTACTATCTGAATGAAAGTAGTAATCTCATATCGTTATCAGCCTCTCACAGGCCACTGCTGGACATTGGCCTCTCCCATTGTTGACCACTTTGATCGATTAAATTTTAATCTTAGATACTTGTTATTATTGTGACACAAAGATTCACTTATTCCACACTAAACAATTAAGCGACAATTCCAAAATTGGATTTCGAATCCAATCGATCGATTTATCTAAATCTAAACAGATCAATTTCGTGCATACTATCAAACATTTTATCATCCATCTTTACACATATATTTTTACTAATAATAACTCGACTATGGGATTTCTAGGACTTTCAGCTTCATTGTATGCCTTTATTTATAGTGGTGAATATGTGACGTAGATCCCTTAAATGCTCCCAACTCAAATGAATCTCCTTATCAGTTTTTTTATGGAAGTTGTTTCTGACTATTTATATTAACGAGCATAATAATAATCATTGGAATAGCCTTACTTTGTAACTTCATTAGTGAACTAATAAACAAATATCATATTAATTTTTTGAAATATTTAGCAAATGTGGTTGTAGATAATAATAATTATAACAATCCTGATGTTTGTATTTGATACTC
The DNA here is from genome assembly GCA_031163375.1 of Conogethes punctiferalis. Classification (NCBI taxonomy): domain Eukaryota; kingdom Metazoa; phylum Arthropoda; class Insecta; order Lepidoptera; family Crambidae; genus Conogethes; species Conogethes punctiferalis. The sequence goes on from CM062086.1 coordinate 5,826,403, forward strand.
ATGACTAAACATTAAATCATTTCATAAATTTAGTACATTATTTTAACTTAATAAATTTACCATACAAAAATAATATTACAAAGTATCAAACTCGTGGAGTTGCACTCGCACGAAGCGGTATACGCTCATAAAAGTGGTTGTGCGTATGTGTGCGTGAGCGGAGCAGCGAGCGGCACGTCCTCCCTCTGGGATGACCCGATTTGGACTGAATCGGCAAGCGTCGCGCGCGTGGCTTTATAGTCACTTTTTAAAAAATCGTATAAAATAACAGGCATAGCATATTAATAAAATAATAATTTAGTGCACTTAAGGAATACTTCTTTTACATTTACACAAAATTTCAACTAAAAGAAACAGTGTTTTCTACTAGAAAAACACTGTTGAAAAGTGTGAATTAAGCTTATTTTGAAAATTTATTTTGGGCAATTTAAAAACACATTTTTGAAAGTTTTTTTATCTAGTGCACTAATAGACCATATAAGCTATTGTATAAACATATATTTAAAACATATGTATGTAATGCAATTGATATTAAGACTTTCGAAATTGACTCTGACTCGCATTTTTGCGAATCGGCTTACGGGAGATCTTTGATAAACAAAAATATACTAGTAAATGTTGTATTTTATCTAGCCTACGCACTGCTTGAAGACTTTATCTATATAAAAACCTATGTTTCTTATTTTAAAAAAATCGTTTTCTATGATAATAGCTCGCCCGAAAATACCAGTTTCGCCGCAAATACGTCGAATTCTGTATGCGCGCTCTTAAAGCCAATTTTTTCTTTCCTAAGTAAAACTCTTAAGGACTTTAGTTCCCATCATTATGCAATAGTGCTGCATTTGCCGAGTAGGTATTACTACTGAGTGCGTCATCTTGGAGCAGTCAGAAGTAATGTCCAGCCTGTGTATCACATACACATATTATATATTATCTCAGGAGTGGACAAGCTTGTGCCCCCACGCAAGCCTTACAGAGGACCAGGAGACTGCGAAATAGTTATAAAATATGTTTTTATTACTCTGCCCAAAGGGTGATAAACAATATTTATAATGCCCGATCAATTTGATTATTTTAATAATGATTATCAAATTGCCCTCTCATAATGGCCATTTATCAGAATGCCCGGGCATTATATATAATGCTACATTTATCACTTGGTCCATAACATATATATAATTACGATAGCAGCAATTAAGTACTTTTCTGGTATACTATTCATAATTTATTAATCAGATAAGAAATATCTATCAAATAGCTATCACTTTCATTTTAATAGCATGTGTTGAAACCCTAGTGTGAAAGCTAGATCTAATTAGGTACATACATACAAATCTAGACCGATAGTTTTAATGATGATCCATCTGTTTAACTATACATACTCTATTTATGTAAATCAACGGACCTAGCGTTCAGGGATTTCTAACGGATTTAAAGTTACTCCGTTCAAAGCTTAGGTACATAGGTATATTTACTTGGACACGTTGACGATTCCCACACTAAATCGCATTGTTTTGAATTTCTCGGTACTAAAACTGTTTGGCTAATCTAATCTGAATTTTACTAAATAACAAAGTTAATTTGAACTTAAAAATTAAAGTTCTGTACTGAAATGTAACATGTCCCAAAACCTTTAGAAATTTTGTACAAAATTGTTTTTTTTTGTTACCGTGACAGATATCTCTCTTTTTCTCATTTTAAAAGTGCAAAAGAGATGAAACGACTGTCACGGTGACAAAAAGTCACCAGTGCGCGCCTAGGTAAGTAGTATAGCTTATTAAAACTTTACAGTGCTAGGTCATAGATCAGATTAACATAGTAGCCTAACATCATCGTCAACTATTAACCTGCAAACGACCTCTACTGGACATAGTTCTCATTCGGAGGGTTTTGCCTTAGCCACAACGCTTGGCGTTCGGGCGGGTGACCGCATTTGGCTATATTAGTACCCAAGTAAACGCTGCTGCCCGTTTCCTGATCTTCCCTTAATCGTCTTCTACGACACCCACGGGATGAGATGGGATGGTCCTATTCTAAATCCAGAAACTACACGGACATTTAAATATAAAACAGAATCGAAAAAGAATTCAAACGAACAGAGCTACAATCTGGCTACAATCTAAGCTTGAAACTTTAGAATCGCAATATTGTGCCTTCGCTTAGGCTCTACCTCTACATAGGACGGCAGTCGCCTCGTTAAGCCGTAGAGGCTTCCGCTGTCGCCTCGTTTGCGGCTTCGGCAGAGGCAAGTTGGCAAGCTTGTAGCGTGTAGCGCGTAACTTTGCTTGTAGCATTAAGTTGGGATTTGGGGTATTTCATTTGTGACGCTGAGGTTCTAATAACGAAGAGTAGGTATCTCTTTCATATGCCTAGTGAGTTTATTGCTTGTAGATTGACAAATTTGTGGGAACATTATCACTATAGCCACCTCGTAGGGGTACCTACTTAGTATAGTGGCTCAATTTTAGCCAAATTTTAGCCAGAGTAGCTAATCGCTAAACTACATGGAGCATAATAATAATAGAAAAGTTAATTTCCTTAAATTCGAACTCTATGAACCATTACTTTTTTGAATAAATATACCATCTAAACCTGAACATACCTATATAAAACAAATTTCAGAACTACCAATGAAGTGTATATAATTTCATTTCTATACAATCAGAACATCGTGGATTCCCCTCTAATTATCTACTAACAACCAATTTTAATGACGCATTATGTAACGCTACAGCGGGTATTTTTCAAAGCAACTTTGTTTTCAAAGCCGCAGAGTCCATATGACAACATAACGAATCCCTTTGAGGCGAGTTTATACTAAACTCCTGTTAAAGATCCTGCACATGCCGAGAATTATTTGGCGGAAATATTACTTAAGCAATATAGATTTAGATAATAATTGCTAACGAGTATATACGTAATAATAAAATAATACGTAACTAAACAAAAACAGTAACCTAAAACGAGATCAGAAGACATTTTGATCATGATTTAGGTAGATTAGATAAGTAAAATGCTCCAAACTATCCAGAAATAAATATTATAATGAATGAAGCGTATGGTAAAATTTGAAATTTCAAATAAAAAAAACTTTGATAGGTACTTAGAGAACCAAAAAAGTAAACTACAAAGATGTTTTTACTAATTCTTCGAAATAAAATAAAAAAATTCGAAATAAGAACTAATTCTTATTTCGAAATTATTTTTTTTTCAAAAAAATATATATTTCTTTTTCATGCAACTGTCAATATGGGCAGAAACATATCGAAAACATGTCGACCCCAACCACTTTGTTGAATATCAAAAAAAAAATATAAATAAAATAACATTATTATGCTGTGAACACAATAGTAACAAAACATCAGTAACCGGAAAATCTAAAGGAAAATCTCTAAACAAATATCGCTTTGAACCATTTTGGGCTACTCATCTACATAAGGCTGTGTAAACAGGGCTCCAATAAAAAGTATGTTCATCAATAAATGTTGTTTTATCCTTACTATGATAATACCCACTACTACTAGCCCATTTTTTTATGCCACTATAAAAAAAAATGGGCTAGTAGGTATACATGTATAGTACAGAGTATAGAATACATGTGAGTTTTATCTTATATGGATTCTATATAAGACATAGATAATAAAATACATTATACGAGTATAAGATTGAAAAGCACTTATTAAAGAGAAATTAAGTTCTGTAAAAAATATACATTTATAATGTATGGTATAGGTATAATTACCTAACTAATAATTGTACTTGCTGATGTGCCCTATACATACTTTAGTGCATACATATTATTATGTCGGAAACCAAATAAATGCATAACAAGTTAGTCTATTTAGCAGTACATAATAAAATAATCATGCTATTTCCGTTCTCCCGTGTACAATGTTAATGTCTCTACATTACATTCTATATGTAGAATGTGCAATAAGATAAACTCGTACTGTGGGAGCGACCCCGAGGCGAGTTCCAATAAAATTATGTGTACACTAATAAAAGCCAATGACTGTTGAGAACTCAGGGGAGCAGAGGTCGTATTGGGCAATATTTTTGTGCACTTGGTCAGTGGAAATCGGGAGTTCGGGGCGTCTTTGCAAACGTATAGTAAAAGTTAAGAAAACATTTGTCACTGTGTATCGGATTGTTTATTTATTCTAAAAACTTGCGGTTACTTTTCCATGCGGTATCAATCCAACTGCTAAAGGGGAGGGTAATGTTTTTTCTTAGATTTGAAAGAACGTTTTGTATAGCACAGTTTTTAAAAACACCAAATGTAAATATGTAGATAAAGTTTCACTATAATATGTACCATTGCTTTTTTGTTTACCAATGTTTAAAAAAATTAAGGATATATCGGTTCGGGCCTGTATTCTGAGAGACTCTTAAAATCAAAGTCATAATCCGATAGGTACCTATGTAGAATATTAAATAAATCTAACACTTTAGATTGAGACCAAGTAAGCAAGTAGTTGATGTGGATATCCTCTACGTTTCGCAGGTCAGTCTTCCGTCTGTCCCGCGGGACATAGCTCCCGAATTACACTTTTATTTAATTCCAGGAACGTTTCGTAACATGGGTAATATAACGAATCTGTTAATAACGTTATTTATGAGGCAAAAAGTTTACGCGTTATTTAAACGTGTCTAAATGTGGAATAAAAAAATTAACTTTACGAAAAATTTATCCATTTACAAGGGTTGTTACACATATTGTGTGATTTATTATGATTGTATTAACATTTTCAATGTTACGAAACTGAAATTTATATAAAGGCTTTCATTTTTAATATTTGCTATAAAATTTAACTGAACATTTTTGTTCTTCAAATTATTTGTTTCATGGAATTATAAATAATAACAAATTCCGTGTAACAAATGAATGTCCGTATAAGTACAAATGTACTACCATTGCGTTGAAGACCATAGAAAGCACTTGTAAAGTACAGGAAAGTTAAATGAATAATTTATCGAACTAATTAACTTCTTTGTCTTGTAAATAACAACAAATTAGTCTCAACAATTCTGTCTGTCGACAACAAGAACGTGCTTTGCATTTCTTTACTTCTCATTATTATAGAAATGATAGGAATAAAAAGACTTTTCTTCTTTGTTATACTCTGCTCGTAAAGAAAATCTATTAAATTATATAGGTAACTATTAGCTACTATTTTTGGGTTTGTTCATTTCATATGCTGATAATGCAGCATATGAGTAACCTATATTTTATTGTATTCTTGTAGGTTTTCATATTGAACGTTATTTTCAACGGACCAATTTTGTGTGATTGGAATTTTCGTGGTTTCCAATTCATATCAAGGCAAACTTTATTGCGGTTTGTCAAAACGTTATACGAGTATGAAAATCAATTAGAGCCGTCTTTAAAAATAAATAATATAACATTTTGAACTTTACTTCAATTTTTCAAACGGGTTTGGGTATTTTAACTGTCTTTAAAGTTTAGGTTATCATTTTCAACTTTCACAATCCATTACTATTAAAACTTAATTGTATATTGTGAATCTTTAATTTGAGTCCGCTTGTGACCACGAAAACGTGTAGCTGATTATTTTATATACTTATGTTATAAGTTAAAACTGACGAAAATAAAAAGATCAAAAAGTTTTCTTTAAGTCTTCAAAACACTTTTCTAAAAAAGTTATATTACAGCAATAGAAAGAAGAAAGAAGAAGAAAGAAAGAAAGAAAGAAAATCAGTTTATTTGGTGCCACACATCACAAATTATGAAACATACATATTATTAAATTACAGTGACAAATATTAAAAAAAAGAAAAAAACACAAACAAAACAAAAATAAATAAAAAGAAGAAGATCACAACAAAACGGTTATATGACACGGCAAATACAAGTGGGCGCAATAAACGAAACATCATAACAATCACAGACAACAACAATACAGAAAAAAAAAAAAAAATTAAAAAAGAAAATGGATGCCGGCTGTCAGAAACATGTCATTGATGAGACGATGCTTCTTTGTTTACATAACAACTAAAACGCTACTCGTGGTTAAATAAATCGAATCATTATATAGAAATTAATTGAAATAATATATTGTATATGTGTGCGGGCAGCCAAAAAGGTGCCACTCAGCATTTGTCTTAGTGCGTTTAGCACTTGGACGCTGATTTTCAGTGACACCAGTCGGAGAGAGAGACAGAATAATAGATAAAATACAATACAATTTGATATACAATTTGAGATACATAAATAGCTTTAAATAAGTATGAGCAAATGAAATAAAAGTGTATACGTCACGTGAATAACAATATTATGTTTAAAAGTATATTACCAGTGAGTTTGAAGCTTACAATAATATCATCTATAGTAACAATAATATTCCAAGGTTTGAAGAGTGATGGATTGTTGTTATAGAAAGAGCCATGAAGACAATTGTACAGACATACACGGTATGGTTAAGGTAGGTTTAGCGTGCACCTTGATCCCTTTGGTTCGTTAATAGGTGATTTTTTGCCTTTGATTTAAATGAGTGCAACGTTTCCAGGTTACGCAGCGGTGGAGGAAGGTCGTTCCAACACTTCGAGGATGCGAACCGAAAGGACCCCCGAAATGCCGCCGTTCGGTGTTTAGTTGTTGCAAAGATGGGAGTGCATGATCTTTGGGGGTACCTGCTGAGACTAGACGCCCATACCAACTTGTCGAAAAGATATGGCGGCCCCCGCGTCTTGACTAGCCCAAACATGAGCGTTGCTAGATGCAGCCGCCTGCGCGCCTCCATCTTCAGCATGTTTGCAGCATTAAGGAAAGGAGTAACATGCGACCTTGGCGGAATATTAAAGCAGAAGCGCGCACATGCATTCTGGATTCGTTGTATGAGCTTTGCAGTTCTAGACAAAAGACAGGGACCATACACAGTGTCACAATAATTTAGCTTAGACAAGATCAATGATTCACAAAGTGTAATCCTAACCTCCTCGCTCAAGTAAGTGCGGATTTTATATAATAATTTTAATCTATAAAAACAATTACGGGAACACTCGGCTATGTGACTTTCAAAATTCAAGCTCCTGTCAAAGGTTAAGCCCAAGTTTCTAGCAGAGCAAACACATTCCACGGCCTCTCCATTAATTTTAATATTTAAGGAGACATTAGTGAGCTTTTGTACACTCTTTTTAGTGCCAATTAAAAGCAGTTTTGACTTCTTGGGGTTAAGGACCAAACAATTTGACCTGCACCATTCAGTGATACGATCCAGGTCTTCATTGATTTTTATTGCTGCATCAACATGGTCATCGGGCCGGAATGAGAGGTATAGTTGCAAGTCATCGGCATATAGGTGGTATTGGCAATGCTTTATGTTTTTGATTATGTCTGCACTGTAAAGGGCGTACAGTAGGGGCCCAAGTATGGATCCTTGGGGGACTCCCCGGGTTACTGGTAGTTGCGCTGAACATTTACTGGACCCGTCGGAATTCTTCAGCTCGACATGTTGCCGCCTACCCTCCAAGTAGCTACGGAACCAATCCACGGCTCCACCATCAAATCCGTAGTATGCTAGTTTTGATAGCAGTAGTGAGGTATTGATAGAGTCGAAAGCACGAGAGAAGTCAAGTAGCAGCAGAACTCCCACCTGCCCCCCATCCTGGGCAGCCAACAAATTGTCCACGACGTCTGCTAAGGCAGTGGCCGTGCTGTAGCCTCTACGGAACCCAGATTGCAACTGGGGTAGTATACCATTGTCCTCTACGTACTTGGTGACCTGCTCGCACACTACCCTCTCCAACACCTTTGACATGCATGGAAGTAGACTTATAGGACGTAGCTCAGTGAGAGTGGTTGGGTTGTTATTTTTAGGCAGAGGCTTCACCACTGCCATTTTCCAACTTGTTGGAAAGACTCTGTTGGTTAAGGAGTGGTTAACTACGGTAGTAATGGCAGGTAGGGTTTGAGGCAATGTCAAGAGAATCATGTTCAGTGATATCCCATCACTTCCCAGGGCGTTGGACTTGAGCCCCTTGATTACTTTTAGAACTTTATCAGCTGATACAGTGTCCAGAGTTAGTGTGGACGTTCCAAATCTGTGGTATTCAAAAAATGTGAGCATGGACAGAGTTACCTGACCATCCCCAGGTATGTTTAGAAAATTCGCATTTATCGCGTCAGGATCACTGAAAGTTGGGGGTAGGTCTAGGCTTTTTCTATTTCCAGGCACGATTGTTGTTTTAAGGTTTTTCCACAATGTTTTTGGGTTCTTTATGTTTACATTTATATGCCTGCTGAAGTAACACCTTTTTTCCCGTTCAATCGCCTCCACCACCAGATGCTTCATAGACCTGTAGCAAGCCCTTGCTGACTCCATACCATGACGCTTCCATTTAGTATGGTAGTCATCCCTGATATGCATCATGGACTTTATTGCATCTGTTATCCATGGATGAGGTGGATCCTTGAACTTTTTTGATTTAAGTGGAGCATGCAAGTCAAACAAGGACAGAATACAACCAGTAAGTGCATCAACCAGACTATCTGTGTTGTTGATATTGTAAAAGTGGCTCCAATCAATCCTATCCAGATCCTGGTTGAGACGGTCCACTAGAATATTTTTCAGGGGCCTGAAAGTAACCCACTGCGGTGTGGGCTTTTCACACCTGATCTTCAGGTCTGCTGTGACCATGGCGTGCCCCCCTAGTTCAGGGGTGTGCTTGACTGTGACCTTTAGAGCACGGGTATCGGAACAAATTACATCTATTAGACTACAGCTGTGTTCTGTGTAGTGTGTGGGCTCGGACACTATTTGATTTAAACCTACACTATTCAGGAACTGCGTAAAGAGCCTTGACTTACTAGAATTAGCCTCCAACAAATTAATATTAAAATCCCCTGCTATAACTAATGCATCATATTTAGTGAGAGAAGATATGGAGTCAGCAAGTGCATCGAGGAAGGTTGCAATATCTTGCCAGGGGGGTCTATAAGCGGTCCCTACGACCACGTCAGCACCACATGCATGGATTCTCAGCCACATCTGCTCGACCTCAGGGTTCAATGTGAAGTCGCATGCCCGAGCATTTATGCCCTTCCTTATAAAGAATCCTACACCTCCTCCCCGACCGCCTCGGATATGGGTTGGTCTGGGACAGTGCTTTAGTCTGTATCCAGCAATTTTTGGGGCTCTGTCATCCTCACCCAATCTCAACCAGGTCTCATTGACTGCTAGAATGTCCGGTGCCATTTCCCCCATTGCCACACTGATCTCTTCATGCCCTGTACCGAGTGATCCCGCATTGTAAAGGCCAATTTTAAAACATTTTGAATTGTTTAAAGGAAGTTTTGTTTTGGTGGAATGGATGCTGAGGGGCCTAGGAACACCAGTGACCTGTAGACATTGTGGCACATAGACTGAGTGTATATATACAAACATTTTGTCACTCTTACACTTATAAAGCTTTTTATATTAATATATGATAGTCTTAAGAAATATGACATTATTAGAGTTAAGTTGTAACTATGTTTAGAGTATGATATTATAATATGTAAATATAATGCTAGTTTAGAATAGCAAGTGACAAAACAAGTTGCATTTGAAACACTGTACGGCTTCTTTTTACTTTGCTGGCTGTACATCCTAAATTTTGCATACAGAAAGCTTAAATAAAAGAGATTTGCTAAAATAATAATGAGACTATAAACTAAAAATAAGATATTTGTGACATTTAATTGCCAATACCAGGGAATGAAAAAACATAAAATAATTTTAACTGCGCGGTTTACAGATCTCTTCTGCTTGGCCGAAAACTCTGACGAGGTCTTCATCGCAGCGCAGCTGAAACGCGGGTTTGCCGTCCTCCTGGCGGGCGTATATGCGGCCCCGCTTTGTCCAGCAGTAGCGCCACTGCCGCTTCCGACACTCCTCGCGGACCCGAAGAAAAAGCTGGCGGTTTGGGCGCGTTAGGCGTTCGTTGAGGAACACGCGAGCCCCATCCGCGGCGGCACCGGTACGGCGCACGCGCGCAGCCTGCAGCAGCTCGTCGCGCTGGCGGCGGCGCGCCAGCCGCACCACGACGCGGCGCGCGCGGCGCTCGCCCGGCGCGGGGGGCGCGCCCACGCGCTCCGCGAACACCACGTCCCGCTCCTCCAGCGTCACACCCAGTCGCACGGCCAGCACGGTCACGGCGTGGACGACATTCTCCCCTTTCTCCTCGGGAAGCTGGCCGATCTCGAGATCCGACAGGAGGGCCTCCTGGTCTCGGTCGTTCAACTCGAGCTTGAGCTGAGTGACGGTGCGCTCCAATTCGGCCGTCCTGCCGACATCACTCTCCGACGCGCCTTGCTCCAGCGCGATCACCCGGCGCTCGACGCCATCCAGCCGCTCCACCACCGCTCCAAACAACTCCCGCAGTTGGGTCATTTCGTTGCGAAATTCCCTCATCTCTGTCACCAGATCAATCAGCTCGCGACGCAGATCACTGACGGCAGCAGTATCGCACTCTGATGCGATGTCAGATGCGCTCGACGGTGAGGCCAACAACTTCCTTTTCTGCCTTCTCCCTTTGGCTTTCTTAATTTCCTCAAGGGGCGGGGGAACGTCGGCGTCAACAAGCCGTTGCTGGTGTACTGGTGACCGCTGTGTCTTGGGCATAATTGCGACTTTTAATTGTAGTTTGCAATATATATATATATATTGATAGGTCCAAAACAATAAATAATTAAAAAAAAAAAAAAAAAATACGTTTCATTTACTGCCAAAGTCGAGAGGCAACGGTACATAATATTACCGGGAACCCAGGAACAATCGTTTTGCGCACAAAAACGTCTGAAACAAACAGTTGCCGGTCGGAATCAAAAACCGAACACCTAACATCAATTCCCTCCATGCAGGCATAGTAAAAGTAATACAGTATGAAGCCTTTGCTTGGAAATCAAAAATACATACCCATTGTTTGTGCTACGGTTTCGTAGCAACTAAATAAGTGGCTCCTAGTACGTGATGTGGTTGCATGTCTCAACATTGTCTCTAAAATTTTACATAAAAATATGTATTCCTTTGATTTAATTCAATATTTTAGGAAATACGCACTACCTACGAATAATGCTTGGATATTTTCCATATCCCAGAAATAGAAAAGTGCCTATCTAATGTCTAAGAATATAATTCTTAGGTCGGTTATTTTGAGTTTCAACATCAGCTATCTCGCAGTTTCCAACATTAAAGATATTCCCTCGACATACTGATTCTATATTACCTACTCATTTACAGCGTTGCGCTGTTAAACAATTCTTTAAAATTTAAAGGAAGGAGAAAGGAAATATATTTGTTCTACTTTATCGTTTCTCTGTATATTGTCCCAAATAAAGTTATTACTTTAATAATATTATAATTTAATTATATTTTATTATTTTAAAAAACTTGTTATATTTTAAAAGTTTCTCACTGTTTTCGTAGGCTAAGCTGCAGCCCCGACACGTCGCGTAAAGCTAGAAGAGCGCTCCAACGATCGCGAGACAATGTTCTTCAGATTGTATTGTCGCACGCGCTCGATTTTATCGCCATTGACGGCTCTCCATCGATATTATGCTTGTAAACTTTCAGAAACAACTCAGAAATACGGGACTTATTCAGCTTTAAAATTGGACAACGTCGCTCATAGAAATGTATCAAGGACATAGCATTGCGTCTTATTTTCAAACAGTGACAGCCAGTCAACTGTAAATAATAAATAAACCAAGACAGTCATGTCACACTGGACTACACAGCGCCATCAAGTCCCATACTAAGTCGAAGCTTGTACTATGGGTACTTAGATCTACATTAGCGCCAACTAGACTCAAAGTGAGTCGTGGCTTGTACTATGGGTACTACTAGATAACTTACTTAGATAATAGCACTTTTTCAGAGACAAAACCGATTGTTGGCAGTCTAAAGCATTCGAGTTTGACCAAGATGCAAAAGTATCGCTCAAATTCAATTAGATTGTATGCGTTTTTTTGAAACTAGCGCCAGGGTATAACGTGTATAGCTTGTTATACACACCTGCATTCGACGGGTTGAAACTCGTGCGCGCTGGCAAAATTTATGTTTTTCAAATCATGCACTATCGTGTAATATAAAATCACGTTTTAAGCGTACTTAATGCCGGTTTATACTTGATATATTTCTGTAACGTTTTCTCTTCGTCTGAGTTTCAACATAAATCTGGTAAATGTACTTAGTCCTATGAACTAAAAAAATCGCGCCCATGCGAGTAAAGCTTGATTCAAAACAGATTAAAAGGGCGACACTGCTGACACCAGTGCTTTTAACACTCTAGTATAATCCGCACTTTTAATCGGATTATTTCTTTATCCTCTACGCAATTTGGATTTGTACAGAGTTTTGGACGTACAATGGAAAACTAATTAATTCTTAAAAGAACACACAGTTTTAAAACCCTGGCATATAAAATGCAAAGCGTAAATTTTTACAAAATTCGGCCACACCTATATAAAATGTAGTCAGTTGACATTTTAAACAAGGAAAATGTTCGTCAACGTGCATAAGAATAGAGTTGTTGTCACCGTGTATCGGAAAGCACAGTAAGCCGTTGGTCCTACGTCAGACCTCTCTCCGATTGGTTCAAAATATAGTTCGAACCAATCGGAGAGAGGTCTCTTCGGATTACGAGAATGAACGAACAGAGAGTGAGCACATAGAACAACGCACACTATATTATCTCCTGCGCACTTGGAAAGTATACTTGAAGATTAGCCGCTCTGGCCTCACATCGGTCCAGAGAGAGAGAGAAAGATAGTACGTACGCAAGTATATTCTTGTTGACATACGAACAATAACAATCTAATGTATTGCATAACTTTAACACTAGTGTCACTCACACAGCCTCTCTGTACATGCCTTTCAAAGCGCATAAAAGCGCTCACTCTATATCAGAGTACGGCACCGCGAAGTGGTATAATACCATTACAGTAGATCGTATAGGTACCTAACAACTCGTGTAATACTTTAGATCAATCTCGTACATTGACAAAGTGGGCTCGTGCCGGCAATTTGTAGCGGGGAAGCAACTGCTGTGAGGTGTTTTGAGTGTGAAAATTAAATGACTAGGGACTCGCCGCGGCTTCGCACGAGTCCAACGCTTATTGTGGGCATTGCTATGAGATGAACATCTGCCATTGCGGAGTTTTTGTGTACCTACGAGACAGACCTAAATAATACATTATTATATATACTCGTAGTAGGCAGGCTCAAGAGCTGGATGCGAGAGGCCCGGGATCGATCGAAGTGGCGAGTATTGGGAGAGGCCTATGTCCAGCAGTGGACTGATGTGGGCTGATAATGATGATGAGGCAGGCTCAGACAGCGCATGCAATATAGTGCAAACAAATGTGTTTATTTACGACATCTATATATATAAAAGAACATGTCTTGACTGAACGAGCAACGCAGAGCCGAAACCGCTGAAGCGAATGCAACGAAATTTTGCATGTAGGTTACATTTATGACGTAGGCACCCTCTAAGAAGGGATTTTTCGAAATTCACCCGCTAAAGGGGTAAAAAAGGGGTTAAACGCGGGCGAAGCCGCAGGGGCACAGCTAGTCACAGTATAATCCTATAAAATTATCTGATTTCTTCTACTCACTCTATTCACTCATCGTCATCGCTCTATTCCTTTAAAGAAATCCGTCAAACTCCGTCTCTTATTTTAAAACATAAGCATAAATAGCGATAAGCGAAGCAACTTAGATTAATAATAGGGAAGCAACTTAGATTTACACTGTGTAGTGATTAACAAGGTCAGAAAAGGTCTTTTTCAGAAAAGTTTTGGGATTATTTAAGATAAATAGCGGAGAAGTATTCTTACAATGATGAATGATGTCTTTAGATAAAAGATATAAAATAAAACATTAGTTATTCCATTGCCGAAATAGTATACCCGCCTTTAGCTAGTGTTACTCGCATATTTACCAGAAAATAAGGTTTCACCAAGCACCTAGTCAAATGTTTCTGAAAAGGAACTTTTCCTGTGTTTACCGAAACATTTAGGCAGGTACGTATCAAATGTTTGACTTTCCGCCGTAGGTACTTGTGCGTAAAGAATGGCATACGTGCTTAGATTTTTGTGTGTCTTCTAAGAAAATTTGGTATCATAATATAAACAGCATCTACTTAGACATTATGTACTCGTTACTATAAAAAATGACACTTTCGATGATTGCCAATACTACGGGAGACCGGGGACAAAAGTAACGGGGGGTCGAAAGTAACAAATGCTGCCTATGCGGCCTTTAGGTGATAGTCAGGACACAGGACTATCACCTACGTTCTAAAAAGTTTTTATAGAAGTACATATACATACATAGTATTAATCTTCCAGTATACCTTGTCTCAACATTATTTCGATCGGGATTTTCAACCAAACTTTTTTCCAGGGTCATTGAAATAGTGATAAAACCGCCTGAAGTGTAACAAATGTATACCTAAGTAGTCCAGTTTGCTTATACCAGTTTTATGTTTTTTTTTGATATGCAAGATAGAGTGGCTGTTTATCTATAGGAGTTGCTATCAGATGGCCTATCCCGAAGTTTATTACCTATCGAAGTTTCAGGGTCATTTCAACCCTTAATAACTCATACTACATACTTTCGCTTCATTAGCTTAGCCACATTAACATTTTCTATGGGTGGTTATCTGTATATGATCTGGTAAAGCCTATTGAACCTTCAGTAGTAGTAGCTATTAGTTATCTGATACTTTTTTTTAAAATAAAAACATAGAAAACACCTAGACATTGACATTGTATAGATAAGATCTGTAATGTACTTTCATAGATATTAACCACTTTAAAATTCACGATAGCTCCCATATCAATCTATGACTCATATTGTGACAAGCCCACATATTCCAGTGTAAATTAGCTCGATTCTCTGATAACTGCGCTGTAATTTATTCATTTACCTGTATGCTTACTACCCTTGTCACGGTGGATGGGGTACCTCAACGCGTTCATAGAAATTTTAATTAAATTTTGTCATTTGACAATTTGGGGTACATTATTCATATACGAAAGGCTTATTTGGGACATGCGTCTTAGTATATAAGAAATGTGAGAGAAGAATCTAATTAATATAAAAGATTTATAAAATATATCTTCAGAATCAACTATAACTAAAGATTCAACTTCAATTATTGTAGTTTTTGGAAGTAAATAGGTACTATGTGGTTATTTAAAGAGTATTTGGTAACTTTACACGTCTTTCTTTTTCGTTAATTGCACACAGAACTACCGCCATTTAATACTATGTAATATTGAATGCCTACTTGATAAGTGACAATACAAACTCCTAGTTCCAAAGTTATTATCGTGACAAGTTGCTTGATAGTTGCTGGAAGCATGCTCGAATAAGTTTTATTTTAATGATTTCGTAAAAATATCTACTTTACTGAAATCTAGGACATAAAATTACCTACATAAATTTTAAAGCTTGTACTATGGGTGCTAGACAACTGATAAACTTCCTCAAATACTTTAAAAAAAATACTTACTTACTTACTTACTGTGGTGGCACAGCGACCCAAAGTGAGTCTTGGCCTCCGATATTATATGTTATATATGTTATTATAAAAAAAATAGATACATATTATATTTTAAAGAAAATACAAAGCCGACCTTTGACTCGGGTCAGTCAAATATAAATAGGTAGGTATATTCCTCCCGAATAATTCCTATATTTTTATTTTTGCATATGATCTAAGTTTAACACACTATTATCTTATCCCGACACCAGTAACGTATTACGATGCGTTATAACGTTACCTACTTCAGGGTAAAACCTTATTCAAGTTTAGTTGGGGCGGAACTTTAATGCCCATTATTCGTATAAAGCTTTCAACATAAATCCCTTTGGCACTGTAAAGCGAGCAGTAATCGTCATGGTGATTTTATGGCGTTATCATAAAGTGATATGTGTTTAGAAACTAATGTTTTTACTGTTCTACTAATAAGTACATCAAATGTGGAAATTGGAAATACAATCGATAAGTAATTGTTTCGTTGGTAGCCATATTCGACCTACAGCTGAGAGGTAAGATTCAAAAGTATTTTTTATTCAGGAACCTTTTAAAGGGCCCTCAGGCCAGGTGGAATGACAGTTTTTTTTATAGTAGCTCGACATAATGGCATCCCTACGCCTGATGGAAAGGGAAAGAGAAGCCCAAGTCGCTGTGACAACTGGCAAGTAACTGGATAGCCACTTGAATGTCAGTGCGAATTTTTCGCAAGTGGTTAAGCTAGCTCCTTAGAATTGGCCAATCAATGTGGGAATTCGGTCAGGAAGGTATTACTACGATTAAAGCTTTAAGAAAAACTTCTAAAAGAAAATATGAGGCTACGTAAACATACTAATCCGACAAATATGAGTGCAGCTCATCTATCAGGGTCTGACAACTAAGCAATCCCCCGCATAGTGGCGTAAGCCGGATTTACAGATATTCGTTCGCCAAAACCTGTGCCACAAATCTCATCTATTTTTACACGACAAATTACACATAAGATTTCTGTACACCTACTTTCTTTTGGTACGTAGGTATGGTGTACTTAGTTAAGTTTTAATAATTGAAAGGTTGTCATGTAACGAAAACTATGTCGGATGTTTCAGTAGACTTTATGAAAAGTGTCAGTTATTTTCCAAAGATTTGAATCTTTCGCGTTCCAATGTACACCTATGTAAGTCGCGTACATAATACTGGTAATTTGATGTTAATTATTGTAAGGTTTCCAAAATAAATAGTAATATTATGACCAATTATATAAGAAGTGTCTTGAAATTATGATAAATAAGAAATCACTCGATCCTAGAAATGTCTAAATATTCTGTATGTAAGCGTTTATACTCTGTGGGTATATGTTTCTGAACGCGCCAGCGCGCGCTACGTGTGTCATTGTGACAGTTAAAATAGGTAATGGGAGAAAAAGTGATTGTTTTAAAAACTTACATTGCACGATAGGATAAAAGTTTGTAACTAAGATTGAAAAGTGTTTAAGTTGAATAAACTCGTTACGAAAAGTATTGTTGGTGTTTGGCTATTCTTCTACATCTCAGAATTGGGCTCGAGAGCTTTGCTCAAATTGCAATGCCGCATATTCGCGCGCCTTCAACTCTGGCCTCCAAACGAAGTCGCGATGACGCCAGGAAAGAAAGGAGAATCGTACCAAAAGACGTCGCAAGGATTCAAAAGGCAGTGATAGTCAAGTGACGTTCTTGCAAGTCAGAAAAGCGGGCACCCAGCCTAGAGTAGACTACCGGACGTTACACCGTGATTAAGAGCAGCAGCCGACAGTTGCGATGACTACACGCGAGAGCAGTCGCTTTGGCATAAACCAAGGTATTACACGCTGTCGAAGCAACGAGAAGACAACAGGTCAGAAGTATCATACCTACCTATGATTCAATTAATGCTTGATATAGTCAGTTTTACATAGACAATTAAGTTTCCATGTATCAGATCATATTGCATTGGCAATACCTACCTTTGAACCTTTTACCAGGTCATCACATTGATCTATGGCTTACTTAAGTCTATCTGCATGCTATGTATGTGAAGGGATGAAAGACAAATTATGCATTTCTTGTTGTAAAAGTTAGTAGGCATAGTGACCCACCAAATATAATAATAACTTGGATAGAGTGGCAGAAGAAACTCTTGTTAGCTTTTCCTTATGAACAAATTATGGTAAGTTATTAGATGACATGTTGAGGTTTATATTAGGGGAATGTTGAAAGCTATTGCATGATAAGAACAGTTTTTATGGAACAATTCAGATGACTGTAAAGTACATGGCCTCTTGGATAGAAAGAATGTTACATACTATGGTTCAGTCTCATAGATGTTAAGCTTTTGAATATTGTTAGGGTTCTTATCTAAAATAAAGTAAATAAGTAAAAGAATTTTACTCTTATCATTTAAAATGCTAATGATATTTTCTAGTTGCGCTAAACCATTGATCAACAAACACTTGTTTTCACACGAAAACTGTCTTATTAGAAAGGATAATAATTTTAGTATAGTTCTCTCTTATAATGGCTATTGTATCATAGTAAATTATGATGGCTATAAGCGGCAAATAAAGCAATTTAAAACATTACAAATGATGATGGTTAGCGGCATATAACTTAAAGCTGTCACTGATCAAAGTTGTGAAGTGACGAAGAAGTTAATGTTGGTTATCTATTTATTTAATCTTTATTGCACATGAAACAAAAAAAAAGAGGCCGACTTAATGTCTCCTTGGCATTCTCTATGGGTCAACCATTGGGCTAAGCAGAAAACAGTTAGAAGGAGTTGTTGTTAAAGCAATAGAACTTGTAGCTGTGGATAAATATTATAGTTTTAATTGGACATTGTTTTACACGTGAAATCATATTTTTTTAGCAAGGAATTATTTTATTCTGTTGATAGCAAGCTTCCTTGTCTAAATGATGATATAAGTACTAATATAAACTATGTCTTTTCCATTATTTGACAATTGATCAGTCATTAGTATTGTAGATATTACAGAGCCTAGCTTTTGTTTTGGTCTAAATTTCCTAATGAAACACTAATGAGTTTTTGCTTATTGCAATTTTATGTCAGTTGTACTGAAGTTGAAAGAAGGAAAGTTCTTCACCATTAATTGATAAGATTTTGGTACAAATGAAATGCACATTTAATTAAACTTGATTGCACAAAATGGATAGAGGGTGAACTAGTGATGCTAAGAGTGCTCTCTACAAGTCTACTTTTGGGTCATGCTGAGAGTATATTTATGTGATGTGAGTGTACAAAAGACATGATGGTACATTAATAAGAAAATATAATAAAGAATATATTAAGTATGTTACTTTAAAGTAATTATGTATATGCATACACAGAACACGATAAGCAATTCAGTGGTACAGTTTTAGAAATTAAATTGAACAATTGAAAAGGTGATCATATATTATTATTTTGAACAAGTTCTTTAGTATGAGAGGATTCAATCTTACTGGGCAGAGTGTTCCACAACCAAATGGCATGCACAGTAAAATACTGACAGAAGAAGTGGTAGTGGTGAGAGACAGAGAGCTGAAGATTGATTGATTTGTATATCTATTTGAGTTGTATATCACCTAGCTAGACAATAGCAGTTCACAAGAAAGTTCCTTACATTCCATTGAGAAAGTGTCAACACCGAGTCCATTAAAAAAAAAAAAACAACAAAGGAGATGTATGGAAATATACATTTATTAGTTGTGGCCGATTCATTTACCAAACTTTATATTTATTTAATCAGTTAAAGTTAAACTACAATTGGTTTGATGTATTATAAGATTTATTTCATTCCTTCATTCCGGGACACAAATTGTATAATGTAATGGTGCAATGGGGCATAAAGAATACCATTTGAGGTGGGGATGAAATGTAAACTTGTGTTGTAAATAAAATGTTTGATTGGATGGAATTCTTGAAGAGACAAATAAACGAATTGTAGAAAAGAAAATATTTAATTATACAAAGGTAGAAACCGGCTTATCCATGGTTATGATAACATGGTAGAAGTAAAGTAATAATAGAGATATATTATATGTGCCCTATATTAGGTGGTCAAGGTATTGGGTAACAGGCATTGCATCTATCTCCGCTGATATAATGTAGGCCTGAATACTTATGTTGCTGGATTAGACTGGAGTAGATGAAGTGTAATTAACGTTCTGTTGTATTCAATGATAACCCTAGATTAACATGATTGATAATTGAGAATGATCATATGATCTTATATGATAAATGATCGAAATTGGAAGTTGTATTTATAATTGCATTTGTAGATGGATAGATGTTCTCAATGCACACCATACAGTTGACTTGAAGCTGGGTGATCTCTTCCAGATAACCTTAGGGTGGAGAATGTTTGAAGGGAGCTGGTGAAGTGAGCTATCAATTGAAACAGATTTTAAGATAAATAATAAATACATGTACAATATGAATACATACATAAATTTTATATACAATACTATATGGAATCAAATTAGGAGAAGAGAATAGAGTAAATATTAAGGTGCCAAATTAAAAGTCCTCTTTTACCTTAAATGTGAAGGTAGGAAGAGATTGGCACAAGAGGGTTCCACAAGTAGATGGATGGTCAGTGAAGCACTGCATATAGGAATAGGAGCAATGAGGATGGAATTTTGGAAAGCATTGTATTGTGATACTAATGACTAATTATTTTATTGATTTACAGAGCTTAATATGTAATATGTTGTCCTACTGCGAGTACTGCAGTATGAATGCAAACATATTTTATGAATAAGAGCTTTGAGGATGGAATTTTGAAAAGCATTGTATTGTCATACTAATGACTAATGATTTTATTGAATTTCAGGGCTTAATATGCAATATGTTGTCCTACTGCGAGTACTGCAGTATGAATGCAAATATATTTTATGAATAAGAGCTTTAAGGATGGAATTTTGGAAAGCATTATATTGTGATACTAATGACTAATGATTTTATTGATTTGCAGAGATTAATATGCAATTTATTGTCCTACTGCAGTAAGAATGGAAACATATTTTATGAATAAGAGCGTTGGGGATGGAATTTTGGAAAGCATTGTATGATACTAATGACTAATGATTTGCAGAGCTTATTAAGCAATATGTTGTCCCACTGCAAGTACTGCAGTATGAATGCAAACATCTTATAAGAATAAGAGTTATGAAGAGAGAGTTTTGGAAAGGATTGGACTGTGATATTAATAGTTTTATTATATTACAGAGTAAAACTGCAATTTGTTATCCTTCTGTGGATACTGCAGTATGAGTGCAAACACCTTTTATGAATAAGTATGAGCGATAAAGAGGAAATTTTAGAAAAGATAGTATTGTGATATTAATTGTTTTATTATATTACAGAATAAAACTGCAGTCTGTAATCCTGCTGCGGATTCAGAAATTATGCATAAGACCTATAAGGAAGGAATTTTGGAAAGAATTGAGGAAGTATTATGATATCAATCATTTTGTTGGATTTTTACTGCAATTGGTCATCCTACTGCGGATACTGAAGTATGAATGCTAATATAATGTGAATAAGAGTGACAAGAAGGAATTATGACTACAATGTGTAGAAGATACTATTACAATGTGTTGCCTCGGACACTGAGGCTAGATACTAGATTACTGATATTATGTGCTACGGACACTGTGGCTAGATTACCGATATTATGTGCTACGGAATCTGTGGCCAGATATTAGATTACTGATATTGTATGCTACGGACACTGTGGCTAGATTACTGATATTATGTGCTACGGACACTGTGGCCAGATATTAGATTACTGATATTGTATGCTACGGACACTGTGGCTAGATTACTGATATTATGTGCTACGGACACTGTGGCCAGATATTAGATTACTGATATTGTATGCTACGGACACTGTGGCTAGATTACTGATATTATGTGCTACGGACACTGTGGCCAGATATTAGATTACTGATATTGTATGCTACGGACACTGTGGCTAGATTACTGATATTATGTGCTACGGACACTGTGGCCAGATATTAGATTACTGATATTGTATGCTACGGACACTGTGGCTAGATTACTGATATTATGTGCTACGGACACTGTGGCCAGATATTAGATTACTGATATTGTATGCTACGGACACTGTGGCTAGATTACTGATATTATGTGCTACGGACACTGTGGCTAGATTACTGATATTATGTGCTACGGACACTGTAGCCAGATATTAGATTACTGATATTATATGCTACGGACACTGTGGCTAGATTAACGATACTGTGTGCTACGGACACTGTGGCCAGATATTAAATTACTGATATTGTATGCTACGGACACTGTGGCTAGATTACTGATATTATATGCTACGGATATTGTGGCTAAATACTAGGTTACTGATATTATGTGTTACAGACACTGTGGCCAGATATTGGATTAGATGTTGCATGCTACGGACATTGTGGCTAAGTACTAGATTACTGATATTATGTGCTACAGACACTGTGGCCGGATATTGGATTACTGATTTTGTTTGCTATGGACATTAGTAAGATATTAAATTACTGATATTATGTGCTACGGACACTGTGGCCAGATATTGGATTACTGATGTAGTATGTCACGGACACTGTAGCTGATATTAGATTACTGATACTATGTGATATAAAGTGTCACGGACACTGTGGCTGATATTAGATTACTGATACTATGTGATATTAAGTGTCACAGACACTGTGGCTGATATTAGATTACTGATACTTGTGATATTAAGTGTCACGGACACTGTGGCTGATATTAGATTGCTGATACTATGTGATATTGGTTGTCACGGACACTGTGGCTGATATTAGATTACTGATACTTGTGATATTAAGTGTCACGGACACTGTGGCTAGATATTAGATTACTGATACTATGTGATATTAAGTGTCATGGACACGGCTGATATTAGATTACTGATACTATGTGATATTAAGTGTCACAGACACTGTGGCTGATATTAGATTACTGATACTTGTGATATTAAGTGTCACGGACACTGTGGCTGATATTAGACTGCTGATACTATGTGATATTGGTTGTCACGGACACTGTGGCTGATATTAGATTACTGATACTTGTGATATTAAGTGTCACGGACACTGTGGCTAGATATTAGATTGCTGATACTATGTGATATTGGGTGTCACGGACACTGGGACCGAATATTATATTGCTGATGTTGTGTGTTACGGATACTAGGGCTTGGTTCTGCTACAGATGCTATGACGGATGGGTACAGTGTAATAGTAGCTTTCTGGCATACAAAGTCATATAGTTCCAACATGGAATAAATTGTTCATTATTCCATAGAATATATTCTATGGGTGCTGTAGTATATATTGTTTTGTTATGTTTCTCTGTCAATGCATGTGTGCTTGATCAATGGAAAGGATCATCATTCTAATTCACGGAAGTGATTGTAATTAGCTATATGTTTTGAAAACTTGTTGCTTATCAAAGATAAATGTTTGAATAAAATTAAATGTAAAGATTTTAAGAACTAGGCCTGAGTGTAAGGTTGCGTGTGTGAGGACATCACACGCGTCAGGATGGACGAGTGTAAGGTTTCCAAAATAAATAGTAATATTATGACCAATTATATAAGAAGTGTCTTGAAATTATGATAAATAAGAAATCACTCGATCCTAGAAATGTCTAAATATTCTGTATGTAAGCGTTTATACTCTGTGGGTATATGTTTCTGAACGCGCCAGCGCGCGCTACGTGTGTCATTGTGACAGTTAAAATAGGTAATGGGAGAAAAAGTGATTGTTTTAAAAACTTACATTGCACGATAGGATAAAAGTTTGTAACTAAGATTGAAAAGTGTTTAAGTTGAATAAACTCGTTACGAAAAGTATTGTTGGTGTTTGGCTATTCTTCTACATTATTACGTAGTGCATTATACATATAGGATGTTGCTGCAACCGTCAACATGTCTAGCGAGCGAGTGTACATTTCAGTCTCAGTGTTATAAAAAAAATATATCAAAATTTAGCTTGAAGGTTCTATCATCATCGGCTTCTCGCAATCCACTGCTAGACATAAACCTCTCTATTTGTACGCCGCTTTGCTTGATGCTTCTCTCATCCAGCTCTTGCCAGCCAACTTGCACAAACTGTTTAAGAGAGTTAAGAGAGGTTTAAGAGAGGTAGGGCATAGCGAATCTTCACTCGATTGAGCTGCCCGTCAGGGGAAGGACCTCCACCATATAGAAAACCACAGCCAAATGACCTCCGGGTCGTATTTCTGCTGGTGAGTAGGGTCTCCGGAGCTCATGGGGGGTTAGGGTTGGGCCGGCATGGCAGTGGCAACTGACAGGTAACTGAAGTCTGCAAACGTCCAATGCTGGACAGAGGCCTCCCTTAATGACAATTGTCGTTTGGAGGGATTCGTCTTAGTCATCACGTTTGGTAAGCGGGTTTGGTGACAGCAATGGTTTTATTTGTTTCTAGGCAAACGGTGCTACCCGTTACCTGATATAACCCGAAATTGAGTTACCTAGCTATGTGGATGATGTTGTTTCGAACGCTTGAAAAAGTGACACGCTGTGTTTCCTTGACAAAATAATCGCTGTTCTAGATTTAATACCTATTTCAGTGGCATAAATACTCTTGCCCGTGTTATTGAAATGTAAATGCGAACGAATGAAATAAACTGTGCTTTGTTACTCTACAGTGTTGCTAAACGGAGTGCATTAGCGTGTAATAATATAGTTTAGAAATGTGGAACTGTGACTTTCGCTAATACTTATCCAACTAATGGGGGGAGGATAGCAATTTTCACCGGCCCTTCTAAAGTTTGTGAAATGTATTATACAAATGTATGTATAGAGGATAGAACGATCTTGTCTGTGCTAAAGGATCGTGATTAATACATTATAGTGCAAGATTTTTGCGTAACATGCTATTATTTTGCTGTTGTATGGCTGTTCTATTGTTGAATTTAATTGCGTGGCCAGTACTTTCTATAAATCCTGATGAGGTTTACAAGTTGATTGTATGTAAATAAATTTTTCAAAAACAATATTTAATTTTGAACAGATTTACAATATAATTGTTTCGGCCATATTTTGCCGACAAAAGCTTTATTATTAACAACAATTTAAGTGTAGGTTAAACGTAATAATTATAATTTACAAAACGCACACAAAGTTTACTTCAAACATAAATCTCCAGGCTAGAATAATGTCGAGTTCCACTCGCGTAATTCAATCATTCTTAAACTCGCTTGAATCAACGAAACAATAAAATTAGTATTAAAAGCTTAGAAACGTAACTTGGCAAATTCATTAAACATGAATGAACCCTTTCCCCATTCAGGAACACGCAATGTAATTTCTAGAAAGGAAAGTTGAAAAGTTAAATTTCTTAAATATACCACTACAGTCCCTAAAGCTTCCCAAATAATGTGTAAAGTGCCTTTAAATTGTGTATGCTCGAATGGTTTTTGTATAATAATTGCGGTGTGGTAATAATTTTGTTCAGGATTCTGCGCTTCGCTCCAGAAAAGACCCAAAAGGCAGTACCTAGTAGATACAACGATACGTACTACGTCCAAAGCCCCAAGAAAATCTATAGTTAGCCTATATATCTGATTTGACTGGCTCGGTGGTTCAATTGGTAGTGACCTCTGCCTTCTGAGCCAAGGGTCGTGGGTTCGATCCCCACACATTACAAATATTTGTGTGCATGAACATGTCTGTTTGTATTGGTCTGGGTGTTTTCTATGTATAATATGTATTTATTTACAAAAAAAAAGTATATAGGTAAGTAAGTTTATCAGGTGTCTAGTACCCATAGTACAAGCTTCGGCTTAGTTTGGGGCTAGGTGGCGCTGTGTGGCCCAGCGTGGCATGTCTTGGGTTATTATTATTATACCTACCCCTAACAAGACAACTTCTAAACGCTTTCCCTTTTTTTAATAAAAAGAAAACGTAAAAGATGTAGTCGTTAAAGTGACGGAAACCGTTAAAGCGCCCATTTTTACGATCGGATGACCGAGTAATTAACTAAAAAAAAATGAAATGCACTGTTCTTTACGAATATCCAACACGTGACATTCACTTTAAAAAGTTCAGTAATGTCACTTGAAAGGTGAAAGGTTATGACATTTTATGTGTTGCATTATCATGAGAGTAATAGGCATGTTGCAATAAAAAAATTAATTAGTCTATCTTTAAGATTGTTCAAAAATAAAAGATACGTATTTATACATTTGTAAATTAGATCAAAAATGACAAAGATATAGCCCATTAAAATTACGCATGACGTCAAAGAGTGGGAGTTTTTTCGCCACTTAGCGTCGTTAAATCGTTTGATGCCATGTATCTTCGTTATTTTTTTGTTTTAATGAAAAAACTAAAATACGGACTAAATATAATGTAATTAACCCTGGAAACATCTCCATTGTCTACCGATCACATAATATTCAGATTTAAAAAAAAACACACAAGTTGCGAAATCCCCTCAGAATGTTTTCCCTAACGCGAGTGCCAAAAGAGGGTGCGTACCATTATAATAATACATGTGTTTAGTTCTTAAGTAGTCGTCATTTGCGGAATCGGCAAGAAAGGACATCATCATGATCATCATCATCAAACCCCTGTTTCTTTTCTAAATATTCTACCACCGCAGAAAACACAGACTACCTAATTGGCCAAGCCCACTAATGTTGAAGCGATGACGTTGGGACTTTGTTGAGAATTACACTGTTTTAGTAGTAGAGTTACCTTCATCATTAGCCTATCGCAGTCCACTGCTGGACATAGGTCTCTCCAGTTGTTCGCCACTTAGGGAAAACGTCTGGAGGATATACCCATAATCGCTGCCACGCTGGGCAGGCAGGTTGGCGATCGCAGGGCATCGTTTTTCGCTCCAGTGACGCTGCTGTCCGTCATCGGTCTGTGGTATTTCGATAGGCCTTTAATTATGATGGTTATACCACCACCAGTCGGTTGCCAGCGCCTCGTTTGTTATTCGGCTGGATGCACCACGGGCAGGTGAGGTTGGCTTGGAGCGAAAAGATGATAGGTCGCTCCCTTACATCCTTTATAATTTTCTTTAAGACAATCCAATTGTCATTTGGGGGATGCTTGGCAGGTGGGCTGCCGTAGCTTTTATTTAGCAGGTAAACGCTGTTGCACGGTTCCTGATATTGCCATAGTCCTGTGCTATGACACTCACAGTATGAGATGAGGTGGTTCTATTTTAAATCCGGACACCAGAATGGTTTCTGGTGAATGGAATATAATAAATACCACAAATTTTTGATTCTTTCGGGAGAAAATTTCAGATTCAATATTTAAAATACTTATACGGTTTGTTTTCGGAAATTTGTCCCTAATATGGGATAATGGGATGTGGATTCTAACAGTAGTAGTGTAGTTGACATGGCGATTCTAAGAATGCATAACCTTCTAACAATACAATCTGGGTAACTGGTGTCTCTGAATAAGAAAATACATTATAATATTATGTAAGTGCTCCCCGGAAACTTCGCGGATATATTACCTACCCATAATTTAGTAGGCATATCGCGTTTTAAGGAAATACGAACAAAAGTATAAATGGTTATACAAATCGCGGTGAATTTTGCTATCAGAGGGTGGAATTTTATAAGATTTGAGAAATCATTTATTGTGAGAACATCGAAATAATTTAGTTAGAATGGCTCTCTTCCTATACCTTTGAATTATCTCTTAAGACCATTGCACCACTCAAGCGATGACTGACGAGTCATCTCTAATTTCAAATCATCTCCCAATCTCTAAACAAGCCCCGTAGTTAGTTCAGAACAATCCTACTATTGTGCTAAGATGTAACAATGAAGTTTGAACCGATAACCATTTTGATATGAGGAGGAACAAGTTAGCCACGGGGCTTAGTTCAAAGCCGACGGGAAATGCGGATTCACTATACGATTAGCGTAATACTTAACTTAACCATTAGTTTACTAACAAGTTACTTGTAGAACGTAGGAACATAGCAGGTAATCGTTAAGAGTTAAGGTAGATTTGTATTGTTGGATACAAAAAAATTGAAATTATTTGTAAAATTGAATTTGGCCACTGCGTTACAAGCTTGGCTTAGTGCAGAGACCGATAGAAACTACACAATGTAATCTGTTATTTGGAAATAAAGATAATTTATTAATTTTATTTATTTAATAAAAACGAGCACAGTGGCGAACCTTGGGAGAGGCCTATGTCCAGCAGTGGACTGATGTGGGCTGATGATGTTGATGATGATGATGATTTATTTAATTAAAAATAGTAGGAAGGAGTGTTATGTAGCAATTATTTAGTTCGACAGTCATTTAAATATCAGTAGATCAAAATAACTAAACACAACAACATCGAAACCTTTTTGGTAGGTACACGAAATCTACATAATACATATTTTATCCTAATGTTGTTTAACTACTGGTATTTGCCAGAAACCAACAATTTAAGACAATCAAGCAATACCCTTCGTCCTTCCACTGCTGTAGGTCTCTTTAATTCGCGTCATATGTCCCCGGGATTTCCATACGGTAATTGCCAACAGTTTTTCTAAGATAATTAATTAGCTCGTAATTGGTTACGGGGCGTACTACATTATGCTAAAAGCGTTCTAAAACCATCAACGGGAAATACCTGGAAAGTCGGGCCAGCTTTAGAAACATGCCATAGGTTAGTACTAGTAGATTAACTATTTACAGCATTCTCAATCTATGTGACCACAATAAGCTACGAGTATCTAAAATTCTGATACGATTTTCCAAAGACAAAATACTTGAGCGCTTACAATTTATCCAAATAAGTGTTTGGGTACGCATAACGCGGTACGGATAATATTATGAAGATTACAATCTGAATTTATGTTTTCAGATAATGTAAGAGACTTGTTTGGATGGCGTGCCTATCTTCTAATTTTGGAGGACCAGATTGTTTAGAGCTGGAGAAAAATATATCCGCAAAAACATAACTTCTACTGTCTTTTTCAAACTTTCTTTCATCTATGAAGTCTTGAGTTAATTTAGGAAACCGAACAAAAATCTGAAAGGATTGAGAACTTTTTTAATAAGTAAAGTCTTCAATGTCGAGGGGATACTCTGGAATTCTTATATAGTAGGAACTCAATATTTTACCAACCGTGATGTTTTCTTTTACGAACCACTGAAATGAAATTAGATCCAACCTATAAATTGTACTTATATTTTTATATGCGAAAATTTGTTTGATGGTAATTTTAAAGTTCAAGATCAAGTAACATTAGTTACTCTTTTAATGACAACTACTGAATGGATTTTAAAGAAAACTCACAGTTATGTTTTACTAATATTATAAATGCGGAAGTTTGTCTGCATAAAGTGATGTTTGATTGGCCAGATGAAGTGACGATTTGCGCAACGTGGCGAACATTTGGACTGGCCTATGAAAGGGCTGATAATGTAAGAAAAACTGTTGAGTTTTGTTAAAAGTTGTAAATTTTTTCTCTTGTGAAGATCCACCTTTATACGGTTTACGTAACAGCTTCAAAAGTAGCGTCGGTTAAGTAGGAATCCTTCTCAAGAGAGACAGTAATGACGTCCGCGTGCATAAAAGGTGCAGGTCTTTGAAAGCCTCAAAGATAATTCCTTGTACGGATGTCTTGTTTATACCTACTAGCTAAAGCGAGACACCTTGGATGACGCCCTTAGTGGTCTGGCACTCACAGTAGGAACAAGGGAAAATCTATTAATGGTGCCTACTTAGCTGACTGATAGTAGTGTTATGTATCTACATAATTACGCCTTCTGTATAGGAGACATATCATTTTGTATCGTCTTTTGTTAAGAGAAGTAGGGCATAGCGAAGAGAGGTAGAGCATAGCCAATCTTGGCTCGAATTGAGCCGCCCGTCCCGGGAAGGACCTCCACCCTTTAGAATACCGCAGCCAAATGACCTCCGGGTCGTGTTACTGCCGGTGAGTAGGGTTTCCGGAGCTCGTGGGGGGTTAGGGTTGGGCCGGCATGGTAGTGGCAACTGACAGGTAACTGATCAGATACTTGTCCGTTGTCACACCGACTTGGGCTTCTCTTTTGCCTTCCATCAGGCGTAAGGAAGCCATTACGTCGAGCTACTATAAAAAAAATTATACCATCTATCTCAATCAGACTAACTGTGGATTAGTTCATTATTTAATAATTTCTTAACTTACTTCAATTAGTTGGACATCAGATTAACCCTTCTCTACCACAGTTGGTCATTGGTCAGCGCGACGCTTTACAACAATGCCATAACTTACTTAACTAAGTTAATAGCAGTTTAGTTAACTATTCGACATTTACTTCCGAAGTCGAACGTGCCAATTATCATCATTAGCTCCTGTTTTAAACGGACATTGTTATACTATGAAGATATCGTCCTTTGTAGAATATAAAAAAAAGACGAAAATCTAAAAACACTAGTTTAAAGGAGCTCGCGCTTACGCTTGGTTCATCTTAGCAAGGTCACTACCGTACCCCTAAATGTAGCTAATTAAACAGTATAAGATGACTTCCATCAGGCATCACACTGTCTGTCTGCCGGCTCTTTCATAAAAAAAATTTAATACGACAAAACAAAAGTAGCAGCAATTCACTCAAACAAATGAAAGTATGTGTCCGTTTTTCAACTCGTGTTAAATGCGGGAGAGTGGTATGTGTGCGGGAATTTGACACAGGAGTGTGGCAAAAGGAATAGCTAGCGCGGCGTCCCTACAACGAACTATGCGTGGGTTGCATTACTACGGGTATGAAGTATGTACGTACACATTCGAAGCTCGCCGTTCAAGGCAGGGGGTTTTATTTTATTATATTCTTCACGGGAAACTATATTTAGCTTTTCGTGTTTCAAAGACAGGTAAAAAACGATAGACAAGATACAGCCAAACAGCGTGTAGGTTTCTCTTCAGAAATGGCAGTTGAGTGCCTTTTTTTCCGGTTCTATGCATCCTCACCGTCTGTGGGAGCTTCAAGCCATGTGGGACTCACGCCTCCCGAGGGAAATGGGACGACGACAACCTGCCTCATGGTGACGTCAGGAGACCTATGTTACCCTGACCACCTAAATTGATCTCTCAAACTCCCCCACTCGAATGAGTGATGGGACCAGTTTGTCACTGGGGGAGGCCTAACGGCTGTATTCACAAACGTTATTATGCAACGCGCGGACGCACAGTGCCTAAAATCCTAGGTTTTGGGTACCTGAGCATTATGCCGCGGCCACACGTTGGATTCAACTTTGCGTCCATTCACTGTCCAATGCCCAATACTAACGCGCTAAATGTCTTCATTGTGTCAAAGTACCGATACACACAATGCATTGGGCGCAAAACGTTACGTTGGTGCAAATATCTCCAATGTGTAGCCGCGGCTTTAGCGCGACGTTCTGTGCGTTTGTGAATACCGCCGAATGTTATTGAGCCAATGACAACTATCATTTGGGAAGGCCAATGTCCAGCAGTAGATGTCTATTTCCTGATGATGATGATGACTACAGGTAGGTTTAAAATAGAATTATATCCAATGACTAAAAAAAAAACTATCAACTACCCATCTCCTTTCTATTTATAACGCTTCGTGACCGTTAAATCACTCTACCTTTAGCGAAACCTATCACTTACCTCTATAATCGACTTCGCATTGTGTGAAATACGACAATCCAATCGAGTGCCATTCATTAAATTGTTCACATGAATACATTTTTTGATTGGAAAAGGACTTTGTCGAGCCTTATATGGGATTGTCCTGTTTGTATCTGATATTGCGGGCAACGAAAACGCTTAATTCAAATTGATTTCACGTTTATGTAGGAAATTATTAGCTTTTAAAAGCGACATTATTTATTCAATATAAATTACCATTTCATGAGTAAGATTATATCCGGATTATAAGCACGCATGACTGCGGTGGTCTAATGGCTTAGCCAATAGCGCGGACATCCGAAGGTTTCGGGTTCGATTCCAGGTTAAGTCAATTTAAGAAATGGCCTTTTCTAAATTGTCTCGCGTCTGGATGTTCTAGAAGAAACCATCATCATCTGGTACAAGTACAAGAGAAGTAGTTTGAGACCAGTTGTTGGTGTGAATTTGTCTGGCTAGGTTTCTACGTTCTTCGACCGAGCACACAGGTCAGTACATTTTATTTATATCATTAACTGTTATTTTAGGAGAGGCAAACTATAAGTAATTACAACCGACTGGTTCAATTTAGTGATGTTCCTTTGTCGTTCCGATATGTCGACTAGGATTAACCAGGGTTTAATTAACTGTCATCAGCAAAATTATCATGCCAATCAGGATACAATTGCAAACTGTGCGAATTAATTATTGTACTAATAAGTAGGTAACGTTTCGTCTCCTTACGAATTTGGATGTTTAAAAGTTTGTTCTTGCGAATACCACATCGTTGAAATTTTTAATCGACTTCAAAAAGAAGAGGTTCTCAATTCGACTGATTTTTTTTGTTGTATGTTTGTTACACATGTCCGAGAATTTTGAACCGATTTGAAAATAATATTTTTTTATTCATAAGAGTGTACCTCCGAGCTGGTTCCAGTATCACGCTAATGATTTTTCTTTTGCTAAAAAATGCTGTATTATAAAATATTGATTATCCATGTGGAGTCCATATTTAGAAAAATAAACTCAGGAAACGGTCTCCAACCCAACACCAACCAAGCGTCACTATGGCGTATCTCTATAATGACTTTGTCATTAACGACTGCAGGAATATTTCTTACTAGCTGTGCTCGCGACTTCGTCCGCGTGGAATAGTTATTTATTCCCCGTTTTTTTTTACATTTTCCATTATTTCTTCGCTCCTAATAGTTGCAACGTGATGTTATATAAACCTAAAGCCTTCCTCCATAAATGGTATATTCAACACAAAAAGAATTTTTCAAATCGGACCAGTAGTTCTTGAGATTAGCGCGTTCAAACAAACAAACTCTTCAGCTTTATAATATTAGTTAAGATATTCAACAAGTATTCCGACCGGCTCTGATGGAAAATGTAATTTAAATTTTTATTTCTAAATGAAAACCCGCTTTGCAGCTGTAACATTTAAACTTTCCATCAAAGATGCATTAACGGTCAGCAGCAGAATTAATATCAGGTGCAAAATACTCGAACAATCCACAAAAGACTTACAGCGGAGTTGCGCAAAAAAGTTTAACTTTGAATATTGCTTCTGCGTAATATAATAATATTCAAGATCCCTCCCAAGTTTAAGGATGGAGAACTTCGTGGCAGGAAAATTATCAGACATTCGCAACGTGAACAATTTGTTAGTGGTTTCATTTGTTTAAAATGTTCGTCATTTATTTTTCAATTTTTGTAGAACGTTTCACTCATTGACATTTCAGTAAATGTGAAACTATTGATACAGAATGATGAAAAGTACAAGATCGAAACGGATTGATGTTTAAATATTATTTAAGTATTTTTCTAATTGAGTAATTTCATTTTGTCTTATTCTTACTAATATTGAAAGTTTGTATGGATGATGAGAGGCAATACAATCATTTCAGACAGTTTCCATAATTTAATTTGTCTACTGAAGGATTCATGTAAATATTTAAATTGATTTCTAAATAAATAATTTCATTTTGTGACATTTTTACCAAAATTATAAAGGTGAAAGTTTGTATGGATGGATGTTTCTTACTTTACCACGCAAAATGATGAAGACGAAGATGTTTTGACGAACAACTGGAGAGGCTTATGTCCAGCAGTAACAGAGGCTGATTATGACATGATTATTTTTGCAGAAACATCGCCACAAATGGCAATTAACTTGTTTCGATGTCAATTTCGTGGCGAGAGAACTTTATAAACGTCATTTATGTGACTGTGCAATCCATTATTCTGTCAATACTCATTAGCATTCAATCCTTATTAATTTGGCCGATTGAAATTGTCATACAGTTTTATGAATTTACTGAAATGAAGTCTCCGTTAAATGATGAGATGTTATAATGAAATTTGTTGATCATTAATCGGTTTTAGTGAATTTTGGTGTCATTTTGTGGTCTAAAATACAGTTAATTGGTAAAATTGACAAAATAAGTCTTCTTCGATCATGCTCGTCACATCGTTAAGGGGCTGGTTGCAAAATTTAATATTCAAATCATAAAAATACAAAAAAGAAAACCTAATCTATATACGAATTAATGATATCATTCATATTAAATTCTGATATAAAGACAATAGCAAGGGGGATACGAAGACTGCATTCTATGCAAAATGCAAGCTTCTCTTTAGATGACATTCCTGGATAGCGGTACAGATTATCTACACTTTGCACTAGAAAGATTTACCTGAGCTAAAAGATACGGGCACATTGTTAGCACATTACAATGACCTGTGAACCATGGCATTTAAGATAATATTAATGCACATCAAAATGCAGCACAGTCTTATATTCAAACGTTTTCCAGACGCAAATGGAGAGTATTTATTACGCGGTAGAATTCTTCCTAACGGCCGCTGAGGAGTTTATACTAAACGTTAATCGTAATGGGTTTGTTTGGCTAAAAAAATTTATAAGTTTGAGCTTATTAAAAATAAAAGACACGTATTTTTTATTTGTAAATTAGACTAATAATGACAAAGTTATACCTAGCCCGTTGAAATTACGCGTGACGTCACTCGGCCTTTTTACGGGGCGGAGTGACGTCAAAGACTCCTTTCCTAACATTTGATGCCTTGTATCTTTGCTATGTTTTATAAGTTATATAAAAAAGGATACATACGTGTCCAATACACGCGCGAACCCATAATGACGCGTATAAAATAATGAGTAAAAAAAACACCCACGGGATGAGATGGTGTGCTCTAATCTATATTCTAAATCCGAAAACTACACGGACAAGACCCACTTGAAATAAATCCTATTAAAGAACACATTTTCACTTCTTTGCTTTTGATTGGCTGAATCCTTATCAACCTCTACCAATAACCTGCGGTCAGTGTTCGGAAATTCAATTTGATCCATAATCAAATGTCATATTATACGGAGGCTTTGTTCAGTCACTCGTGGACACTGAAACTTACTAAAAATGACACTCTAATTTCATCGCCACAAAACATAGAGTGTTTTGTTTTGCGTACACATGACATTATTGATCACTAGCGTACTGCCCTCGCTTTGCTTCGAGTCATTATCATCATCAGCCTATTGCAGTCCACTGTTGGACATAGGCCTCTCCAGTTGTCCGCCACTTAGGGCAAACATCTGGAGGATATATCCATAATCGCCACGCAGGCGGGTTGGCGAACGCAGTACGTAGCTTCTCGCTCCGGTGACGCTACTGCCCGTCATCGGTCTGTGGTATTAAGCTACGCCTTCAATTGTGATGGTTATACCGCCACCAGTCGGTTGCCAGCGCCTCGTTTGTTATTCGGCAGGACCACGGGCAGGTGAGGTTGGCTTGGAGCGAATAGATGATGGGTCGCTCCCTTACATTCCCTAGCTTCGGGAATTTAAGATTATTGCGACAGATAGACATATTCTGTCGTGATATTTTTTCGATGTCGTAGTACATTATTTTGTTCTATAATCAATAGTTTTTGCAGCGCACGCGATTTAAGAAAGTTTTTCGGTAATTTTTACACCATTTGGTTACATTATCGGAGTTTTAGTATGGGTCCCTAGCTTTTTTGCAAATTTAATATAGCTATGCTTACAGACGATAAAGTATACACACTATACCTATATAATATACCCATATAACTTGATATTGGTTACTCCCGATTGGTGAAATGTGTATTTTTTTAGGCACGTTTATCTAACTACGATCCCTAAAACTAATTGAAAACGTGCCACAGAACTTTAGAAGGAAATAGGTCATAATGTTCCCTACTAGTAAATGAATATAGAGAAAGATTTTTTTTCCGTCAATGCAAGGAAAAAAAACATTTGCATTTTTGTGACAGAGGCCCGAAGTTCGCTTAACGGCTTCAATTCTGTAAATTCTATTCTTATAGGTATTTTACTGGTGCCATAAACTGATATATCGAAATGTGTATAGAATAATAGAATGTACGGTACATACTTTCACGTAAGTAATTCACATACGTATTGGAACTCAATATTATACCTAACGTTTATACAAAAAATATATCAGAAAAAGGCTTCTTAAGAATTCACCCCTATTTCGTGGAAATTGTCTATTAAAATATGTATAGAAGCTGTTTGAGATCAATTTTCTTGTGATAGAGTTTAGTAGAATAACGGGATATAATGTGGTCACGTATTTCTAATAAAATGTGCATAATTTGCATAGATACATCTGTTACCAGGTATTCATAGTAGTGAAACATTAACACGTTGTGTTTTCATGTTTTTTGAATATAATGTTCACAAGAAGCACCTGGAGCGTTCTGTATTCTATATTTACTTAAGTGCGAGTATAATATAAGTAGATGCCAGGATCGTAGCAAATGGTAGGATGTGGTCTCTGCCTACACCTCTGGGCGAAAGGCGTACGTTATAAATGTATATAAGTAGGTAATAATAGGTATCTTTCTTTCCTTAGCCCGTCTCGACAATGTCCTAAGCTGCAGCTACTTCATTCCCGCTGTCCTCTTTATACCTTCATCCCAACGTATCTTGGGGTTTCCTCATGGACGCTGGTCTCACAGTCACCATTCGAGTAGACGTTTACTCCTCGAATCGGTCTTACGTGCCATAAGGGCCACTTCATAATATTAACTATAAACTTACGTACATAAATCATATATTTTATATAAAGAAAAAATATTATTTAGATATGAAATTTATTCGCTCCAAAATGCCGTCGATTCCTTCTGTCATAAAGATCGCGCTTGATGCGTAAGAAGCATTCATGGCAATGCATGATGTCAACTGACTGAAAACGATGGTTTCTTGTCCGGTGTCTACTATGACAAGTCTTGGTCAAGTGTTAGCGTGTCACGAAATCATAAGCAGCCGCTATGATGTGTCAATACAAAAAAAAAGATATAACAGTTGGCCAAGTATCTTCTTTGATTAATTACACTCAATAACTAAGTCGGTAAACGGTGTTAAATTCTCCTTCATTACAAACGGTTATAAATCAAATCACAAAGGGTTTAATTAAAACCAAGTTCTAATTAACGGTCTACCTTGTTTTATTTATATGCAAAATTGTTTAGTGTTTGATAAATAAATTTGCTACCTTTCCCTAATTTGCATTGAAAGAGGTAAAACAATTTGTATCAATCAAGCTTTACATCTTGTAACTTCTATTGTTTTGTTAATGTTTTAAAGTTTAAAATAGACCTAAAATATACTAAAGTGCTAAAGTACAGGTACACACACAATTACTGACAGGTAACTAACCAGTTTCTTGCCCGTTGTCACAGCGACTTGGGCTCTTTCGTTTTCCATCAGGCATAGGAAGCCATTTTGTCGAGCTACTACAAATTAAAGGTGGATTGCCAGGTCAGGCAAAAAAATTATTACTGGATTTTTAGTTATCCTAGGTTTTTAATACTAATAGATAATACTACTACGACTAGTACCAGTACCTACGTTCTAATTAGTTAATTAATATTACTGTTTTTTGAAATAACTTGACGTGTGACGTGTGTCTCCCACACGCGATATACGTCATGTTATTTCATATTATATCAAGTTAGGTATATCATTTTTTTATATTATAAAATATTCAGTATATAAATGATCTACACAATCCACACAAACCACCGGTCTCAAACTAAAATTGTCCATAGCACCTGCTATGTGTACTAGAAGAAAATCTTAGTTTTCCCTTACCGGCAATCAAATGCAGGATCTTTGCACTCATTTTTAGGATAAAACTCTAACCATTGCGCCTCCGACATCATAGCACAGGTTCCTCATAATAAAGCCGGTACAACTATTAATAATTAATTTTTATTTATATCATATCACCTTTCGAAGCTAGTATAGTATCCTCTGCCTGTATTTATAACTTTTCCTGTAGCGCTAAGCTTTTTTAAATTTTATCTAAAAGAAAATTTAAGTAAATATAACAGTAAATTTTATTTTCTGTAATTAAAACTTATTCGCATTCTTTAACACTATTGTTTCTAGTTTCTCGGCAGTCAAAGTTTTTACAAACGTTGTCGATAACGAGATATTATTATAATTTTTGTAAGCCCACTATTTATTAGCTTGACACCCCAAATCATACAACTCTACATACAAAGCTCATTTTGAAAATGAAACGTTTTTCGCTTTCACATACACGACATTTTCCTGCAAACCTCTATGAAATATAAGCCGAACAAGCAACGGCATTGTTTAAAATCCCATTATTCCCGATCAGGTAAGTCGGACACAGGATACCTGCACCCCACTGGCATTTATAGAACAAAGGGGTTGACGCGATCACACTACTACTTCACACGATCTCGGTGCTTTGAAGTTTAAGCTTTTTGTTATCTGTAGTATGAGATTCAAGCTACGTTGTAGCTTCAGTAAAAATACTGAAGCTATTAAAAAAATCTAATTATAAAGATAGATAAGTACTCTTTATCTATACTTATAATAAATCTGTAGAGAGGTCAATTCTGTACATAAAATATTTTTTCAAAATAACTATCAGGGGGTGATAAGTGATCGATACTGATACCAAAAATGCAATCAGTAAAATTTTTGTCTGTCTGTCTGTCTGTCTGTCTGTCTGTATGTTCGTTATAGAAAAAAAAACTACTGAACAGATTTTGACGAAACTTGGTACAATTATTCTTCATACTCCTGGGCAGGTTATAGGATACTTTTCATCACGCTACAATCAATAGGAGCGGAGCAGTGACGGGAAGTGTTGGGAAAACGCGAGAAATTTAAACCTGTATGTTTGAACGCGCATTACGCGAAAACTACTGCATAGAATTGAATGCGGTTTTCACCAATGTATTGCTAGAGGTCTAACTTAAAACTTAGGCACAAGGTATAGATGGGTATTATATGGAAGTCCGTTATTTTTGAAACCCGATATCCACGCGAGCGACGCCGCTGGCACAGCTAGTTGGACAATAAAACTTAAAACTAGGCATTAAGACCTTTGGGTAGAGGATGATGATTATAATAAAAAGAGTTTTAATCGATAAATAAGGATAAATCTATTACTTAATATAGAAACGCGATGAATAAATAAATACGACTAAAGATATTCCTTTCCTTCATTGTTTTGAGTAGATTTCAATAATTTTAATGCCATAGGCTGCTTGTATGTAATGGAGAAAAATGTAAGACTGTGTGAATAAAAGAATCTATTCTATGCTGTTCTATTATTTATTTATTTATTTTTAAGACAAAGTCTCACTGGCGCACACACTGTACTCGTATTTTTAATGAAGCTTACTAATAATGCATTTGATTTGATTTGACACTAATTAATATTTTTTTGCCGGATTGCAGTAAATTTACCATTCTCTCCTGCATTCAGGTTTTTATGAATACTGAAATAGTGATTAGTTTGGTGAAATCATTCTAGCAAAAAAAATATCATGCACGTTTTTTTTTGCTAGAATTAATATTTGATAGATAAACATAAGTCGTCTACTAATAGATGAAAAACCAAGTTCAATTTAAAGCTAAATTGTCAACGAGTGCTGAATTGGACTGCCTGAGTTTCGGTCACCACTGTAATCGCTGTAGAGACTAGCAAAGAGATATGTAGGTAGTGAACAAAAGTGTGTGAACACAGCTGCACTTTCTGTTCCTTTAATCACATAATCCGATTGACTTCGTTCGACTCGACCAGAAACCAGGTGCAGAACCAACGACTTTAAAATGCTTTCCGTTTTCCAAACAGTGCAGCGTATACTTTGAAAACAAATGAAGTGTACAAAAAACTCACCCGTTTTCCAATTTGTCAATCAACACACAACAACTACTCGTAAATATTCATCACGTCACTTCACAAGATAAAACACTCAAGGCCCGAACTTTCCAAAACGAATTTGCGAAGTTTCCGAACGGAATCCGCGGCGGTCACCGTTTATTTAATTAATTGTAGGGTTTATTTTATGCGAACACCTAATTAGTTCTGAACGGGCGTGCAGGCACGCATTTCTCAACCCAGCATCGCAGCTCCCCCCGCTACCCTTGCACGTAGGGCTGCGAACGTAGTTCTGTATTAATAGCCTAGTGTCACTAATCGTTACAAAGACCTGACGATACATGTAACAGAAGTGAGAACTGCTGCCGACAAACTGCTCAGCAGTTTGGCAGATATATTTCTTGTAACCTATTTGTATGTACCTTTGCATTCAATAAATTAAAAAAAAAAATACTTGTATTTAGAGCGGTTTCACACTATTTAGGGTTAGGGTTGGGCCGGCATGGCGGTGAAAACTGGCAGGTAACTGACCAGTTACTTGCCCGTTGTCACAGCGACTTGAGCTCCTCTTTCGCTTTCCATCAGGGGCGTAGGGAAGCCATAATGTCCAACTACTATAAAAAAAATCCTATCCGAATAGTAACAGTATTTCTAGGGTAATTTACGCACTAGATCCAGTAAATTAAAGAATACCTATCGTCTTAGTGTGAAACCACAGTTAGAAGTGACGTTACCTCCATTTTACCCGCCAAATTTTAATTTTTTTTTTGTAAGTATATGGACTCTACGCGTTTAGAGTTAACGCGTATAATTCGCTAATGTCAAGTGTTTAGAGAGACACATCAAAACGCAGTTGGCCGGTAAACTGGGGCTATACTTTCCTGCCTTGATACTACTGATAAGAAGAATTTCAAATTGTAATACAGAATAATAATATCTATATATTGAGGACAAAACTCTTTTCAGTAACTGACAGCCCTCACCGGTGAAACAATGAACAAGCCTAGCCAGTAATGAGAGAGTTCTTGTCAGTTCCTGAAAAACTGTGTGAACAGCTCTTTAATGAGTAGGCCAACCGGTGTCCGTCGCGTCTATTTTTAATTACTTCGCTTCCTAACAAACAGTTTGAAGAAGTCGTGTACAAAATTATACTCGTATATAAATACGTGTACAATGTAAATGTCCCCGACAATGCATACCAACTATCTGGCCTCAAAGTTTTTTTTTTAACTCAATATTATATTTATGAAACATAAAAAATACAAACGTAAAACATGTACTTTATAGTTAATATATGTTACGTTAATTATATCGCCTTTCGGTAATGGAAAAACATGATTATCTACACTTAATATTTTTCAGTCGCTGATACGAGCTTTTCAGAGTGAAATAACATGCATTTTTTATAAAGCAAATGACATTTACAGTCATACTATTGACAAATGTAAGTCATACTATTACTTAGGTATACTTAAACTGTCATCGTCATCATCAGCCTAGCGCAGTCCACTGCTGGACATACGCCTCTTCAGGTTTTGGCCACTTTGGGCAAACACCTGGAAACTATACCCATAATCTAGCCCAATAATTCCGACAGAAGAAGCGAGGAATACCTCAATCTGCTTGCAGAAAATGGTTTATTACCCGCACATCTATTTCCCACTAGAGAGTCGAACTGTCTTGACCATGTTATTATAAAAACAAAATTAGAGTCCCAAACCTTTGTAATTAACACAAATATAACCGATCATCGTCCTGTTCTTTTAAATTTAAATGTCAAAATGTCCCTTAAAAAGTCTTCAAAAACAATAAACGTAACCAACTACACTAATGCAGCTAGAGAGATAAATGATGAAGACTTCTCATATATCCTAAGGATCTCCGAACCAAACACAGCTGCTGAGCGTCTTGTCTCGCATCTCAAAGAATCGCTAAAATCTAATTCAAACATAAAAAAAGTTCCAAATAGAAAACAAATCAT
Organism: Conogethes punctiferalis; assembly: GCA_031163375.1. Lineage (NCBI taxonomy): Eukaryota > Metazoa > Arthropoda > Insecta > Lepidoptera > Crambidae > Conogethes > Conogethes punctiferalis. The sequence continues at coordinate 5,867,790 of CM062086.1, forward strand.
CAAACCTTGGATAACTACAGGTCTACTTAGGTGCATAGCTCATCGAGATGCACTTCATAAAAAAGTAAAATGTTCACCAGATAATGAAATCATTAAGACGTCATACCGTAGGTACAGAAATTTTTGTAACGATTTATTATATCGGTTAAAAACTGAGTACCGGAGATCTCAGATTAGTAATTGTAAAAACCCTAAGCAAACATGGAAAACAATTAGACAAATCACAAATACTGCAAATAATAAGAACCCTGCTAACGAATTATTAAAATTAGACCCTGAAAGTACTCAGAAGTCAATAGATCAAGTAAACGCTTATTTTGCCAGTATTGGAAAAAACCTATCTGATAACATCACTAACAGTTCAGATACCTCTACCTATGATGAAGTTGAAAAAAAATTGCCTTCCCGAGTCAACTCTTTCGCCTTATTTCCTACAGATAATTTAGAGGTGGAAAATCTAATTCACGGCCTAAAAAATAATTCAGCTACCGGATGGGATGGCATTCCAGCGCGCTTCCTCAAACTCATTTCTAAAACAATAGCCCCAGTTTTTACACACATAGCTAATCTTTGCTTTTATGAAGGCGTTTTTCCTGATTGTTTTAAGCGTGCTATTGTTCATCCCATTCATAAAAATGGTGCCAGAGACTGTGTCGATAATTACAGGCCAATATCGGTTCTTTCAGCGTTATCCAAAATTCTGGAAAAGCTCCTAAATACACGATTGATGAATTACATGCAACAGGAACAGCTGATCTCAAAGTCACAATTCGGTTTTCAACCTAACAGGTCCACTGAGGATGCGGTAACACAACTTGTTAACAATATAACTACGGAACTGGATAACGGTAAAAAGTGTGTTGGTATCTTCTTGGATCTTGCGAAGGCCTTCGACACAGTTTCTGCACCCATCTTAGTTCATAAACTGGAATCAATGGGAATTAGGGGAGCTCCTCTTCGTTTGTTTCATAGCTTTCTAACGGACAGGTGGCAACAAGTGAGAATTGGAGACCATTTGAGTTCGTACCTTCCTGTGTTATGCGGAGTTCCTCAGGGGAGTGTTTTAGGCCCAAGTCTCTTTTTGGCTTACATAAATGAGCTCTGCAACTACAAACCGTTGTGCGGAAATATTTACTCATATGCAGACGATACCGCACTCATATTCACGGGAGAGACTTGGGCAGAGACTCAAAGGAGTGCTGAGATTGGTCTTGGGTACGCTATTACTTGGCTCAACAAAAATCTCCTGACTTTAAATATTAAAAAGACCAAATTCCTCACATACTCCATAATGAGGAGGACGCAGCCAGGACCCACTTTTAGCATTAAAGCACACAATTGTTTAAATGTGCACAATACATCTCCATGTAACTGTCTTGCGCTGGAAAGGGTTAGTGAGATAAGGTATTTGGGTGTCCAACTAGATGATACGCTTTCCTGGAATTCGCAGATAAACTTACTCTCGATGCGCACGCGCAAATTAATCTGGATCTTTAAGAACCTTCGTAATGTCCTTGAACCACAACTGCTGAAAACCGTTTATTTTGCGCTCGCTCAATCAGTTCTAGGCTATTGTATCCCGGCGTGGGGTGGCGCATGCAAGACCAAAATTATAAGGTTAGAACGTGCTCAGAGATCGGTGTTAAAAGTCATGTATAAAAAGCCATCTAGATATCCAACTTGTAATCTTTTTGAAGACAGCCAAGTTCTGTCTGTTAGACGTCTTTTTATTTTGCAAACTGCACTCCGCAAGCATTCTGAACTGAACTACGATGACTCTAGCCCTACACTTGCGAAGCGAAGATCAGATAAGGTTTGTAATATAGCCAAACATCATACTGTATTCCTAAGACGGCACCTGGTTTTCCTTGCACCGTATCTTTATAATCGTCTAAATAAAGTTCTAAGTATTTACCGTAGAACCCGTATGGAATGTAAACGAGTTTTACAAAATTGGTTACTGAAACTCAACTATGAAGAAACAGAATCTCTCTTATCAAACGTACAGTAAGCATTAGTCATATACCCACACACACACACACACACACACACACACACACACACACACACACACACACACACACACATACAGAAACACACACACACACGCACCTATTCTCAAACACACTCACATGCACACATATACACACTCACACAAATGCAGAATCGAAAAAAATTAAATTTTCCTCGATCTACAGGTGGGACCTGGAGTCCTGAAATACAGGGTCGCCCTAGCTTAGGCTCCAGATCACACACTAAATAATTTAATTGTACCAACTGTAATTCTTTTATGAAATTGTAATTTAAATGTAGGTACCAATTGTAATTGTTTCATGTAATTGTATTGTGTGATAAATAAATAAATTTTATTATTATTATTTATTATTATTATTAATCGCCACGCTGGGCAGGCGGGTGCGCAGGGCGTAGTTCTAGCACAGGTGACGCTGCTGCCCGTCATCAGCCTGTGGTGCCTAACTACGCCTTTAATCGTGATGGTTGTACCGCCACCAGTTGGTTGCAGGGAGCCTCGTTTGTTGTTCAGCAGGATGCACCACTGGCAGGTGAGGTTGGCTTGGAGCGAAAAGATGATGGCTCGCTCCCTACACTTATGCTGTAAATGCGCCAAATAAAAAAACATTATTATCGTCAGCCGGGAAATGTCGTACAGACGTGTATGACCTGTGTCTGGACATCTGGTCTCAAACTAAGATTTTCCCTTGTACTGTGAGTAACAGAAGATTGGGACTCCTAGAACACAGGACAATTGAGAAAGTTGATTTCCTAAATTAACCCAACCGGGAATCTAACTTGGTATCCGTGGCTCTTCCGCGCTTTACGTAATACTAAGCGTAGCGCTACGGTGAACTTCAAACCATTTCAAAGTAGACATAGAAATGTATCAAAGGTAGAACGGTTTTGTATGCGTTAAGGGTATTACTAAATCTTTCGAAAGGTTTTGTAAAACATCAGTTTGGATTGTTTAACATAAAACATTCTACGTAAAGAATATTTTTATAACAGAAACGTTAAGTCCCTGTGGGCTAACAATAAACAGGTTGACATTGACGAAGTCACGGGCAGCGTATTTTTCTTACAAAATGCATAATTGAACACAAGGATATGGTGTATGACATCTAAGCATTAATAAAATATTACGATTTTTGGCGTTTTAATAATTTGGGCGTTAAAGCCTTCATCCTTTGAACGCCAAGACAAAATACTTAATAGAAAATCTATTCGTATCGATGCATGTAAGGCCACCAGTGTTCAAAAGATATTCGCAATAAACGTAACGACGTAACGTACAAATTTCTTGGTTTTTAGCAGGTTTTGAACTAGGAAACATTCTGATATAAAAACCTTCTGTATTTGTTAACCGAGAGTGACAAAATCCTGTAAAACGGAAAACAGGATCCGCATAGTATGTGGTCGGTAGCTCGTTGGCTTACTACATTATTTGACCATAAGGAATATGGACATAGAAGTCATGAAATAAAGGATTAGTCCTTCCATTTTTAACAATAACGGTATGTACTACTTATAATAGTTTTGGTTAAAAACGGAAATTGAATTTTTTTTGTTTTTAAATTTAATCTTAGCAAATAAAAATCAACTCTTCTTCATTTCACGTACGAGCGTACAGTTGAATACTCTTTAAAGTCCATTTATGTTTTTCCTCATTACTTAAAGACACAAAATTCAGTTGTCATCAAACAACATTGTCGGAAACGTCGTAAAGCAAACGTACTGAGGCACTCTGGTGACGCGAGTGCATTTCCTCCCTCGCGTCGTGTGGAGTGCCATCACGGGCGACATGCAAGTTATACGTAGTTTATGAAAGCTTGCATTTGTGGTAGAATAATGCATTTCATAGTAACCGTTGATCACTTAAAGCTTCAAGTCTTGAGGCCTAGACTACTAGACACAATGGTTAAAGCAATCGGATTTGGATCACACGAGGAAGGCCTCAGAAGGTTAAATACTTAGAAAATAATAGAAGTGAAAGCATTTTCACTTTACTTAACACTTAAACCTTTAACACACAAACACACACACAAACACACACACACACACATACACACACACATACGCACGCGCACACATTTGTTAATTTTGTTTGTAAAATGAATATTACTTTTAATAATTTAATCCAATTTAATTTACTTATTTTTTTAATTTTTCTGTCTATATTAATGTACCTTTTAGCTATGCAAGAGCGTAGTCGCCTGACACAGGCATTTTTTGCTTACAAGGTGACTACGACCAATTTTTTGTACATTGTAACCTGTTAAACGAAATAAATTATTATTATTAAATTATTATTATAAACCTATCATAATTGAAAAGCGAATCAAACTCAATGCAGTGCCTCACTAAAAGAATTCTTAAAAGTCTGTTGCCATCGCCCCAGTGTAGTTTCTCTATCACTGACATTGACATAAATTAAAAATGTTCGAATGTAATGATTTTTTTTGTTGTTGTTAGTATTCTTAAAGTAATTAATACTTGCTATATATCCGGAACCTGAATATCATTAAAGAAAAGAGAAAAATACAAGAAATACAAAGGAACGAAGAATTTTAAAAAACCTGACCTATGAACAATCTAAAAGTTCCCAACCGCCAGAAAAATTGGCATTTTGTCGATCACTCTGAAGAATAGACCAATGTTTAAAAAAAAAAGGAACATCGAGGTTCATAGTTTGTAACCATAACATCTCGCCTATTGGTCGGTGGTCCGCAAATTACGGGTGCATCACAAAGGGTATATGCAATTTTGCCGCTTCGCAACGCTGGACGGACGAAAAATCAAACATTTTCCGCGTGAACTGACTGAGGGCAATCTAAAAATATAGTGCGAAATTCTCATTCAGCTTTCTGTTCAGGGTTTTAAGTTCATTTTCGACGCCAAATTTGTGATGGAACTTTTGTGGAACCGTGAGATTTTAAATTTTAGCAAAATAACTTCAATACTGCTAGACTTACCTACCCTCTACCCCAAAGATGCTTAATGCAATCTCGATTATTATACCTACAAAACTTATACAGAACGAATGCAAATTATTTTTTGGTTTAGGAGATTTAAGTAAATAGGTAACTCGAAAGAGTTTGTAATATATTTTACCAACATGTATTTTGAGTTTCTGTACATATTTCACAATCTAAAAAGTATCAACCAAACCAATAAATATAATAAATCCGTCTCGATCTAAGACCAAATGATGAGCATGACTGAAACTAATAAAACCACATAAAAGTTGGCTCACTAATTAAGAACACTTTGGTATCTAAATTAACCAGATCGAAAATCTGAAGTAAGTAGAAATTAAATCTTTACGTACGCATACACAATACTCAATGCACCGATGCCACCGGTTAACAGATATGTCAATTTTCAACAAACGCTATAAAGTAATCTATTAATAGGAAAGTAACGATGATGAATTAGAGAAATATTATTGTTTATAAGAGACAAACAAGCGTTACCCGCAACAGTATCGCAATCCATCAACGTATTGTATTGATTGATTAACTGAACTTTTTTCTTTTACCTAAGGGAATTTCGTGTAATACCGGCTTGTATCGATAAACAATCACTTCTGAACGAGTGTGCCTCAACGCTTAGTAGGTATCAGTTACACTTGTTTTAGCGAGTCAAAGTTACTCTGCTTATCCATCATAATAAATAGCAGTTGATTTATTTTTATCCTTCTAGCATATACCTATCTAGCTTCTTAGCTACACGTCGAAGTGCTAGCTGGTAAGAAAAAAGTCTGACGTGCAAAAGTATTACTAGTGAATCTATTTACAGAAATAAACAATTTTATTTATTTTATATAGGTCCAAAGTCAATTGTTATGATCCTCAAGTCACCAATGTCTCTGAGAATTGCAGAATAAATATTATGTTACGTACATACTATGGATACTGGATAGTAATAGAATGGCACATATTAGGTTTTGCTTATAACAATAATATACATTTTTAACCGACTTCGAAAAAAGGAGGAGGTTCTCAATTCGTCTGTATGTATAATATTTTTTTTTTTTTTTTTATGTATGTTCACCGATTATTCCGTCAATTATGGATGGATGTCAAAAATTTTTTTTTTGTTCGACAGAGGACACTTCCGAGGTGGTCCCATTATCACCAAGGCAGGATCTGATGATGGGATCCTGGAGAAATTGAGGGCAACAACCGAAAATTGTATGCTCATATGGTGTTTTTGTTACGTTATCATATTCTACTCAGGTATATGCTTCCGGGCGTCAACATCTGCTGCTGATGATGAAGCCACAGAACTCCTTAACGGTTAGGAGTTAGGGAACAGTACTGACATTGGTCGATAGGAACTAGGTAGTAGTATGTACTTATGCAGGGCTAATAGGGAAGGTGATTTGGCAAATGATTTGCTTGATTCTAGATCACAAAGTCTTCACTTGACTTAAAGCAAAATTTTTCATTCCTAAGTAAAACTCTTAAGGACATTAATTAGCCCTTATTCAAGGTCACAGCACATTAACGCAACTAAAAATAGAGAAATAAAATTATTTTTTAAAAAAAATTAAACCGACTTCAAAAAAAACACAAACGACCAAAACTAAAAAGCGATAAATAACGTAAGTAATTCTATCCTTAATACATAATTATTTAAATATTTATCACTTATTTTTGAAGTCGGTGCCAGCCAAACAAATAAATGTATCTATATTGTTGTGGGGATTTGCCGGCCGCGCGCGTCATACAACAACAGTCTACGTTAGGTACCTAGAGACTGGCACCGACTTCAAAAATAAGTGATAAATATTTAAATAATTATGTATTAAGGATAGAATTACTTACGTTATTTATCGCTTTTTAGTTTTGGTCGTTTGTGTTTTTAGTACCATAATTTTTCACTACTCTATACAGTCAGAGTTCTATAATATTAGAAATGTTGTATTGTTAGATAATGTAAGCTATAGAAATGGTACTTATCAGGTTTTCAGTATTCACTTATAAAAGTAATATGAAATAGTGAACCACCCACTATTTAAAGGCTGCCTTTTGCATACCTATATAAATTTACATTCTTTACAATATATTTCAGGAGCACAATAATTGAAAATTGTCTATTTCCATATTCTTTAGTTTTCGTTAGACACTAACAAAAACGAGGTTGAAAATATAAAAAAATTGCTTTATAAGAAGTGAAAAACCTATTTGAAACTAAGATTAATTAAAAAGGGTATGCTTAATGAACATGTTTTCAATAGTCGCTACTTCAACTCCCCTAACGCTAACTACACCTGCGAATTAAAATTGGAAAGGCATGTTAGAGGGTTGATTTTATAGTTACTTGAATCGTAATAATTACAGCAAGTTATTTTTAGACTTATTAAGCTGAAAGAAAAGATAAAATTAATTGTAGGTAGTTTTTGCGCTTTTGAAACAGACTAAGGAAAAATATGCTACTACGATATACGATCATTATATTTTTTCATATCATCACATTTAGGTCACTTACTTTATGATACATTTATGTCATAATGAACTTTGAAATGAAGAGTATATGTCTGTACTTGAAATGATTACTAAATGTGCAATACCTTGTTAGGTAGGTCGGGCTACATTGGCACTTTTTAGTGGTCAATTCTCGTATTTCAGCGGGAATAGACTCCAGAACATACTCCATGTTCTGGAGTATATTCCCGCTAGTGGCGAAACTTGCATTTTGACCACGACAAATGTGCCAGTGTAGCCAGGTTGTAGTTAATGAACATATGTTCATTCACCCCATTTCCTTACTCTTCAAATATACCTAATAATAGGTACATTAAGCTCATTTGCTGGTGAACTAATAACAATTAATCATTCAATTTCACGGTGCGCTTTGAGCGGTAGCGAACTGAGAAGATGCAGTATTGTAGAACTAGTTCAATCGTAAACGCATATTCGCTATCGCTGTATCTTATTATAATAGATCCATTAATTTATTAAATACGTTATATAGTTGCGCTGCATCAGAAAATTACTTATGGTCGTACCTACGCAAAACATTAAAAATAACTATTTTGTCTGGATAGCAAATTTACAGAATTAATAAACTCAAGACTCAATTGGCTCCTCTTTGGATACCTGACATCTCTGTGGTTTTCAAAATAATATGTGAGTATGCATGGATAAAATTATGGAGGACAAGTAGAAACTTAACACAATATTTTTAGTATTAACCTTGTAACATCTATTAGTACAGACTAGCTGTTGTGCATAGGACCAAAGTGCTTTGCGAGAATATTGGACCTGTTCTGCTTCAATAGAAATCATTACCAAATATGATAATGATGACATTAATAAACCATTGCAAAAAAGAGTAAATCATTTAGTTATGGAATTCCGGGTCGAGTCAAAAGATGTATCTTGCAAGTGTACAACATATGTAGGATAATTATCCTAAGGCATAGTAATTACTATGCCTAATTTTAAGTTAATTATTCTGGTGTGCAATAGAGAGTGTCTATCTACATAATTAAGAAGATTAACTGTTTATTCTATTGGATAGGCAGGTAATTTTCTTAATGATATACGAGTATGTGTGTGTGTTGACATTACAACACTTAACCTTTCGTCCATTCGTCCATTCATTCGATCTCAAAATTACTCGCATTTGAGTTATATAAGCTCGTATATTCGTCATTTGGCCCCATGGGTGTCAAACGTACCTACAGCAATAAATTTTGAAGTTTGCCAACTCACATGCTGATGAATTTTAAATTGAATTACAAACGGGAGACGCTTCACAATTTATGAATTACGTACGTTTGGTGAAGATTTATTCTTTGTAATTTTGTACTAATTTGTATTTTAAAACCAAGTAAGTAAATAACCTTTGCGAAGTAAGTAACTTTTCTCGAAAATTCGCTCTAAAGTCATTAACAAGCTCCATTGTAGAACGTGTTCCTAAAAGATTAGGAAAAAAAAATAAGAAAATTCAATGAACGTAAGCTCTTGAAAAAACTACCCATCGAATATTAGGTACGCTTTGATATACATGTTTTAATGTAATAATTCTTTCTTATTTTGGAGAGAAAGCTATACTTCAATCACATCACCCATATTTTGGTTACATACTAATGTTCAAGTTTACGCTACAACCTATCAGTAATTCACCTATTGTTCTGAAAGGTCAATCAATTATTAACCCTCTTAAAAGCATATTACCCGGCTGGTATCTGTTTAATACATGTCTCGATGAGCCAAATCTTGTCATTTCCTGATAACCACATCCATAAAATAATCACTGCTACGGACGTCAAACGACTCGTCACGTTTCATATTAGCTGAATATTTGGGGCTAGATTAAGCTATAAATCAACATGGGATGATGTCACGGGAAAGACGCTAGCGCCATAAATTATGTTTATTTGGCCGATGAGTGCGATGTTTGACATTTGTAATCAGTTTCGTGATTTTTAAGATTGTTACACGGTATTGATAGAATGTCTTCGGCATTCTAAACTTTGTTTGACAAGCTTCCAAGTGTTTTGATATAGAATTTCTACACCTTCCTGTATCCAAGAAAGATACCGTCTGTGTAGGTGGCCATAAATGCTATTGTACCCCTAGTTAGCATAAGATTAACCTTTCCTGACATTTTATTAGCTGGGTATATGATGTAAGGATTTCTGATTGATCACACTTATCCAGAGTACCTAGTTGCTTTTGTGAGATTAAGTCCTATTGTATAAGTTTCTTCCTTTGAAAGCCAGAGCTACAGGTGTAGCTTGAGTCTAGCTTAAAAGTAGGTAAAAGTTTTTCCTGAAGATTTGTGGGAAACTCTTCAAAGACAAAAAATAAGGACTTATGTTATTCATTACGACGGTACAAACTTGCATATTACATTAAGGAGTAAACTTACTGGGGTTAAGTTATCGGCTAATCGTGCCCTGCGAAATGGGGCGAAAGCATACTACCGAGGTCGTAAGAGGACTCGTAGTCAGGTTTAGTGGGTATTCGTTTTAGGAAGAGGAATGAGTCCCACAGTACTCAGGTGTCCCGTACCCACTGTACGTACTGACATAAAAGAGCTATCTATACTTATAATAAATCTGTAGAGAGGTCAATTCTGTACATAAAATATTTTTTCAAAATAACTATCAGGGGATGATAAGTGATCGATACTGATACCAAAAATGCAATCAGTAAAATTTTTGTCTGTCTGTCTGTCTGTCTGTCTGTATGTTCGTTATAGAAAAAAAAACTACTGAACAGATTTTGACGAAACTTGGTACAATTATTCTTCATACTCCTGGGCAGGTTATAGGATACTTTTCATCACGCTACAATCAATAGGAGCGGAGCAGTGACGGGAAGTGTTGGGAAAACGCGAGAAATTTAAACCTGTATGTTTGAACGCGCATTACGCGAAAATTACTGCATAGAATTGAATGCGGTTTTCACCAATGTATTGCTAGAGGTCTAGCTTAAAACTTAGGCACAAGGTATAGATGGGTATTATATGGAAGTCCGTTATTTTTGAAACCCGATATCCACGCGAGCGACGCCGCTGGCACAGCTAGTTGGTAAATAAAATTAAATAATACCTAACCTGACCTAAAAATATTACGTTCCTAACCGTCTGCTTCACTGAGGTGTTACAGAGATTAGCAAAAGCAAGATTCAAGACATAACACGCTAAATTTCACGATTAAAGCCTTGTTCACTTCTATGGTTATTGGCTTGTACATGATATGTTCGTAATTTCGTTAATGAAGACCGCAAGTTGACGCAAGTTTCGCTTTGGTAAGTAGTCCTAATTGACAGAAGTAATAAACTACGTTATCTTGTTAGGAAATGTTTGGTTTGCCAAAATCGGATTAGCTAACTGAAGTCAGCGATAGGTATCTTCAACATACGAGGATAAAAGAATCTAGAGAACGATTAAATTACTGTTTAAATTAAATCTCTCAAGCTATAAACATAATATTAAATTCCATTCAAATTGTTAGAATCATTAAAATTGATATAGAAAATAAATATATCGGAATTTACTTATTAAATTCTTTAGATACCTAATTTCGAATGAGCTAATAAAGCTAAAATTAGGAGACTTATTTTTAAAAGTAAGGGCCCATTAAAAACTAATAAATTGTATACTACGATAGTGATAAAATGGCTGTCGTTCCGCATGGTAATCGGTTACGCGCTTTACAGAAAATGTATTCTGTACTAATCAACAAATCCTGTTGCCGTCTACAGCTAAATAAGTGAGTACTTATTTAGCTGTAGACGACTTCGGGAGTCCGAAGAACTCCAACAGCGCGGGCCGGATGCAACTGTGGTGGGTCACTGCAGACTATGGAGCATTTGACAGGTAACTAACCAATTACTTGCCAGTGTCACAGCAACTTCTCTTTCGCTTTCCATCAGGCATAGGGAAGCCATTATGTCGAGCTCCTATATAAAAAAAAATTTGCTCTCCTGTCGGATGTGCCCCAGCACACTGATGCCAAAAATGCAATCAGTAAAATTTTTGTCTGTCTGTATGTTCGTTACAGAAACATAAACTACTCAACGGATTTTAACGAAACTTGGTACTATTATTTTTTATACTTCTGGGCAGGTTATAGTATACTTTTCATTACGCTACAATCAATAGGAGCAGAGCAGTAAAGGGAAGTGTTAGGAAAACGGGAGAAATTGTTATCTGTATGTTTGACCGCGCATCACGCAAAAACTACTGCATGGGATTGAATGCGGTTTTCACGAATGTACCTATTCCTAGAGGTTTAACTTAAAATTTAAACAGCATTTCATGGAAGTCCGTTATTTTTGAAACCCGATAATCACGCGAGCGACGCCGCTGGCACAGCTAGTAATATAATAAAATTGCCATTAGTACAACAAGAAGGAGACCGGAGGTTCACAGTTCCGTTTGCCTAATTTTTTAACTTCTGTATTCCAACTTCTCGTAGCATTTACACTGTCTACTTGTCAGTTCCTGTAACGTATTTTGGCGTAAGGCGATTTTCCAAGCGGATGGCCACGGAATTTATTCCGCAAGCATCGCCGTCTTGTTAATTGCCTCGGTAAACAGTGCAGATAATTTTGCGCCAACGAAGTAGGTGAAGCCTAAAACTGTTGTAGGTACTTCAGAGGACCAATACAGAGCATGAAATGGGTCTTTGTAGCTCTAGTCTTGTTTGAAACCAGTATTAGATCACAAACCCGCCTGCCCAGCGTGCAGATATACCAGGTGTTTGGATAAGTTGGTGTTTGGATAAGTTGTCCAGTAGTGACTGGACATAGGTCTCTCCAATTGTTCGCCAAGTTACTCCAGACTGGGATAGGCTGATGATGATGAAACCAGTGCCTTGTCTTCTGGATAGTATATTGTGAATACTCAAAATGTTTTGCTAATGCAGATATCTAAACATTATAACATACAATGAAGAGCAGACTGCCTACAGAACTTTCGTCGCCATTTTTTGTAACTGCTCTTATAGAAACCGAACTTACTTAGACTAAGAACTCTTAAGTATCTAAGAACGTCCATAAAGCGAGAAGCAAACACTGACGATTCAAAAACATACCTCGAACGACCAACGACCTTGATGGCTCAGTGGCAAAGCGTTCTAGACAATTGTCTATTTCAGTAAATCTAAAGTTGCTGGTTTGATTCCCGGTTGGGTTAATTTAGGAAATGGACTTTTATACATTTTCTCGGTTCTAGGTGTTGGGTGGGATATGTCCCCAATTATAACCTGGTACACATAGTACAAGAAACAACCAACGGTCGAATCATGCCTCAATCGCATTGTCCATAAGAACCTATGATGGATTTTGCAACCTTGTTTCGATTTAAAACAATACACATGATATAACATTATGCAGCATATCAACTTCGTGCGTTCATCATCATCAGACTATCGCAGTTTACTGCTGGACATAGGCTTCACCAGTTGTTCGCCACTTTGGTCGAACACCTAGAGGCTTTACTCATTATCACTATCCTGGGCAGGTGGGTTGGCGATCGAAGGGCATGAGTAATGGCTACACGTAAATTTATAGCAAGTGATCGACACAGTGTAACCTGCGTGTGTGTGAGGCTTAACTTATCATATTTAACGTCGTCTAGTAACTTGCTAACGAGTCTAAATAGTTGTCTCAGTTTCCATTCTAGTTGGAGTTTGTGTAAATAGCGGTACTTCAGTCGGATACCGATATATTATTATGTATAACTGTTGTTGGTCATCTTGTTATGTATTTTGTCTGTCAAGTAATACGAAAAATAAATAGGCCAAATGGCCTATTAAAAACACAAATGTGTGCATTGTAAATAAAATAAATATATAATCCAAAATTCACTTTCAAACTAAAGTTAGATATACAACTTGAAACTTGAAAATGTGGGTTTTGTACATAGATTTCAATGTATTGATTTTTGCCCCTATTCTTGCTTTTAAACAAATCAACTTTTTCTTCTTCTTCTTCTCGTGTCAACAGTAATCCATACTAAATAGAACCCGTCCAAAACTTAGCGACCTGGACACCGCTATCGGTCGCCTCATGTAGGTCCCTAATTGTGCACGTGGTAGGGCACATCCGGCAGCTGAGCAGATGCTCCATTGTTTGCAGTGAGGCGCCACAGTCGCAGCCTGCACGTGACTCCTCGCACGACTTTTTCTAATGTGTGTAAAATACTCGCGTATAAATACTACATAGTTATCTACTCTATTAAATTCTAACGTCAAAGACATATAAGTAAATCAAAATATGTATGGGCACCATTAAGTGCTATTTTTATAAAAATCATACTCAAGTAAAGCTTTTCTATATTGGTGCAACATAGATTGGGCTTCCTTTTACTTGATGGTAAATAAACTGAAATCATTTACAACTTTCGTATTCTCTGAACACAAAAGTTGCTATCCTCCATCACATTAAAACACGCTTTTAACCTCCATCAAACATTCAAACCGAACCCTTTAACTAATAATGATTATTTAACTACTGACCCATATTAGCACACTTTGTAATCCCATTATTACATACTCCGATTAAGTAATCAGTCGCTTACAATGTGCAATACTGAATGGTAGATTCACTTGTCAATCTATTACCAAGTTTAGATTTCTACTTCTGAATCTGAATATTGTATGCAACTACTTAGACATTAATAGTAGTGGATGTTGCTATAATAGGTATCTAGGCTATACGAATGTTTCATGTCGTAAGTTTTTTTTAAGATAGAGGGGGTAAACGGGCTTGAAGATCACCTGATGGTAAGTGATCACTTCAGCCCATAGGCACCGCAACGCAAGGGAGCCATAGGTGCGTTGCCGGCATCTGAGAAATCAGTACGCTTGCTTCTTGAAGGTCCCTACAATTTAATAACAATAACTTATAAACTTCTTACGAGACGATAATAAAACTTGATGCTACTCTATTCTGGCCATTTACTTGTATACTCGTATGAACGGCAATTTTTTACTAATGTTTCTGTAATGAAGATATCTATCCATAGCAAGCCCTAATCAAATACGAGTATAGTTAAGAAGCCTAAACCTATTGTATCATGGCATATTTCACTTTTTGGCGTACGTTTTAAATGGTATTTACATTTATAGGCATTTCCACGCAGCGGTACATGACCAAGTTAATTTGCCAAGAAGCCATCAGGCCGAGTAAAAGCTATCCGCGAGCTCCTGATCTAATAAGTAGAATTGGACAGATTACGGCGTAACGAGAACACCTTGCTGCACGCCCCCCAATCCACGAAAATAATTACTAATGCCTCAATTTAAATATGACTTAGACCTTTTTTAGCATAAGGGCATCGACGAATTTAGAAAAAGTTTTTATAGATTCCATTGGAAAATAAATGCAATCCCCTTTCTATGAAAAGAGAGGTAGGGCATAGCGAATTTTCGCTCGAATTGAGCCGCGCGAGGAAGGACCTCCACTTATAGAATATCGCAGCCAAATGACCTCAGGGTCGTGTTTTTCTGTGGGAAGTTAGGGTTGGGCCGGCATGGCGGTGGCAACTGACAGGTAACTGACCAGTTACTTGCCCGTTGTCATGGCGACTTGGGCTTCTCTTTAGCTCTTCATTAGGCGTAGCCAATTACCATTATGTTGTGCTACTATAAAAAAATGCGAACTGTTCCTTAACTTGTGATAGTATTTAATTACGTTAAAAAAAAAGATCTACGAGTAAGTGTATTTTTGCGTGCATTAAATCATCTGCATGCCTACATAAGATTCTGCATATTACTCGTATTATCCAAGCCTTGTCATGTAAGGCTGTAACTCCTCAAAAATACTTCCTGTCTTTCTGTAAATGTTTCTTGTATTTTACCTACGTAGGTACTAACGATATATAAATATCTTGAACCTCAAACAGGATTAGGCCTATAACAACAAGAATAAAACGTAATTGCATGTTGTGCCTAAACAAACGTCTTGGAACTAGCCCAGTGCAAACAGTCCTTAGGTACCAATAGGCCCTTGTTGAACCTTTTACGATATTGTTATCTTTACGACTGCGTGATATGAAAACTATTACCTTAGGACGCTTTCTTAGATAGATACTTACTTTTAGTTTAATGGGCGACTGATATCCCACTATCAATGGGTTTGCACACAAGGTTTTGTAAAAACCTAATTATAATAAATTAACTAGTTTAAATAAAAGCACAAATGCCATGATCAAACTGACTATTTTTTTTATAGGTAATTGACGGAAATATAGGTGAACACCCATAAAAAAAATTTACATACAGACGAATTGAGGACCTCTTTCTTTTTTAACCAACGGTTAAAAAGTTGTTAAAAGCTTCGACTGTCGTGAAACTAGAAACAATAGAAAAACTATTGATTGTCGGTCACCGATGAATGACATAAATCATGATTTTCATATTTTTTATAAAACCGTAATCAATTAAGTAATTAAATCAACAAACAAACAAATGGCCGACTCACAAAAGATGCTACATTTATTAAACTTGACTTTGAACTAGTCGTCTACATCTACCACAAAAACTCTATGCTCAAACTGTCTCTACAAAAAAAAACATATTAATTAACTACATTTATTAACTCCGTTACCACCATGAAAGGTACATGTTTCTGAATATATGGTATTTCTACACCGTTGCAAGCGCCATGATCGTAAAAATGTGTGAAATATGTTAATATACAGAATTTTTTACAGAATGCAACTACATCTTGAAATATTAAACGATTATATCTTTACATTGACAAAGCCATTTTCTTAAAGTAAGGACAAGCTCTTTGTGTAAGCGGCAAAGTAACATTGTTACACGCTAAAAGGCTAAATGGAATGTTGCCACTTGCCTCATGCAGGTAAACCCTTAAACCTCGTAGTCTGGATATTTGCCTACATTTAAGCGTTCAGACAGCTCGATACCATCTCAGTATACCGATTCCCGCTGTTAAAATAAAATTCGCTAATATTTTTATATGCTTTGATGTCATCCCTTCAAAATAATGCTGAAGGCGAAAAACATATTTTTCATAATGTTATCTAAATGACCTGATTTGGTTACCTACTAAAATATTGTCCTCAAGAAAAATTTCATTAAAACATTAAATTTCCCACCACCATCGTACAATTAATCATTGAATTGGGATTTAAGTATTCATATCCCTTGATGTGGGTAAATTAAGACAGATTATGGGGAACAAAGAAGTAATCACTTTGTTTATTAATGTCAGGACCACAGGAAGGAAAATCTTTTGGAAATCCCCGAAAGTCGGAATTAAATTGATATTGTTAGGTACTGTGAGATTTTTAGTAATTTGGTAGGTAACTGAGTAATGAATTGGTATCCAAACGAAATATGTTTTATTGTGTTTGTACTGTTAAAACATGACAGCTTCGGTGGGGCTACGGTTTGAGCGTGATTCTCAGTCGAGTCACTTGAGAAATTAACTATTCTAAATTGTATCGGGTTCTGGTGTACCCAGGTACGCCCCTTGTCATCTCGTAAAAATAGTAAGTACAAGGGCAAGCCTTTGATTGAGCCCAGGCGTTTGGTGAATAATCTGGCGCATTCATTTATTTATGTACGACCCGGCCCGGCTTCGCACGGCTGCAATACTATATGCATAATGCATATAATATACACATAAACCTATTTTCTATAAAAAACGCATCAAAATCCGTTGTGTAGTATTAAGGATATTAGCATACATAGGGACAGACACAACAAAAGTGACTTTGTTTATATATACTGAAGTGTAACTAAGTGCCTGATATGATTTAATAAATTATTGAACAAGTAAATGATAGTGAATCGAAACATGTTAGATACTTAAATGACATTGTTCCTCATAAAGTGATGGAATGTTTAGTCATAGTCGGGCGTTTAATATATTCAGCTTGTGAGTACGGCTCCGAGGATCATCCCTCAACTTAGAAACTATTCGTCTAATACGCATTTATGCACAAGTTTCGTTTGAGATAAGATCGTGTAAACAAAAGTTTTCAACTGTTTTATTTAATGATCAGGTAGTCAACAATTTTCATAAGTCTTGCAATAAATAAATGAGTATATATTAGGTATGTACTAACATATAACATTATTTTTATTTATAAGTTTTTAATTTTGTTTTGGGTTAGTACCATACATAATTGTTTGTATCGCGCTGGTCTAAATACTTTTAATGCAATAGAAGTAAAATGTTGTCATGGGATGTATGATGTAGAAAAGCTGCAGATGGTATACTATGAGACAAGCTACTTCTGAATGTGTGTCAGGTTATAATATATATCTAACCGTAGGTAGTACCTATGTTGGATATATTATATCCAATGAGCTGACACTTTAGTACAGTCGGAAATCTTCGGCAGACATTTCAATCGAACCTTGCCTTGTTTTGGTGGCCTTTTAGCCACCTTTCTAGATAATTAGGCGGGCAAAAACAACAATAATACACAACTTGAGGAATTTAACCATCCCACGCACGTAAAATAAACGTTGACTTGAGGAAAACAGGAGTCTAACTAACTGACTATCCACTGTAGTATTTATCCCTACAGGGGTAAACAGTATTTCCTGGAAAAACGGACCTGTTGAATCATGACAATCTTTGAATGTAGATAAGTATACTCGTATTTATTTCTACCGACTCCAGTTTGAGCTTCAGATTGCCTTCCAATTGCTTAAATGTTTAAGTAAGGTCAGTTTTGAAGCTTTTGTTTCGGAGTTTTCATTTGGCCATTTTGATTGCTCGAAGCTAGCAGACAATTGACGTTATCGAGGGTTCAATAATAACTATGTTTCATTGTAGCTGTGATGAAACAAAAGGGATTTTAGAAAATAAAGGACGTAGATATCGGGTATCAACACAGTTTATAAATGTTACAATAAACTTTAAAATAAGATTGTAGTCCTATCAAAACATGAAAACTCCATTTATTTTGTAGTAATAAATACTTATTGCTATATCCTGTGGTATACAAGCATCTAATACCTACATACTCTATGGAAATGGTATAATATTTAAATTGCTTTTCAAGTTAAAGAAATGGATTGTTTTTTAAAAGCAAAATATTAATATAATAATATTAATAATAATACAGCGGAGTAGGTATATTAATGAGATTAATATCAATATAAAGCTATATCAATATAAAATATTGGGAAATCCTCCATTTGATCGTTTTGTTTCGAGTATTAACAAGCATGAAAACGTTGGTAAAGTAACCGATTTATCAAAGCACATCCTGCGTCAGGTATTTTCGTGTACAAGATCAGTTAAGTCGGCCTGGAGTCGGAATTGTGAAGCGGAGTTCCGTAGGTTTTTTAAAAATTGTGTCGCGTGTAGAGAAAATGCGAAGATTTCGCTAATGTCAAGTGTTAGAGATAGACGTCTATTGCTTTTCAAAGTCGTGTTAAAACTCCGTCCACTTGCATCAGACCAAATACAGAGATACTCGTACCTACGGTACGATACAAATTAATTCGTAGAGTGTCAACTCCAGTTAAGTCAAACTCGAGTTGCATTTTCTCCGACGCAAGTCATTTGATACTTTTATTAATTCATAAAAAGAAAGATTTTTTTTAGAGAATTTTTCAACCCATTTTGCTAAAGAACCCTAAAGATATAAGGGGTGAGTAAACTGCTATCAAAGGGGTGATCTAAATGATGGATGGTTGGATGGTGTCATGATGACTTTTTATATTTTTTGCTACCGTGTTCGCAATATACTCGTAATCTAAATATTTGTTTTATTTGGAAGTTCAATTTATTAAAGAGAAAATAACGCAATCTTATCAAACCATAAAAATGTTACTGAGTGACTAAAGAATAATTATAAGTTGTCACACTACTTCTATTTTATGTTAATAATCCCTTTTAGCGTACTTCGATCCGAAAAATAACAGATAATACACATGAACGCCAAAAAGTCAAAGTTGAATTTAGAGCCAAGTAATATAACATTTCCTAAAAAATTAAATAAGTCAGTAAAATGGTAAAATTTCAAAGGAAATTACTGTAACCAATATTAGTTCCTGCCCCAGTGGAATCAACCCAGTTCAAGCGAAATGCTCATGTAACCAGAAAGAGAAATTATTACTTATGACACCTGAGGGGACACCGGGACTGCGGTGAAAAGTTATATTATTCGTACCCTAAATTGGTACAAACATATTAATATTCAAGACGCTACTAAGTGTCCGCCGTAAGAAAACACTTCTGGGAGATAAAATGAATTAATTAATGATGTGTGTAGCTATTGTATTGAGCAATTTTTGTCTGGCGAAATGGCAAACGTTGTAGCGGTAACAAAGTATTGTCAGATTTGATTAATGTATAATTAATAATTATGGATGCGTTTGCGCTGCGCCGCAATAATAATTATAAGTTTTAATTTGTATCTCATTTTAAGTGAACGTGTGTAAGTTCTTATGAGAAATAAATGTCTTTAAACCTAATTAAAGACATTCTAATGCTTTAAACCTACGCCAGGGATTAGGTAATTAAAAACGGTCTGTTTCTCAAAATTATTTGGAACTTTAGGCTTTTTTGCTACATTAAACTTTTAAGGAATTTGTGTTACCGAAATATACAAGCTTTCTGAGGCCGATTATCCAACGTGACACGTGACTAGGAATCGTGAAATAAACCGATAAATAAAATAAGGTGGGCCATAGGTTTGTTTGCCACCTTAGTGGTATTAAGAATAAAAAAAAAAGCAATAACCCCTGAAGACACTAATGCGGGTCGGACGACAGACCACACTATATGGGCTCATAGAGATGTATTCAGCCTGATCAATGCAGGAGCTCACGACTGCCATAGGCGGAAATCTTGTAGCTACCGCTACGTTTGGCAGCTATATAATAACCAACCGACAGGTGGAGGTATAACCATCGCGATGGAAGGCGTAGCTACAATCAACAGGCCGATGACGGGCAAAAGATGTTTGCCCAAAGTGGCGAATAACTGGAAAGGCCTATGTCCAGCAGTGGACTCCTATAGACTGATTATCTTACAAATAAGGTGTAAATAGCATGCTAAAGGCTCTACACGTTTAAGTTACTTATAACAACTCGGACACTTTTAAGTGTAAATACACTTATCAAAGACATAGTTCTACAGTGAAATGTCTACAAAACAAAATAAATTTGAGATTCACTTCAACTAAAATATGCGTACAATTCGTAGTAGCATACGCAGACCGCATTAATTTAAATAAATTTGCAATAGCGAATTGCATAATATCTCAAGATGCTGTATTTACTTAGAAAGCGGAATTGTGCTTTTTCTTTAATCCGGTTAGCTAGTTTCTTCTGGTATCTACGTAAAATATTATTTTATTTCACCAAAATAGTCAAAATTAAAAATAACGATAAACATAGTGTTATATAGCCAATGTCATTATGCAG
This sequence comes from Conogethes punctiferalis, assembly GCA_031163375.1. Lineage (NCBI taxonomy): Eukaryota > Metazoa > Arthropoda > Insecta > Lepidoptera > Crambidae > Conogethes > Conogethes punctiferalis. Next base: position 5,888,692 of record CM062086.1, read on the forward strand.
GTTTTAATACTCGTAATGCGTACGTGCAAAGTAGGTCGATCAAAATAAGTATAATGGCCAGCATACACGTGCGCTGAAAGAGAGTTTCACAGACTACATTTCGACATTTACGATTTAGAATACTTTCCGATAACAACAATTAAGTATATTCGCCATCATCCCCTGCAAAGCAACTTATCTCAAACACAACGATACTTCAATGCAACGTAGATATTGTTGGCTGAAGTTACTCAACAATGCAAATAAAAAGCTTCCAGAGTGAAACATTTAACATCTTTTTTTAGACGAGAAAATCCTCTCTGAAAATTTAATTCTGAGAGTACACCTTGCGTAATCAAAAAATAACTTGTGTTTCAACACAGTTTTCACCTACTTGCGGTTTCCACTTTGTGTGACCCACGTCGGGACTCTTTGGTACAAGGAATGCTACTTTTTTTTAACTAGTTGAAACCACGATTCGCTACACAATGAGAACTTTTTGCATGACCTTTTTTGGTGCACTTTATTATAAGTAGTAAGTGGGTAGGTGTCATTTTTTGTTTTCGTGATGTACTTTATTGCGCTTCTCTCGACTTTAAAACGGTTTTAAATACATACATACAATACAATAACAAACAATGAAAAGTAAACAAATATACTAATATAATAAGATATGCATAAAACGTGAAGATATCGAAATGTGAAAGAAATAGCTAATATTGGCGACAGATTTAAAATATGACGTTAACATTTCGTACCCTTAAACTAAATAAATCACAAAAAATGTGAAATAAAAACCTGAACCCCAAAAAATGTACAAGACAAAGGAATTTAAAAATCATATAAAGTTTTCTTTTGAATTTAATACCCGGCAGATCATTATATTTTATTTCCAAAAAAACTGTGTAGGTACGTTTTATAGGCGCAATTGAATTAAAGGTGTTCTTCTCAAAGCATACTTGTGGCATAGCATTTTTTATAACTCAAATGAATTAGAATAAAAAGGAAGGTAATTAAAACAAATCATCTCGTGACGGATAACAAATGCTCACCAACAAGCCTAATTTTTTCAGCTAATGGAGGTTGGAGCAACACCACATCATCATTAGTTCCCGTACAAATGAGGTTAGCAGAAGGACCAAACCCATTCGTATTCGTTCACGAAAACAGTTGCCTTCAGAAAATAGCATACATCAGCAGACTTTTTTAAAGGTAAGAAGTTTTTGACGTTGATGCATAATAATAACATTAAAACATATGAATACATAATAATATTTGTTTGTTTGATAATAATAATAAGAAATCTCTTTTGGGGAGGCCTAAGTTCAGTAGTGATAGGCAATAATATGCTATGCTAATTGTATATCTTCTGACCGAATTTCGGTCGCAATCAAACGGGCGACTCAATTCGAGCGAAGATTCGCTGTGCCCTACCTCTCTTATTTATTGACAGAAAAACCGAGTAATAATTCTTGCTCCACTTGGGAATTCTTACCACATAGCCAGGACACAGAAATTCATCGACCCGACGAGGTCCAAAGCAACGTTATTTCATTCGTCAAACTTCCGCTTTGAAAGCGCTACAATCATGATCCTATGACCGGTCTTGGTAATTAGTTTTGACCTCAGATACCCAAAACAGTAATCAAACCAATTTTATCATAGTTGGTGACTATAACTACGTGAAGTTACATATGAGAGTATCTGAACATGTACATGTTAAAGCTTTCACGGTTACTATCATAATTATCTATATTTTATTAATGGGGTTTTACCAGGTTTTACCGTGTATCTGGTTTTTTAATAATCCAATATCTCGGCACTTTTGCGAGCGCCATGATCACGGTAAAACATCGTTAATAAATATAATTACGTGTAGGTACATACTTGATTATATTTTATTTTTATAATATTTTTAACAAATTGCAATTTTTATCTAAAGTGTTTCATCACAATAATTCTGGAGTTAAGTATATCTGTGTTTATGAAATGGCTCCAGATCTGAGATTATTGTACGAAGGTGAACTAAGCTTGATTAAGATTTTCGCCAGTAAGTTTAGTTGTTACTACAAAGAAAGTCTGACATATTTGTCCTTTAAATAGGTCAGGTAATCAGTAGGTAAGAAAAGTTTCATTTACATGGAAATTAGTTTAGCGTATAGTCTCTTGTTAATTGGTGACAACATGGATTTAATTTACTGGTGTTACTCATACTAAAAACTGCATTACAACACTTAAAACTTTTTTGGTTAAATAAATCGATTGGGACAAAGAGATGAGTAAATTTTAAGATCCTTACAAAAGGTTTACGGCAAATGTGAACTAAATAACCTAGTTATAAAGTGGTAAATTAGCCCCGAAACTTCGGTAAAAACCTTTGAAGCAGACCTTCTGATTACGCATTGCCGTACGAGTAAAACAAATGCAAATTAGCTGTCAGGGCAGTGATAACGCTTGATAAATTCCCTATCAATACTACATAGCACTCAGTTATCTAGGGCTAATTGCAACAACTTAGATTACTGTAGTGTATGACACGCCTAACCCTATCCGGTTACACATTAGACATTATAATTAGTATTAATAAGTAGTAATAAACCAGACTTCCATCGGACAACACATCTTTCATTTAGACGTCCCGGTCCCCACATTATATGGCGACCGTGCCAGGGCTGCCTTATGGGCAGTGCTGTGCGTTCAATTAAGAGACTGATTTTTTTTTTCTTCGCAAAATTGTGAAAGTGAATTTAAATAAGGACAATTTTAAAGAATGCGTCATAAAAGTATTGCTGTACAGAAAATGTATTACGTCATGAAGTTATAAAAATATGGTGCAAGAAGCTATAATGAGCCTGTGAATCTGCTGGGAAATGGAAATTAGAGATTGCTAACATCTGGTTAGCTAAGCGCTACGATGAACGTGTCGAAAATCGAGCGAGTTTGCAGGGAGCCGGGAGTTGTTCGTGTCCGAGATGGATGCCGCTGCTGGCCAGCCAGGCCAGGTGACCAGTCACAGCCACTGGAGATGGAAGTGATAAGTGATTTGACACAAAAAGTGTAGTGCTTCGCAAGTGATGTGATGATAGGGAGTGATGGAAGTACTGTTTTAGTTTAAAAAAAAAAAAAATTAATAATAGATAAAAACACAGATAAAAATTAAAAAAAAAATGTATTAACTAATCTTTAGTACACTGTTTAAGAAATTCAATACAAAAAAAATATGACCTAGGTATCTATTTGGCGTCAACTGCATTATCTATACGTAATCTGTGTGTGTAGTGTAATATTTTTGTCAAAAATTCATTTGCTTAATAATGTTTTAATTTTTTGATGATTTTTTTATATTGTAAGAAACAAGATAACTTGGGATGAATATTGTGTCAAAAAAAAATTGTGTTAAAATTTTATCGTACTATTTTACTAATTAAGTAGATAACAGAAAAAGGCAGGAATAATTACTTGATTTTGGTTGCAAAAGATATTAGTCCTTAAATACCTATATTTTAAATTACCTTTCGAGAATATGTTTTTTTTAATCATGCTTAATATGTTTATTTGAATAATTATACAGAGAAATAATTGTTTATTAGCTAATTAATACCTATAATTTTAGCGATTTATATTAGAATAATGGAACATTCCATTCTATCGAGTATGTGTAATTCAGAGATCACATTTCAGTATCGGAATGATAAACTGGGTCGCGTCTTTGTTTTGAATTGTATGCCAAATAAGGCATCGAACTTTGTTCGTAACGCGAAACGGTGTCCAATACGGAATGTTGTCAGTACCTACAAGATTAATTAATCAGTTAGTTACAATGTTTTTATGCAACCAAAGTAGGAGAATCAATGTTTTAATTCTTTTATGATATTATGTTTTATATAATGTAGGAAGCAAAATAATTTAGTATGGATATGAAAGTAGATATAAAAAGTAAGTAAATATAAATGAAAGTAAATATGAAGGAATTATTTGAAAGTTTGTTCAAGTGTTGAAGGAATAATGGATGTGATTTTAAAAGGAACTGAATGTTGATTTAGATATGCGAATTATTTGGCTGATAAAATAAATGGAAACTAGGTATTTGGATTGATCACCCAAAGCTGTGTTATAAAATTTTGTAAGTCGAATATATTCATTTTGAATGTTACCTGGACCCGAACAGATTTTTTCTGATGTATATAGATATGTTAGTTAAAAGGAAATAAGCTTATGTATGTGGTACACAATTGAGGTACAAATAGAGGTCCTTCAGGGCAATGCGACGTGAATGAGCTTCATCGCCGCAACCCGTTGGAGATAGGTACTCTAACAAAGGTTTATGGTACAAAGAAGTGTCAGATCCTTCCATTCGATCATGGTGTGAACGAGTTTTCCTCCGTGAGATAAGTTGGAGTCCAGTAGACTTAAAACATGATCTTCTAATTAAAGGGTCATTTGTTACCCTATAAATGAGTGAATAAAGATGTGTTATAATAAATATGAAGTGAAGTCGACTAGTATATAGCTATGTACCAATACAAATGAATAGGACTTGTAGGTCTAATAAAAGGAAAATGTACCAAGGTGAGAAAAAAAGTGTACCACTACAATATGAAGAACATTATTATGAAATTGAGTTATGATAGATAATGAGCAAATAAAGTTGTGAATAAAAGAATGATTATGATAGAAATGGACTCTTTGTGTAATTTAAATAATAAATAAATAAATGTGAGAGCTATAAAACAATAAAATAATGTAAACGTGTGGAAAATGAGAAATATATGGTGTTTTTAATGAAACTTTCATACAATTTGTAGTAAAAAAAAAATATGTTGCCCTAAAGGTATTGTAATATATTTTTTTATTTGCATTAATTTTGTGTTCTATTTTGTCCAAGTTAAATTCTATGGGATTTTTTACATTTCTAACTTTTAGTTATAGATTTTATTTTACAATTATTGTATGTATTTCAACCAAAAAAAAATACTTATTTTAATTGACATGTATCCATGTGGTATTTTTTTTTTTCAAAAAAGGAAGGGAGGTGTAGTGTATGACACGCCTAACCCTATCCGGTTACACATTAGACATTATAATTAGTATTAATAAGTAGTAATAAACCAGACTTCCATCGGACAACACATCTTTCATTTAGACGTCCCGGTCCCCACATTATATTACACTTGACATTGCAATACACGAGAAGAGTTTCATGTATAACATGTTTACTGTGATTATCATTTGAGTGCAGTTGTATTACTATGACTAGACAACCATGTTTACATTGCACAGTGGATGCATCCATAATTAAATATCTTCCTGTTTAATACAACGCGCTGTAACGCAGCGAACACAAGTGCAAACGCTTTTTTCTGTGATAACTGCAAACCGGCACTGGGCCAGTAATCACTAAGGCTCTATCGCCCTTGCCGCGGCAATCCTAGTTTTTCCGGGTCCCGTGACACCATCCCCATAGGCGCTTGACGGAGGGGCCGGGGTTTTTAGTGGGTATTCCCTGCCTCCCTATCACCTTGAGGCAGGATGAGTTCCACATACCCCGTGAGCGTGACTCTCACCGGGTAACGGGAAGTCCTAAAAGATTTTCCCCGGCATAAAATAAAAAGAAAAAAGGCTTTATCGCCCTTCTCCCTCCCCCCCAGTTGAGCATGTTAGCAGACTGCGCGTACGTCTTGGAGGACATGTTTTGTAGGACCCTCTACTCCACCCTATTGCGCTTGACAGAGGGGCTTATAGTGGGTATTCCCTGCCTCACTTCCATTTCGAGGCAGGGTGCCTGCTCCCGTTCCTGAGGGCGGCGTGAGTCCCACACACACCTTCACTTTCCGCAATGACGGGGAGAAAGTTAAGCAAGGTACCTAAGCCTAGTGGGGATCGCCTCGGCTTAGGGCGCTTCTGGAAGAGTCTCAGCTGAAGCTGTTTTGAGGAGAGGGGCGACCCGTTGCGGCCCGGTTTTTTTTTTATAGTAGCTCGACATAATGGCTTCCCTACACCTGATGGAAAGCTAAAGAGAAGCCCAAGTCGCTGTGACAACTGGCAAGTAGCTGGTTAGTTACCTGTCAGTTGCCACTGCCATGCCGGCCCAACCCTAACACCCCACGAGCTCCGAAGACCCTACTCACCAGCAGAAACACGACCCGGAGGCCATTTGGCTGCGGTATTCTATAGAGTGGAGGTCCTTCCTCGGACGGGCAGCTCAATACGAGCAAAGATTCGCTATGCCCTACCTCTCTTGGTTTCGCAGTAAGGAAGCTATGCAATCTCCAGTACCAGGTTCTAAATATTAGCAAGTGATGACAGTCCCCAGATGCATTTGAAATTCTAACCTAAAAGCAATAGCTCAGCTCAGCAATCCAATTTGGGAAAACGGATACTACGAACAGGTAAATGTAGAAATATCATGTTTACGTTCAGATCTATCAGACTGCAATTTATTTTTCATTTCGATGTGATCGTTTATGATAAGTTATTGTTTTAAACCTCTTAAGTATATATTTTTCTGAATGTGAGGCAATGTAACTTCCGAACGGTAGAATTGATTTGGATTTGTTTTTATTTTTTTTGAAAGGTGATTTAATCGAACTTATCCTTCAGCTATGAGCTATTAAGCTATGTTTGATCCAGATTATTTTTTTAAATGGCTTATAATATAATGTACCTACATGTTATGTACTTACATAAACAGTGTCTATGAAAACTGCTTTTTTGAGAAAAGAAACCATTAATAAAGGGTGCTGCAGTTAAACCTGGTCTCTTAAAAAGGAAAACTCGCCAACTAGAACCCAAAGCTAAAACTACCAATTAGGAAAGTGTATTTTCGTCGAGTTACAATTTCAAAATTCTTTCTCTTTTTAATTTACAAAGTCAGTAGTCAAAATAGAATATTTGAGATGCATTACTATGCAGATGTATGTCGAGTTTAATTAGCGACCAAGAAAACATGATTTATTAACACCTATTTAGCGTTCTTAATGTATTTAAAACAAAATGTCATTGTAAATTGTGCTTAGTTCATAACATCGGAACGCAAAAAAAAGTGACTTTTTGTTTTTTTGCGTTTTTGTGCCTTAATCTGAAGGCCTGAGCGCCGTTCCATCTAGAGATGAATATTTATCGTATAACTATCACCAGATTGATCTAACCACATAGCGAACCTTAAGGGTCCATATTTGCATATTTTGTTACATAATGTGTCAGATTGAGGAAGACTCATGAAAAGTGAGAATTTTGACCTTCGGGCGCGAGAAAAATATGAATTGATACGAATAGATTTTCGCGGGATGGAATTTCAGTGTTGGATAGAAAATAAATGATGCATAATATATTCAGAAGGTTTGAATATGTTTGGGTAAAGGATTGTAAGGAAGAATTTTACATCATCAATGTCTGTTAATTACTCTTGTACACAGTAGAGTAGGTACTATATTAAATATGGATTACTCTTACGTTAAAACGTGTTAAAATTTATTGTGACGATGTAAGAGAATAAGACCTATCATCTATTCCGTGTCCGTGGTGCATCCTGCTGAATTACAAACGAGGAGGAAACAGACTGTGAACTGTAGAATTAAAAGGGCTGGTTTTAAGGTAAAAGAGTATAATATTAAAACAAGAAGAAAAGGTATAAAAGCACAAACTAAAATAATAATAATAAAACACAAAACCAATCGTCAGAATACCAAGCAGACAAGAGCGCGTCACTATGGCAACGCGTCAACAACGACCAAATGTGAACTGTAGAATTAAAAGGGCTGGTTTTAAGGTAAAAGAGTATAATATTAAAACAAGAAGAAAAGGTATAAAAGCACAAACTAAAATAATAATAAAACACAAAACCAATCGTCAGAATACCAAGCAGACAAGATCGCGTCACTATGGCAACGCGTCAACGACAAAAAAGAACATACTTAATGGCTTCTAGCCAGCCTGTCGTCGACAATCACGATTGATGGTTTCGGTTACGTAGCTAAATACCACAGGCCGATGACGGGGAGAGGAGCTACATCCTGCCACCAACCCGCCAGTCCAGGGCTTGGCGATTATGGGTAAAATCTCCAGGCCCAAAGTGGCAAAGAACTGGAGAGGCCGAGGACTGCAATAGGCTGATGAAGAAAGAATTTAGCGTGCCTTTTGAACCAAAGGCTGTAACATCGAATCCCATAACACCTGCTTTCTGAATCTAGGGTAGTGACAATATTGTCGTTATGGGAGGCCTTTGTCCACCACTGGACGTTTGCAAGCTGATTATTAAGTACGATCCCAGTCGATCGCTTGTTCGAAAAAACAAAAGCAGTGCTCGATCGTCAAATGTTTCTTGTACCAACTCGTACATACCTGACAGGCTCGGTGGCTCAATTGGTAGTGACCCCTGCCTTCTGATCCGAGAGTCGTGGGTTCGATTCCCACCCGGGACAAACATTCGTGTGATGAACACTTGTGTTTGTTCCGTGTCTGGGTGTTAATATTTGTATTTAAGTATTTATTTGTGGTACCTTCGTTGTTCTGATACCCATAACACAAGTGCTTCAGCTACTTACTTTGGGATCGGAGCAATGTATGTGATGTTGTCTGATATTTATTTATTTATTTATTTATACCAAAATTATTTGCCAAGATCCACACGCATTATAGGCAACATTATCATTTGCAGTGCATCCTATGACGTGCGAGCCGCGTGCAGCGCCGGTCCGTGTCAATTTCACGCATGCGACAGCCCCAGCTGTTAATAATAATGTACGATTGACATCTACATCGGTCAACTATAGTTTGTTTTTCACGAAATAAGCGGCGTATTTGCACGCGATGGCGGAACCTTTTGTCTTTTTCCGTGTGCGGATTGGGAGCGATGAAAGGGAGCGATCTATCATCTTTTCGCTCCAAGCCACCCTCACCTGCTCGTGGTGCGTCCTGCTAAATAACGAACGAGGCTCTGGCAACCGACTGGTGGCGGTATAACCATCAGGATTGAAGGCGCATCTTAGTACTACAGGCCGATGACGGGCAGAAGCGTCACCGGAGCGAGGAGCTACGCCCTGCGATCGCCAACAGGCGTACACCTGCAGAGGCCTTTGTCCATAAAAATGTGTGTACTTATTGACGGGTCACTTAATAATAAATTTAAATTGAAAAAAAAAAACATAGCTATAGAAAATGTGATTGATTACATAAGGGACTAATATAGAATTGTGAAAATTTCAAAATGTGTACCTATGTGACGAGTAAAATAACTACTAAATACAGAACTACGTTAATTCCGCCACAGGCTATCTCTTTGTGCCGACCTCCGTTTGATATCTGAATAATCACTAGCTTTATTACACCCAAATAGCCACTTTTTTCTTTTATGTTGAAGATAAAACGATCATTTACCACCGTTAAATTAAACGTTTATAAACGCTTTGTTGTTTGTTTATCGTATTGCATTTAATATTCTGAAGATAAATAATATTTGATGCCTTTTATTCATTCGAATAAAGAGCAGATCCTATTTCACGGTATTTTAATTAATGTTTTATTCCTTTTCCATACAAACATGATTTCCTTAACCTATAGGTTTCTCTATTTACAAAAACTGGCAAAAGTATAATGTGTCATTTTGTTTAGCTATATATCATGTGTCTTTATGTGTTCCAGCTTCCGAAATAATTTGTATCCTACCTATAGTTTCCTGGACCTGATAGACAAAACAAAAAATGAAACATTTTCAAATCCAAAGAAGTTTCGCTGATTAGCAAATACAAACAAATACATTTTGCTCTATTGTTTGTTCGTCCTTTAACCCGTACGTTTCTTTTGTAAAACTATTATATGTACCTTTAACTTTTAATATAAGTGCCAAATCAGAGTAAAACGTCAAGTAATACGGTAATACTCTAACATATCCAATCCACGAATAGATTGAATTCAAAAGCCATAACGTATCTTAAGATACACCTCAAAAGCCCGTTTCGCAAACAAAAATTTCTATTCCTAAGTTCAATCCGAGTACCCAAACATTGAATGTGATCCGTCCGTTGCCACAAAGCATTTCTAAGATTGCCGCCCAAAATGGCTCATTCCATCTCAATGGAGTTACACTAAAAAACCTTTCGCCTATGTTTATTATTCCGTACCTACTTGTATTGAACGTCAAATCTCATCAAAGAAAGGGAAACCGGCGTTTGGTTTCTATTCGCATAATGGAAATTAGGTGACATGGAGCTAATGACTGCTAATGGATCTAACCTGAAGGGTGGGTAAAGATACGAAAGGATTTATTAAGGACCGAAAATCATTTACATTAGGTGAAATGTTGTCATTAATAATTCTATTCTCGATTACCTACCTGTTGAAGTAATAAGCGGTGATAAATGATAATTATCATTGATGATTGGACAGAAAGGATAACATAACACAAGATGAGGACGTAAAGTTTAAACATTGTCTAACTATCATATGTTGTTTTTAAGTTGTCATTTTGGTACAACTTATATACCTATTGACTATTTTACACAATAGAAAGATTATGTAAAATTAACATTCACATACGCAAATATAGAAGAATCCGTTAAATTATAACTCTTTTTATAAATATTTCCTTTAGTTTACTGAATTTACTAGAGACCTACCTATTAATCTATAAAAGTCGAAGTTTACGAGAATTCGAATAAGATTAATAGACCTTAGTCCAACCCTGATCGATCACACTATGACGGCCTACATAAGTACCCTATCACGCCCTGATTCAAAGACCTAAGATAAGACTATAAAAAGTCGAAATGTCTGACAACTCGCCAAATAATAATCGCCTAAGTCATAGCAACAAAATATTAAATTACCAAACGCCAACTTTAAGAGGCAAAATGATTATTTACGACGTTTATAAATAAAACACGAGTGACAACGTAATAAACGTTACTCACGAAGCATTCGGCAAGATTGCTGAATTTAAACGGAGTACAAAATGCCTAAGAGGGCCGTAGAAGGAATAAATAACGAAGATTGAAATAAGCGATGACAACTCGAGGGATGCCGAGCTTTGGTTACATTAGAATTGACAATAATTGATATTTTCGTTGAGAAAAAGACAAACAGATCTAAATCAAATCCTTCATCTGCAAAGGACTGAAGCATTCAAATCAGCATAATGAAATCAGCAATCAGAATGACAAGAAACGCAATTTATCAGGTAGGTGTATGTATAGGTATTTATAACTTTTTTAAATACATTTATTTTCTTCTTTGTCCAAGCTTCTTCCTATTATTTGGGGTCGGCCCTCCTCGTTCTGAAGCGCCAGGATGCTCTGTCCTGGGTTGTCAAGACATTAGTTTGGGCACGCTCTACGCCCTTGGTCACTGTGGACTACCAGGTGGCAAATGGGCGTACTCTACCTTTCCTCACATCTGGCAAGGCTAGGGCCTATTTAACGACATGGTTTTGGGGCGTCTCATGATATTTTCAATGTTTTTCTGCTATGGGTGCGACTTTGTAGCTTCCTCTGATGTGCTCGTTTCGCACTTTATCGAGTCGAGTTACATCTGCTGCCCATCTTAGCATCTTCATCTCACTAACGTGCATCTTTTGTTCGTGTGCTTTCTTTATAGCCCAACACTAGGCATCGTACATCATGGCTGGACAAAATTAAATTAATCTTTTCTAATCTGTACCTATCTATCAATCTGTTTAATGGCATTAAGAAACATCATTGACCTGCAAACGTCAAGTGCCTGAACGTATGCCTGTCCCAGTGACATTTGTCATTTAAAGGAGGCGATCCCTAGTTTTGAAGGTCAAGCCTCAATTTCGGTCATTAAGCTAGCGAGTTAGTTAAATAATTTTCTAAATACCTAGTTCTATAAGGCCTGCTTGGCACTTTGTAAGCACTTTGTATCGTCTAAACTTTAATTCTAACTCGCTAAGGAGAACACTATCTTCCAAAAGCGAAATTTCCAACGTACATGATCCCATTTGAAAATTGCCTACATCAAATAAGGAAAGTAATGACGGGAGTTCTCAAGAACAAAGCATACACTTAGGGCACTTTACATGGTGACCCATTACGCTTCACCCCATCCCGGCGAGATCCCTTACACATGACGATTTCTCGTTACCATTAGACAAACACCACGAAAGATAGAGTTTGCATAGACAAATCTAATATCTGCAAAACCGTAGTGTTATGGAAAAAATATCGATAATACCTAAGGTTTAAGTTTTTTTTTGTTTTGTTACAAAAATGACCGCTTTAGAGCGGTTTGCGGTTCAGTCTGCACACAAGAGGTTATTGCTCCGCATTTGACCAATCAGATAATATCGATTCATTTTCCGTTTTGTTGTGGGAAAACATCTATAAAATTTAAGTTTTATAGGTACCAAAGAAATTGTGGTAGGTAAATTATTGTGACCACTGTCTTACCGGTTGTATATGTGTTATTATAGCACGCATTGAGCCTAAGGATCATCTACGATGTTAATACCCTATAGAATACCGCAGCCAAATGACCTCCGGGTAATAAGTACAGATCACTGAATGAAGATTAAAAAATGTATGTCTGAGTACTACTTATAGTCTCCGAGAACCTACTCGTACAACTTATCAGCAAACACTGCTCTAAAAATCTCCACATATAAAGGCCCTTAATTATAATCTTCGTTTACTTATAGCGTGCGACTGACACCAGTGAAAGGTACTATTGTCTGCCACTCCTGTATTGTCCCAGCTTTTTTCCGACCTACCCACGCGTATGCGTTGCGTTTTATTTATAAACGGTTATCGGTCAACGTCTTAAGTAACGGAATTATGTCATCTCTTGTTTGTTTGCCGGTGGGATTTGTTTTGTTATTGCGATCGTCACTTATAAGTTTTAATTGAGTTGAATATGCTAAAGTCCGGTATGATTGGGTATCTTATAGAGGCTATGATGTTACGTATTGTCCTTTAGACCCCGTCCGTTTTGTGTCGGTGAACGTCCTGAACAAAAATTTATGTAGGTAGTTCTAAACGCGCACTATCAAAACGTGCATTGAACGCTAGTCATCTGAACATTTATTGTAAAGTCAATTCACACGTCACGTCCTTATAATATAATTATAATTTATAATATTAATTTTTGACGAATCGTTAGAGCGATTGTTGAATGGTGCGTCATCTCTCCCAATTGATAAAGTCTTCCGGACTCCCCCTATTATTTAAGGATCACGTTTAAATTGTAAGAGTGGCTTATCATCTTTTCCCTCCAAGCCAACCTCACCGATCAACCTTGCCGATTAACAAACGAGGCGCTGGCAACCGACTGATGGCGGTATAACCATCACAATAAAATTCAAAACGTAATAAATACCATAGACCGATGTCGGGCAGCAGCATCACAGGATCGAGAAGCTACGCCCTACGATCGCCAACCCGCCTGCTCAGCGTGGCGCTTATGGATATATCCTCCAGATGTTTGCCCTAAGTGGCGACCAACTGAAGAGGCCTATGTCCAGCAGTAGACTACAATAGGCTGACGATTATGACGCTTTAATTCTCATGAATCACATACTATAAGTAAATAATAATAAATGAGTTTGAAATACAAAACTTTTACCACTAAAAATATTTAGTGAAAGTAGTCCGAATGAGCGCTATCCTCCCGGAGTGCATTTAAGAGGGAATTAGTCAATTAAAAGTGGAAGTGCCCTAGTATCTCACCTCTCTCCTCTAATAAGCTTCATCAAAGGAAAGAGGATTTGATTCACTCATTAACTTTTCCAATTACTCCTGCCTGGTGTTAAAACTCGTTTATTTTGCGCCTAGGAACTTCCGCTAAGTAATACAGAATAGTGATAAATAAAAGTAAAGTACTATGCTTCTTGACTTTAGCTTTGAGATGTGAAGTTTTTTATTGTAGCATGGCAATGGCTTCCCTTCGCCCGACGGAAAGCGTAAGAGAAACCCAAGTCTTTGCGACATCAACATGTAACTGGCCAAGATAGACCGTTGCACAAAACAAACAAACATAGCAAAAAAAAATTACAAACAAAACATAGTATAATTTAGGCGGTTTTATAGCTAGTAGTAGTCTCTTCGAGACAACCTTTAGGTAGAGGAAACCATACACTATACTTGTGGTATATCTTTTTTCTGTAAATGTTCGATTTTGTGCAAAAATATATATAGTAAAATAGTAAAAAAAGAACCCACTATCTATATATATATTTCTGTGGTTAAGATAGTACGATAAACATGTGATCAAACTACCCCACTCCATACAAATAATACCAATAAAGAGATCATTATACTCTGTAACAGTATAGCCTGATAGTATTAAAATTAACGCAGACATGATAGTTACAATATTAATTATCATTAAGTTTTTTGACATGAGAACGCAATTATGATCTGTTATAATAGGCTTTAATTATCGGTTTAGAAGCTTGGATCGGTGTCATTAGTCGAGTCAATTTCAAAGAGGGGCGACAAAACTCGTTCGCCGGTCTGACTAGTTCGGAAGCTAGTAATAGAGCACTATTGGATGAAATATTATCACATTTTTATACCTTCTCTACAGGCCTTCCCATCGGATCATAAGCGTGAAAGTACAGAGAGATATTCGTGCACACACTTGTCATCATCAGCCTATTGCAGCCCACTGCTGGACATAGGCCTCTCCAGTTGTTCGCCACTTAGGGCAAACGTCTCGACGATATACCTATAATAATCGCCATGCTGGGAAGGCGGGTTGACGATCGCAGGGCGTAACTTCTCGCTCCAGGGTCCCTACTACAAAAAACGAAAACGATCGTTCGTCGAACGGATCGCCTATTTTTGCCCCATAAATCCCGTATCCCGTTTTCTAATATATCAATTAAATTGTTGAAAATCGAAGAATTTTAGTTCGTATATTCGAACACGGGAGGGACAAATGAGAGGGATTTATGGGGCAAAAATACGCGATCCGTTCAACGAACGATCGTTTTCGTTTTTTGTAGTAGGGCCCCTGGAGCCCCAGTAACGCTGCCCGTCATCGGTCTGTGGTAATAGTTAGTTACGCCTTTAATTGTGATGGTTATGCCGCCACCAGCAGGTTGTCAGCGCCTCGTTTGTTATTTATTCGGCAGGATGCACCACGGGCAGGTGAGGTTGGCTTGGAGCGAAACATCTCACATCCCATCACGGAATACCTTATGGTAAGTGATCAAATTAAGTGGGCCACAATCTTTCTATCTATTCTTATCCATACACTTAGTTTCATTAAACTAACTACTATATATTTTTATATCTACACTAATAATCTACACTAATATTATAAAGAGAAAAACTTTGTTTGTTTGGTTGTAATGAATAGGCTCAAAAACTACTGGACCGTTTTTAAAAATTCTTTCACCATTCGAAAGCTACATTATCCACGAGTAACATAGGCACAATTTTATTTTGGAAAAAAAAACTTTACGCGGACGAAGTCGCGGGCGGAAAGCTAGTACATCATATAAGGCGACAACGAGCACTTTTTATCGATGCATTCACTCTTGTTTAAGTTCTGATCCTTCCGTCCCAAGGGATGTCTCCCTCGGATTGAAAGAAACCACTAGATTTTTATAGGTGACCTAACTTCCTAGAATGATTTGCTAGACACGTGTACTAGCCTGTGAAACATATAGAAATATATCAAGGATAGAAAGCCTTAATTATGTGCGTTAAACGTGGTTGTACAGTAGAGGGTCGATTATTCGAACTAATGGGGGGAATTTCGAATAATTGAACAATATAATTATACTCATTCAGACATATATATATTTACATACAAATGTGAATAAAAAGCATTTCCTACACCTGTATACTTATTTCAATTTCAAGTCTCACCATCACAAGAGCGCAGTTATAAGAACTTCTTTACGGCTCAGTGAAGCTTGCGATATTCATTAGTTTCCAGAACTTGCGTCATAAAATCCATTATCTTGACTTCCTACATGGATTTTATTATGACGATTTTATTTTCTTTAATTAACTTCATACGAACCGCAGAAACCCATAGCTTGTTGGAATAACATTTCATCGTGTAAAATGTTTATGTTACAAATTAGTTCATTAAGATGTTAACGAATTACAATGAGCTTGCATAATTTTCTTTGCGGTTCTTTGAAGATATTTTTATAAAAAATAAAGCTTTTATATCGTCCCGTTTAAATGAAGAAAAAAGGCCGTTGAAATAAACTTAAAAGACTTCAATTTAAATAGTTTTTTTTTTTCCAAAAATGTTTTTATGTTACATTCATATCCTAACCAGCGTAATCCTAAAACAGTTGTTTTATTTTTCGCTAATACGCTAAAAACAAACTAAAATTATAGCTTAGATAAAAAGAACAAAAATATACATGAAGAAAAATGACATCAACAGAATTACTGTGAATATGAACAAAGTTTTATTCGCGCTGTGAATTCAAAGACATTTTCTAAACACAGAAAGGTTTATAGCATTAAATAAAGTTAGAACACATTTGATACCTAAATAGAGCATGCACAACCACGACAAAACTGCCACAGTGGAAACCGAAAATTTGCAAGATAATTTAATTATTAAAGTGCATTTCTACCGTACGAATGTACGAATATTTTCCTTTCGTACATATTTCTTATTTAAAATGTTAATGTTTCACGTATCATACTATAATGCATTATAGTGATTTTAAAATAATTATAATGAAGGTTTTCATATTCTATAAATAAAAGAAAAGAGAGCAACTGCACTAATGAGCAGAGAGGTATGTACTCGTATACAATAATGTATTCATCCGTGCCACTTTAAAATTATTTTGTAAAGAACTGTTTGTTTTCATGCTTGTTAATGCGATAAAGAATAATAAAAATATTAAATAATTTCAACGAATACCTAAGCCGGGCTTATCAAGAGTTCGCCAAAATGTAAACCCCTTATTCGACTATCCCTCGTATATAATAAATGTTAAAGTTTATATGTTTGGTAGGGTAGGAATATAAGGAGGGAATGTTGGTAGTTAATAATATGTTTAAGCTCATAATGCTGGAAAATGTTAGATTAGGTTTTAGGTTAGGATTATTATTAAAGAACGGATTACTTATTTATCAGTAGAATACTTTTACTTTTAGCCTGAAAACTTCCTGACTCCGGAGCTGGTAGTAAGTCAAATTTCTTTTCAGAAAAGCCAGCGATACTTTTTGACTAGAGACTAAGGAGGCAGTCAGGAATCGGGAGTTTGTGTCTTCTTTTGTTTATTATTATGTATGTAGTAGGTACATTTGTACAAACGATTGTAATATACGAAGCAGAAGAGATAAAACCCAAATGAATATTTTATGATTCTTGAACTAACTTTAATTAATGTCTGCTCATTTCTGTAACTGCTGGAGAAAGAACAGGATATCCAAATTGATAGTTCTCCTGACCGAAGTGTCACTTCAGTGTGTTTATTAACAAAGCGTGATCAAAATCTGTTCCATGAACTAATTCATTCTGTGCATTAATTAGCTACACATGATGAAATTATTTTACTACTCAAGTATGGGCAGCATTATAATTCCTTTAGTGTTTTGACATCTCATGTAAAGGAGAAGACACTATTATAGGTACCCTATTATATCTCACTATTTATTGTCTCTCTGCGAAACGAAAGCCTACAAATCGGAATAATTGTGACCTACTTAGTTTAATTATTTTGTTTTCCGACACGTCCAAGACGATATGGACCATATCTTCAATCATTCCGCATTTTCCGCATAAAAGAGAAAGTGATATGCCCATAAGGAATGTAATTTTCCTATAGGGATTTGTCGGGATGTATTCTAAGAGCGGCTGCCAATTGAGAGTAGGTACGATCATCTGATCGTACATAGACATCGGACATCTGTCCGGTTGTATGGTTTTATACTAGATGCCCTTCCTTCATTATCTTTAATAGGAAAAAGCCTAGCCCTGTTTAGCCTTAAAAAGCCTCCAAATTATACTTGTCGTTCAGTGACGACGTCAGCAGATAGTAAATTTAAAATGTTTGCAGTTCTTTAATAAGAACTACATAGAAGGAAAGCTTCTATCGAGATTGTAGATACTATCTTGTAACTAAGATTTTAAGATTGGAATTGTCTGTTTCGTACTATCTTTCGAGGTTTTTATTAAAATTACTAAAGATTAGAGTATAGTTCATTTGTTCATTCATTTTATATTCGTTAGAATTCCAATCTTCATTCCGTTCAAGACAATTAATTGAAATGGCAAGATACAAGTTTTGGGAAGTTGATTTAAGCTTTTAGGATTGAACATATTGCGTTGCTAAACTTTAGGCAACATTCTAAACTAAGTCATGCCAGCATTTCTAAACCGAGAATATTGAATAAAAAGTTCTACCATCGATACCAGTGTTACCAGAATATTAACATTTTCAATTAAACATAAAAAGAGCTCAATAAAATAAAAGTTAACGTTGAGCCATTAATAGATTCCTTTAGTTAATTAGTTATCCCTCTCGACTTAATGGAAAATACCTTTTGCTCGAAGATCACGGAATGTACCTACTAAGGTAATGTTACAAGTACATATGAATTACATCTCGATAAATTGCGAATGAGAGTCCGTGTTTTTAATTTTACACAAAGAGGGAAACGACCAGAGGCGACACGATGCCTTTGGGCAGTGCTTTGAGACATATCATACATTATTTGCGTTTTTGTTTATATTTTGTATGTTGGTACGCGCTTAGTTTCGATTTCATTGTTTTAATATTCAAATAACTTAAACAAATTAAACTTAGCACGGGAGGTAATGAATAACATAAATTTGTATACCGCCAAATTCACAATAAAAGTTATACATGTTATTATTAAGTGTGCATTAGGTACTTTAGAATACTTAAATACGTAAGAGCTTTGAATTACTTACTTAATGTATTGTGGAAATTGTGTGGTTACTCTTGTGAAGTAAATAAATGGTTTAAATTATCCTACAATAATAAAATAGTAACATTATTTTAACCGCACTTCAAGAAGAAAGAGTATTTTTATTACACAATGAAGCAATCTAATTAACACCCGGCATATTACCTACACATATCTTGCTAGAATAACTGCACTGATGCTGTAGATTATCAAAATATGAAGCAAGCATATTTCGAAATAAAATGGTTCAGAAAAACAAAGCAAATACTGGTCCGAAAATTTCAATGACAAAAATTTCTTATTAAGTAATGATTTATGCTCTTTCGCGTTTTGAGTACAAATGACAAACCAATTTCCTAAAAGGCTAATTTGTTACCATTGATGTCAAAGCTACTAGTCTTGATATTTTCCCTAAACACAAGGAATCATGACTTAGGCATACTTTAATGTCTGAGAATAAGAAATATCTAATGGTTAAGGACAGGCTCGTGGCATAAATATGTGTTTGGAAATTGATCATAAATCTTGGATGAAGAAAAAGTCTAGAACATTCAAGCATTTTTTTTAAACATATTTAAGGAAATCTGCTAAACTTTCTCCCACAAATCTTGGTCTCTTCCGCGGAGTTTGTTAGTTCAAACTCGTTACAACCTACGAGTATTATTGGGTTTTAAAAAAAAACTATAATACAGTCTAATATATATATGCGTTGAACAAATATATGAAAATCGGAGTGTTATACTATGAGGGCAGATGTTTTAAAAATTGGCCCTTTGTGACCAAAGCGGTATTAATTATACTAACTACTAGCTGGAAAAAAACTTCAGCTATTCAGTTTTATCTGAGTGAATATCTTAAAACCAAGCTCAAACAGTTTTTTTTGGTCTAATTTCTGTGTAAAAGCAAAGGATGTTGCTGTCTGAAAAGAATATTTCGTCTCAGCATTATTCAATCAACTATAATCAGTGAAGACGTCGAAACTAAATGCGTGCAATGAAAATAGGATTCGTATGTGTTGATTTTTAAGTCTATAATAAATAAAGATGTTATCTATTTCAATTTTTAAACACATACAATAATGACATTGTTAAATAAAGTGAACGTCTAATCTAGAAGAAAGATACAAATCTTTCAGCTTTGGGAATCGGACGAAAAGCGGCTAGTTAAAGATTCAGTGCAATCCGTACTGCACTTGCAACTACTACCAACCATAGTACCACAGTCAGACTGGATACCGGTCACTCTTGGGATTCCTCCAAGATTACCTCCTTGTATCTTCCTCTCGAAACTCTAACAAGGACACGACTTTTTTAGGTCGTTTTCCAGATACAAACATTTTTACTTACTTCGAATTGAACTTCCGAATCGTGTCTTCCGCGTCGTGAAATGGGTTGACTTCTTTGAATTATGTCAAAAGTCAATTTTGTTTTCCAAGTTAACGTTAAGACTGCAAAGTGCCAAGGCGGTTACGGGCCTTATTTTAAGGTATATTTCAGTTTAATTCGAAACTTGGAGTGTTGGATGATTCTCGTCTCCACCGCAATATTGAGCGAAAGAGGAATTCACTAAACGAAAGTAATCTACCTTCTGTCAAATGGTGCCACTTACTTACTCACTTATTTATGTTCTTTAAAAAGTTGTCATTTAGAGTGCTATCTCTCTATTGATTGATTGATTAAAGATTGCCATCGATCAAAAAAAAATAATGTGTCTTCTGATAATTCTGAAAATATAATTTCGTAATGCTTTATGCAGCATAATTATAAACTACCTATACATCTTTGTGTTAATCCCATTTATAGGCTACTCCTAAGTTTATTCAAAATTCGTTCAGTAGTTTTTATGTGAAACAGTAACAAACATCCACATCTGTCCATTCAATCCGCATTTATTTAGTAGGAGTAGGATGATATTCAGAAGAAGTTTTACCATGAACTCGCTTAATTTATACCATGGCTTTTATGCAAGTTTAAAAGAAGTATCATTAATTATGTTTACTCTATATTTCGTAAATTCTATTGTTCATTTTGATTTAGCAATTTATGATGTTGAATAATAGAAAATATGAGTCGACAATCAGTATGTTCTGTTTGTTAATGTTCGATTAGAGCTCTACAAACAATTTGATTGCTTTGATCAGAATGAGGTAAATTCAATTCTTTTGTTGTTCCAGTATGTTTCATAGAGCTTAATCCGTTAATTGCGCTGTTACATAATTAATCATACAGTGGATTGTTTAATAATGGACAAATTGAATGTAAGTTCTAAGTAATATTCCATGAAGTATTCCATTCACGGAAATATAGATGAACAAATGTTAGGAAATAATTAAACAGAAATACTAATAACAATTATGCCTTAGTCTTAATTATGGCAGGAGTGAGAATGCTTTGTTTTCGGAATGATCCTGTTTTATTTTAGTTTTTTAGACAACTTGTCTTCTGTCTTGTATTATCCCGTAAAATGTTTTATTTAGAAACACGGGAAACACATCTCTTATCTTTTTCGGTCGGTTGCGTCGAATTTTTTTATTACATAAAATATCTTTTTAAGCTAGGCAATGTAGGTGCTTATATTGCACGTTATACCTACCAGTTAAATATAAACTGATTAATAAATAACAATTGCCTAATGACAATTTCATAAGGTACATAAATAATATTTCTTGCTTGCTCCTAAACTTGAAAGAGTAAAAGCTACTTTATTTAAAGAAATTATATCCTTGTCAAAAAAGGCGTAAAAGCCCTTTGAGTTGATAATTTTTGTTATTCAAACTTCCTGAGGTGAGGTGGTACCAACCTATTTAAAAACGTAAGCTGTTAATTTACATTTTAATACATTTCTTTCTTTTTGCTCATCAAATCAAAAGCCTATTAAGATAAATTACTGTATGTAATTAACGTCGGTTGGACTTTTCAACGCGGCTTTTTTGTTTTTGTTCATACGAGTATTTTTAACTTTTTAGGTACTATGTTTTTTGAGTTGGTAATGAATAATTTAGTAAGTTGGGGAGTTTACATAAATTCGTAAGTTTGAGAACTGTAATTAGGCTTGTTCGATTACGGTTTAACTTATTATAAAAGTTCTCGTCTGAAACATTTTTTACGGAAAACAACGTCGTTTAAAATAGGTTCCGTTTTATTATTTTATTAGCCATACTTAAACAATGTTCGTGTTTTTCACACAAGTAAGGGCAAGCCATTTAGCCCCAGGGAGGCTAAAATGACTGGGCCTACCCTGTAAATCCTTTGAATAATTTTTACTTAATTGCTTACTGCGTATATTGTGTGCCTATATTTTATTAACGTGTGTGAATTGTTTTATTATATCTTAATATAAAAGTTTGCAATGTCTTATTTCATCACACCTAAATAAAGTTTCGCCTTTTCCCTGTCCAGATAGAATAACATTTCAATTATTATGCATCGAATTTACGTGGTATTTCAAAACTTTTCGTATCCGGCAAACTTTTTTTAACTCCGCCGGTTGCGAAATCTCGACGCACAAATCCAGCGTTCCAGAAACTTAACTATCACTTACCTTGCTACGTACGAAGTTAGGAGTGGACCTCGGAGTGGCAGCAGACGACCGACGAGCGACGGCAACAAGTGGTGTTGTGCGACCGCCCGCCCAAGCCTCCTCTTATATACCGGGCGCCGCCCGCCCACCGCGCCACGACCGACACTAACATAGTTTGCATTCCAATTTTACGAATCAAAATTATGCGCCTTGACATTGGCTTTTGGTGAAATAAAGTGTGGTATTTGATTGGGTGGACAGTGGACTTACTTATTATGAACCGATAATTTCCATAGATACAGACAGGTGACGTAATGCCGGTCGGCATGACTTTTACATTATTTGATGTTTTTTTTTAATCACAAAACATCTAAAGAACGACCGTAGAGTTTATTGATTATGTTAGGTCAGTTTTAAAATAAAATATTTATTTAGTCAAATACAACAACATTATTTCACTTATACAATATGCCCCTCATAATATGCAATAACTCTACATAACACAAGTATAAAGTTATTGAAAAATTATTATTACATTATCTATTACTTTAGATTTATTGCACATCGGAATACGTTTTATATGTTGAGATTGAGTTGAAAAGGAGAGAAATAGCTCTATCTCCTTGTCAGGTAGGTGTGTATTCATAATACAACTAGTAGTTGACAAGTTTCATATTCATTCATAAATTCAGTTATCATTATCCTTTCCGGAAACGAGATATGTATACCTATGTCACGTCTATTTCAAGTAAACGTATTTGACATGCCTAGACAATTCCTGGTATAGGAAATGTACTACCCATCAGAGCTACTACAAATATCAGAGATAACCAGTTAATCATAGTAATTAAGTAATTTCATAGTTAACAGACATAAGTGAGCGCATAATATTACAATATTTATGTAGGTATAACTTCAGGTAGTAAGTGCTTTCTTATTTATCTATCCTAGATATGAAAGATAGAAATATCATTCCCTGTGATCACTGTTAAATTTCAGAGAACTAAAAGTGAAACATAATTTCTTTAGCTATAAAATGTGCGGACATTACTGAAATACGTATTATCACTGAAATGTTAGCGGCTTTTGTGGAACAATAACTAAACATTAAGCCTGAAGCTGTAAGATATGTAAGGGAGCGGCCTATCATATTTTCGCTCCAAGCCAACCTCGCCTGCTCGTGGTGCATCCTGCTGAATAGCAAAAGACGCTGGCAACGGACCGTTGGCGGTATAACCATCACAATTGAACTCGTAGTTAATTACCACAGACCGATGACGGGCAGCAATGTTACCGGAGCGAGAAGCTACGCCCTGCGATCGCCAACCCGCTTGCCCAGTGTGGCGATTATGGGTATATCCTCCAGATGTTTGGCCTATGTGGCAAACAACTGGAGAGGCCTATGTCCAGCAGTGGACTGTAATGGGCTGATGATGATGATGAAGCCTGAAGCTACAAGTTGCGAAGGTTTCTGACGGTTTAATTAAAGAAATAAGCCTTTGGGCTCGCGGAAACCCTTAACACATATTGTAATAGGTTAAAACTCTATAACCAATTTAAGTACATAAGTTCCGTAACGTTAAATGCTTCTTTCTTGTTTTCAAAAATGAAACCCAAACTGATCAATCACAATTTCCTCCAAGGATAATTTGCAAACCGCCGAGGTATAGTGAGTACAGGGATTTATAGTGTGAGAAATGCCTTCAGTGATTTCAATTTGGCAGCGAGTTATAGGTACGTTGTGCTTCGCTATAATTCGAAAAATTAGACACAATACCTTATTAAGTAGTATGTAGACACTACTCGTCGTGTGTTTTTGCCATATTTAGTAGTCCAACCTTTTGAACTTTAAAATTCTGCCTTGATTTTATATGATGGAAAACATTTTTACTCATAGAACCATTCCTTTAAATAAATTGTGATGACACTTACCTAATACCTTTACAGGGTTATTTCAAAAATGTCAACAACCTCCTAGATACTGACAGAAATTCTCAAATGTAATAACTTTTTGTATGGAAGCAATAATCAAAAAATTTATATTGCTTAGTGCAAAAACGTTAAATTTGTGCATTTCCATTAGCATGCAGAAAGGTGATTTTTTTAAAATAAACCTCTATAATAAACGAGATGCTTTGTAATATTCATAACTTACTTCGAGATCAGTCCAAATAAACATGATGTTATTGACTACGATACGTTTACTTGAGGCTACGACGATGCTGTCGAATTTAGCTACGCTAAACTCATGTCGAGTATTCGTAGCAGCAGTCAGCTTAAGGAAGTTGTAAACATTGTTGCATCTCGACAAGTCAACATCACATCCACTAATCTAATTTCAATTCTCGGTTGCCGGCAATAGGCGATGATCCAATGGTCACTGGTATGTTTATGTAACTGTGCAATATCTACCCTGTTGTCCCTGTTGTATAGCGGAGCTTAGCAGGACTTGTGTTGTGGACGTCGACGAAGATACTTGATATGTCTTATATTTATATTTATCGAGTTTTTTATTAAATAAGATCCAAGCGACTGTCACGTTTCATTGTCAAGCAAACATTTTCAAATGTATAATAAACTATTCACTATTTGCCTGACTGCCAGGATCATGCTGCAGGTAGGGATGACTGGAGAGAATTGGGGGAGGCCTTTGCCCAGCAGTGGGACAATAACGGCTAAATAAAAAAAATATATGTATATGTTATGGACCAAGTGATTAATGCGGGTATTATTTATAATGCTAGGGCATTATGAATAATGTCAAATTCTATTGGGCAAAGTGATAATTACTATCTAAACTTCATTATTTATCACATTGGCCGGTCATTATTGTATTGCTACTTGGCAATTAGGCAATTTGATAATAAAGCAAAAGGGAGGGACGCACGCGTACTTATTCGGAGATCGATGTATCCGGTAATGTTTTTTTTTAACCGACTGCGAAAAAGGAGGAGGTTCTTAATTCGTCTGTATGTATAATTTTTTATGTATGTTCACCGATATTTCCGTCAATTATATGTAGATGGATGTCAAAAAATTTTTTTTTGTTCGACAGAAGACACTTCCGTGGTGGTCCCATTATCACCAAGTCAGGATCTGATGATGGTATCCGGAAGAAATTGAGGGCAACAACCAAAGTTGTATGCTCATATGGTGATTTTGTTACGTAATCATAACCTACTCAGGCATATGCTTCCGGGCGTCAACATCTGGTGCTGATGATGAAGCCATAGAACTCCTTAACGGTTAGGATATAGGGGACAGTACTGCCATTGGTCGATGGGAACTAGGTAGTAGTATGTACTTATGCAGGGCTAATAGGGCAGCTGATTTGACAAGTAATTTGCTTGATTCTACTTCGCAACGTTTTCACTTGACTTAAAGCAAATTTTTTCTTTCCTAAGTAAAACTCTTAAGGACTTTAGTTCCCATCATTATGCAATAGTGCTGCATTTGCCGAGTAGGTATTACTACTGAGTGCGTCATCTTGGAGCAGTCAGAAGTAATGTCTGGCCTGTGTATCACATACACATATTATATTATCTCAGGAGTGGATAAGCTTGTGCCCCCACGCAAGCCTTACAGAGGACCAGGAGACTGCGAAATAGTTATAAAATATGTTTTTATTACTTTGCCCAAAGGGTGATAAACAATATTTATAATGCCCGATCAATTTAATTATTTTAATAATGATTATCAAATTGCCCTCTCATATTGGCCATTTATCAGAATGCCCGGGCATTATATATAATGCTACATTTATCACTTGGTCCATAACATATACACTACCGAGGCGCCACATTACTCTTGAAGGAAATGCATTTTAAATATAAAAAGTAAGGTATACTCGTATGTAGACATTCGTTTATGCACTAGAACATAATTATTTATTCTTTATACTTGACCAATAGGTATAATGATATGGTTGCCATCTTGTTAAGAAGTATACTATATAATGTATCTTTCTGTTGAACTAATACCTCCACTATCACACAACAATAAGCCTCAGACATTACAGGCTATTTAGTCACGTAACCAGAAGTTATAGAGAAACTTTTTTCCGCGAATGTCAAAGTTATGGAGTGAGTGAACTTTCAGTTTCTATCTAGGATATCCCATGAGCTTACAACATAGGTTTCTTTATGATTAATGAAAATGTATTTGTATATTTTTTTTGCAAAATAATAATAATAATTGGGGGAGGTCTACGTCTAGCATCACAGGCGTCCCCCAATTTCAAACGTTCACTCATTTTCAAGCTACATGCATTTATTAATTATCATTTATTTATTCATTTAATCTTCATTGCACAATAAAAACTAGAGTACAAAAAGCGAACTTCATGCCGCGTAGGCATTCACTATCATCATGTAAGTATGAGTAAACCAAGGCCCGTTCAAAATGGCTTATATCCCTGTGACGAGCCAATTCGGTAGTGGGGCCGTACTCTGAACCGATTTGCAGCGAATTTCCCCCGCGCCGTCTCTGTAACAACATCACTGGGCGTCAATTTCGATATATTTCGTTATTTTTCGATGTTATTCTCGATGAAACTTATCAATTTTGTGTTGATGAGTTTTCATAAAATGCGTTACTAATGCAACGACATGTTGATTGTAAGTAAATAGCGACGTGCATTTACTATTCTATACTATGAAATATTCTATTCTACTATGAAATTAATACTGTTCTAATATAATGCTGTGTGAGAGCACCATAACAATATTTTTTGATACTTCATGGTAAATAAATTCTGATCTAATCTGGAATTTAAAAGGAGCAAAATCTTCTGAAACACACATTTTGGGTACGTGTATTCCCCTGTTTGTACATATTTCATTAAATTGTTTAATTTTTATCATCGGACGAGCAGGAATACAGCGAATAGGCGTTATATATTGCAAGCTCAAAAGACTCTCACTGCTCGTTTCGCGTCTACTTTCATAGTGAAAAAGGCCAAACTATGGAACTCTTTGATAAATTATCAATGACATTAAAATTATATCGGAGAAGTATTTCACGTAAACTTTCCATTCTAATGAATTTAACGTTACCTGAATATCCGGGCGAAAGGCACACTTTTTATTTTTGCTTTTTTTAAAAGTATGTCTGAATAATACGGCGGTCGGCGATATGTTGTTATTACAAAGTTGTAAAAGCATTTCACAATTTATTTTTAAGTCAACTTTATGTCTGACATTCGTTTGAGTACAATTCAAGCTGGTTAACTTACCTTTTTAAAAAAAATTCTAAATAGGAATGGGACTGATTTAGGCTGGTTACTGGTGTCTAATATTGATTAAAAAAACACAATCAGTGATATAATAAAGTGTTATTCATAGATTGTGGGGTTTATCCCCACGTGATTAAAGAAATGTAAATATTTACTGTTTTTGTGATATTGCATATCGCATCGGGGAAGAAAAACACATTTACGATCGTTTTTCCGCGTACGCCTGTAAGCTCTGGAATGACATCCCAGCAGCTGTATTTCCTGACTTGTCCTTCCACAAACGTGGTCTAGAGAGAGTTCTCTGCTTACCTACTGTAGGCAGCTGATTAGCTGTATCTCCTGACATTGCGGGTCCATAAGCGGTGGTTACTATACTTAAACAGTTGTGTCTAGTCAACAAGCTTCACTCCAACTCTTTTTTCACTTTTCGGTCAAACCAATAATATTGTTAGTCCTTAACGTTTATTCACATCTTAGGGTAAAGGGGAAGGAAAACAAGATAAAACGACCCGAGTGGACTTATATCGCGTGGGGTCTGTCCTATCTCACCAATACGAGAGTGGAAGAAAAACGTCGCACCGTGGGTATATTTAGAGTCAAATATTTTATTCCGAACTAGTGATTCATCTCCTCTATAAAGAGTCTATTACTTAGTTACATTTTCAAATCTCTCTATGAAGAATCGCTTCTTAGCCAAAATTTAAGAAGGAAAGGAAAAAAGAAATTTGTAAATTATAGTCTATGTTATGTTAACTAGCTATTTATTACTACATACCTATAATAGTTAAAGTTAGCTTAAGTGTCTTTTAAATCTAGTACATAAACTATTAGTCTTCGCGTGAAAGTGTAACAAAAGTCCATCTTTCCATACAACACGCAAGTAAAGCATCACGTTAGCTTATAGCAGCGGCGATATCAAATAATATTAATAGTTGTTAATTTAGTAACCAATTACTGTTCTGTAGAACACTGCTCCATTATCCGAGATGACAGTTATCAGGTCTCATGTTTGGCAGTGACTATTTATAGACATGTCAAATGAAAAATGGCATACGTACGTAATGTTTAGTTCTATGTAAAAATAGAGTTACCTCCACTATAAGATTTTAATAAAAGATTGAAGCCATATAAATAAAGTTAAATATATTTCAGCATGTTCATGTATTTGAAGAAAACGAATGATTCTAATATGGGGCATTCTCGTCATAGCGCGAGACATGAATGAGGTTCCATAATAATTATGTGACCGAGGCATGTTTAGCTTATCTGACCCCTACCATGATGCATTTGATCATATTTTATTTTGTTAATTATAAATTATACTTCTTAAATATTAGGTACTCTTTCATTCGATAGTGGCTCGATTGGCAGAGATCACAGGGAACACAGGGAACAATTGTGTTTGGTCCATGTTTGGGTGCTTATATTTGTACCTATAAATATGTGCTCAAGTTACTTTGGGACTGAAGCAATGTATGGTGATGTGGTCTGATATTTTTTTTCATTTATTTATTTATTCTGAACTAAGAGCAAGTGGGTTTAAACCTCATTCGGGACAAACGTTCGTGTTTTAACACCCAGACACGAAAAGAACACAAACTTACAGTGTTTATTTCGTGTCTGGGTGTTAATTGGCTGGCTCGGTGGCTCAATTGGTAGTGACCTCTGCCTTCTGAACCAAGGGTCGTGGGTTCGATTCCCACCCGGGACAAACATTCGTGTGATGAACACTTGTGTTTGTTCCGTGTCTGGGTGTTTATATTTGTATTTAAGTATTTATTTGTGGTGCCTTCGTTGTTATGATACCCATAACACAAGTGCTTAAGCTACTTACTTTGGGATCGGAGCAATGTATGTGATGTTGTCTGATTTTTCTTCATTTCTTCTTTAATTTTTGTATTTATATATAAATAAATATATATTTGTGCTACATACCTTCGTTATTCTGACCATAACACTAGTGCTTAAGCAACATACTTCGTTTGGACGTCTGTATGTCGTCAGATCTTTGTTCTTTACTTAATTAAAAGGCAATGCTTTAATCTTTTACGTGACTTTCGTATGAGAACTCAAAGTTAGACCCTTTTGTGTACCGCGTAGACGGTGAGCAAACAAAAGGAGATATCGATATGATTGGTGCTAAGAAGCGAGGCGCCCACGTTCTCGCCATGATATTCCACCTCGATGCTTTCCCATAATACCTACATCAACAGCTTAAATGTTGTCCTAGTTAGCTACTTCTTTTTAAATTAACAGCTTCATGCATAATGTGTAATTTCAGGCCTACTCCGTTTTTCAGCATTCGTCATCATCATCAGCCTATCATTTTGGTCAAACACCTGAATTTACCCATAACCGTCACGCTGGGCATTCGGGTTGGCGAACGCAGGGGGCGTAGTTTCGGACTCTAGTGACGCTGCTGCCCGTCATCGGCCTGTGGTACTTAGCTACTACTTCATTATAATACCGCCAACATTCTGTTACCACAGTCTAGTTTGTTATTCGGCAGGATGCACGGCGGGTAGGTGAGGGTGGCTTGGAGCGAAAAGATGATGGGTCGCTCCCTTACATCTCATCATCAGCCTATCGCATTCCAAAGCTGTAGACGTACGCTTACCCCGTCGGTCGCCACTTAACTTAAACACTATTAAGCTTTTGTATAGTAGTAAAAGCTATCTTATCAGTGAACCAGATTGACACTGTTGCAGTTGCAGCACTTGTTACATTGTAACAAGCGTCTGCTTTCAACCTAATAACTCAATTAAAACATTTAATTGTAACACATTAAGCCTGAAAGCTGAACGTAATGCGAATACAATATGTAGACGGATTGTATCGTGGCGTATACGGGTTAAACTAAAAAAATGTATCAAGAATAGAACATACATCATCACATTTCCAACAATCATAACGTGATCCTGAAATGACGTTGTTTCGAGCGATACTGATTTTGAACTTCAATTGAGATCATAGCTCATTAAACCAGCCTATCCAGCACCGCCTGTCGACAGGTGGCCCGTCGAATGGACATCGCTTGGTCTACGAATTTCTTAAAGGTCTGTTCTAATTATACAAACTAAGACATACTCAGACAGCGAACAGTGAGTTGTCACCAATTGGTGACAGTTTGCGGGCGAGGCGATCCGGTGACGATAAGGAGTTGATGTAATGAGCACATATCCACAGAAGTCTCCGTCAGAAGAAGGCTAAATGACCTCTGGTTTATGTCTCTACAGGTGAGTAAGGTTTCCCGAGCTCGTTACGTTAGGTGAATGCTGCGTACCTGGACCCGCTGTTCCCTTTGTCTGCGGATACAGCATTACACACCCTATATAAAGGGTCGGCAAAGCGCGTGTGATACCCTTAGCGTTACATGCGTCCATCCATAGGCTCCGGTATCCGCTCAACATCAGGTGGACCGTAAGCTTATTTGCCATCTTAGTGATATAAAAAAATGTCTTTGTTTTTAACATCGTGTACAATAGTACAAGGTTGTGCCACGCTCTTAGCTCACACAAGGCCGTTCTATCCTTGATATATTTATGTGGCTAAAAGTGTTACGAGTA
This sequence comes from Conogethes punctiferalis, assembly GCA_031163375.1. Taxonomy (NCBI): domain Eukaryota; kingdom Metazoa; phylum Arthropoda; class Insecta; order Lepidoptera; family Crambidae; genus Conogethes; species Conogethes punctiferalis. The sequence goes on from CM062086.1 coordinate 5,919,858, forward strand.
GGTACCTACATCTCAAATTGTCACAATAACGTAAAATGCCTCGTGTATATCTAATGCTTTAGCAACTAAAAGTAATTAACAATTCGTAGAAGGGTATACGGTTTCCTGGAAAGTGTTCTGATGTATGCATTAAAAATTATCGTTTGAATAATTAAAATGCGGACGAAGCCTTGGCACATTTCGTATATTGCCTTGATTTGTTGGGCCAATCAGTGCTGACCAAGACTCCAATTGTCTCTTGCATTATTAAGAAGGAACATATGAAATATTTTAAAGTTCACTTTTTGGCCGACTGTATCTACCTATATGTACATACCTCCAGAAGCAGTCCACTGTTGGACTACTGGACTGCTAGGTCTTCAGTTGACCGCCACTTTGGCCAAACCAAACCTGGAGGCTTTACCTATAAATCGCCGTGCTGGGCAGGCGGTCTGAAAAATCAAGTACAATCAAAATTAAAAACACAAGGGAAGCAATAAAATCGCGCTTCAACCCCTAGATTAGGCTGATACATACCCTGGCTAGTTCTTAAGCGTTGTAAGGGGTAGTTTACGGGCCATAAACTCGAGTACCACATAGTCGTCGCCGCAGACAGACGTAAGGTTTTATTTCTGTTTATCGTCGCCAGGCGTTTTATGGCCGATAACTAATCTGCATTTGGCTCGTCTCCTGTTAAATAACGGACATTGATTGGATGGACATATACGTAAAATGAGCAATTCAATTTAATAATGTGAACTATACTCAAATTTTAGAATGCTAATAATTATTTGTATGTGTATGAGGGAATGACCCTACATCTTTCCGCTCCAAGCTACCTTAACTTGGCCTATATCCTGCTGAATAACAGAACCGACTGGTGGCTGTACATATAACCATCACAATAGAAGACGTAGCGAAATACCACAGGCCGGCAGGCAGGTGACGGGCAGCAGAGTCACCGGAGCGAAGAGTAACGCCCTGCGATCGTATATTCTTCAGATGTTTGCCCTGAGTGGCAAACTAAGAGAGGTAGGGCATAGCGACTCTTCGCTCGAATTGAGCCGCCCGTCCGGGGAAGGACCTCCACCCTATAGAATACCGCAGTTAAATGACCTCTGGGTCGTATTTCTGCCGGTGAGTAGGGTTTCCGGAGCTCGTGGGGGGTTAGGGTTGGGCCGGCATGGCGGTGGCAACTGACAGGTAACTGACCAGTTACTTGCCCGTTGTCACAGCGACTTGGGCTTCTCTCTCGCTTTCCATCAGGCGTAGGGAAGCCATTATGTCGAGCCACTATAAAAAAAAAAAAACTACTGGAGAGGCCTATGTCCAGCAGTGGACTGCAAAAGGCTGATGATGACGGTGATACACCTCCATGTTTCGCCTGTTCTTTCTCCAGTTTAGTCGAGCTATAGGTTGTTCGACTATACTCGTATATCCGATAACACGATAGGTCATGTCTCGGGAGTACCTACAAAAGGAAAGGGACAGGAGGTGCAAATGTGGTTGAGCACACACTTGTGCTCTCCTTGGTACTTGGTTAGGTACTGTGGCCGAAATTAGAGGAGAAGGAGAGTACAAACTATTTGGTCTAGCGGGCAGCTTGCAACCGGTCTTTGGGGGAGGCCCTAGAAAGTCCAATGCAGAACTTAAACTGCGACGAATAAAAAAAAACATTTTATTTGGCAAAACATGTATGAGCAAACAATGAAAATACGCGCAGAATAGAAAATAATATTTCCTTTGAAAAGCTTACTGACACAGATCCCTTCCCTGTTCAGAACAAAGATGAAACTATTATTCTTTCATACAGATTCAATATCCAACTACAAGTTACGATACTTTACAATCTACATAGATGACAAGGCAGCAAGGAGAAATCATACCTTAGGTTGGTAGTTAGGTCATTTTTTTAACGGTTTATGTTAGTGATGAGATGACTCATACAATAAACACTGACTAGTTAATGGTTATTAACAAAGTTTTTTACTCAAATATATCTCAAGCATTCTGTTAAGTTTCGTTAGATATATTATATATTATACAAAATAAAAAAAATGGTCCCACCTTAAAAACATATATGGAGGATAGGTACATTAATGGAGAACATTTGTGATTGTGATAATGTAGAATTTAAATTACATAAGGTTCCGTTGATTTTGATATTCATGAGTACCTACGTTCTTTTAATGGGTTCACTGTCACAGTATAAAGTAGGATAATAAATTGAATTCTAATGATTTTATTTTTGAACCATTAATCCTTCAAAGTTACTTACTTTGTGATATTGTATTTATAAATACTTATAAATTCCTGCTAGGCCCTGATCGATTCCTAAGAGTTTTCTTCGAAACCCGGTATCTACTCTTAAAGCAATAATTTAAATAAAAAGAAATCTTCATTAACTTATTTAAGATTTACGTAATTACTTTTTGATTAGAACGTTATGAGTGAAAAAGAATAAGAAAATGTTTTCCTCGCTCCATAACATATTGGTCAACGCTATTGTACAACGAGTGTCCGTAAATCTCGAACCGCAGAGTAACAATCACAGATAAGGCTAATTTGTCTTACGGCTGGGGATTGAAATATAGCGTTTATAATGCATGATAGTAGCAATTAAAAAAATAAGGACGGAATCCTTATTACGGTGATTGCTGAGAAATGACAACATAGGTATCGGAAAGAAAGGTTTTTTTTTTATATTTTAGTTCTTTATAGTTGTTTTCCTTCGCTTGATAGAAACGGAAAGAGACACGGCGGCCATACTTCAAGGAGACTAGCCACAAATGTGTTGTCAAATACAGGTGAACATCCTGTTCATTAGTTTCTATTCTCACGATCACGACGGGACGATAGTGTGATACAAGAGAACAAGACAAAAACGGATTAACGCGCTTGCCGATGCATGCCCCAAAGCATCGGAATTATCGCAAACTTTCTGTTTCTGAGCCTTTTTATTCTTGACAGAAAAAATCAGGAGATAACCATTTGTTGGCCGTACCCGGTATCTATTTCGATGGTCTAGTGGTAACAAGGGCCTCCAAAGGACCCGGCCCCGGGACGTAACTTATGTTAACTTGTTACCATACGTGATCGCTCTAAGCGAGACCCCAACCTTACAAGTACTAATCTCCAGCGCTTTTTATGTCCTAGATCTAGTGAGAGAGGCACAAGTGATTGCCTATTGGCCGGCATGGGTTTATGCGCCGTAAACGGACCTCTGTCGTCAATGAGACAATTATGCGCTCACACCATGACGCGATCGTTACGTGGGCTCCATGCTATGCCTATGTCCATTACGATGATGGAAATGTTAGTGATATTAGCTTTAAGATTTTATGGGTATTATTTATTTAGGCGGGTTGGCGATCGCAGGGCGTAGCTGCTCGCGCTGGTAACGCTGCTGCCCGTCACCGGTCAGTAGTATCTAGCTACGCCTTCAATTATTGTGATGGTTATACCGCCACCAGTCGGTTGCCAGCGCCTCGGCAGGATGTACCACGTGCAGGTGAGGTTGGCTTGGAGCGAAAAAATGATAGGCCGCTCCCTTACATCCCGTGCCAATGTACTACCTATCTATTTATAATGAATAAGGCTGAAATTTTAGATACCATACTAGCACTATAGAACTAATAGGTATTTTCGTTAATTCAATGTAAGATTTTATCAAGTCCATCAGTGTGAATCAAATTATCTATGTGAATATCACCTGAGTACCCATATGTAATTTAAATTGAAAGAAAAGGAGAAGCTTATCACTCGCAAAGAGTGCCAAGTAGGTATTAAGTAGGCAATAAATATTTCTCAACATTATATTACTCCGATCCCAAAGTAAATAGTTTAAGCGTATGGTAATTACGTAATATTGTTCAATCATTTTTTCATTTCATTTCATTCATTTTCATTTTGTTACCGAAATCTAATGAATCGTTTTGATGCGGGAATATAACCAGAAAAATTCGTCACTTTTTATGTTTGTCTACATCGTCGTGTATAATATGATTAATAACAGTACACATTTAATCTATCCAAAATAAGTAACATCTAAAGCCAAAAGACCTTGCCCTATGGGATGACGACGCGTCTTCACGGCAACAGTCGTTAAATAAGCCATGTCAGGGGCCTGAATAGTAACTAGAAAATGGTAACTTAATTACACTCTACTCTTAAAGACAATGTGTATAGCCTTAATATAATGATCGGAGGCGTTTGAGAATAAATGAGAATTTTCGGCGCAGTACTGATCTTCCCGTGGTATCATAAGAGGTATTTCTTGAGCTTTCAGCTTCTCAGCCAGTGGTAAAGTTTACCCACCTGGCTGGTGTTTCACAGTGTGTAAGATAGTGTACACTCGAGTGTAAGATGGCCTTACACTCGGCGAAACATGCGTTAGCAGCACCATCTGGTTGGTAAGCGGCTCGGGGCTCTCCCCTTCTCCAGATCCTTTATTAAAAACCTTGAAAATAAAAGTGGATCTTTACATTCACAAAGGCAAAACTCATTACTTTCCACAGTCTGCATTCATTACAAGCTGCAACTGAAGTTGCTACAAAAATAAATATGTGTTATGTTGGGATTGATGCCCTTCATTTTACTACTAGTCAAAATTGTATTGTGGTCACGTAGGTACTAAAAAGCAGGTGCTTTAAATTTTACTGAACACTTTCAGATAGAGCTGCAATAAAAGTAAGGATGACTTTTACATCATCTTTTTACATTCTCAATCAAAAACTTCCGAGGTGAGCATTTTATATTTTAAAAAAATATGACCAAGTGACGATTATCTTACGTAATTGAGCATTTGAACATTATTATCATAGATAAGGTAATAAATAAACGTCGGACAGAGTTTAACATCCGGATAAAAGATAAGATGGCTTATCGCGCAACGCCTTTCAGTAAGAACACAAACTGATTTTTGTGATCAGACGGAATTAATATTTATTTTTGTATCTTTATGTTAAATCTACATATATCCGGCGATTGAAAGATCAGACCCAAGAGACAGATTTTGTAAAATAAAGTTCGTGAAATTTGATCATATGCTTTATTTCGTGTAGCGTGTAGATAACCATCGATTCCCAATACGGATGATGACAAGGTATGAAAATGAAGAAAATAATTAGTCCGTCTCTTAGATAATAAAAAAATATAAGACCCGTATTTTTTGTTTTGTCGAAATAACAAGAAAATACTTAGATATAGCGCATTAAAGTTACGGAGTGGGGGCTAACTACGTCACGTTAGAGTATATTTTGTACTCTAACGTGACGTCATGTGACATTTAAAATCAATGTATCTTCGTAAGTTTTTGAACAAGAGGCAAAATAAAAAATACGTATCCAATATTTTTCATTAATCTATCTGATGGACATTAAATTATTTTTTAGTCATCATCCCAATTACCTCAAAATACCAACCTACCTATTGCTGTAAGGTCGAAAGTACCTATTCATTGACAATAATTTTACAGTAAACATTTGTTTATAAAATAAGGTATACATCAGAGTGAAAAGTAAACTAGACGAGGTCGATCAACTCAGCAAAATTTGAAACTACATAACTACTTTGTTTGTAAAGTATAACCTGTTATTAATTGCTCTGGACAATTTATCAGATTTCGGCTTGTTATTGCAAACAACGTTTCAACTTTCGCCCGACGATCTGGATCTATTTAATATGATTTGCTATTTGGGTAGCGGCAATCATTCTAATAATCTCTTTGAAAATGATCGAGAGCCCTTACAATATACTCCTTTTATGTTCCACGGAAAACACGCCGTAAAAATCGCGACCTTTATAAAAACTGTAATTCGTGTAACTAGTCTGACGGGTCGGGTAAGACGGATTAGGTTTTTTTATTAAGTGGAGTGTTTTTGCTGATCCTACACATAGTTTAACAAGTTTGACATAACAGTTTAGATACTTAATTTGGGTACTTTGAGAGCCAAGCTAATTTTGTTAAGCATGGCTGAACAAATGACTTTTTTCATATATAACACCTGCTTAATAGCTATATTTATGTTACGCTGTGAAACGTAAAAAAAATTGATACTTATAATAACTATGCATACAGTAAATTCAGATCCAGACCGATTACACATTTTTTTATACAGGTAATTTTAGAAATTGTTGGAATATAATATACAAGTATTAAATCGGACGACTTAAGGGTGCATGGACAGAAAATTATCGAGAATACAACTACCTACCTTCTGTTTGTTAAAAGTGTGACTTTGGTAGGTAATCTTGCACTAATATGCAAGATTTGTAAAACCGCTGGTCAATCGAATTTGAAACCGAATTTTCAATATGCGTTTTAAATGTATTTCGTAGCGCTTATTTTAACGCGAACGCGCAATCTAATTGAAGTTAAGCGACTATATCAAACCCTTGCACTTCACTAAGGGTTATGCAGTTCACTCATCGGTACTATGATGTTCTATTGGAACATGATCATGTGGTTACATGATTCGTGTCGCCCGTTATAATTTCAGCACCAATATCAGATATTGTTACCTCGACAAAGCGACCTGAAAGAGGTTCGCCGGCGAGGCTGCACGGGAATAGTGCACAATGCACAATAAGCCAGCCAGCTAGTAAAAGTTTTAATAGCTCTATTTTATACAAACGCGGCTGGAGTAAACACGAGTGCACTTTGTATGTAGATGGCGGTCATTGAGACCGCATTGCTTTTGCCTTCTTTGGTTGAGTAAATAATGAGGGTCTTACAATAAAGAGCGATTGGGGTTTTATGATTGCTGTTGAACGTTGGGCAACGCTGTTGCGTTTACCTGGATGATGCGTGGTGACTAACACCCGTATTCACAAACGATACTGTGAGGTCTCACAGTGCGCGCGGACGCACAGGTACCCTAAAACCTATTCATAAACGACACTTGAGGGGCGGTCGGCCCTGTGCGTCTCTTAAAATGAACGCATTGGTAAAATAGCTAGCGACCTATTTTACGCAACGCATAGGGTCAGTTTCTGCACAGATTAGGTACGTAAAAGTTTTGGTTTTGCTAAATTGAGGTTGTTTTTGTTCTAACGATGGATAATATTATGAAGAAGAGTTTGATAATTATATCAATGAGCAAGCAGAATAAACATAAGAAAAGTGATACGGGATTTTAAAGATCCTTTTGATTAGGTATTATTGCAAGTAGGTTTGAGTTTATGTAAACTTACAATAAATCTGTAGAGAATTAATTAATTAAATGTAATTCTGTACATGAAATATATTTTCAGTTAGTTTCAAATATCCATACTAATATTATAAATGGGAAAGTGTGTCTGTCTGTCGGTATGTTTGTCTTTCTTTCACGGCAAAACGGAGCGGAGCGACGAATTGACGTGATTTTTTTAAGTGGAGATAGTTGAAGGAATGGAGAGTAACATAGGCTACTTTTTGCCCCTTTCTAACCCCCTACTTCCCTAAATGAGGGGCAACGCGGGCGAAGCCGCGGGCACAGCTAGTATTCAATAAAACAAAAAATATTATTAGGTAAATGTTTTTATTTTCCAGTTTGTACCTATCTTTAACAATTCAATTTCAAGAACACTTTTTCAAATTGTAAATTATGTATCATATCTTCATATTCTAATAAATTATATTGTCTTGCAATCAAAACCTTCTCTCTTTGCATTCTCAACTGGTGCACCTCCTGGTCATGTTTCATATTTATTGTGTTGCATTTTATTCTGGTCTCCGTCTCACTCAAAACTACCTGAAAGCAAATATTTATAATCTTAAAAATCTCTCAATAATGTATTTTGTAGAAGGTACACACAGCCACAGTATGAACAGGATAGATAGATAGAAACTCTTTATTGCACTAAAACACAGACATTACATGAAAATACATTACGGACAAACCAAAGTACACTTTAGGTGGTCTTATCCTTATAGCGATCTCATCTAGACAAATACATAAATATACCAAGTACCTAATATCATATTCTATAAACATATATAATACAATAAATATTCACTTAAATAAATTATACATAACACCATTATACATACATGTACAATAATATTTCAATACATATTAAAGACAAGTTAAATTAAATGTAAGATTTTAAATATTACTTACTAGTGCATGGTTTGAAATCATCATCTTCAGCCTATAGCAGTCCACTGCTGGACATAGGCCTGTCCAGTTGGTCGCGACTTAGGGGAAACATCTGGAGAATATACCCATAATGGTTTGAAATGTTTCTTAAATATTAGTTGTAAATGGACCTCATTCTCATTGATTTCTTTCATATCATCTACAAAATAAAACATAAGTATATATTTTATATATTAATTAGAAACATTATCTCCTATTTGTTTTTATTTTAGTAAATTTAAAGTGTAAAATGTAAAAAATAAAACTTTGGGCATACTCTTTCTCTAGTAGGTACCAATTGGAGTCAATTACAATTACATTTATGAATGGACAAATTGTATGTATACAACATTATCCACCGTGAAGCCTTCTGGGGGTCCTCAACCAGTACGTTTCATACTGAGGGATTCTTGGGAAAGCTCTTTTTTCCTCAGGGTTTTAATATTCTCCCAGCATCTTTTTAACTGATAAGCGGGCCATTGTGACACATGATTGCGAGTTGTAGGCCACTGCGAGATCCTTCCAAGCCTTCTTCTTTAACTCATGGCAGCTTCATGGAACTGTAATATAAGTATACGCATTTTTAAAACTATTTACTACACAATGTTTTCATAATGAATGTTAATTAGTGAATTCATCTAACCTGATAGTTGAGTTTGGCGTAATTATATCCTTATTCATTATGACCACAAATCGACGCAACAATTACTGCAAAATCACCACAAAACACAAACTAAAACCAATTCTCACTTTTCCGACACTATTTTGTTAAGCCCGATTGAGGTTATAAAAAATGAAATGTCAAATGTCAGTCAAGGAAGTGAAGTGCGCAACGACAAATGAACCAATCACGGGGCTCTATTTTACGCTGTGCGTTTGCTTATTCAAGTGCCGCCTAAGTATTGTTTATGAATTGAAAGGCTCGCCATGTTCAACGCACTGATAAATGCCTCCCTTAACTTAGCGTTGCTGGTCTCCTTAGATAAGTATCGTTTGTGAATACGGGCCTATAACATCTCAAATGACACAGCAGTGGATATTGTTTGCAGGCTAATCGAGGAATAAAATACTGTCCAATCTAATTAGATATAACTCAAAGGTGACTGACTGACTGATATAGTGATCTATCAACGCACAGCCCTAACCACTGTCCAGTGGTCCAAACCGTCCGGTTTGGGCTGAAATTTGGCATGCAGGTAGGTGTTGGGTTTGACGTAGACATCTGCTAAGAAAGGATTTTGATCAATTCCACCCCTAAGGGGATAAAATAGGGGATGACACTCCATTCCACGCGGACGAAGTCGCGGGCACAGCTAGTATAACATAAATATATCGTAGTTAATCTATAATTTTAAGTGATCACACTTGACAGTCCCGTGCACTACATCGGAAACTTACCAGTTTGATTGTCCTGTGCAAATTACAATGTACTTCTATTGTTTATCTGTGTGTTTGCCTTTTACGTTCACTTTTACACTTCTTTGATAATAATAAATGGAAAAATTCAATAATTTTTAGAAGACTGCTAAAAACTTTTCAACAATTTACCAAAAAGCGCCATCTCACAAACACTCTAAGAATTATCACTTCGCGTCGTTATACAAGTTTCTAGGCATATCTGTCTACAGTACTTTAACTTATATCTAGAGATTGATTTGTTTTGTTTTCTTTAGATGGTGGTTAAGCAGTTCATGTGCTGCGAGATTACCACCTCAGAAAATTTACTTGTTTACTAAGATCTGTCAAAAGTAGTTTGTGACAGGGCGTTATTAGTCATGTTTTTTTCTTACCAAAATTAAAACAAAAAGAAAACAATTTGAAGTCAAGTAGGTAATATTAAAGTAGGTACCTACTTTATCCCTAGGATTCTCCATCTTCTAATGACACAACCACCACATTAGAGGCGTCTTTCTGAATACCAAGAGTCGATACAACAATAAAAAAACAAATTTCTTAAATTGACTGGTTGATTCCATATTCATTTCTTTTTATATGATTCCATAACTTTGGTCTTTTTTTATAATAATTTATTTTATAATTTAGATAAGAGATAGAACATGGCGATAAAAACGCCCGGTCATCAGTGATAAGTACTTATTCTACGGGTATTTATTGACATATGCACGAATAGTATTTATATAAATACCTGCGCTCTACAAATCTACAATTATTATTTCCAATGGTATTCCCCTTTTACATTTTAATACAAAGAGGAAAAATAAATAAACCCATATTCACAGAATTCGTTTGTTTCTACATATTTTATCGAAAATATGTAGGTAATTGATTTTTATTTGCAAATAAATTTATTTGATTATCAAGTTCAACAGTCCGACTGAGCGCAAATGACCACTTACCGGGAATTTAACCTTTTCACATTGTGATAAGGGGTCGTATTTATAAACTAAAGTATACTAGCTGTATCATATGTCTTCACATGTGATCATTTAGTATCTACATTCTTGATAGTTTTTCTTTTTATATATAAGTGAATGGGGATCTCTTTATGCCAACTCGCGTGATGTTAAGCTATGTTAGAGCCTAGGATGAAGCGCTTACCCAACAAAAACCGATTCACTCTCGTTTTGAAAATCTGAAGACTATTCGGGAAACACGGTCTCCGGAAAAGGGTTCCACAGTTTAGCCGTTCGCACTATGAAAGTAGAACCAAATCCCTTTTTGCCAGTTTTTTGAAACTGCACTATAAATTGGTGTCTGCTCGCAGTGTCTGCTTGTCCGATGGTAAAAATGGGCAGATGAAATTAAATCAAATAATTCCGTAGTACACTCTCTAAAGGAAAGGAAGCCTAAATTTCCTCAAACTACGGGCGTGAAACCTCAGTTTCCAGTCAGTCACCACAGCCATGCTGGCTCGTAAAATGCTTCTTCACGCTTTGTTTAACCCATACTATAAGAAGGTAGAAACACATGTGCTCACTTTTTAATGGTACGGCAGAAAGCTCCACTTTTTAATGGTACGGCTCAAGTATTGTAGAAAATACATGAAAATTTGACGTAAACTAGATAAAAAGTAGCATTTTAAGTATAATATGCAATCACAACCTTCAAACTTTCATTACGTTAACTTCCCACCTTGTCATAAAAGTATGAATAAACAAACAGAAAGCACCAAATTATGTTACAGTGCATACTCTTCAAAGAAGTGACAAATCTTATTAGTAAATAGGGCTTGATTAATTGTTATGACAGTATATAACTTTGTGCTCATATATTTCTGTTCATTGCTGAAAAGGAATTCGTAGTGACAGGTTGAAGTGATAGGTGTGCAAAATGATGAAGATATTTTTCACGTGTATTATATTAGGGGCTGTAAGTATAATTAGAACGCTCTCATTGGAACTGTAAAATATTTATATTATATTTGATCTTTATTGGACAAGAGAGTACAAATGGCCGACTTAATGCAATATGGAATTTTCTACCAGTCAACCATTTGGCGTACAATAAATATGTTTAAATCATTTTTGAACATGATATGTTTTAGTATATCGTCTAATTGTTGTTCAGGGATTTTTTATAGCTTTGTGTTTTAAAAACTAATTTAATCCTTGTGATAGTTATATAGATGGATGTCAAGTATTGGGTATTAGAACATTTCTACATACCTAAATGATTTAAAAATATATTTTAATATAGATAAAATAATTATTAATTATTTTTATAATATTTTTTCAGACGGCTTACGCGGATTTGTTAAATCAGGACAGAAGCAGGGGCGCCACATTGGTAATTTACTTTTATTTTTTATTATTATTGTCGGGACGTTTACATGGTTTAAAGAAATTTTTAGTGTAAATTTTTATAATTTTCCAGAAACCAATATCAGCATGCTGCGACATACCAGAATTGGGAGATCCCAAACCGCTGTCTGAATGCTCTAACCCAAAATTATCGGGTCCAGTGAGTTTTCATTTTTTTATTTCAATTTCCATAGCAGTCACAAAATTCATGGAACCGCTGTAATCACTGTCCAAATTAAAATATCTAATATCTCTTCGTTGCTTGGTTGTGTTTTGGCAGACGCCCCCAGTGACAGCCATCATCTAGGACGAAGTAGAAGGAAAACGGCAGATTGAAGACACTTGATTAAAATGCTTTGTCTGTTCATATTATCAATCTCGTTTTTAAATTTAGATGTCCTTGATTCAGCAAAATCGCTTATTTTAGTCGCCACAACTATTAACAAATATTTAAATTATGCCTATTTATAAAAAGAGTGAACCTTTCTACTGAAAAAGAAAATTACAAAGTACAAAAAATGTAATACACTGTCCTCTTCCAGTGCAACGACATACAATGCGTATTCGAAAAATCCGGATTTCTGATAGACAAGAAAACTTTAAACAAAGATGCGTACCGCCGACATCTCAGGAAATGGGCGGAAAATAACCAGGATTGGTCCAAGGGGATAGAGAAAGCCATAACGGACTGCGTCGACAGAGAACTCAGGCAGTACCTGGACTACCCTTGTAGAGCCTATGATGTGTTCACTTGTACCGGTATCGCTTTATTGAAGGTAATTTTTTATTATATTGCACTTTATAGTTTGCAGATTCCCTCACAAGAGGAGCTCAGCTGAGCTCGGTTTAGTCGCAAAATGGCACCCGATTCTGAAAAGGACTAATTCGCAAATGGACTAGTTCTTAAAAAGACTAATTCGTGAAATGGCTAATTCTGAAAAGGAAATTTATCAATTGACCCATAGTACAAAATTGACTTAGTTTGGAACTAGATGGCGCAGTATGACCCAGCGTGGATTATCTTCGGTTAATTATTTTTTGTTTAATAATAAGTAATAACATACATACACCTCGCATTTGTTTCAGAAATGCCCGGACAACGCGTGGAAATGCGGAACAGTATCGAACATGGTTCGCCCCGAATCATAAATAGACAATAGTAACTTTTATACGTAATCAATCAAAAAAATAAATGGTATTACATTTTTAATATTGTATTATTGGTATGTTCGTACACTGTCACCTATTTTTCAAGCCGAAATAAAACAAAACGCTATGGGAAAAGATTACCTATATTATTCTCGGCATACCTACCAATTGTCTCTCTCCCGATGATCGAGATTCGTCGATTCTCGAATGTAAAAATATAACAAGAGAAAAGGAAGGAGTACCTACTGAGCTAACAAAGATTAAAAAACAGCCCAACGGAGAACCACTTTTTTGCGTTTTTTGAAATCTGTTAAAAAAGCTCTCTTAAAAAGATGCGACCTTAATAGGTAAAGTTCGCATCTTAGTAAGAATACTTCAATAGTTTTTCTATTGTGTTTAGTTGGTTTCACGACTTAATGGTTACAAGACTTTTTTGAGAATGCGAGATACTTTTTGTATAATCACTGGAAATTTAAAATACCTCCTGGACGACGAAGAAAGTACATTAAGTTTTTATAAAAGAGTACATTTATCTACAGGTTTCAAGGCTTAAAGTTCAAAAATGAGCAGAGCATTTCCTGGTACGTGCTCTTCATTAAATAATGGTTCTTTCATGACAGTTATTATTAATTTTTATGGTCTCCTCATTGCCATTAGGGAGTATTAGGTGACTCATAATTTAATAAACCGATAAACTTGTAAGTTTAGTGTAGATTGGTAGTTGATACCTTAGTTTTATATATATTAATGGGTTGCTGCCTTCTGCTCTGAAGGTTGTGAGTTCAAGCTGGACACAAGATAAACATTACTGTGATAAATACTTGTCTTTGTTCTGTAACGTCATGTACGTCCTTATATACTAACACTCGTATTCACAAACAATACTTATCTATGAAATCTAACAACACTATGTGAAGTAAGTCATTTACTATGGCCACCGGACCCCAAGTGTTGTCTATGAATAGGTTTTTGGGTACTGTGCATGCTGCCCGTCATCGACATGAGGTATTTAGCTACGCGTTTTTTTTAAAGGCCTTTATTAAATTTGATTACCACAAGATTCTGCTACTTGATACAGAAACGCGTTTAGCCGTGATGGTTATACCGCCACCAGGCGGTTGCCAGAGCCTCTTGTGTTATTCGGCAGGATGCACCACAAGCAAGTGAGGGTACCCACCCTCTTTTCGGCTCGTAGCAAAAAAATGATAGGTAGTTTCCTTAATCTCCATTGGTGTAAAGAATATCTATCTATTAAATACAAAATGTCCCATAATACCAAGCTTCTATCTCCGGGCCATTCCCAATTAATTCCAATCAATTAACTGCTAATTAAGCACATAATGAGCCAGCGTGTGTCGGATGTCCTCAAGGCACCGTGAATCAGTGTCAAGTGGCGCTCGAACCTTGGACGCCGTGCACAATTATACGCACTAGGTACTAGGGACAATGAACTGTGCAGATAATTGTGTTATATGATAATGGCTAATGTGTTTTGTGTGTATAGGATTCGCTAAAGTTAATAATGACTGCGTTCCCTGTAATATGTAGATAAAGATGAATTACGCGGTTTTCGTTTATGTACACAATTACACAAGTTTCATATATGTATTTCCGAAAAGAGTTACTTGATTTGTCAATCTTATTTTCAATATATGTTAGGTGAATAACTTTTTTTATACGAAAATCAGAGAACATGATACCAAGGTATCAATTGCTTGAATCCAGACTGGGTTATTAAAGTACCTACTTACTAAATACGGATTTAGAACATCCTTCCTTATTTTCAAAGCGATCCTCCAAATACCAAATTATAAGCACCAATATGTGTGGCCCATCCTGGCATTCTTGGGTTAATTTTCTACCTATTTCAAAACATGGAAGTCAATTAAGGGGAAATGAAAGAAGCATCCAGATAGATACTGTTTCAAGTGTTGTCTCAAGACAATACTGGGTGTCATGGTCGTAGGATCACGCAGGCCCCTTGACACCGTCCCCTATGCGCACGACGATGAGTCCGGTGTTTTAGTGGGTATTTCCCTCCTCACTTCCATCTATCCGAGGCAGTGATGAATCTCATATACCCCGTTCCACTACTCCGGATCGGCGGGTATGCCTAAATGCATTTTCACCGGATTAAAAAAGAACAATACTGGGCGGTCAATAATGACTAGGAGACCTCGAAAATCACAAGATATGTTGTTACAGATACCAGATAATAAAACTAATTTTAACACGTACCTCATTGTATTGTGTGCAACAAAGGGTCATTAGTTTTATGACATAATTATCCCTTTTTAAAGATTGAGGAAACAGACAAGATAGATATAAGATCAATGCCTAGATATTGCAGAAAACTACAAGTATTAAGTATCTACTCTTCAGAAAACATACATACTGCATTTATGCTATAAAAATTCAAAAATTCAAAAATAAAAGGCAATATAAGGTTTTAAAATACCTCTAAAGTGTTGCCCCTGGGGTCGTTGATTCAATCAATGACCCCAAAGGTTCTCATCTGTTTAGCTACTATCTCTTTTAGATGATTCACCTTTTATTGTCTAACAAGATCACATAATCAGGCCTCAAGTTTTGTCACCTGATTAAAATACCTACTCTAAGATCATTTGAGTTTTATTGTATAGCCCAGTCACACAATCAAGTGCGTATTTTTTTTTGGAATTAAATTTTCTAACAACAAAGTCATTACGGTCTTGTTTTGGAATCCGCGATTAGAACCTTGTGTGAAAAACCGGTGCAAACATGAGTTAGTACATTTAATTCTCCATTGTGCCAGTTCCAGAGATAATTGATCACAAAAAATGTCTTTAAAGTGTCTGTAGTCATGGCGCAGGATGCAACTTAACGACCATTAGTTGCAATTTGCGTCAGTAAAAAACCTAGACCACTGGTGGTTGTTAATGAAGTCATGTAGATGTGATAAATATGGTAATTTATTGGGAGAAACGGTTCTCTTTGAATCGTAGTATTGCTCGTAGCTATACCTAGGGCAATGTACTCTCAAATGAAGGTAGAGATCTACAAGTCAACTATTTACGAGTGGTGGCTTCATATTAAACCAACTGGTAAACAATTTGGTTAAGTACATATTACCAGGCTCCAGGTTCAGTTTTCGAGTTTGTTAATTAAGTTTATTGTATTATATCTGCAATAATTTATCTTCTGTGTATTCAATTTTGTTACATTTAAGTTCTAAAAATTTGGTCTTACTAAACGAAATGTTCCACAAATGTATGATTGAAACATCATAATAATTAATGTTTTCACATATACAATTAGTTAAAAGAAAAAAATATATGATCTAATTAGTCGTAAGAAAATCATGATGTTTTCTGAGAGTCTATTGAGATTTGAAGTCAAAATTATTATAATTCGCACTTGAATATTATAAACTACCTAGTATTCTTATACTTATATTTCAATACTGCTTCAATAATGACTACTCGCTTAATAATTAACACTTCCAAACAAGTAAGTACGTATACAAACACAAATATTGTCACCATGAGTGCACTCCAAATATAGTATTAGGGTGTAATGATGGCTAAAAGAAACCCTCGTTAGATTTACGACGCCATAATTACTGTAATTCGGTTGACACCGCACTAGCGCATAACGCAATTTATGAACGGCATTCATCAGGGAACAGTAGTTACTTTGTTAAGCATTTAAGAAAGCGTTCTATAAAGTTAACGACTTGTTTTGAAAACGGCTTTTATGATAAACATAATTTCATAATTAAGTGAAAATAAAGGGCAATTTACGAATTGGATTGGAATTATTATAATATCTTTCGTAAAACCAATCCTCTTGGAAGAAGGATAGCTCAACAGATACCCTTACTTCTGGTGGCTGGGTGGAACAATTACCTATCTATCATAATCAATTGGAGAGGTTAGACGCAAAGAAGGTTCCGAAGGCAGGTCCGAAGGCCAATTCCTAGGCTGCTTTTGATTAATTGGTTCGACCTGGGATCCGGACTCGGGTTGGTCAGTCTTGGTCTTTGGGTGATCAACTTGCTACCAATAAACAATGAGGTATTTCTGATCAATCATAGACTACAGTATCTCGGATTAGCGAGCTGAAGTCGCAGTGGGCGGTTCATATCAGCCTTGGGGTAAACGTTCTAGGATGGACGGATATCTCTTCTCGGCAGACGTAGTGTAGGACGCCCTCAGGCTAGGTGGAGTGACGATTTGCAAGGACGGGTGGCAAGTACAGCAGTGGACTGCGATGGGATGATGATGATGAATAGACTTTATGAATTGGACATTAAGTTGAAAATTGTTTAGGGAGTTTTGCTTGATGTGACCGTTGTATACTCGTATTATATCAATATGACGTGCGTATTTTTTATTAGCTATTGTACTAGTATGTTTATTTGCGTATTTGAAAGACCAAATCGACACGTTTTCACGCGACTGAATGATTACTTGTGGAACAATACGTGTGAAGCGATCACGCTGCGACCAGCGGAAGTAGGCAGACATTAGCTTGTGGCCAGCAAATTGCTACTGCGTCCAGCTACCAATTAAATTGTAGTGCGAGAGGTGTGAGGGCTTTATCCCAATAGAACACCACGGTGATGCCACTGTTCATGCCACCAACAAATACTCCAATAGTATGACTTTTTGCCGGGCTCCTTGTTCTCCGAGACTTATAGAAGTGAACTTATGTATAGACTGAATCGGTTTTTGCTGGGTGAATAGACTGCAATATCTTTTGCCATCGCCTGATAGCAATTAGCCTTAATTGCAGTCAAGCCACATCAAAAAAATCAAAAAAGAACTATAAGTAATGAAGTGACGGCCACTTCCGAGGAGTGTGAGCCTTCCCCTACCCCACAGTGTGGTGGCATAGTGGCTTCCCTGCGCCTGCGAAACGGACCAATTGGTGATTAAACGGACGTTAATCTTCCTAAACAATTTCTTAGAGTATAAAGTCTAAGGTCATGAGGAGATATTGGGCCTTATGATGGTAAAACTGACAACCACAGTATTTAATTTTTCTTCCCTGGCTTTCAAGCTCAAAACTAGGGTAACGTCGCTGGATTGATGTCCTATTGAGATAAAGCCTTAAAAGAACATCATTTTTATAATATAATAATAATGGCGTAAGCTGATGCCTTGCTATGCCTAGTTGACCAGCAACTAGACTGCTTTATAAATACTCGTTTACAATGAGAAATGATTCACGGGCACCAATAGAGCATCCTGTATTAAAATTGTTACAAAATAATATCGTGATAATTTAAAACAAGAGCATATACCTAAGCATGTAGGTTAATTGCACTAACATTTCGATATAATCGTGTATCTTACTATGGTCCCTATAATGTAACATGATTAAAATGACAGCTGTCAAATTGTTGTAATTTGCTTTTTTTGAAACTTGATTTTTAATAGAAAACATTTTTAGCGATAATATCTACTGTACTATAAATATTTCTTCTTTTAATTATAAAGTAATGATATGAATTGAGCAAGTGAATGATTGAATGTTCAATTCAAATATTTCGTACCTATGAAGTACCTTATGCATACTTGTACGTTGTAATTTTTTCTTGGAAATAAACAATTTTTACTTTATTTTACTTTTACTTTTATTCACACATATGATGCGGCTTGTAAATCGGATAAGCAGTGGCATCTTTCTTATTAGGACATATCACTCAAACACACACATCTTATTAGGAAGCTTGAATCTGTGAACTTATTTTTAATTTAAGTCATTAATTTGAATAGCAAAATTTGTGACATGAAATTTTTCTAAGGTCATACAAAATACTGAAATGAAGCAAAGTATGTTTGACAATTCAAATCCTTTTCTTTTTTTTCCGCTAGCTACGCAATTCACACCAACCAACTGGTTTTAAACAAACCATGTACCTTCCATTCCCTAGGCAAGGCACCTAAGCCTTTGCTATATGTACCAATCCAAATGATCATCGATCATCATGCCCCAAGATCACCCAGATCCAAAAGAATTTAGAATGGTTAATTTTCTAAAGTAGCCGGACAGGGAATCCAACCCGGATCCTATGCAACTTAACCCTACATATAGCCCTATATTTCGTTTGATTAGTAGGTTCAAGAATCTGAGAGAATTATACCATTAACTTGAACCGCCCATCAACGCCATCTATGATCATCTTTTAAGAACTAATCACATAATGGAACGACTACTTGTAATTTTTCTCATCTTTTTCATAAGCTTTCCTGCAAAATCCAATTAATTAAATAACCTCATCTATCACTTTAACAAACAACAATGCCCACAATATCAATAGCCCGCTATTCAAATAACATTTTCCTCAATTTCGCAATTTTCTTTCGAGCAACGGATTAAATTATTATTTCGTAAGTTAAAATCCTTAAGTGTCATTGTCCACTGGCTTCCTTCCTCCGTCTGTGTGTGTCTGATTGTTTCCCGTCCACAATGGTCAAGGCTGGCACGGCATGGTATATAACAATGGCGCTCTACGTCACTCCATCATTCCACCCTAGGACATCGTAACAGCAGCTATGGTAGGTTTTGTGATCACCATCGTGCTTGCCGCAGCGTTTCAGGTGAGTTTCATTTAAGAAAATGTTGTTTTATTTTATTTATTTATGAGGACAACCCACAAGATTAACACCAATATAAACAATAAAGAACATATAAATTAACAACTTTTAAAATAAATGCAAAAAATATGTAGTTCTAGATAGGTATTATCTTCTGTTTCGATGGCAAATTTAAATATGTATAAGATAAGCTAAGCTGCTCAATACAAAGTCGTCCTAAAATAAGAATTGATAAAGTTACTCAGATACTTTTTTTTTTGGTAAATAAACTTAGTCATTATTTATTTCTGAAAATATAGAAAATTAGACATTAAAAGTAACAAAACAAAATTAAAAGAAACAAAATAAAAAATATTTCCGAGATCACTGCCCAAGGGCAATGTGCCAAGTAGGCTGGTCGTGTTTCCACTTTGTATGGACAGACTGATACGCTGGCCGAGGAAAGCACTAGCCTTCTTGTCGCCTGAGGCTTCTACTAGGCGTAGCGGTGCAAACGGTACGCGCTCGGTCCCCATACATAAATACTTGTATAGTGCGGGAATCGAACCCGCAAGCACTGTGTCAGAACCAAACTGATCGTCATCAGCTGATCCTAGTGCAGTTGAATCACAACCTCATTCATGGGCGTGAGATCAGCCAATGAGCTGGTCTTTGCATATGGGACAGTCTGACAAAACTGGACATACGAGTACCTACTTACAACAAAGACTATTAAAGCAGAGAATAACAAACAATACTCGTTTTCATGAGACGACAAACGGTTTCTATTTAAATCTTTCTGACTGACCCAATAGCTGATGAGGCAATAGCAAGGGTTTTGTTTTCGATTCCCACCAGTGACAAATGTTCGTATGTTTAGGATTTGTGTTTTTTCTATGTCTGATGATGTTACCTAACGATATAAAAACGTTATGTAACACATATTCGTATCGTCTAAGATTTAAAAATGCTGGATCCAATATTCGGATTGAACTCTAATTTTTTGGTGGTTAAATGAAATATACATATATATATAAACAATGTGATATATTACCCAATTCAACAGAATTGGGAGAGTAACTAGGCAATTGTTCACTGTACAAAATCATGAATTTGTATTAACTCAAAAAAAGCAAGGTTCTTACGACAAAACCAACAGTATAAACAGCTATAAGATGTTTAATCACTAAGTAGAAAACAATGAAAAGGCACGTAAGGCCAATCAGCAGTAATTGATTGTTCGAAAGGAAACAGACGAAATCTACCGACAAAAACGTTTTACGAATCGCGTCGTTCAAATGTGTTTCATTTGGTGGATAAATTAATTGCTTTATATCGATAAATGCGCAATCGAATATTGCAATATGTCGTTCAAGTTAAATGGAATAATGATTTTCACTAACGGGTATTTATCCGCTATTTTTGGAATAGGTATGTTGTCAATTTGTTTAATAACTAAAGGAATGAAGTACCTTAAAATCAACAAACACACTTTCATACCTATGATGACGCTCTTATAAAATACATAATCAACAGCTAATAGTAAGTGTTTGTTTGGACTTCTACAATAAAATATAATAAGAAGATACCAAGGAACATGAATAAAAGAAAATGTAGTAAGTTAAATATGTCTTTGGTTAATATTTAAATACGAGTTTTTTATTCTTTGTAAGTTCTGTGTAAATATTCAAATGATTCCCTTAAAATCCTATCTACTACTTAACCAGGCAGCATGTTAGTAGGTCTTAAAGTTTTGTATAAATAATACATTATGTCTTCACCTCATTATATTTAAAGGTTGGTCCTATCGGCACTAAATTTAGTATTTAATTGATGGGCAGTACTAAATGGAAATATCAATTTGTTTTCAGGTGATATCCTGTCAAGGCCCACCACCGCCGCCATTCCCCCCGAACATGCCAGAGCAATGCCGAAGGCCCCCAGAAGGAGTAGTAAGTATTGAGCAAACTAAGATTTACCATCAATCAGTATCATCATCATCATCCTAGCCTTTTTCCCGATTGTCTCAGGGTCGGCTTCCTAAACTGAGAGATTTGGCGAGGGCTAAGCTTTTACACAGAGCGACTGCCATCAGACCTCCGCAACACTTAGGGTAAGCGATACCCATTCCCAGTTTAGGCGTCAGAGTTATCATCATCTCTGATATGATGTTACGACTGCTATCTGAGTTGGTAAAGATAGCACCCGGGACCAACAGCTTAACGTGCCTTCCGAAGCACGGAGGAAATCGGTGTCAAATTTTGGTCACCCATCATCGGATTGACCGCGCCAATGGTTGCACAACGTTGCGATCATTGTTAAGCGAACAAGACCGCGGCGCCACCGAGCTCCTCACCACTACCATCAATCAGTATCATGCTAACTAATCTGGCCTTAAACAATAGCATTTTATTTGTAAAGATGGCTGCATACCAACCAACCCTTATCTGTCAAATTTCCCTAAGAAATCTAGATGGACAATGGATTCTGTGTAGTGGACACTTAGTTCAATACTGTCAATATAAATTTACAGCATTTGTGTGACGGCCAATGTTTGGCACTCTGTAACTATTTGCTTAAACTTTTGTTTTGGGATCTTATAAATGTCTATAGATACGTGTTACGATTGATACTTGATGTTGCCCGATACTGTTATTGCACAGATGCACTTGGACTCTGCTGGCATATGTTTTTCAATTCACAATGAATTAATGATTAGTGATGACAGCACAATTTAAAATTCTGATTCATTTCCTTTACAAGCCGTTGTACTTTCTTTAGAAAGACCTGAACAATAATACGATGATTATGCAAATTAATGTTCATTTTATAGGAAAAACCTCACGAATGCTGTAAAATACCACCATTGTTCGCTGACACCGACTTTGAGGAGTGTGGATTCAAGAAACTTGGCGATGAGCCACCGCAAAGACACCGCGGACCTCCCGATGTAAGATTTAATTACCTACCTACAGTGACACATACACATTGACACATATTATGGCTAGACGAGGCCGTATTGAACAATAGTCAGGACGTGCATTATGAGCAATACCTTTGAGATAATGACGCTATATTGCTCTAGATAACATCTTTATGTTTATTATTCTGGACAAGTAAATCTAAATGCAGCAAGCAGATCAGTAATTTCCTCTTAAAATAAGGTACGTTATGTTTTGAGTTCCAATGACTAAAACTAGAGACTTATATTTATCAAACACTTGTAATCGAATCAATTTGAAAATTTTGTCTCTGCCGTGCTATGAACTTCTCTAATTCGAAAGCGCTTTGAATCAAGACACGCGAGAGCTTGTCAGCCAAGTTCCAGCGAAGAGAACTGGCAGACCGCACTAACGCCTAATTATTATTATAATATTTATTGCCCTTACTTGCACCAAAATTCTGCGCCTTCAGCGCTTTAAGCATATGCTTAACATATGACGTCGAAATATCAGCGAAACTAAATCAGATACTGCTAACAAAAGAATAACGATCCAAAACTAACTGGACACTGATTATGATATCTAATTCAGTATAACCGTCAGTCAAAATTAATAAGCTCAGCCTAAAATAGAACCTAATCTCTGACAGGAAATTCGTATCAGCTGAAATATGCAGACGTGATTACTTGCCTATCATCGGCCATTCCTGGATATACATATTGGATCGAGTGTTCAAAGATATGAAGCAAATGATCAAATGGAATATTGAATCTTTGAGCTTTCAGCGGATTCTTCAATCGGTAGGGATTGTGAGAAGGATTCAACTAAAACCTTTGATTGTAACACCATTAGAGGATTTGCTATATAGCTCCAAAAATGTTAGTCTATTTTATTATCAGTTCTATATATGGATATGCTATGCGTTTATATTCGTATTCATTGACAATATGTAGATTATGTGCATCATTTTAATTTGAACATGCTTGTAGTTTAATAATAGTAGGCACATAATTATATTCACATTGCGTTTACAACTAGGATACAGTACACACACGTAACATCGCATGTTATTATTACAATAGCGATATTGTTGAAGCTTCTATTATTTTATATTTTATGAATGTAGCGAAACGGTCCATTATTTAGTTGCAACAATAAAACTAACAACTAAGCTCTAACCGACCTCTTTTATCCCTATTTGTAGTAATCATATTTTATGAACCGCGGGTCATATGGTCAAATCCCCCAGAACTTGTCATAAACATTGAATATGTATGTATCTGTCCGTATTTTCACCTATAATTGAGTTTTAAAAATTGACCCTCTAAATAAATATTTCAAAGCGCCATCATTCGTAGAAAATTTTATAGCTTAATAATCTATAATTATGTGAACTAAAAATACGTCTGTTCTCTTTTAAAAATAAACTATGTATTTCTAACAAAAATATACCGATAAGGATGTTTTGGCACGTGGTAGAAATTTCAAACTAACGTCCTCATACAAAATGTCATATTTGACGTTGATTTTTGAAATTTTTGTTTCAAGGGCGTACCCTCATGTCTCCTTGGCACGTATGCCAAAACATCCTCGTCCGACAATCTATTGAGAGACTAGGAACAACGTATTATTTGAATGCAATTGAAAACATCGTGTATACCATTGTTTCAACAAATTCACATACTCACATTATAATCACCACGTTCCAGTGTTCCAAGCAACTCTGCATGCTGAAGAAGTACGAACTCGTCAAAGATGACGACGTGATCGACACTGATGCCGCAGCGGCCTTCGCGGACAAGTGGTCCGAGGCGAACCCTGACTTCAAACCGGCAATGGACAAGGCCAAAGAGAGATGCATCGGCAAAGAGCTGCCCGGACCTCCTCAGATCTGCGAGGCTAATAAGATTGTGTTCTGTATTAGCTCGACTCTGTTCTCGGTAAGTTTGTTTATGTAGTAACTTTACCCGCGTTCATGTAGGTTCTTTGTATTTTTTTTTATAGTGGCTCGACATAATGGCCTCCCTACGCCTGATGGAAAGCGAGAGAGAAGCCCAAGTCGCTGTGACAACGGGCAAGTAACTGGTCAGTTACTTGTCAGTTGCCACCGCCATATGCCGGCCCAACCTTAACCCCCCATGAGCTCCGGAAACCCTACTCACCGGCAGAATCACGACCCAGAGGTCATTTGACTGTGGTATTCTATAGGGTGGAAGTCCTTCCCCGGACGGGCGGCTCAATTTGAGCGAAGAGTCGCTATGGGCATACCCTACCTCCTTTAAAAAAGTATTGCATGAGGGACGTAAGGGAGCATCATCTTTTCGCCCTAAGCTAACCGTGGGGCATTCTGCCGAATAACAAATGAGGCGCTGGCAACCGATTGGTGGCCGTAAAACCATTACAATTAAAGGCGTAGCTAAAAAGCACCGACTATGTCCAGCAGTGGACTGTAATAGGCTGATGATGATGACGATGAATCGTCCTGTGACGGTGGCAAAGTATTCATGTCGAAATCAAAAGATGGCTTATGCTAAAATAGTAGATCGGTAATAATGACTGACTCACTACTTTAGTGGCAATTACACGGTAATTTGCGACCAAGAAGTGAAGGTCCGCTCTCAAGTACTGTGGTACATGGTGAAGAGCAGCGATCCATGGAAAAGGTCAAGGTGGATTAACTATGGTGTTTATATTCATGTAATTAGTAGGGTTGATAGCCTATCAGGCATATGCTCTTATCTATCGACTACCTAGCTGGTCCAGTGGATGCCACCCACGCAGTTCTAGCTAGGTTTTACGTGCGGCGAAGGAAAATAATCAAACAAATCACCGCATCATTTCTTTCGTAGGTGTCAGCTTCTTACTTGGTAGCAGAGTTTACTTGCTTGACTGATGACCACCGGCGAATCACTTGTAAAGTTACTTCAGTTTGGAATAAGTAGGTGTAAAGCCACAATAATACAGGCTGACATTGTGGTCTTCTTTGGGATTTATCCTTAATCTGAATTCGTTCAAGGCATTTCATTTAAGTAGGTACGTGTAATAGGGGCGATATTTACTTACGCTCGTTTCTTATTTCAGGAATGTCCGAAGTGGGAAGAATCTGATGGCTGTCAGAAACTAAAGGCGCACATAGAAGAATGCAGCCCTCATTTCCCTAAATAAACATTATAATAATCGTCACATCTTATATCACTGGATAGTTAGAAATGTTGTAAATAAAGCTTATTTACTCGCTAGATGATTATAGTTTTATTCATCAACTTAGTGCGTTTCATTTTAATCCCCTTTTGGAAAAGTTTCCAAAAAGGTGTACATAATAATATGGTAGTGCATACCATATATACTACACTTTAGTATCAATACCTACTCGTATCTCATGAGATCGGTTTTGTGGGCAATAGGTATTCGGACAAGTTCTCAATAAATCTTACTGATATTATAAATGCGAGAGATTGTATGGATGAATGTTTGTTACTCTACACAGATATCTCCAATAGATACCGCACTTAAGATATCGCGCGAGAGGTAATACATCAGTGCAATGCAGGCGCGAAATACGCATGCGCTTAAAGTGCGTCAGTACCACGGTCAGTACTGACCAGAAGTCAGACCCGTGTGTATCGGAGACACTTTTAATAGTTTGTAGAACATAAACGTATGAATCTTAGTATTGAACTCCTTGGCGCCGGAGCTCAAGTTACGATGGAAAATATTTGACAGATGTTAGCTCGCGTTGATGTCTTTTTTCATGATCCCTTTCTTTCATTACCAATTTCACTATTTTTATCCCTTTCTAGCATAGACACGTTTGACAATAGTGTTACAATGTATTACTTTCAAGTATATCGATAATGCAAGATGAGAAAAATTTTAGTGTTTCTACTTTAGATTTCCAAAGTGTCCTGAGAGAACATTAAAATGGACAAATGCCGCACCCTGCTGTTAGAGACATTTACATAGGATAGTTTTCAATGTATGAAGGATAGAAGACGAGTAAATGAAAACTGCTGTGATTACTTCACCTAACCATATTTATAACTATACTCATTTGAATTTTTTTTTTCCCAAGACATGCCACGCTGGGCCACACAGCGCCACCTAGCCCCAAACTAAGCCGAAGCTTGTACTATGGGTACTAGACAACTAATAAACTTACTTAGATACATTTAAATATACTTATAATGTCAAAACGGCAGTTGAAATGTATTATTTAACGTATGTATTTTAGTAAATTGATCATTTTACGGGATCTTGCCGTAAAATCATCCGACGAAGGTGAGGTGAACGTTGATTGGTTCAATGGCTCACGTGGCGTTATCCCGGCAACCAATCAGGGAACAGTGTATTAAGTTACGGGTAATAGTGCACCGTTAAATAGTACATTGAGCAACGATTGGCCCATTTGAGGACGATTTTACTTGTGTCAAAATCGTAAATTATTAAATGACTGTCAGGCTACCGTAAGTTGATTAACTAACTGAAATCCATTGCGTTAAATAATACATTTCCACTACCGTTTGTTATATTCCGAAAGATAATCAACTACCTAGGAAATTGATCAACTTACGATTCTTGCTATTTTCCGGTGACATATATAAACATATATTTATATACATACATAGATAAATATCCAGTATTGCACAAAATACTGAAAAGGTGATACAGACATAATCTAGTCTAATATACCTGACTGAATTTTTCGATAAAATTATCGACATTGCACAATACAAATGTACATCACTTGAGAAATGAGTTACGTCCCCCGCACACCCTTCCATACCACCTGAAATTGACTCGCGAAACTCAAAGCAAAATGCCGAGCATGCGGTATCTATTGGGGGTAATCTGTGTTACTCTATCATGAAAAAAACCGGCCAAGTGCGAGTCGGACTCTCGCACGTAGGGTTCCGTACCACTATACAGCTAAATAAATGTTTTTCTTTACGTTTTATTATATTGGAGTTAATTAAATGAAAAAAATTAGGTAATTTGATTTATGACGTTTAAAAAAAAACTGCTGGCTAGATTTGATTCAAACCAAATTTCGTTAGTAGTTTGCATAATGATACATATGATATATTTTTTTCAATTTTATCATGCCCATATTTTAGAAGTTACGGGGGGGGGACACTCATTTTACCACTTTGGAAGAGTCTCTCGCGCAAACTATTCAGTTTAGAAAAAAATGGTGTTAGTAACCTCAACATCATTTTTGAATACCTATCCATAGATACCCCACACGTATAGGTTCGATGAAAAAAAAATTTTTCAGATTCAGTTCTATGTATACCCCAAAAATTTTGGATTTTTTTCTGATTTATTTTAAAATCTTAATGCGGTTCACAGAATACATTTACGTACCAAATTTCAATAATGTAGCTTTTATAGTTTCGGAATAAACTGGCTGTGACATACGGACGGACAGACAGACAGACAGACAGACAGAAAGACAGACAGACAGACAAACAGACAGACAGACAGACAGACAGACAGACAGACAAACAGACAGACAGACAGACATGACGAATCTATAAGGGTCCCGTTTTTGCCATTTTGGCTACGGAACCCTAAAAAGTACTAAACGGATTTCATTGAACCTTCACAGTGATACATCAACATACTCGTAAAACATATTTAATATTTTTCATTTCCCTGATGCATGCGGTCAAAGCAGCGGTTTGCTACTATTTTAGTATTGAATAAATAAAAAAGATATCATTCATTTTCATTCTACGGCTTCCTCAAAATAATAAGTTAATTGACTATATGTATAGAGCAGAGCTGAGCAGTCTATCGATAACAAGCCAAAATTAATGAGAGTCCACTAGTCTGTTCTATGAGCTGCCATTACCACACTGTAACGCAATATTATGTTATTGTTCAACGTAACTTGTATTTACGAAACACACTCGTAGCTCGCTGAAAGCCATTAAACTCGATGAAAGTATTCGGTTACTCATTAGTGACTGTGGAATTTAGCTACAGAACAGAACTCTGCAAGGAAACTAGTGGGAATATTCCGAAATGGACAATAATATAGTTAAGGTTGTGTTACTGCCACATCTATTATTATTAATATCATATACAGTAAGTACTTTGGATTCTCTAAATCTGTAAAAATAGTGCAATTACCTTATTTACTTTACGTATAAATAAACAGAGAAAGAAAAAGTACGTAAAAAGTGAATAGTTAAAATAATAGAGACATAACAAAAATGTTATTGAAACCTACATAGATTAACTTAAAACACCATGAATCTTTACCTCTCTTAGGATATGCTACATTAAGTCTTTTGCTCCCTTTGGCTATACATATATTTATAATGTATAACTAGTTTAAATCTTCACTACCACAGCTTAATAGTATTGATATCGTATTAAAAATCACTGCAAAAATACCAAATACTCTGTACGGTATCAAGAGCTGTACCGAATTTCAAAAATATGGTTCGATGTAAATGTTTATTTCTTATCAATGGTTGGACAAAGAACAATAGCCTTTAGTAAGTAAATATAACATTAACTAATTAAGATTTGAAAATAAAATTGCAGGTACAACAACCCGCAATACCCGAATATGGCCCAATCCCGCAAAATTGTCAACCTCGTCCCGAATTAATGGTAATTTTTTCTGAGATGAAACTTGAAACAGTCATGATGTCTTTGAAACTCTATCAGCCAGAAGACTGCGGGAAATAAGAAAACAGTTACAGGGAGTAACAGCCTGTGCTATGTTCAATATGTTGAATGCAATTATAACTTCCATACATAGCTATCGGAACTAGTCAAATAATAATATCGATATTAAGTACTTACTGTATTAACACTGGTTAATACTAATGGGACTATTATTAAGTAATATAATTTTTTTTATTGCTGTGGGTGGCAAACGAGCAAGCGGCCCATCTGATGTTAAACGGTTACCGCCGCTCATAGACTCTGCAATGCCAGGGGCACAGCTTAGCCGCTGCCTACCGTGAGGAAAGAGTTCTTTTTAGACCACGTTTGAAGAAGGACAAGTCCTAGCGATCAGAAAACACCGCGGCTTGGAGCTCATTCCAGAGCTTACAGGTACGCGGAAAGAACGAACGTCGGAAATGAACAGTTCTAGATGGAAAAGTTTCCAAATGGTATGGATGGAACCTGTCGCGGTGCCAAGTAGGGTAGTAGTAATTAATAATAATAAATAACCCAAGACATGCCACGCTGGGCCACACAGCGCCACCTAGCCCCAAACTAAGCCAAAGCTTGTAGGTAGGTACTATGGGTACTAGACAACTGATAAACTTACTTAAATACATTTTCTTTTGTAAATAAATACATATTATACATAAAAAACAGCCAGACTCATACAAACAGACATGTTCATGAACACAAATGTTTGTACTGTGCGGGAATCGAACCCACGACCCTTGGCTCAGAGGGCAGAGGTCACTACCAAATGAGCCACCGAGCCAGTCCAAAATTATAATTAAATTATAATCTTATCCAGGTTTGTTATGTATCCAGTTGTTCAGTTTTTCATAACATAAATGTTTTAGCTACCTAACTTGGCTTGAAACACTTTTTATGTGATTTCGTCTGACATTCATTTATTTTCTTATTTTCAGCCTCTACAATGTTGCATATTTCCACCGTTTTTTACATTTGAAGTAGCTAAAGAGTGTAAAGCACATTTCGCAAGAATATTTGTACTAGAAGGCACTAATGTTACGGGGTTTAGGCGAATTGTTAGCAGAGATGTAAGTAGATTTAGTAGAACCCTTGCGAAGAAATGGTAAATGATGGTATAAAACACTAGAAATTGAAAAAAAAAATCATGAATAAACGATTGCTTGAACGTACCTAATTTTGGAAACTGAACATTGTATCATTTTGTATCAAAATAAAAATTAATCTTAATTAAGGCATCAGCAGTCACTTCTTGTTCAATAGCACTTATGCAACCAGATACAGATAGGTACTTTTAAAATTATAACAAAACCAACTATCACGCCTTAACAGTAAACTTAAACATTGATACTTACTCTCACTGTTGTTTACAGTGTGATCACTGGGAATGCATTCTGGGCAAATATCACCTTTTAAATTCTGAAGGTCTTCTAAATGACGACAAATACTTCGTTCATTTGAATAAATGGGTTGAACTAAATCCCCCATTTGGCGAAGCCATGTTGGATGCAAAAATCCATTGCAAACAGTTGTTCAGGGCACGTTTACCACTAGAAGTTTGCATGTTCTTCGATTTTCAAAAATGTATAAGAAACCATGTAAAACTTGTAAGTATTTTATTATTATGTTATTTTTCTGACTTTCTTACTGTGAAAGTTACAGCTTTTTAGAAAAACTATCGCTATACTCGTATTATGTCAAGCTGTTGACAATAGAGTAGTTCAAATCAAATAATGAAGTAAAATTCTGTATGATAACTTTAACAAGTTTGACGACGAAACGTCGAGTAGATTATTTTTAACAATTAGATGGACTTATGAGCTACATAAAGGGATCCAGTAAAGAGATGCACCTACAGTGTATCAGTCATTCAGTTTAATATCAATTAGGTATTATCAGTTGCCACTTAACTGTCATTACAGTAAAAATCCCGTAGGAACAGCGAACTGAAATCATCTGCAATGTAATGATATTACATGAAATGTTACGTTTATTTCACAGTAAGTGTAGTTTTTGACGATTTTCTATAAACGTGGACATCATTCATGAACCACGAAACTACTTTATCTTGAAATATGCCTTTATCCATTATTATTAGTACTCATTGTAAGGATACGTAATAAATATATTCCTAATCTCATTTCCCAAATTATTGAAGTAGTTAAATAACATCATTTTTTATTTATTTCAGAGTTGTCCTACTGTGGTACAGACCCAAGTTTGTCTAGAACAGCAACAGTTTTTCAAGGAGTGTAAAGCATATTATATGTAAACTATACGAGTATTAATGTTATTAATGGTTCTATCAGATGTTAAATTAGCCACTTATTTATCGAAAAATACGAGTATAATAAGAAAACATTCGTGAAACATCGAATTTATTCTATAATAGAAACTATAATGACGAGCAAATGACATTATACTCTCAAACACACTACCCACTTATACACTATTACAATACAAACTATGCAGGCATTCAACAACGATACCATCATTCCTTTGTACACATTTTGATATGATATTACATGATCGGTACGAGTAGTTGGGAATCACTGCAAAGGTGCAAACTAAACTCGTACCACTAAAATAATAAGTAATACTGTCACGTAAATGCTCATAGGCCGACACTCATAAATTTATCACACGCTCCAGTATTTCAACTTATCACTTTCCTTTTAGGAATTAATTACACTATACTAACAGTCTTTTATCTGATACGCTCAAGGCAGAAGCCGTGGATTGTACCGCCCGACGTAAAGTATCATGCCGGTTGGATTGTGCCTTACAAAGTAGAGGAATGGTCGATCGAATTTTAATCGAGCAGGTTGAGCATTCCTGGCTGGAAGACGTGCCTGTCGCGGACGCAAGTGTAAGGGCAAATGCATCGCTTCGCCGACATCGTGCGGGTCATGGAATGCTCTCTGGTAATCTCTGGGCTCATCCCAATCGGAAGCCCATCGCGACGCCCGGCGCCGAGCAGCTGCGCTTAAAGACTCTGGGTAGTCCTCAACATGGTGCTGTTCTCCAATGACACCTTCCCCGCATGTAACGAATGTAGTCGACTGAATCATATCCGATAAGTAAAGATCTTTTGAAGGACCATTCAAACCACCCAAGTCAGCATTGTCAGCGTCAAACAAATCTTTCAATCCCATTTTCTTCAATGTTGAAGACACATTGAATATAGATTTGTGTGCGAATCTTGGAATTTGCAGTTCTAAGCCCATCCTTGGAAGAAGTGTGCGTAGTAAGCGGTTCCATGAGGGCGTGGAAGGGTTGGCATCCAAAATACGTTGTTCTAAGCCTTCCAAATCCTCTGCGTGTACTACGTTTCCTTGCTGACCGGGCATGATAAATAGGGTACTGATTATGGAGTTGGTGTTTCCTAGAGCAGCGGCTGTAGCATCAAGGACTGGATCGTAACCGGCTAGGAACGCGCCTTTGTAGACAACGGCAGGTACAGGCACTAGTCTTCTTTGGCGGACGTTCGGAGACACTACGAAGTACATTTCACCGTCTCTGCCCTCCACTGATGAACCAGTGCAGTCGGTCTGAAAAAGGAAACGTATAAGTTTAAAGTTCTTTTGCTTTTCAGTCATTTTGTATATTTTCATTTACTAACTGAATTACCAAGTTTCTCATATACAATTTTTGTTTGTACATTGTTGGTAAGTATGAGTATAGTTAAATTAAGCCTGGGATATTTAATTGAAGTAAATTATTACCTGGAATATGTTTGCAGAAAAGGCAGCAAGCGGTGGACTCATAGTAATGGAATTTGATTTCATATATTCTGCAATTTTTCCCCATGTGTATCGTTTAACCAATAAATTGGTCCTCCTTCTTATGATATCACTGATTAGTTTGAAGTTTATCTCTTCTACGTGTCCGTTGTAAAAGTGTTGCGCTCTTTCTTTATAGAAGGTTAATATCTTACCCTTACTTCTATCACTATAGAGCTCTCTAATAAAAGCTGAAACTACCACACCTGAATTTGGTGTAGTTTCAATGGAATCCGATATATTTTTAAGTGTAAAATGTGGGTTGAATGTAACCATATCGTCCAATTTAAGAATATCATTCATCTCCCCAGAAGTAGCTCCTCTAGCACCCATGAACATCATAGCTAACATAGAAGTAATAGAATAAGGTGATAGTACAAAGCTTCTTCTTTTATCAATGTTTTCCACCATTGCACTCCAATAACGGAAAGCTAGCTCATTGCATAATTCTGTAAATTTAGATATATCTTCTTCGAGATCCTTGGTTGTTACTTCTAAACCTTGATTTTCATTAGAGAATTCCAAAACTACATCTTTATTTCCATTATCCACTGATGTTTGTGCCCCATTTTTTAGTTTATCTTTAGGGATTTCATTAGCTTTTGGTGGAGATACAGTTGAAATAAGTTTCCAAGAGTTATTGCGTTCATTGGCCAATTCTTTGTCATCAATATTCACTTTTTGTATTTTCTTTTTAAAGTCGTCTATTTTTGGTTGCAATTCAGGCATCTTATTTATTTTGTTAATTTTGACATTCTCTTCTTTTTCAACTGCTTTTTCTTCTTTGGAAATTTCTACTACCTTTTCTGTTGTCGTTTCAACAAAATGTGCGGAAGTTACAGTTGTTGGATTATTTTTTATGTCATTTTCTGTCAAGTTTTCTTTTAAAGAATCTGTAGGTTTATCGGAACCGGCTATTTCTTGAGTATCAACTTTATTTATCATAGACGTATTGTCTTTGATTGTATCAGGTTTCAATTTATGCTCACTATTAGAAATTGAAATTTGAACATAGTTTTCACTTGTATCTCTGTTTTTCTCTGCTGCCTCAGATATAGGTTTTTCATCTAATAATAACGTTTTGATAGTTGAAGTGACACCATTTTCTTCTACTTTGTTAGGGATTTTAATGTCCAATTCAGGAATATCATTATCTAGATGCTGATTTTCGTTAGTTTTGACAACTTGCGTAGATTCAGACGTTGTTTTAATATTGTCTAATGAAATTTCTACAGTTGTTAATTCAATGCTTGCCTCTGTTGTGCTGAGTGGCTTGTCTTTCTGTTTGTCTGAATCAAACATTGATTGAGGCGCTTGATTAACTACCTGTGATAATAAATCACCCATTGATTCTGACAAAATCCGGTCAATAGTTGTAGTCTCTGGAACAATTGTGGTTACTTCATTTTTGACTGTAGTATGTGGTATTGAAGGTTCGTCTTTTGTATTGTTTTCTTTAGAAATAGTATTTTTATTTTCTTTTTCACTATGTGGATCCAAAGTAGATATTTTCACAAAGTTGTCATTAAGATTGTCTG
Source organism: Conogethes punctiferalis (assembly GCA_031163375.1). NCBI lineage: Eukaryota > Metazoa > Arthropoda > Insecta > Lepidoptera > Crambidae > Conogethes > Conogethes punctiferalis. Next base: position 5,954,367 of record CM062086.1, read on the forward strand.
AAACAGTAGGGTTTTTCGTATCAGGTTCTGTAGGAATATCCATTTCAAAGTTTTCCTTACTTTCTAAATTCATATCGTTAACTTTTGTTGTATCAAGTATATTACTGACTGTAGGTATAGGCATGTAATCGCTACCTAGATCGGAAGAAATTTGACTTATACTTTGAGCTAGGTCAAATAATGGAATTATGGGTTCATTGTTTTCGTTAGTGTTTTGATCAACAGGCTTAGGGTCTGCGTTGAGAAGGTGTGAACTATCAACTGATATATATTCTGTTGTGGAGACAGTCGTTGATGGAGATACGGATTGTGTCGTGATTGTAGTAGCATTATACTTTTCTAGATCTTGGTTTTGTGTTGTTGACGAGATTGAAGGAGTGGTCGTAGTTGGTTTGTATGTTGTTATTGTAGGCTGAGCTGTAGACGTCAGTGGCGAAGGTGCTCTTGTAATGGTAGTTACCGATCTTTTCGTAGTGCTAGCAAATGCAGTGGCAGGTTTTGCCGTCTGTGAATCAATTTGGGTAGCTTTCTCTGTGATATAAGCAACAGTTGATATGGGTATAAAGGTGCTAACTTTTTCGTATTGGATTTTATCAGTGCTTGCATCTTCGGTGTAGTTTTGATTAAGTGCATCTGAACTACTTTCAGTTATTTTTACCGTCGTGACAGTTGATGGTTGCTTCTTTGTAGTGATTGGTTTAGGGGTTGTCTTAGGAGTAATTCTGACCACTTTAGTAGTAGTTGTTGGTTTAGCTGTAGTTGTGGAGCGCAACTTTGTCGTAGAAACCACTGGTCGATTTGTAGTAGTTCGTAGTTTGATAGTGGTAGAAGGTGTTTGTGTTGGCAGATTTTTCGTTGTGCTGCGTATTTCTTTTATAGTTGTGGCTTTAGTGGGGGCTTTAGTTGAAGGAAATTTGGTCGATGCTGGAGTTTTAGTGGTTGAGCGTGCTGTCGTCGAGAATCTGGCAGTTGTTGGAGCTTTAGTAGTTGTCGGTGGTGGCTTAGCTGTTGTGGGTGGTTTAGTTGTTATGGTTGGAGCTTCTGTTGTTGTCGTTGGAGCTTTTGTTGTTGTGGTGGGAGCTTTTGTTGTTGTTGTAGGAGCTTGAGTTGTTGTTGTAGGCTTTGGTGTAGTTGTTGGTTTTGGTGTTGTCGTCGTTGTTGTTGTTGTCGTTGATGTAGTCGTTGTTGTTGGCTTCGGCGTTCGCTTACGAGTTGTCGTAATTTGAGGTTTACGAGTAGTAGTTGTAGTGCTGGTTGTTGTTGTTGTAGTAGTAGTCGTTGGAAGAACTTTCAATTCTTCAGTAGGCGGCTTTTTATCAACTGCAACTTGATCTTCGTTAACCTCTGTTGTGGAACTACTTATGTCGTTACTACCTTCTTTACTGATATTTTCTTCTTCTTCGGGCTGTGATTGATCTATTTCCATCATTTCGGTTTCTGGAGTAGTATCACTAGATGATGTTTTGTCGGGAACAATATCCAAGCCAGTGTTACCAAATATAGATGGTAAGATCAAACTCCAAGAGTCGGATACATCTGGAGTATCCAACGTTGGCTGGAACATAGGATCTTTTTTATGTGCTGTTTTATGTGCCTCCATCTGTTCTTTCAGAACATTCTTTACATTTGTAACTACACTATGAAGAACAGTATAAGGAGGTTGGCTGTAGTTGGATGCTGAAGTTGGCTGTTTATCATTCGCAAAAGTAACTAATCCTTCTGCTTCTTCGCCTGCCGCTACTATTGCTTGTATTTCTTCTAGGGTCATCAGCCTTTTCACTAGCTCTCCAGATTCATCAAAAGTATAGAACTCGTATCTGTCGGGTGTTATTAGGTTAACGGGGCTTCCAACAGTAGCTGGAACATTGGAGGGAGGAGGTAACGTATTGCCAACGGCGTCAACGACGATTGGCTGCTTCTTTGCCCTGAAAAGTAAACAATTTTACTTTAATAAGATGTTTCGTGTAAAAACATAAGTTAGAACATTTACTTATTTTTAATTAGACCAATTTGGTTACAATATTTACTCACACTATCTCATGATTATGATTATGACTACATGGTAAGCATAATAGACAACAGTCAAACACAGACACTTTTAAGCCATACAATTGTCTACCTATCCCATGTTTCTGACGAGAAAAATAAACATTATTACGATTAATAACATGAGAAAACTATAAAAAATATATCAATAGGTGATTTTTAAATCCTCGGTAAAGGTGGAGTTACCGACGTAAACTTCTAATTACGAAACTGGTCATAACATCATAAGACTTAATTACTGTCAGTTCAGGATATAATCAAATCACGTTTTCAAAGCTAATAAGCACTTTGTTAATAATTACCTGCTTTCATCTTGAACTGCCCAGGCGCAGGACACGAGCAGTAAACACAACGGTACTCGCATCTTGCCCGCCCATGCACTCTAGCGACAACCTGAAACTGGAGAATAAAAACATTTTAATGACCGTGTTGGAGCAGAATTTTTTTAAACACTATATGCCGAACTGTCCAAGATAAAATGTATTATAAATTTAATATCAATCATTGTTTAACTGTACCTACACAACACATGATATGAAAGATTTCTTCCAACCAAGTAAAAGTAAGAAAACTTTACACAGATTTCTTAGAGAAATTTAAATAAAAAGGAGCACGAAGGCTAAAATGGTAAAACTATGCCTTTATAACAATTACATGTCTTACGTAAACGTTGCGGAAATCGGGGACCAAATTATTGTCATCATCATCATTCTCATGAAATATACCTATCATCGTTACTAAACCAAAAAGAATTGAAAAAATAATAACTTCAAGGTGCATAACTCATAACTATTACATTATTCTAAGTCTGCTAAAGCACAATGGTTATTTAAAAAAAAGTTTTATTAATCTACTTGAACTTGAATATTTTCTACCACCTGCAAAAATATTTAATGTGAGTACATAATTACACATTTACAGTAATTATACTAATTAAAACGTAACACTACGTATAGAGTGTTTACGTAATTAGTATGTACTGTAAAGTACGTTGGTATTTTCTCAAATTAGTAGCAGCACTATACTTAAACGGTACATAAAAAACAATGTCTTATTATGAAAGGTTTATTCAAGATAGTGGACGATCTGATAACTCAATCGTTAGCTTGCGAATCTTAAGACGATGATATGCTAATAAGGACCGAGCAAAAATAAAAGAAATAAATTAAGTAAACCAGTTATACAAGCGCAGCCACGGTCATTGTCGCGTAATCTAAAACTAGTTTCATGCCAACGAACCACTCTGTCGCTTTCGTTTTGTTCATCCACTACGGCTTCGTTTGTTGCCGCTATCTCGATATTTTCGGTTCCAATCTTACGATGGATATTGTCTTTTGTGATGTTATCTATTTTTATAGTTGCCATTTCTTGTGCCTCGACGCGGTTCCGTTGTGTTTTGACAAGGTGTTTGCCCACAAATGTAGGACACCTGACACTCCGCTGGAACTGTTTATAGAGGTCACTAAACTTTGCAAGTGATATATGAGTTATGTAAGGCCGTAAAATATTGATACTTTATAACGTTACATGACGGAGATAAATAAAGTTATGTGAAAAATATTTAAGGTACGGTGCGTGAGAATACTGAACTTATATTATGTTTTATTGTAACTAATGGTTTAAATAAAATATTATCAATGGGATCAATGTTCGTTTTTATGTAATATACATATCCAAGTGAATCAAATTTAATGTTTTTTAACATCGAAAGTCAAAGTATTGCTGCTCGTAGTTAAAGCATAACATTTTACGAGGTTTCACGCAATATTAAATTGGAATAGGTATCAATTACTTATCGAAGTTTTGTTTCTACACGCTCTCATAAGAACCGAACTTACTTTCCAAAAGTTTCATGTACTATCTAATGCTTTTTTAATTGTGCAACATTACAATGGGACATAGTAAACGAATGGTGGAATCATCAATTCATTGTTGCAAAACTGGGCCTAACTGAGTTCAGCCATTACCAAGCTTGCGTATATGATGACTTGATTGCAGTACTGTGCTAGCACTTAGAACTGAAGACCTTTCTACGTAACAGTTATGTTCAATACTGCCGTGACTATTATCTTTCATTAACTTCAATGGGATGTCCATTAATTTTTGCTTAGCGAACTACCTAATGGTAGTTCGCTAAGTACGCAACCAATGTAGTAAATGTTGAAAACGTTAAATTTCAAACCTTAGTTAGGTTGTAGCGGATTATAGCATCAGTAACATTGGTAGGCTTATTTTACATCCCATCTTATGAACATTGTCATTACAGTGCAATATAGTTTAAGCACAAGATTAACACATGGGATTAATTTATGACGACTACTTCATATATCACTGTGATTCACACGGACATAGTCAGACTGTAGCTACGTAAACTAGCTGTAGCCCGAACTGAAAGCTCGAAGAATATTCTACCACGAAACGATCAACTTATCTGGACTGGTTTATTCGATCAGTTACACCAGCCCTAATTCTATCAACTTCTTCATCATTAAGCTAACATCCCCATCTGAGTTCATTCACAACATATGATTACGGACTCTCTAAGCTTGCAAAGACATCACCAACGAAGCCCAATTACTAGTCAAAGTGCATAATTATGCACCTAGCGACATCTATGATGCAGTCGTCCTATGATTGATGCTTCCGACGTATCCGCTTAACCGAACCAATTACCATTAAATCTTAGCCGTCACCGTCTTACCGTTTACCTAGAAAATCGAGTTGGACTAGTGATGGGAAAACGCACCCATTTTTAGGGACTCCAAAATGAGTTTACCTTCTCTGATCTCTTCGTTGTAAAAAGACCGGAAGTTCTTTAACCTATACTTAGCATTAGAAAGGATTCCTCATAGGACAGGCCTAGCCTAGTGTAAGGACCAATACTGCCTCACTTTTATTTTTATGTAAGCTGTGTTTTTGGAAATAAATAAATTATAATTATTATTTATTATTATGGAGAAACTATAGTAAAACTATTATTATAAAATTTTAACCTTTAACTTTAATAATTAAAAAGAAAAGTCTTAATATGAGTAGTTAGTTCTCACTTAAAGACTCGTACTACATAAAGCTAGCAAAATAAGTTCAACAATATGATGACAAGCTTTATGAAAGTTAGTTCCTTATTTAATTGTTTTGAATAATTCAAAAAGTTTGTTTAATTCAAACCAGCTTTTAAATGGATAAACACAAATTTTAAACGTCGTAATAAACGAATTTATGTAAAACGTCTTCCAAGTTTCATATAATAAGTCGTTGCTACACATAAAAATAAATTTGGAAACTCGAAGACATGAAACTTAAGCTTCAAGTGTCGCAACACTAATGTTAGTTTATTAATAACTGCTAGTTGTAGATGGGAATGTCGTTATTTCTCTACGTACGTTTTTCTTTCCCGTTTACTGATGACTGGTAATAGCTTTAACGTTACTTTTAATTATATCAAGTGTTACTTTAGAGGCACTAGACAATAATACTAATATTATTTTTATGAAGATTGTCATCAATCTTTTTAGTTATTATAGTTAGCCATTAAAAGAAATGGAGAAAATGTTATTAGATGGCTACATTTTAATTACAAATATCAACTTGAAAAGGTAAGTTCTAATAATTTTCCGTGTTTTTTTAATAATTTTAACACGTTCCGGCTTATACGTAATAACATTATTTACTATTGTTTTATGTCCCGGAATGTGATAAATAGATCTTTAACTATTATATTGAATAATATACATAGTTAAGGGGATGGAAAACTACGACTAATTTTCTACAGTTTCGTTTAAGAAAACCAAATTCTGAATAATCAGTTTAGGATAGCCAACTTCACATACAAACGAGGTTAGGAGATGAAAACAGTAGGCTTAACATTAGCAAAGCAAACAAAATCTTCAATACCGCAACACCACGGTTCGGTGGTCGCGACAATCCGTCGCACCGTTATGGCGGAAGGACAGTCACCTCCTACCCGACATTGACACCGTATTATGCAATAAGTAGGCCGTGGCGTTAGCTAATTGCGGTGACAGGCGCGTCGCCTGAATAATTGGCCTATTGAGCACATCGTGTGGGAAGAACATGGCGCCTTTTAATTGTTGCACCCAGCTTCCTAGCAACTCGTTCCGCCCTCTCCTTTCCACTCCCGAACAACACGTGCTGGACAGCGTTGTCATCCGCATACCATCCAGACGATGGTGGCGCGCACCAAGAGGTTTAGTTCCTCGTTCCTGCCCCGTGCCATTAAGTCATGGAATGCCCTTCCAGCTCATGTGTTTCCTTCTTCTTACAATCCTGGGTTCTTTAGGCGGGGCGTGAAACGGCATCTCAGTGGGCCTTCAGGGTGAGGGCGACAGGCGCAATGGGCTCTATTGTGCCTGTCGACCTAACTTTTGGACCTCACGACCGCTTACCATCAGGTGGAGTGAGGTCATCCTGAAAGCTCTTCTTATAAAAAAAAAAAAAACGCTTAAGTACATTTACAACTTTTACAACAGGCTCGATGGCTCATTTGGTTACCTATGACTCCTAAAGAGGGTCCCATCCGGGACAAATACTTCTGTTATCAACATGTTCTGTTTGTTCTATTTCTGTGTATTTGTAGGTATTTGCTATGCACAAAATGGTACAAAAGGTGCACTTAATGCGAGGCGTATTCTCTACTACATTACTACTAGATGTTAGGCTGATGTATGAGCTGTATTTATTGCTTAAAAACTAATTAAAAAAAGAGTAGGTAACAAACGTCCTTCCAGTCATCCAAACAAACTTTCGCATTTTGGTATAATATTAATAGTAGGATCATCATCATCATCATCATTTTTATGCAACACTAGTTTAACCACCAAAGTATATCTACTAGTAAGATACAGGGTGGCTTCTAAATTCTTACAAGAGAGAAAAATAAAATAGAAGTAGTTTCTGAATCAAACAGTAAAATATTCAACTGTATCTAAACATTTAAAACATAAATCAACTAGAGCGTTGTTCTACGTGAAGCCAAGGTGCGCGTCGGGTTATGGAATTAAATATTCCAGAGAACTATTTCATATAAAGTAAATCCCCAACCACATTTCATATCAGGGTTGCACCACAAACTTATAGTCTTCAGAAATAGGTATGTATGTATCATAGACGAAATGAAAATAAGTATTACTTAAGTACATTAGCATCTAATATAAAACTAAGAAAATATAGGGATGGAGTGACATTTCTACTGGCGAATTATTTAGGAACTTAAACTTTTATCTTTCCGAAGATTCTGGGTTCCCAATAGGGATCATGAAAGTACAAGGGAATATGGGCGTTAGCATGTTAATGTCACGTAATTCCAGACATAACGATATTTTAGAGATTAAAGACGTGTCATCAATCTCAAAAATTTTTTTGAGATTGATCAATAGAGTGGGGAATACCAACATGGTCTAATAAATTCAAAAATCTTAATAAACGAAAATTCTTAATCACAATTAGTAGTCGATGTGCTATATTGCACTGTCATTACATAAAATGTCCGATAGTCGATCTAAAGATTCTTCAGTATATGTCACTTATTGATAAACTTGGATGGTGTATCGGAATGGACGTATCGTGATGGTGTGTATTGGAAGTAGATATTTCGAGATTCAAATACTTGAATCGGACATAAATAGGTGATTGTACAATATCTTTAACAACTTATCTGATTTAAACTCAAAAATTTTGCCAAGTTTCAGTAAATTTGGCAAAGTTGAACACCCTATAAAATAGAGAAGCTGCCATGATACCGTCTACAGTCTACATAGATCCCGTCACTCACAAACAATACTACCACAATATAATATATTGCGAGACCCGCTTTGCCCTAAATTGACGCTAATATAATTTCTCTAGATATCTTCAATGTTCTATCTGCGTGACTAATTACTTCTATCCAATTTTAGATAAGCCTATACAATATAGACGTTTCGTAGTAGTGCTACATCATTAAATAGGTTTGATAATAATATTAATTGATAATTAGCTCATTAGCTCAAAAGACATGATTAGAATTAGAATAGAAATCAAAATATGTATTAAAGACGCTTGTCTTCAACTAGATCGTTGCATAAATACATTACAAACATTTGAACAACTTAGCGCATTAGAAAATATGCACAAATCACCAGATAATATCGAAATTGTCTTAAACTCCTTTACTATACGAGAATTAACGAATAAATTGACTATTTTCAGCAGTGGACGGACCAAGGCTGTTGATTTATTGATTGATTGAGTATTTTATGGAGCCATAATTCAGAGCAATTTTACATAAAAATCAATTGTTAACTCAGCAATTACGCGCCTACGTTTTGAAAAGCTTAAAAGAGAACAGTTCATTATCTTCACAAAGTTACCGACCAAGTTACAGAGTTCGGTGCGAGATAAAACTTCATTACGCAGTTGTAATTTGAACTTCGCACAGAATCTACATTGAGCGAAAGATAAATTTGATATTACAATAAGTGGCTAACGTAATTTGTGAATTTTATTTCATCCTACAAAAAAAGGTTCGGCCATTTGTGAACGTAAAATGTTCGTCATTATATCATAGGCCTTTGAGTAAGTATATTAGAGACCTTACATGCAGTGTCAGGGAGGGCGACTAAGGATTTCATGGCTGTGTAAGCCACTAGGAATTATATTTGTTCCTTTTTTTGTACACAAAAACATTTGATTCAGAACTAGGATATGATGCATTAGTTGTACCTTGTACATTTATTATTATCTAATTTGAAAATAAAACTCTTTAATTCGAATATGTTTTGTCGAATTTCGGCGAGTTTTTAGTTTTACTCTGAAACTTGGCGGTGAGCCAACACTTTACATCACCATTCGTATCAGGCTCAGCTAATAAATCGAAAACGAAAGTTCCATCTTTGCATGTTAGCGGACTATGCTAAAAAAACTAATCTAGTCATCCAATTTGGCAACACGACATAACCATTTCAATAATCATTATAACTGCATTATCATCTTATTGCTCCATATTAGTGTTATCGCAGATCTTCGAATGATGTATGGACACAACTAAAGATCATTTGTTAAGTAACGAGTTAAAATGTATCGGCCATCGCAGTGACGGGCAGAATTATGCAAAGGCAATCACATTCATATGGGCATTGCATTAAGACAACGTCTCTTTTCTTATTGATTCCGTCACCATTGTCGTCAACATCTTTTATTGTATTTTGCGATATTATAGCCGTCTACAAAACTGCGTATATATGCGCTTGCCTATTAAAAATGTTCACGGATGAGAAAGACCAATCAAGTAATACCAAATGTTGAATCATTAGAAAGATTCTAGATACACGTAGGCATTTAAAAGGCATTGACACCGTCAAAAACAATAACGATAAGAAATATTGTTTGATTAAAATGTAGGTTAATTATTGTATATGTTTTGCAATGATAAATTTAATTGCATACATTATTGCAATGCGCTGCGCTCATTGGTATTTTTTTAATTTTATAAATAATCATTTTTTTTTTCTAAGTGAACATTTACAGTTCTTATGAGTGATAAAGCCAAACTGAAACCTTAACACATCGAGAAAAAAAAATATCCGTTAAAAAACACGATTCGTCTTCGTGTTAATACATACTTAGCGCTAAGAAATTGTTTCTACAAATAAAATATAGAAGCTGTAAGCGATGTTTAGAAAAAATTAAACGCATACTCCAGAAAATAGGTATGTACTGCAATTTCCTCCTGCTTCTCACGGCCTCGAACCATTAGAATTAACGAGCCTCATACTTGCCTCGCGTCCAACAGGCACAAATGCATAAACTTAACACGGTTATAAGTTCCCATGCGTAAATGTGGCTACACTGCATCTGAGTACACATTGACCTGTCAAACTATTGACATACGCCGCTATAATGTGCGGAACATGCGTCCCTATTTCTACGTAAATATTTCTCTTGTCTATAAAAGTATTCTTTGTAGAGTATTTTTAAGGAAGCACAAATAATAGCTACTTTCACCTGACGGTATGCGATAAAGCAACTCAAGTTAGTATAGTTTTCTGACAGCTATTTCACCATTCTAGTCCCATGCTTTTTTAGCACATGTCTGCTTGAGCGGTAACCCTAAAGATTTTCTATATACTCCGTCAGTCCGTAAATCGTCACCGAAGGTTACATAAAACGCTACTACTACTCTGTAAGAAATAGATACTTCAAGCTCACTGTCCAATGCCCTAGAACACGCGACAGGCCCAAGAAACGCTGGCTGGATGTCTTAAGAGAGGACATGGCAGAGTATATCTAATCTCTTACGGGGGCATGCCAAAAATCAGGCAAACTGGGAGAGATGGAGCAAGAAAGCGGACCTCGGCGCTAGGCCAGAAAACGCTAGGACGAAGAAGTAGAAGTCTCCCTATTAATGAAAATGTTATGAAGGTGCTTGAAAAATGCATCTTCATCAAAAAGAATAAGTTTGTAAAGACATGTATCATTTTTGCTTATATATTTAGGTATTTATTAGAAAAACCGACGAGATAGAGAGTAATAAGGTTGATTTATAGTACACATTAGCTCATAGGCTGTATTACCTACAGTGAATAATTGTAGAAATAAACTTGCGAGATTACAATTTTAATGTCACTCAACCTCTTCCCTTCTCATAATAATGTATTTTATGGTTATTACACTATTTAATTAAAGTAGAGATAACCAAAAGTCCCGATTGTACATACCATAAACACTTTCAACTGCACTTTGGCTACGGGACAGTTTTCAACAAGCCAACTTTGAGTGCACTAGAAGTAGGTATACTACAGTAACTTTTCCGCCAAAATTTACGGAACCCGAAGTCTGTATCTACTTACTCGTAAACTGTGAATCTTTCTTTCTCTTTTCTTTCATTTTGACGGAAGCCCACTATCATAATCGGCCTGTGAATGTCCACTGCTGGACATAAAATTCCCCCAATGACAATTGTCATTAACCTGACTAAGGTTAATAACCATGCTTATTGAACTTTTTCGTGATACAGACATAAGACTTGGGTTATTATTCACCCTTAAGGCGCTTTGCGTGTAGATCTTAGAGATAATTTAGCGCAAATTAACTCTTAGAGTTATCAACAATCAGAGTAGATCCACTATTTAGTTTCATAAAATCAAATCCGATTATTAACCCTTACAATAAGCATTAAACTGTATCACAATTTGACAGGTTGACGTAGATCGATTACACTCGCCCACAGAACTCTTCGCTCCACATTATTTAGTCAGAATTTTGGTTGCCCCTTGAGGTTTCTTCTTGGCAAGATGTGCTGGAAGCCGAATGCTGAAAGCTAACGGGAACACGCCGCGGGTCACTGACCGTCGCATCGCCTCTCATTGTTAGCGAAAAAGTGCACGACTTATTTTGACAAGGGAACTAAAAGGGAAATTTTTGGATTATTGCAGCGTTTTCAGGTACCTATAGTTACGTAAGTACCTACAATCATTCTCTTTGGTTTTTTGGTGTGAACATTTTTTAATCGATCTCGAAATGATCCGCTCTGAGTGCATGAAAACAAGATGTGACAACCGTTCTATTATGATTTATAATTTATGTTTGTCTTCTTGACTAGTGTATGATTCCAAACAAATCTAGCTTAGTATAACGTACGCAGTGCCCAAGTTTAAAATTAATCGTTTGTGATTGTAAACGTCCATGAGCAAATGGCGCTTAACACAGAGCATATTTCCTTATTCCGCTACATTTGATCAAAGCAAATGTACTCGTAGTTCTTCTGACTAGTCCCTCCTTTATCGGCCCTCGTTAATTCGTACATAACTAAGTCGTCCGCCTGTAAATAACAGACCGCAGCCAAGTTGAGAACGAACGCTAAACTTCGCTCAAGTGTCCGCCGGACTCCTCCTAGCATTAATTAATTTTACGACGAACCTCCTGATTTAAGTAGCCTTTAACTTATTATAATTTAAAATACTCAGCGGCGAATTGCCAAGAATATTTTAGAAAGAAATTTTTTAGCTCCCCGAGCGTGTAGGCTCTCAAAATATTTTATTACTCAACGTGCAAAAAAGTGTTTACAGTAATTCTTAAGCAACCTTCTCGCTTTTAATGATGTAGATGTTTTAGTAACGCTAGCTTCTAATTTTCATTTTCGTTATTAAAGTCTGCAGTGTTTTAATTGAAATATGAAAATAAACATAAAATAACCTTTTAGGTTAGTTTTTCTTTTCAGAGTATCACATAGCGTTTATTATTCTGAGCAATATTTATACAAATTCAATGGAATACACAATGAAATTTCAACATTCGGTAATAAAAAGTTGTACATTGATACTTTTAAATTAAAAATGTCAATAAATTTTGTTAACCGTTGCTAATCTCGTAATCCGAAAGGACTAAACGTGCTTTTCGATGCATGAGGATGAATCACCGCCATCTTCCAGAATAATCATTTTTCTTCTGTGTGTATCCGTTACTAATATAAAGCTTTTGGGTGGATTCGGGGCTCAAACCTGGGAGGTCCTGGGAGGCTATCGCTTGCGACCATTACCCCAAAGGGACAGTGAAACTCGTAATTAAACTAGATCATAAACTGGTAAAACAACTCCTTGACCTTTGAATTATATTTCATGATTCCTGTTCAGAAAACTTACAATTTAGCGAAATTCCGGTCACTATGATAAACAGACCGTAAGTTTGACTTTCCAACATAAATAAAGCAAAAGATTCAACCAGATTTATCCCGAGCACTGAACCATAGCTTAAAGTTATATTTCATTAGGCAGTGTTTCTGCGAATTCGAGCGTAAATTAACTTATTTATTTATTTATTTAATCTTTATTGCACAAGTAATAAGTGTACAAAAGGCGGACTTAATGCCACATAGGCATTCTCTACCAGTCAACCATTGGGCTAAGCAGAAAGTAATATTAAGGTAGTGTGCCAAAAAAGTTTGAAAAACAAAGACTAATAATAATATGTAATAAAAATAAATTAAATACAAATCTATAAATATACATATATATACAGCAACATACATAATATAATCTTACATACAATATGTATAGAATAAACTAATATATATTTCAATACATACATACATGATATCAATTAATAATACACATACTTATAATAAAATAATAAATTATATGATAAATATGACGACAACTAAAGTAAATAAACTATTTCACTAATGTTGGAGTTGAAAATATTTTTGGAGCCTCAACTTAAATGATGCCCTACTTGGAGCACTACGGATGCTTTCGGGTAGCCCGTTCCAGAGCCTGACTGCTTGCACGCAAAAGGAGTTGGAGACGAAGCTCGAGTGGTGTGAAGGAACGGCTAGGAGAGAGTTGCTTGAAGAGCGAAGCTGCCGAGTGTGTGTCGAGCTCAGAAACTGAAACATAGATTTAAGATAGGTGGGAAAGTGTGGATTGTGAAGAATAGAGTAAAGCGTACAGAGAATATGAATTTGACGACGTAAAGAAATAGGCAACCAGTGAAGCTGTACACGGTAAGAAGAGATGTGATCAAATTTTCGAAGGCCAAATATGAAACGTATACAGTTATTCTGGATACGGTTCAACTTGTTGACAAAACTTTGATTGAGGTCAGGAAAACACACATCGGCATAATCAATTATAGGAAGTATCAAGGATTGAATGAGTGTAACTTTGGTATTAATAGGCAAGAAATGTTTAAAGCGATAGAGAGAGCACAACGCAGCGGTGACCTTACGGCTGACCTCGTCAATATGCTTATTCCAGCTAAGAGTGGAATCGATGTGCAGGCCAAGATCCTTCACAGTAGCGCAATACGGAATAGTAGCACCACGGTACAGGATTGGCAAAACAGTCGCAGTGTCCAAATTTCGAAGTTGGTGTGCACTACCCACGATAATTGCCTGACATTTGTTAGGGTTCACAGCTACTCCATACCGATCCGACCAGTCAGCAATGAGGCGGAGATCATTATTGATACTCTCAATGGTCGCATTGATACAATTTACCGTACACTGCTGGTACAGCTGCAGATCGTCTGCATACAGATGGTGAGAAGAGGCAAGGCATGCAGTAATAGAATTTATAAAAAAAGAAAATAGAAGAGGAGATAGTATGCCCCCTTGAGGGACACCAGTGGAAAGATTACACCAACATGAAAGTGCCTGATCGACCTTGACAGCCTGCTGTCGGCCTCCGAGATACGACGAAAACCAGTCGATGGTTGTGGAAGATGCGTTGAGACGAGTGAGCAAGGATAGAAAGATAGCATGATCAACCGTATTAAACGCGTTGGAAAAGTCAATTAATATTAGTACAGTAATCATGCCACCCTCCATACCCTGTCTGATGTCCTCGGTAACTTTCAGCAAGGCCGTACCGGTGCTGTGTCCAGGGCGGAAGCCAGATTGAAATTGACTTAGCAAATTATGTCTAAATATAAATTTTGAAAGTTGGGAATGTACTGCCAACTCAAGGATCTTCGATAAGAAAGGTAGTATGGAGATAGGTCTGAAGTTATTAAGGGTGGCAGGAGATGGGATTTTTGGGAGCGGGATGACGTAGGCCTTTCGCCATAGTGAGGGAAAAGCCCCCGTACGTAAGGAGAAGTTAAGGATGTGTGTGATCACAGGCAGAAGGATATCGAGAAGAATATGGACCATGGCTCGACTAACACCGTCACAGCCTGTGGCCTTGGATTTGACGGAAAGGATATACTTCCTTGTCTCATCGACAAATACCTCGGACAGTGAAAATGACTCTGAAAGAAGTGGCGGCATGGAAGATATTTCAGTAATCGTTTGAGATCTAGTAGACGTATCAAGTGCCATAGTGGTTGAAAAATGGTGATTAAGATCATCAGGAGTAAAAGTCGAGCAGGAAAGTTGGTTTTGGCGTTTACCAATACCCAAGCTTTTAAGAAACTTCCATAATTGAGCCGAAGAGGAATCGATAACATTTTCATGTATGTACCGCCGCTTGGCTGCTCTCACCATCTGATTACAGCGATTTCTAGCAGTTTTGAAATGTGCCCAGTTAATGTCGGAGCGATCCCGCTTGAATTTGCGAAACGCTCGGTCCCGTCGTGTCATCGCCGCGCGTACTCCTCTAGAAATCCAGGGTGCAGGTGGGCGTTTGAGCTTTACTTGCCGAAGAGGGGCATGTTTATTGAAAAGGGAAAGAACAGAGTCGTTGAGATACATGACCTTATCGTCAATTGAAGGAGCGGTAAAAACGGGATCCCAGTCATGGTCAGCAGCATCCGATCTGATAGCTTCCTCGTCTAGCCTGGCAAAGTTACGCATCCAAACTTTAGTTGGGCGCTGTTTTGCCGTGTGGAGTTTATAAGACGCATAAATCAGATCATGACGAGAAAAGCCAGGCGCAGAGTGCTGACCATGGGTAAGAATATACTCAGAAGAGGAAGAAATAATTAAATCAAGCCAGGTATCGGGAACATCAATATTATGGTGAGTGGGCAAAAGAGGAAGAATGGAGAGATTAAGAGAATTTACCATTGACAGAAGCTTGGTGGAAGGACCTGACTTGATCATAAGATTTGTGTTAAAGTCACCCATGACTAGAACATGCGCGTAGTCCATGCAGACAGGCTCCAGAACGGTCTCCAAAGCTGTCAAGCCATCAATGCCAGGAGGACAATACACAACTCCAAGAATTGCCTTAATGCCCCCAACATTGATCTCAAGAAACAGAAATTCAGCAGAGGCAGAGTAAAGAGAAGGTGACGTAGAAATAACTTTAAAAGGAATGTTGCTTCTGAGGTAGATAGCCACACCTCCACCTCCCCTCCCAGTACGATCATTCCTGATAAGCACGTATCCCGGAAGAGTGTAGCAGGCTGAATCCAGACACGGTTTCAGCCAGGACTCTGAGATTAAGATGGCTTGAATGGGACAATCGTGAAATGTGCCTACCAGGTCAGCATAGTGAGAAGGGAGACTCTGGGCATTGATGTGACATACATTCAAATATTTTTTATATCTATTGAGGTCCTGGTTCAATACAGTACTCAGTGACACAAAAGAAGCGTCATGAAACGAGTCGTCGTCTTCAGAAGATATCAAAACACTATTATCTAACGCAAGATGAAAAGAATCATCCATAAATAAGTAGCTAAATAAATATTTATTTATATATATAAATAATAAGAATAAATATTAATAATAATATAATAATTTATAACAAGACTTTATGCGCACTAAAATTATACCTAAAGTATTAATTTCCGCCCTGACCTGCCGGCGTACATTAATTTACATCACAACAGACAAAGCGAAACAATGGAACGGTAAAATACACAGTTACAACACACGCAAAAACACTAAGACAGACAACATTTAAGAGGCCAAAATCGCGGAACCACAGGCAGTAGAAAAAAAAAAAAAGAAACCGAAATAATATAACAAATTGCCGTTTCTGAACGGGAGACCGAGTGTCAAACTATGACAGCAATTTTGACATAGCAAACAATGTAAACAGAAAAAAATATTAGTTAAAGCGGGTAATGCCAGATAAAACAAAATTAAATATTGTGAAAATAACAGAAGGTGTGCCAAAAATAGTTTATTTGGGTCTAACCGCCCGTTTCGGCCGACCTCCGGACTTGCTCTTATCTGCGATAGCGGACTCCTTGGCGGGTTGGCGGCTCGCAGAGGGGGCGGGCTCCGTGGCAGGCTTATCGAGGCGTACCAGGTCGTCACTACACGAGATGTTGTATCGCTTACCGTCTGATAATTTGACGAAAATGTTGCCGTCGAACGACCAACAACTCGTAATCCCGAAGCGTCTACGTGCCTCCATAAATAACGCCTGTCGCTTGCGAGTGAGGAACTCGGAGACCACCAATGTAGTCCCTTTGAGGCAGCTCTTCTTCTTCCACACTAGCGTTTTGGTCGTGTGGTCAGCAAAGCGAACCAGAATCGGCCGCGGCCTGTTACCAGTAATAGTGCCCAGCCGGTGACACGACTTGAAAGATGCCTTGGAGATACCTTCTATGCCGAATCGTCCTGACAACATCTCTGCAACCACTGCAGCAGCATCCTCACCAGCATCCTCAGCTACTCCGCCGAAAAGGAGACACTTTCGCCGATGCCTCATCTCTATGACCTCAGTGCTTCTGGAGAGTTCTTCGACTTGCTGCCTCAACAGCTTAAGCATACCCCAGACGATGTCCTTGAAAGTGTTGAAATCACTTGTAAGGCGTTCAAGTGATGTGGACTGAGGGGTGCGCGTTAACTTGGCCTGCTGATCCTCAAAGTCGCCCATCCTCTTCATGAGTGTAGCTTCAATGTTCCTCAATGTGTTGTCCAACTCGTTCGGTGTAGACATAATGTGATGTTAGTGTTGAGATGAAGTGGGAGAAACAGCAGCCGGCAGTGGGTGTCAATCCAGCTTAATCACTGCATGCAGGATTCAGCAAACAATACCACTGCAAGTAGTGCTCACAAGGAAACGTTTTACGTAGCGCAAGGTACAAAATATATACTTTTAACAATTATATCTTATATCTACTTTTAACTTAGTAGTAGAACAAAACGCTTTGCTTTTATACATAAATGCAAATGAGCGTTCACCTACTTGACTCATTTAAGGAAACAATATGGGCCGAAATTCTACTGATATTCTATCAAAATTTCACACAAGATTAAGTTTTATGCTATCGGCATAGAGTCTAAACTTAGTGGGTCGAGATTCGGTCATGTTAATAGATAGCCATACAAAGCAGGCAAATATGAGAGGCGTCATTCAAAATGACAAGGTGACATCTGTTGTTCCGGATATAACCTTGTATGGGAGGAGAAATGGGCCAACGTTCGCTTAGCACAGTAACCGACAGGGTGACGTCACAATGTTAAGTGACAAGATATACATTCATGTAAAGGGGAACGACTTTTGAATGCTTTACTTCATGAAATTTCGCTTTTCGTAAGGAAACGGTACGTCTGTACAACATTGTAATTTCGAAGATACAGAACGATCTTTCCTACTTAGTGCTCCGACCGATTAATCCTGATAATGCCTTTTGAATTATGAGAGTACCTAAATATATAATCACTCTGCAATATATGAAAGCATATACCTAAATAATTAATTAATTAATTAATAACCCAAGAAATGCCATACTGGGCTACACATCGTCATCTAGAACCAAACTAAGCCGAAGCTTGTAGGTACTATGGGTACTAGACAACTGACAAACTTACTTAAATACTTGTTTTTTGTGAATTAATACATATTGTACATAGTAAACACCCAGACCAATACAAACAGGCATGTTCATGAACACAAATGATTGTACTGTGCGAGGATCGAACCCCGACGACTCGTGGCTCAGAATTCAGAGGTCACTACCAAATGAGCCATCGGGCTAGTCATTAACATACAACAAGGGGAATTTAAATATGAAGTTGACACAAAGAAAACTGATTTAATCATAAAATAGCACATGTGGAAAAATTAACCTGAGATAGAACCATGGCTTTTATTACTGTCTATAAACAAACTGTGTACAGAATTGAATAGGCATTTCAAGTCGTAAATGTGGAAGAGGGAGAAATTTGCCTGTAGCTTAATAAATTAGTGTCCATGATAGTGTTTGAAGGAGAAAGTAGGCAAATTGATGCCTTAACATGGATAAAACCTGACATATGTCTTGATGATGTTTACGCTAAAATCAACAATGATATTGTTATGACCTATTAAACAAGTTACTGATCCATATTTCATTCCAAGTCTGGAGAAATTCAGTCAGGATTAAGGAATCTCTTATATAAATAAATAAATATCAGACAACATCACATACATTGCTCTAATCCCAAAGTAAGTAGCTTAAGCACTTGTGTTATGGGTATCAGAACAACGAAGGTACCACAAATAAATACTTAAATACAAATTATAAGCACCCAGACACGGAACCGAATGTTTGTCCCGGGTGGGAATCGAACCCACGACCCTTGGTTCAGAAGGCAGGGGTCCCTACCAATTGAGCCACCGAGCCAGTCAAAGTTATATACCTATTCTTTTATAGATTTTTTTATATATTAGCACGTCAAAATATCTGCGTCCTGTCTGATATTTATTACATGACGGCCTGCATAAGAGCCGCTTCACGCCCCATTTAAAAGTCTAAAGACTACGAGAAGAAGAGAACGTGTGCTGGAAGAGAGTTTCATAGTCTAATGGTTCAACAAATGTATAATGTATAAGATAATATATAATTCAAAGGTGACTGACATAGTGATCTATCAACGCACAGCCCAAACCACTGGACCGATCGGGCTGAAATTTGACATGCGGTTGATGTTATGACGTTGGCATTCGCTAAGAAAGGATTTTGATTCGGGGACACTGCTAGTGTAAGATAATACTGTACTTTATACGAGTGCTGATTGACTGCACAGCATTTCATTAATTGACTCTGTATCTGATGAAAATCAACGGAACGGTAATATTATAATCGGTTTCCCCTAGTAGGACATGATAAAATCCATATAAAACTAAAAAAATATAAGTACTAAATTATTAATCACACTGAAACATGCCCGGATCCTGCCGCGCTTCATATGATACGCTATTTGTCATCGAGGTCGGCAAAAAAGTTAGATTTCAATTATCTATTATAGTGACAATACGAGATTTCTCTGCGAAGCCCAAGAGAAAGACAGCCGACTCGGACATCGGAAAGAAAGTTTTCTATAAAAGATCGTTGTGACACGTTACTACAATAGGCAAATTGTTCGGAACAAATCGGCTGTGTGAAATGCTACTTCAACAATAAAACTTTAGATGATTTCGACAGCACAGAAAAATGTGCTCTAAATTACTAAATATAAATACAGTTTGAGAAGTTAATTGAATCTGCAAGCAACTTAAACTCTTTAAGCAGTTGATGGGTTACGAAAAGAACCTATTATTGAATAATGCACCATTTTTTGATTGACCTCAAATTAATTTAATTTGTGTTTTAGATATAGCTTTAAATATTTTAGAGCTCGCACGTCATCTATTTGTACCTAAATAACACCCATAGCACCGTAAGAGTTGATGGTTTGGCTCCTCTACAAGCAGAGGCAATACCAGCCTTTAAGAAATCGACAAGCTTACTTCGTTAAAGCATAAGTAACACGCATTAAAAAACACTGTGGCCAGTAGCTGATCTTATAAGTTAGAAGCAGGTCTTATACCTATTGATTTCCCAACTATCAAAGTTGAATGGATAAAATTTCAGTTTGCTAACCTATAATGAATGAGAGAGAGAACCTGGAACAGAACGCAAAAAGATGAATCATTCCTTTATTAAGACACAAATGTTATAAAATTATGGAAGGACTATGTGAAAAGTCTTACTTGTGTTGACAATTAGTAAGCTCAAATCGCAAAAGATATCATAGAGAAAACATGTTTAGCATTTTCATCGGCTATCTCGATGCAAGTTGGAAACCGCTTCTTGTGTACACAACGAAGGCACTATAGCAGTTAATATTAGTTCGAGATCAATCTCCGGGCGAGACGCGTCGTGGTCGGAACTCTATTAAAACCTCGGCCCCATCGCTGTATGGACTGAAAAAGGAATGCCTACAAGTTTCACTCGGTTCTTTACCGATCCGCTTTCAATTAGGCATTACGTAACCTACCTACTTATCCTTTAGATTAAAGAATGGAAAAAGTTTAACGCTTATTTGAATATCTAAATCCCTTACCTAATTCCTATCTGATCTTAATTCAAGGATTTTCTTGCCATAGGAATAGAATTTATTCGTCAAAATGTCGATACATTTATGTAATAATAGTGGTACTTATTATAATAACCAGTAATATTTTATAAATAAAAAAAATATTAGGTATATCAACAGGTAACTGCTACGATATCTACTTCGTTATAATATGTTCTAATAGAACTGGGATCATATGTTGACTCGGGTCATGAAATCGTTAGCAACTCTATTTTCCCTCGTAAGAGGAGGTTTTACATAGCTAGCCAGAATAATAAATATTTACGTTTAAAATATACATTTTTTTTTATAATAGCATCAACCCAATCTACCACATAAATAAATCACTTTGATAGTGATGTCCTCGCATCCTTCTCTACAATCCATAGAAACAATGGTAACACAATATTCCACTAACCCAAATGATTTTATCAAAATCGAATACACTGTTTCATTTTGTTACTAAATTGGCTATAAATGACCAGCATTATTGCTTCAGAACAATGATATTTTTCATAGATCAGAATTCTTTTGTCCTAATCCGATTGGATAAAAGTGTTTAGCTGTATTTATTGGGATACTATTATCTTTATCCTGGTTAGATGTTATCATTGACCTCTGACCACCAGCAACCCAAAAGGCCACTACATTGCTTGTCATTCTCATAATCGAACCAAAACAATATTATCAGAGTAAAACAATTCAGTAATCATATACATATTATAACAAATGATCCCTGTCGTAAGCAACTTTTTGCCTCAGGAAGAAAATTTATTTCGGGCACGATGAAAGATTGAGAAAAAATGGATAGATAGATAGAAAAATATTAGTTATATCCGAACTAATTGAATGTTGAGCGCACGCATGAATACAATATAACTATTATGAAAGAAATTGTGACGCTGTAATTTTATATTTCTATGAGAATGATAAATTCTCACAGACAATTCATGTTACCAAAGAAGTTTTATAAAAACATCTTTATTATTTCTTTATAATATACGAGAATGTTTTTTTATTTAAACAACAAAATTAGACGAAATCGCAAAACTCTAGTCTGGCTCAAACAATGTTTTTAAAAGTAATTTCTTAGCATTTTTTTCTAATTTCACTTTATCCGCAAATCGTAAACTTTGATGACTCAATCTGAAATCAAGTGGAGACGAAAAAAATCTTCACAGCATTTTTGTCCGACCACATCAAGGTCGGGTAGTAAATATAAAGTCGTTTTCTTTAAATGCCACGTTCAAAAATTCTTCGCCGGCGCTTTGACAAAGCCTTTTAATGAAGTTGATGCGTCGGGTCATTAGGGGGAACTAACCACAACATTTGCAGCAATATGAATGCAGGTGTCATAATTACATTCGCATGAGATGCGGCGCGTGGAATATGGACCCGCGTGCTTCATAATTCTGAATGGGTGAATGCATGAAACAATGTAGTGGGAAGCCGTTAGATGTAGGTAACAACATTTTGTAGGTACTGTAATCAAAATGACATTTATTACTGTCGCATCAGTTCGTAAAATGCAACAAGAATTTGTGTATCACAAAAAGATGACACTTGTGAGTTTAATAGTCAACTAATGGTTACATTTTTGATACTAATTTTAAGTATAAAGTTAATCCATGAAATATGTTAAGGGAAGTGGGTAGGTACAATTGCAAAAGAAGCAGAAAGCCTTAGAAGGAATTTCGTATGTAGGAATAACTTTAAGAGTTACTCGACGTGTATGCAGAGTCACATTTATAAAGTTACCGTATGTTTGTGTTTTATTTTTGATCTAGCGGTAGCGAGTGGACTAAGAGGTCGCAGGTTGGAGGTGATGTAATCTGTGGAGGTGATACACCCCCGTGCATCGGAAAGCACGTTAAACTAGTGGTCCCACGCCTGATCTCTCTCTGGTTGTGTCGAACTATCGTCCTATTTATTTATTTTCATGACAATGAAAAAATAGAGAATGTACTTTAATACATCCTGTATACTTTGCTAGTCTCCTTAGAGATTGTCCACCGTGGCAGAAATTTGTTAAGAAAAGAGAGAAAGATGCTTGTTATTAGATACTATCTGTATCCTATTTGGTATCATGACGATGAGTGATGATGAGTAGCACTTGTGCTACTATTAAATAGTTATCATCAATTTTATGATTATTAGGTAAACAAAAACGATTTTGTACAAACTGATGTTCAGTTGATAACATTAGCACAACGTTTCACACGTACCCGCCCACCATTTTAAAAGCGCTCAAATTTTATAAATTGCATAACGACAGTCGCCCGCGCAAATTTTATAGTCACCGAGCTGAAAGCGCGCCGCTTGCAAAAAACATTAATTTTCATTTAAGTTAACGCCGTTTTCGCTTTTAGTACACGAGTTTGCACTCGCCCCTAATATTGGCAAAATATGAAAAGCCTATGCAAGCGGTTTGATCGACGCTTCTAAATAACAAATGGGAATATTTTAGCCGGCGTAAGTTATTCTAAGTTAGCGAGCATAATGTACACAGCGTAGAATAGTGTGTATGTATGTATGTCTTTGTAGTACCTACGTGGTTCTGATATCCATTACCCAAATGCTCAAGTTACTTACTTTGGGATCAGATCAATGTATATGACATTGTGTGATTGCTCTATTTTACATAAGAATTATATTTATAGTGCCTTGCCCTCACCTGATGCAAAGCGAAAGAGAAGCCCAAGTCACTATGGGGCAAGTAACCGAATCAATCACTTGTCAGGTACTACTGTCGATCTGTAAGATACACCGACTGATCCTGAAATAACTGAAGTCACCTCGCGGTTGTTTCGTCGACTTTAAGCTAGTACATAAACCCTACCACTGGACAAACAACTTACTTTGTATCCGAATGTGATTCATACCTGCTAAATGAAATCTATCATAATACATTTTTAATTATTTACATTACAATATTCTACTCCACAATATCAGAAATGCATTTCGTATTATTTTATTTGGATAAAATATAAAGCTTGATTGAAATTTTGGATTCCTAATGCGTCCAAAGTGTATACGCTCGTATCGTGCTTGGTTCTGATACATTGCAATACTTTATTATTTAAAGCGCTTTACTTTTAACCCTTTCAGGACCATAAGGTTATGGGAGGTAAATCAATCATTTTAACTAGTTAGGATGGTTCATAGGGCTCCTAAAAATCATATTTCTAAATCAAAATACTGAAATAAGTTATAGTTTCCCAGTTTTTTTCTGGGACACACATGTCCCTATGGTCGGTGACGGTCACTTTTTGCTTGTATAACTTCTCTTTAAATTTTTAAGATTCATTATTTTTTTGGGGGTTTTACAAAATATATCATACTTTGACATATCAATTAATTAAACATGGTAGTTATTTTACAAATTAGTAATAAATATAAATGAAAAATAATTATAATAGAGAGCATTATCAGCCCCTGTGCTGAAATCTGGTCTGTTTTGGGATCCCTGCACCGATACCAAGTAGGGTAGCGATACATCCCAGTGATTAGATGTCTCTATATAGCCCCCATCATGTCCATCCAAGTACAGAACCAGCAAACATGACCTATTCCGTTGTATCAAGGAGTGAGACAAGGGGATATCGTTTCCCGAAACTGTTCACTAATGCATTAGTTAGACAATATGTTCAAGACGCTGAATTGGGACGGACTTAGCATCAAGCTAAATGGCGAACACATATCTTACTTCCGATTTACAGACAACATCGTCATAATGCTAGAATCGCTGTAGAACCTACAACAGATGCTGAACGAATTGGCCGAATCTGGCACCTACGGATGAACTTGGCTAAAACTATCAACCAAAACCATGTTCAATAAACATGTTCCCCTGAATCGTTTGCTGTACACAGCGCCGCCATCTTCGTAGTTGGTCAAAAATACGTGTATCTCGGGCAGACATTACAATCAGGTGAAAACTGCTTTTAGATAAATTGTATAATGAAGAATTCAGCTAGGCGGGGCAGCGTTTGTCGTCGATGCCTACAGTGCCTAAATAGGAAAATCTTCAATTTGTGCGTCCCATTGGTTCTGATATACGTAGCCGAAACGTGGGCAATTACGGTATGGCTAACTCACAAGCTGAAAATTGCCCAGCGAGCTATGGAAAGGACTATGCTCGGCATCTTTCTGCTGAATCGGATCCGAAACAAGATGGTCCAACAGAGAACTAAGGCCATCGATATAGCTCTACTAATTAGTAAGCAGAAGGGGCAGTAGACTGGCCATATCAGCCATAGAACTCAGAACCGATATCCGCTTCTATATCTAGGAGTCCTAGAGTTGATACCGCTTCTCGGCAAACGTAGATGGAGCGACAATTTGATCAAAATTACTGGTAAATGCTGGATGCGAGAAGCCTAGGATCAAGTAAAGTGGCGAACAAATGAAAGAGCCTATGTCCAGCAGTGGTTGCGAGAAGCCGATGATGATAATAGCAAAAAAATGTAACTGCAATATGTATACAAAAATATTCCCTCACGGGCCATAGGGACCCCGATGTCCCTTTATGTTCACAGCTATGTAGCAAAGTACTCGACATGCACATTTATTTTATAATAACATATAGATACAACATACTAACCAACGAATAAATATATCATAATACAAAGTATTCAAAACTATTATTACACCTCGAGACATCATCGCAAAGTTTTCGTTTTGCGCGCCACGCGAATGGTCAACTTCCCATGACCATAGAAAATGGTTGACATGTCAAATGTTATATTGACAACATAAAATAATGAAGTAATACTATCAAAAACCAATTTAAAATAAAACTACATTGATTCCCATGATAGTTATTTAGTTATCTTATGTTTTTGGCATGGGACACACGTGTCCCCGTAGTCGTCAAAGGGTTAAGCAAGAGCCGTCGTCAGATGTTTGTATCAACATACTCGTAGAAAACTTTCAAACTTACCAGACTACGCGACATTTTGCATTCTACACAATACTAACTTTACTTTTATTAGCTATTTACGTACTAAATCTACAATTTATACCTACTGAATTCGTTATTTAACTATTCATCATGATCACCAGCCTACAAATGTGCACTGCTGGACATACGCTTCCCCCTATGACAATTGTCATTATCGGCCTACAAACGTCCGACAAACGCTTGCCTCAATGTCAATAAGGGGGATTTGTCTTAGTCATCACGCTTGGCATGTTTGTTGGCAATTTTAGTACCTTTTTTTTTTAGGAAATGCATTATGGAAATTCGGCCTAAAAGTGCATAATGCATTTCCCTCTACAACACCCCCGAGTCCTCACATTTCCCTCTACAACACCCTCCGTCTTCTACAACACCCCCGAGATGGTAGTCCTATTCTACATCCGGAAACCACGGACACATTGAACTAAGTATATCGTAGTCCTATTTTACAAATTAAAAAAATTAAAAAAAAAACCACCCGGATTTTTGCGGATAAAATGCAGACCGAATTTAGGTCATTTCCCAACTTTGCCATCAATACCCTACGCATCGGCGCTAGCGTCACGTAAAAGGCGCTAGCGTCACGTAAAAAATCGGCTCCGGGTACATTTGTGATAAAAAAATACAAATACGTGTTTATCTCTATCAATAGTGTGTGCATTGTGTTAAGACTATCCCAATTATCAACGTCTAACGTTTGCTAAACAATCAGAATAGTAATAATTACAAATAGAGTGCAAATATTAACTTTGAACTTAGTGTACTTTTAGAACCATAATAGACCCAAGTGAGTGAAAAACACAGAATTAACGTTAATTATAGAAACAATAGTAAGTGATGAACTGTGAATTTATCATGTGAATAATAAATACGGTCAATTGCGAAAATAATATTGCCGTTAATATTTTAAACAGAAGACGCTTTCAATATTTATTTCAAACGCGCATGCGTAAACCGCATCCCCGAACCAATCTGTTTTTAATATATTCACAGAAGAACGCCATCTAGTGGCAAAGTTGAACACTTCTTATAGCAATGACACGTACGGAAGCAGGTACTTTTTCCACCAAGACACAAGAGGGCGCCTAGTGTTCGTGAATATTCGAAGTGGCCACTTTAATGTACAATTGAAGTCTGTATTACGAAATCAGAAATAATGGCTGTTATTTGCGGAAAATGTAATGATATAATTAATGGGCGGCAATTTTTAAGCTGCATATGCTGCCTAAATACCTATCACATCCAGTGTACGAACGTATCTCAGACTAGATTTTATATGATGGAACCTGAACGAAAATCGTCATGGAAATGCAGCGAATGTCTAATGAAGACCCATAAAATATTGGATAATGTTCCCAAACTTTCACCACATCCATGCCTCTCTCCGCCTTTAACTGCTCACAGACATAACCCTCTTCAAAGTAACTATAAAATTAATGTACCTACTGAGAACTCCTTTGAGATACTTTCTTCAGACGAGGACGAAAGTAATTGCACTATTGACTCGTGTACTTTACTCGAAAACAAGTCAATAATATTAAACGTCAAAAAGTCCGAACCCAAATTGACTCTACAAAAAAATATGAAGGACATGGAAAGAATTATTTTAGGACTTCGAGACAAATTGCAATGTGCAGAAATAGAAATTCAGAATTTGTTGTCAGAAAATAGACTCCTCAAAAGTCAAGTTAACAATCCGAAGGACATTTGCAAAACAACTCCAATAAAAGCCGCAGAGGAAAGAATATCCATAACTAAAACAAGACTCGATTTCGTTGAAAATACTGAAACCATAAACTCCAAACCAAGTTTATTCGAAAAATCCCAGGACACAGGAACTCCACCACCAGGAAACCGTTTACCGCCCTGCACAGTTCCTGATATCGAAGATTCCAGCAGCATACCGGCATTCACATCTTCCCCGCCCGAGTTCCAGGCCACAGACCCCGACTTTCCCTCATCATTTAATCCCTCAAATAAATCGAAGATATGCTTATTATCAAACGGCTGCAAATTCAACCTACTAAACTTAGCCGGCCGACACCTCTCGACATCACAAGTCTGCCACTACGCGTCACCAGGTGGCGCCATACAACAGCTGTTCAATGGACTAGACAAGAAACTTACAAATTTTACTCTCAACGATTACTGTATAATATTTATAGGCGAAAGCGACTTTCTGAAGTCTTATAACTATAATGAAACAATAGAATACATCAGAAACAGTCTTCAATCCATAACACACACAAATGTAATTATTTGCTTGCCAACTTTCAAATGTAGGAATAATGTAAACTTATATAACAGGCGAATCGAAATTTTTAATAGGCTATTATATACAGATAATCTAAAGTACCAATATGCTTATATACTCGACTCGAACAAAAATCTAAATTATACAACCCAGATGTTTAATTTCACTTTGGGTACTATAACAAAACAAGCGTTACAGATCATTCTCAGTGATGTAAATGTCCTAATTAACCAAATTTACCACTATTATAAAAACGCTGTAGAAGAAACAAGTAGAGTAAAATTTTTTCGTCCCTAAGTACCATAGTAAAAAGAACTGTAGTAAAGCAGATGATAGGGTTGACACACAGATAGATACAAACAAACTCCGAATCCTTCATCAGAATATAGCTGGCATCTGTAACAAAGCAGACTTATTAGACTTTACATTAAAAGAACTACAAGATAAAAATATAGAAGTAGATATTTTATGCTTTTCCGAGTCCAATGTCAAACAGGGTACAGAAAGTAATGTTAAACTGAATAATTATAAACTTATATCTTCATTCTGTCGGGAAAAAAGTAAGGGTGGTACTTGTATTATGATAAGAAAGACAATGGAGGCTAAACCGCTACATTTTCCGTCACAATTAAGTACGAAGTTTTACTTCGAATGTTGCGGTATAGATTTAACTACATTAAACTTGATAGTGGTCACAATATACAGAATTCCGGGTCAGACTAACTCTCAAATTGGTATATTTCTCCACAAATTAGACCTTCTCTTAGAATATCTGACGACAAAGTTTAGTAAAAGAAAAATTGTTATCTGCGGCGATTGGAACATAGATGTATTGAAACAAAACTTGCACTCTAAAGAGCTAACAAGCACTTTATCTAACTACGACTTCAAAATACATATTCTAACGCCTACCAGGTTAAACTCGTGTATTGACCAGATCGCCAGTAACATAAAGAACTCTACAAGTGATATATTACACTTAAGTCTCTCCGACCACGAGACCGCACAATTATTGACTCTTAATATGAAGAAGCAAAAGTCATTTTCTACGTGGTTTCAATATAAAAGAGATTTTAGCGAGGAAAATATAATAAAGTTTAAATCTTGCATTTCTGCTTTAACCTTCTCTGATGTTTTAGAAAGGGATAACTTCAAAGAAGCATTCAATAGTTTTTATGAAGATTTAGTTTTATTTTACAACTTATGCTTCCCGATAGTGAAAATAAAAATGAATAACAGACCATTTAAATTAAAATGGCTAAGCAAGGGCTTAAAGAAATCTTGTCGTATAAAACGTAAATTATATCTCGAATTCTGCAACCATTTACGTAACAAGAAGGACAATAAAAACGAATCACATAAGAAATATAAAAAATACAATAACATATTAAAGAAATGCATACTAAACGCACAAAAAATAAAAAATAAAAAGTATATACAACAAAACGGAAATAATCCAAAAGCTATATGGAATGCTATTTCTTCAACTATATCAAACAACTGTCATCTCAACGATATAAACATTATAAAAACAAACAACGAAACATATTCGGATCCACTAAAAATTTGTAACATCCTTAATAATCATTTTATTAATTCAACTTCATGCAAACAAACCTATAAAACTAATAATATAAATAAAACTATCATTCACAATTCACGCACAATATACTTGACTCCGGTAACTACTTCAGAAACATATAACATTTTAATGTCCCTAAATAATAGCAAATCCAGTGGTCACGATGGAATAATTACCAAAATCATAAAAACATGTGCAGTCTATTTATCCCCTCCGTTATCTCATATTATAAATTTATCATTCGAACAAGGACAATTCCCAGACCAATTGAAGATATCCATTGTGAAACCACTTTTTAAGAAAGGGGACAGATCAGATCCGGATAACTATAGACCAATAACCATTATCCCAATTTTATCAAAAGTTTTAGAAAAGGCCATGTATACCAGAATGAATGATTTCCTTACAAAGTTTAAAATTTTAAATTCGCATCAATATGGTTTCCGGAAGGGAAGCTCTACCGCACTAGCTTGCTTCGATTTAATTAATTATATAACAGATAGCATCAACAACAAAACTCCGATCATATCTGTTTTCTTAGATATGACAAAAGCCTTCGACTTTGTTAATCATCAGATTCTACTTCATAAGCTAGATAAATATGGAATCAGAGGCAATGCTAATAACTGGATACAAAATTATCTGAAAGATCGTTTACAATTCGTAGAAATCTCACAAATCAACCCCAATTCTAACAGGAACAGCTTAGAAAAAAAACATTTTAGGTCATCCACAATGGTCAATAATACAGGCGTACCCCAAGGTAGCATTCTAGCTCCTCTTCTTTTTCTAATTTATATAAACGATTTACCAAATATCATAACTCACCGTTCAATACTATTTGCCGACGACACTACCCTAATTATAAAGCAGAATAATGATGAACCACTAGAACGTACAGTAAATAGAACTCTTTCAGCAGTAATAGAATGGCTTCAATGTAATGACTTAAAAATAAACCTAACTAAGACAAAAGTTATGGCATACCGTTCATACAATACCGTCGAATCAAAAATACAAGTAAAACACAATCAGACCATCATTGAAAATGTTAAGGCATTTAAATTCTTAGGTCTGAATGTTGACGAGCACCTGAATTGGAAGGGTCATATCGACACCATCTGCGGCAAACTTGACCGCTATGTATATGCCCTGAAGAGGTTAAGGCAAACAATTTCTTCAGAAGCTGCTTTAACAGCCTACCACGGATACGTATCCTCGGTCCTTAGTTACGGCTTAATAATATGGGGCAACTCCGTTGAGGTAGATAGAGCATTTAAACTACAAAAAAAATGTATTAGGGCTGTCAGTGGAGCGAAATTTTTAGACAGTTGCAGGCCATTATTTCAAAAGTTTAACATTCTTCCTTTACCCTGCCTGTACATACGGGAGGTATGCTGGTTTGTCAAACAACATCCATCATTTTATAAAAAGTACTCTGATGTATCTACAAGACCATTACGGCCTAAATATAATCACTTGCTGTACAAACCTCCGAGTAATATGTTCATTTATAAAAAAAATATTTACAATATGTCCATAGCTATATACAACAAACTGCCCTATTCACTTAAATCATTAGAAAATAATTTATTTAAAACTGCCATCACAAAGTGGCTTTCACAAAAATGTTTTTATAGTGTAAAAGAATACATGGATGATTAGTCTTAAGCAGAGGTACTATCTTTTATGTTTTATGTGTTTTAATAAGTGTAGATATAGGTATTAATATAATTACCATGAGATTTGCACGCCTGCTAGCAGGCTAATACTATCTACTGGATACCATTTTATGCCCATCTATTGTATCACTATGTATTTTTGCAAATAAACTTTTGTTATTGTTGTTATTGTTATTGTATTGTTATCGAATAAAGATGAAGTATAAATAAAACGGGAAACACAATCAATAACTCTGAACTTCGTCGCGCTGTTCGAGACAAAATCTAGGCAATTTCCAGTAAGACAGCGCTCAATTCAAACAATAGATATCTCAGTAGTATGCCTAACCTGATTTCTCTTCTTTATTCATCTAATTTATAAAGGAAGGCAGGACTGCCCCACTTTCGAATCGCCTCGCTGGCAATATTTAAATGTTTTATTTTTCTAGCGGTATGTATCATTCATGAGGACGGTATGTACGAGCTACGATTTGAATATGAATAAGTAGGTATTGAATATGTCTCCATGCTAATATTTTTATTGAGTAGGTATGCTGCTTAAAAATGGCGACATCAATGTCGCAATGGTTAGAATGATAAGCCTTTTAGGCTTTTATTTAGGCGCAGACAATCCAAAAACACCGGGTACATTTTAGGAAATTAACTTTTCCAAATCTTCTCGGAGCTGGGAAATCATAGTAAGGAAAAGTATCTTGCGCATATTATTTCTTATTAAAATTATGTAAATAAGTGACATCGGCGTTAAATGACAGTTATTGCAACAAAACAACCGATTAGACAGGTTAGTTATAATAAACGAACCATTTCTACAATCCGAAAGGCTTTATATATCATGTATACAATAGTACATGATATGAGAACCAAATGGTATACCACGATATACGCATCATATTATCTATACTTTATTTTTCGAACGGCGAAGTATACCTTTTTATTAATGTGTACTTAAATGAAACTTTTAGAGCCTGTACTGCTCCCAATTTGTATTTAAATATTACCTAAAGGTAGAGAATATGCGGGGTCTTCGTTACAATGATTGCCTAATTTAATTACGTGCCTACCCTGCCATGAGCGGCTATACAGAATGCTGACTGGGCATAATTCGCATGAAAAGGCCTCATTCAAGGTAGTCACATTGGCTGTTAATTTTAATTTATAAAATAACGTTAATTTCGATTCATTCAGATCCATATTTTTTGGGTTTATAACGATATTCGCGTTCTAGAGTGAATACCACGCACTAAGGGCGACTTACACCGGCCAACGTATAAGTGTAGGACGTCCTCAGGCCAGGTGGAGCGACGATTTATGCAAGATGGCTGGCAGGCAAGTGCTGGATGCGAGATACCCAAGATCGATTAGAAAGGCAAACCAAACAATTGAAGTCTGAACAACTGGAGACCTATGTCCAGCAATGGACTGAGAAAGGATGATGATGAATGATACTCTCGATCGAATTTCGTCTACAGCGGGCAATCTGCAAGGAGATTGGCATTGGGAGAGTACCTACACTGGAGATAAACTTGCGCGGACGTCAGTTCAACACGATTTATTAGGTATATCAGGCGCAGGACCAACGGGTTAACGTACTATCCGGGGGTGTGTCACCGACAATTTCGTGACTCCGAGTCACTAGTTTTCCAAAAGATTTTTTGTCTCAAAACAAATGAATCAAGACAAGTTTAAAAAATTGTTATATAACACACATAACATTTATATATTTTGATAACATTTTTAATACATTCATATCTGTCACCGTAAAATTCAAAATACCTGCCGATAGATTATAATCTATCCAGCGAGATTGTAATCTGTCGACATATTATGAACCGAACTTACTGCTTACAATTTAACGTATTATTTTTCGCTATATTGTAATCCATCGAAATGAAAACGTTAAATTGTGACACACCACGGGGATGCATCTCGCGCGCTTCCTGGTTGAACGGAATATGACGCGTGCCCGGGCCACCATATGTTTACAATCTCACTGAATAAATTATAACCTAACAGTACTTATAACTTTACGGTGACATATCAAATAACAGGAAATTTTTTAATACAAATTTCATTGCAACTGATGTGAAAATGCTGGTTTAATAATTAGATATCAAAACCAAGTTCATACACCGAAATACAGGGGAATATTCTGAAATAATGTAGGTGGGTATTCGCAGTTATCAAAGTAATTAATTATGGAGTTATAAGCCGACCCACGCACAGAGGGTTTCGATAAATCCTGTCAAGTTTTCAAAATACATTACCTGCAATGGGATTCAAAGAATTGTACGTACTATTTATGTAATACGAATGGTGAGTTCGGATTTTGTATCACTGCGGATACGGCCTTTAATTAAATCGCTCCTTTTAATCATATTACCGGAGGCAGGGACTGCAGTAACGTATTAAGATAGAACGACCTGGTATTCGTAAGGCCCAGGTTTTCAGACACAATAGATAAATGATGGGATTTGCATCATAATATTATGAAGACATCGGACAGGACGAGGTATTGTACGGTTGTCAAACACCAGTTTAATCAACATGACTTATTCACACCCAATATGTGTTTTAAATGTATATTCTAGGTTTTCATTAGAAAGAAAATGCGCAGTAAAATTGAAGTTGTTCGTCGTTGTTTCGACCGTTTAAAAAAGTGACACGATATTATTTTTTGAAATAAAACGTGATCGGTGTTCTATCTTGCTATATTTCCCAAAATATCTGGAGTACTTAATTATACTTTCAATATACTGCAAAACTTCTCCGTCTTGTACAACTTGGAACACTTATTAGTTTCACTCAAATAGATACATATAGAACGACCCAATTCATTGATCCAGATACGTTCGACAATCTATTTTTTGCTGATCACAGCTTGGTGTGGTATCTTATGTAAGAATTATTTATAGGAGATGGACTGGACAGTGGTTTTGTACATAGGCTGGGACTACAAAAAACACTTGGAAGTATTTCAGAAATATCTTCGAAATTGATTTTGATTCCATTGAACCTACGAGTACCTACTAGATAAACACCGCTATGTCAAAATATTTTATTTCCTAAACAGACCGAGAACCAAAGCGCTAACATTCGGATCAACTGAGTTCTAAGCAAGAAGGCTAGATAGAATATTCTTTATTGCACACGAAAAAGTTTACACCTAGGAGGTACCTAAGCTTGTACGAAGGCCCGATAACGATTTTGTACCGCAGTGGATGCGAGCGCTGATTAAATCGCGTCATTTGATCAGATTATCGGGCGTCGATCACGACGCGTCCCCGCAGAGCGTAGCCAGTGCTGCCGGGCTTATTCACGTCCCGATCAGTGTGGGACGATACTACTTCCTCCAGAAAATTGCTAGAAATATTTAAGAATAAATGGAATCTAATCGGGTTTCAACATTTTAGATTTTGTGCCTTTTTATTTTGTTGGAATATCCTAATCAATAATAGTAATAACCCAAAACATGCCACGTCATGTCTAACCGTTAAATGTGTATGTTACTATACATTACTTATTCCCTAAGGCCGCTGAACGTACACCATCGCAATACAGAACACTACTAAACCATAAACATCACCTATCGCAGTCCACCGCTGGACATAAGCCTCTTCAGTTGTTTGCTACTTTAGGAATTCATCTGGAGGCTTTAATCGCATCGTTGGCGATCGCAGGGCGTAGTTGCTCGCTCTGGTGACACTGCTACCCGTCATCGACCTGTGGTACTTTCCCACGCTTTCAATCGTAATGGTTAAACCACCTGTCGGTTGCCAGAGCCTAGCTTGTTATTCAGAAGGTGTAATCACGGGCAGGTGAGGGTGGCTTAGAGCGAAAAGGTGATAAGTCGCTACCTCACGTCCCCATATACATTTGTCCCAAAATTCAGCCCAGAACCTGACATCACTAGCCGGAACACGGCGCAAGTGACGGAAAATTGCTTTCGCAGCCCCCAAGGAATGTCATCCACCTGTAATTTATTTACGCCCATCAAGAGTAATTTATCGTCTATCTTAATTACCATATTTCGATGTTTTGTACAAGTAATTTTCCCGTGTGCCCGTAAAAATGTAGAAATTTTACAACACAAAGAACCATTTTCAGAGATCAGCCACTGTTCACTTACATTAACTACTACCTGATGATTTAAAAGGAAATAAAAATTGGCACTTTTGTGTCACTTCCCATGGTATTTGACCATATAACTGTAATGACTGATGTCTGACGCGATATGGCATAAAAGTGCATTGATTTATTACTAAGTATAAGTAAATAAATGTTACTATAAGTAAAGAGAGGTAGGGCATAGCGAATCTTCGCTCGAATTGAGCTGCCCGTCCGGGGAAGGACCTCCACCCTGTAAAATACCGCAGCCAAATGACCTTCGGGTCGTGTTTCTGCTGGTGAGTAGGGTGTCCGGAGCACGTGGGGGGTTAGGGCTGGGCCGGCATGGCAGTGGCAACTGACAGGTAACTGACCAGTTACTTGCCAGTTGTCACAGCGACTTGGGCCACTCTTTCGCTTTCCATCAGGCGTAGGGAAGCCGTAACCGCTTTTTTTTATAAAAAGGGCGTTCAGGATGATCTCACTCCACCTGATGGTAAGCGGTCGTGAGGTCCAAATGTTAGGTCGACAGGCACAATAGGGCATACCCACCGCGTCTGTCGCCCTTACCCTGAAGGCCCACTGAGATGCCGTTTCACGCCCCGCCTAAAGAGCCCAGGATTGTAAGAGGAAGGAAACACATGAGCCGGAAGGGCATTCCATGACTTAATGGCTTAACATCAGGCGTTTGATGTTGTTTGCCACTTTAGTGGTATAAAAGAAAATTGGAAAGTTTATGGTAGAAATCGGATAATGTAGGTAACAAAATATTTATACCAAAAAGCAATTTGTTAACCACAAATTAATTTTCGTAAAATGAGCATGGAAAATGCTTTCATTTCTAAAAATAAACGTAAAATGTAGTTTATAAAATATTATCAACGTACCTTCGAATAGAGTTCATTCAATCTGACAAATTTAATAGGTACCTTTGGATTTTAATACCATTTGAACCTTAAGTTTCCAAAGTTCAAGCAAAAACAAGGTTTTACAATTTCCAAAACAACGATCAAAGTTTATTACGGGCAATTTCTCAAAGGTATTAAAACTGTTAGTTGTAAGAAAAATGTTTGAAGTCGGGGAGATAACTTTTAAAATGAGCGTTTCATGAATAGTGAGCGGGCCACATTGATCGGTGTACGAGTACAGACTGCGGAAAGACTATAGAAATACGGAACAATTCAAATATACATCATCATCAACAGCCTACCGCAGTCCACTGCTGGACATAGGCCTTTCTAGTTATTCGCCACTTTTTTTTTTATAGTAGCTCGACATAATGGCTTCCCTACGCCTGGTGGAAAGCCAAAGAGAAGCCCAAGTCGCTGTGACAACTGGCAAGTAACTGGTTACTTACCTGTCAGTTGCCACTGCCATGCCGGCCCAACCCAAACCCCCCACGAGCTCCGGAGACCCTACTCACTAGCAGAAACACGACCCGGAGGTCATTTGGCTACGGTATTCTATAGGGTGGAGGTCCTTCCCCGGACGGGCAGCTCAATACGAGCGAAGATTCGCTATGCCCTACCTCTCTTACTTTGGTCAAACATCTGGATGCTTCACCCTTATGGGTGTTAAGCGCCACTCTGGGCAGGCGGGTTGGTGAACGCAGGGCGTAGCTCGTCGCTCCGGTGACGCTGCTGCCCGTCATCAACCTGTGGTGTTTAGCTATGCCGTCAATCGTGATGGTTATACCACCAATATTTTGCCCGAGGCTCGTTTGTTATTACGGTCAGGTAAGGTTGGCTTGGAGCGAAAAGATGATAGGTACCCTTCCACCCCCTTAGTTAGTCGAAATGAACCAAACAATACATAACAATCAATAGCAAAGTCATTCAGTAAGCGTAGTTTGTAGAATTCGAATCCGAATATCGCGAGTTCTCAAATTAGAATTCTATGAATATGTTCATAATTCATGACCTGAAAAGCTATTTCGTGTACTACCTGTAAAATAAACATGTCTTAAAATACGTCAAGGTACTTTTTCGATGATGACTTTAAGCGAGTTTATCCATGAAAACTTTATTTAGGCTATTCTAATAAGTAACTTCGCCTGTAAAAATGTTTCTGTACTTTGTTTACTCTGTTACGGAAAGGATACGTTACTAAGTTGCTTGCTTGACCGTTTATATCTAAGTAATGACACTTATAAGCCGAAGTTAGACCATGTTTATTTGTTTACAATGTATAAGTTTAAAGACTCATCATCATCATCCTCATCAGCCTATTACAGTCCACTGCTGGACATAGGCCTCTCCAGTTGTTCGCCACTTAGAGCAAACATCTGGAGGATATACCCATAATCTCCACGCTGGGCAGGCGGGTTGGCGATCGCAGGGCGTAGCTTCTTGCTCCGGTGACGCTGCTGCCCGTCACCGGTCTTTAGTATTTAGCTACGCCTTCAATTGTGATGGTTATACCGCCACCAGTCGGTTGTCAGCGCCTCGTTTGTTATGCGGCAGGATGCACCACGGGCAGGTGAGGTTGGCTTGGAGCGAAAAGATGATAGGCCGCTCCCTTACATCCCTAAAAGGTGTTTAAAGACTCGTATTAATATAATTCAAAGCTGTCGAAACGAACTGATATAACATTCTATTTTTTTC
Source organism: Conogethes punctiferalis (assembly GCA_031163375.1). Taxonomy (NCBI): domain Eukaryota; kingdom Metazoa; phylum Arthropoda; class Insecta; order Lepidoptera; family Crambidae; genus Conogethes; species Conogethes punctiferalis. The sequence goes on from CM062086.1 coordinate 5,992,313, forward strand.
GAGCCTCCATCATTTAATTCTTGATGCTCATTTATATTCTCAATCATAGGTAGGGGAAAGTGGGGGAAATACGAACACCTAAGGGAAAACTTAAATAACACAGTCGATTTTGATCACAGAGTTTCCTAATTTTTTTATTTATAAAGTGTACTTATCTGTCTAACGAATTCACGAATCAACATTTATATTTTTTTAATAAATATTAATATAATGAAAGAAAAACGATACCTTTAGTGTTCGGATTTACCCGACATTTGTCGGGTAAATACGAACACCAAGTGGGGTAATTACGAACTAACATTAGTAACGACAGAAATCACATTTAAAGCCTAACGATGTTGACGGTCCGTCAGTACAACTTTCCTGAGCCCATTTATTGCACACGTAGCACTTAATCCAGTCTTCAGCGGGGTATCTATAAATTTAACACTACAAATAATATAAAAGTAGTCTTCATTTTCTTTTTTGCCTTTTTCTTCCTCCCTTTCTTTTTCTTTCGTATTTCATTCTTTATGTAGCCAAAAATGGTAGTGGTTCAGTTCGGTCTTTCTTTTGTAAGAACTAGGCATCTGAAACAATAATTAAAAAATGTTAAACGGGGAACTAACAAAAGGGAGTGGGGTAATACCGAACGTTCGAAAATGCCCCACATGTAGTGTTCGCATTTACCCCACGGGATCGAAAACAATAAAATAGCAAAAATCAAATTAAGTTATACTTATTCTGCCTAATGCGTCGTTGTCATTTAGTTGATTAATATGTGATGTATCCACACTGTAAAAGCTAAATTACTATTGTAGATAGAAATAAAGTTACACCAACTTAAAATTACCAAAAAATTACATCAAAAACATACAAAATATTGAAAATTCCATACCTTGACAAGCACGTGCGTCCGCGTCTCCCGCGTTGTTGACTAGCACTAGTGGTGGCATGATTGAGGAAATGACGGCAAGTAAAATATGGCTATCTCTGTCTAACATATTAGAACCACTGAATTCGGCATTACCCCGCGTTCGCGTTTCCCCCACTCTCCCCTATTTATATATAGTTATATTATACTAACTGTGCCAGCGGCTTCGCCCGCGTTTATGTAGGTGTATCACAGAATTGTTTCTTCATCCCTTTTTTCGCAATAAAAGTTAGCCTATGTCCCTTCTCAGGGTCTAAAAATTGTCTGTGCCAAATTTCATCAAAATTAGTTGAGAGGTTTAAGCGGGAAAAGGTAACAGACAGACAGAGTTACTTTCGCATTTATATAGTAGGGACTAGGGATAAGTATTATTATGTAAGACAACATCTGTCTATAACACTAAAACCAAGGACCTATTTCCTAGACAATTCTCTAGAGCCTGCGAGTGGCTCATATGGAAATTTAAATAAAGCTTGAAAGCACTTCAGGTCTCGGTAACATCAGATATGCACAACACGTAACAAACATTTCTTTCCGCTAGATTAAAATTTTGTTTAATAAAATGTAAAACAAGTGGGCGAGTGTAGAAATAGTTTGACCGTTTCAAAGACTACTCCAACTAGATTGCTTCTACGCTATACCGCGTATAAAACTAACATGAGTAGAAACATTAGCCAATTTAAGTGTTTCCAATGAATCGGCTGAAATTAACAAAAAAATACTCGTATCTAAAACTACTCATTTTTTCCGCAGTAAAAATAGTATGAAAGGCGGACTTACAAGCCCTTGGTCTATCTTTGGGTTTCATGACTTCGGGGTTTGAGGATGTAAGCGAGTGACCTACCATCATTTCGCTCCAAGCTACCCTTACCTGCCCGTGGTGCATCCTGCTGAATAACGAAACCAGGCGACTGACTGATGGCGGTATAACCATCACGATTGAAGGCGCAGCTAAATACTACAGGCCGATGACGGGCAGCAGCGTCACCGAAGCGAGAAGCTACGCCCTGCGATCACCAACCCGCCTGCTCGGCGTGGCGACTATGGGTATAACCTCCAGGTGTTTGCCCAAAGTGGCGAACATCTGAAAAGGCCCATGTCTAGCAGTAGACTGCGATAGGCTGATGATGATGATTTACAAAAACTTAAAAGAAGTTATCTTCGTCCTATTTTTATAATGTTCCAATCTACTATTTATTACCCTTCTATGGAAGTAGTGAAGATTGTAATTCAAGCACCTGGTAAGACTCCAATTATCGTTACACGACGTGCTCAGAGCGACGTGTTTGGAAGTTACCAGCTTGCAGCAGGATACAAACTCAGTAGCGGAACTCCGATCTCGCTTCATATTTGAACACTCCCGAAGTTTCCAGTGTCGTTTAATTTCAAGACATTTCACGCCTTTAATTAGTTTCTTGTGTTTCATCAGCCGTTTAATAAGCTATCTCAAGTTATAAATAGGAGGTTTAAATTTGAAGTCGCGTTTAATCTTAAATAAGCTAACGTTTCCAGCGAAAGTTTAAGAGTTGCTATTTGAAATATTAAAATGATAACCGCTTTTAATCTTGCAGTTTTCTTGTGATACTTCGCTCAATTTGTACCTCTGTTCTTTTAGCAAAAGGAGTGTTTACTGGTACTCTTATTTTTCATTTACGGTTCATAGCAATGTTTCATATATCCTACAGTTAATTAATCAACAAATATGTGTGTGTATATTTACATTTCGTATTTAAATTTACAAGTTAATAACCTAAAATCACATTCACCCATTTGATAGTGAATCGTTTCGCTTACTAGACGATCTTTGATTTGTATCCAGTAGTATGTGTTTTTTTTTTCATCCCTGCACATTGCCTTCGTCATTCTAATTTCTTTACCTCAAGTGTTAGAACTAGTTCATCTACTACAGTACATCCTTACTTTGACTTGACTTATAACGTATAGTTCCATGCAACATTTTATCCAGATCCATCAGTGCCATAACATTCAAGGGTCGACTCAGCGAATACTCCTCGACAGCCCTCAATCACGGGCAGCGCAATAAAAAGAACAGAGTAACATTGTCGTTCGCAACTCAATTACACAACACAAGACACGGCAATACAAGAAAATGGAATTACCGCAGGAAAAAAGACAAAAAAATATACAGAAACCGAATGAGCCACCTAAGGGGGAAACTACATCATCGGACTAACTTGACGCAAGTGCCCCACATAGCACAAAGCCTAGCTTTGATGAGACGCGACCAATTTCATACTCGCTTTTTGTTCAGCTTTTAGACCGGCTTTATTTGTGTGAACGTGATTTATTTCAGCGTTTTTCTCGTTCAGCATGCGATCTATTGTCACGTTCGTGATACGGCTACATATAGTTTGATTAGCGTTCTTTAGATAACTCAATTGAGATAACGTGATATGAGAATAATGAGAATGTATTCAAACTTTGAAATTTGTTAAGTAACTCTTTGATTGACTCTGTTTTTGTCGTAATCGTAAACTTTAGCGTTAAGCAATTTTTAAGTAAGAAGCCGTTTTTCCAATTCTCAGCCAAGATTAACTTTTATTCGATTGCAATTTATGTACTTAATATCATTTTTAAGCGTCAGGTCTCCCGAGTCAATTAAAAACTAACAACTAAGAAATAAAAATCTTTTTAACATTTCAATATCAATGTTTTGTAACGTCTATAAGGTTCGATCTCGTCCTTATGCTCGGGCCATACTAACGAGAAATGCCATTAATTATCGCGATAATGGACGTTAACCATAGGTGTAGCCACAACTTAACGGGATAATTTTACAATGGCATTAACAATGCCATTTGGCGTTAGGCGATAGCTCAAGTGGCGGTACATCAAAGAGATTAACGCGAGAATTGATGCGATGAAACGGCCACACTACGTATTGTCAGTGTGTGTCGAGAGCGCAACGGGAGCGGACGTATTTGTTTTTTACAACGGATTTACCTCAAAATCGCACGTTTTTGTCTTGGAATACGTACTATGGCGACGGAGTGGAGTAACGAGAAAGTAATTACTTTTCTCGAGATTCTGCAAACAGAACCATGTTTGTGGGATCCGAAACTCAGAAGTTTCAAGAACCGTGGAACGCAAAGTGATGCTTGGCGCCGAATAATGGAAATATTACCTATTCAAATAACTGTTGAAGTAATATGAATACACCGACAAATAAAAAAAGTAAATAAATTAAACGTCGTATTCATCGCCAATAATGAGCATTCACGTTGACCGTTGAAGTGTAGCCACCCACTTTTAATGCGAAAAAAATTATCGGAATAATTATCGAGATAATGGCCATTGACGTTAAACCGTAGTGTGGCCCCAGCATTATAACACAAGCTTTACTTTGATATGAAGTAAATGTGTAATTGTATTCACACTACTCACACAAATAAAAAATATTTGAAAAGCCCCCGTTAACTCTGTAGAAAGCCGTTAAGTCTACATGCTCTGGTACACTGCCATAAATTTTGATTTCAGTTCTACCCGACAATCGTTCTACCGAACTTGTAGGTCCAGTAAGCTTGTACCTGCAAAGATATATACTACAACTGGACGATACTGGCACCGCGTTAATCATAGTACTTAGCCCGTTATATCTATGTCTATCCTGTAATTACGTTCGTCTTAAGGGCGATATGATCTCGCTAGAACTTGCAGCTCTCTAAAACTAAGCACTTAGAGTTTTATAGAGTATCAACGTAAGAGGTATAGCGTTGTCTGCCTTTCATCTTGTGAACGGGCGTAGCAACTATATTTAATAAGGAGTTATTTATTGTTTTGCTACGTGTTCCGCAACAGAATAAAACTTTTATGGTGGTGGCTGACTGTAGCTCACATAACACGGAACTGTTAAGCTCATCGTCCACGTATTTTAGCTTAGATCGCGTAGTTGAGCATGTTTGTTATATGTCATGTCCCAAGCACACGTTACGTCATGGCACGATCCATTCAATGGGGCGTAACGATGTAGTGGGCGCAGCTAGACTGTTTCACGAGGTCACACCATGAAGGCATCGCTCCCCGGAAGCTGGAGGTAAGAGTATTAGTTTTGGAGTACCGGCCGCTTGTCATCTGACCAGAGCTGGCAGAGGCGTGGTGGAAAATTACCTGGATCCCAGAAAAGTTTCAATAAATATTTGATCGTCATTCTAACACTATTCTCCTTGTGGCCGTGCGGATGATCGAATATTGAAAATTTTAGGTAGGTACATTACGGTAACAGACATCTGTTAGTCGCCATAATAGTAAAGCTTCGTCTTCACTAAGGCAATATTTGTGTAATTTGCGCTTCGAATGGGCAGGTTGCCTCTCATAATATTGTTGAAGATAACAACTGACCGCCGCAAAATATGCACGTAAAATCAAAACCTTCGCTAATGAAATTCACAAAAATACGCGCTGCCAAAATGTACCACTTCTACTAAAGCGACCTTGTCATTAGTACCTATCAAAGAAATGGGAGAGCGGAAGATTCATTTGAGTAAGCACTATCATAATCCTTAACAAAAATCCTTACATTATTTCGTAGGGCTACTTTACTAGATTTGAAGAAGACATAAGATGATCTAAAAAATATTATATCTTCAATTTTTTTCAGCCCGTAGAGGACCACTGCTGGACATAAAGCCTCCCCTAATGCATTCATTTGGGGGATTTGTCTTAGTCACCACGCTTGGAGGCGGGTTGGTGACCGCAGTTGATTCTGTTGGTGCCCAGGTAAACGCTGCTGCCCATTTCCTGATATTCTCCTAGTCATCTTTTATTACACCCACAGGAGACCTATGCCCTGCAGCGGGACTAATAAATAAGGTAGATGATGATGACGCTGACGGGTTGATTTGCGGTGGTCCTGAATAGAACAGAATATCTGGAAACCACACGTCATGTCCTCAATTATCGTCCTGTAAATGACTCGCGATCTCAAATCCGATTCCAATCTAATCGGTTTTCGTGTGCACTTGGTAAGCCCGTCGAATCGGTCTAGACGCCGCTATCCGGTACTTATCGGCTCTATCGCTCTCCGGACAGCCTGTTAACGTGCTCTTTTAAACGATTGTGCGACGGAATCTGGAACAGACTTCGAATAAAGAACCGACTAAATTGATTTTTTTCTTCTCTCACTAAGTGTTGTCAGTACACAAACTATTGAATTAAACGTCTTGAAGAAGTTAAGTCGTACGTTGCTTAGTGTTGTTAGAAATGTCACCGAAAATGCTTGTCTTTTTTAGGATAATTTTCTACGTTATTATCAATTTGATTCCTTGTACATAATTTACGCAAACGGGAAGTTACATTTTATAACTAAGTTGATTTTAGGTATATAATTTGATTTACTGCTCCGATACAATAGGTAGGTTTTTGATAAATTTTAAAACTATAAAAATCGTTTATTTGTTTCAATTGTTCAACATACTTACAGTTAGTTAACTTAAACGTAAATTGTACGCCAAACGTACTCTTTTATATATAGGACGATTCAGTTACATTAATTATATCGTCATCTTTTTATAAGCAAAAATTAAAATACAACTTTGGATTAGATCCCAATTTAATCAGTTCACGTCGTCACATCCTGTAAACCGACCTAGTCTAGAAGCTGTATCCGGGACTTATTCCGCATATTACTGTCAAAACAGCATTCCAATGTGGCTTTAAAACTATAGTATACTGGAGTCTGGAGAAATAAAGGATTGAATTTTAAATTTATTCTCTACCGAAGCCTGTCGACGCATAGTTTAAAAGTTTGCATGGTACCTATATTCTCAGTACGATTCTAGGTAGATAAATATCTTCGCTCTATTTCTGCTTTGTTACGTTTACTGTGCCAAGACGTACGACGTTTTTGGTAAATATTCCTGGCACCACAGGCCAGTGACAGCTAGCAGCATCACCGGAACGAGAAGCTACGCCTTGTGAATCCTGTGATCGCCAATCCACCTGCCCAGTGAGGCGATTATGGGTAAAGCCTTAGGCTTCTCCAGTTGTTCGCCACTACAGGCAAACACCTGGTTGCCTGGTGGCGAACAACTGAAGAAGCCTATGACCAGCAGTGAACTGCGATAGGCTGATGATGATGATGAAGACACAACTAACCCTTTAAAAATTGTTGATGTAAATAAAAAAATAAAATATGTATAAAAGTAGGAGATTTCTACAAAGAGACAATAGTCCCGGTTATGGGGACAGTTTGAAAAACCTAGTTTCATTGGAACATTTTATACACATTTATTTGTGCATAGAAAAGATTCATTGCCTTGCGAGCACTAGCCAACTCGCATAAATTGTTTGAAACACATGTTTTGTGCAATATTGTAACTCACCGGGATTATAGATGCGTCGTTCGGTTATGGATTTATTGTAAGAACTTTTTCATTTTAATTATTTTAGTACACCAAATTGTATGGTATAGAAATATGTGGGTAACTTTAAAGTCGTATGGCTCAGAATTCTATAAACAGACACAATACATAAAACAATGGGATTTGGATCACATGAGGACATTGGAGCTTACGAGGTTAAGATCAGTATAATTACATGAAGTAGGGTCAGTCTCGCAAATACGAGTACATTGAGCAAGCAACACCGTTTTTTATTTCACATCGGCGACACTGATGGTTCCTTTTTATTAAAAGCCAGCATAGAAAAAAAAATATATAGCCCAATAAAATAACTTGGCCATCAAGCGGTAATCTAGTTAAAATTATAAAGCTTTTCCTTCTGAACTCAAAGCGCCTACTCCAAAGTCTATTACCGAAGTTTCGGGGTCGTTTTTATTCCTTATAACGAATGCTACACTTCATTGATTCTAACCATAAATCTTTTGCATGGGTTAAAGTCATATACTTTGGGTATAAAATCTCAAGTAGGATTGACATTAAATTTTCGGAATTGCTACGAGTCGCTTCATATAGTGGCAGAGCAGTGTTTCCCCTCGCCTGATGCAAAGCGAAGGAAACCCCCGCAGCGATAACAAACAAGTAATCAAATCAATCACTTGTCAGTTGCACTACTAAGTATACCGGCCTGAAAGATAGCTCTAGCCGCATAATTCCGTTGTAGAAGCGGCGTAAATGCGTTACAAAATCTTGATGGAAACGCCGACACGGAAAATCCTTAGCTTAGGTGATCGTTAAATCACATTGGGTATGCTATTCAGCATCAAAACAGGAGAACTAATTACTTTAAAAACCAACTGAATCACATCTACACATATCCAACAATAACAATCTTTTTATCGAATAGAAAATGTACCTAGTAAAAATATTCATAGAATTAAAACGACCATGTGTCCATTTGGCACTGACGTTCAATTTACCACTACTCAGGCTGCCGTTCAAATAAATTTCACCGAACTAACAATAAAATCCTTGTCACCAACGCAGCTTAGCCATTCCGATTTAGGTCAAATCCTTAGTGGATAATAAATTCGGAGCACTAAATTCTCGTATCATCCAGATTTATAGATGCAAAGCAAAATCGCTTAGAGTTTCCAACTGGAAACATGACTTTGGGATATTTGTAACTTAGTTGTTTGTCCAATTCTGCCGACGACAGATTGTAAATGATCAAAGATGTTCCGCGAATATCCGTGGGGCTTACTGACATCATGTAGCGGAGAAAGGGTTACATTTTGACTCGATCAATAAAATGTATGAAACTGAAAGCGATACTTATACGACTTTGACTTTGACTTCTCAAATAAAACCAGTCGAAAACCTGGCGACGTCCATCCGTCCACGAGAAGAGAGCTCTCTTTAAACCTCGTTTGAAAAAGGACATGTCGTAGCGATCAGGAAACACCGCGGCTGGGAGGTCGTTCCAGAGTTTACAAGTCCGCGGCAGAAATGAACGCTGAAAACGAACGGTTCTGGAGGTAATTGTTTCCAGGTGGTACGGATCACTAACTAGTATAAAACAAAGTCGCTTTTTCTGTCCCTATATCCTTAATCCCTATGTGCGCTTAAACCTTTAAAACTACGCAACGGATTTTGATGCGGTTTTTTTAATAGATAGAGTAATTCAAGAAGAAGGTTTATGTATAATGAAATATTCGAAGCGTAGCGAGGGCGGGTCACTAGTATTTTTATAAAACGAAGAAGTCGAGAGATTTGGATTCTACAGTTAAATCATAATGCATAATCAAACCACAAATCCCAAATGGAAACTGTTATACTATTGCCTTTACGTGCAATAGCCATTACTTGCCATGCTAAGCGCAGCGTTCCTCGGGGAGCAAATTGGACGGTAGAAACCACAAACCAATTTTGGTCGCTTCACGTATAATTCGCTCATTGATTCCTCTCGATATAAACATCGTCGTTTGTCGTTATCTTTAGAGCCTGTTAGAGCTAATGGACTGCATTTATGTAACTGGACTTGTATAACAGAAAGTGGGATGGCGAGTTGAGGTCGGAAAAGCAAAAGAGTAGGTACAATGGTTATGGATTTTGCGAAGTCCCGTTTCAAGTAAGAGCAAAGTTTACAGAAGAATGTTTCCGGTAATTCATTGCTTTTGTTCATCAGAAGTTATGTTTGTTAGCTATAAAATTAGTTTTGCGAAGTTTTAGTGACAACATTTCATTGCTTTAATGTATTCTCATTGTAGAATATATGTTAACACCTGCTATTAGTGCTTAAGTACATACAATACCCGAGTAATATTGCTGTCTATAAAGTTCCACATAATAACATGGTATTAAAGATTATGCACAATGTGCATACCACCTTTGTAATCAAGTAACAAAGCAAACAACATCAATTTAGGAACATTCAATGCTCCAACTGACCATTAATAACCTAGATGCACTTACATGCCACTGGCATTTTCGTAACAGGCTAATGTTGCCTTATTGCGTTTTAGATTAAGTTGCGACCTAGTTAACAGTCAAAGGATATTTAATTAAGTTGAACACAAAAGACAATAATGAAATGTTGCAACTAAAATGCACTAGCGTGGAAATTAACTGCGAAAATTTGGTCGAGTGCTTTTTTAAAGAGCATTGGAACGTGTATGAATAAGAAAACGCAACCAATGGGCGTAAATAATGCGAGTATGATGTTGAATTTGATTGTATTCTGGCCTTTACGACTTTAAAGCAGTCTAGTATTATGACTAAAAATATCAGACTTTTAGACTGAATAGGTATAGATCCTTTAGATGATCGACTGTCACACAATAAGCTTCTACGTAACGTGTCAGCAAATTGTTACGTGGTTCGATATTCCTTAAGAGCGCGCATACAGAATTCGACGTATTTGCGGCGAAACTGGTATTTTCGGGCGAGCTATTATCATAGAAAACGATTTTTTTAAAATAAGAAACATAGTTTTTTATATAGATAAAGTCTTCAAGCAGTGCGTAGGCTAGATAAAATACAACATTTACTAGTATATTTTTGTTTATCAAAGATCTCCCGTAAGCCGATTCGCAAAAATGCGAGTCAGAGTCAATTTCGAAAGTCTTAATAACAATTGCATTACATACATATGTTTTAAATATATGTTTATACAATAGCTTATATGGTCTATTAGTGCACTAGACAATAAAACATTCAAAAATGTGTTATTCAATTGCCCAAAATAATTTTTCAAAATAAGCTCAATTCACACTTTTCAACAGTGTTTTTCTAGTAGAAAATACTGTTTCTTTTAGTTGAAATTTTGTGTAAATGTAAAAGAAGTCTTTCTTAAGTGCACTTAATTATTATTTTATTAATATTCTATGCCTGTTATTTTATACGATTTTTTTAAAAGTGACTATAAAGCCACGCGCGCGACGCTTGCCGATTCAGTCCAAATCGGGTCATCCCAGAGGGAGGACGTGCCGCTCGCTGCTCCGCTCACGCACACATACGCACAACCACTTTTATGAGCGTATACCGCTCTGCGCGAGTGCAACTCCACGAGTTTGATACTTTGTAATATTATTTTTGTATGGAAAATTTATTAAGTTAAAATAATATACTAAATTAATGAAATGATTTAATGTTTAGTCATGAGTATCAAATACAAACATTAGGATTATTATAATTATTATTATCTACAACCACATATGCTAAATATTTCAAAAAATTAATACGATATTTGTTTAAGGCTATTCCAATGATTATTATTATGCTCGTTAACATCAATGGTCAGAAACAACTTCCATGAAGAAACTGATAAGGAGATTCATTTGAGTTGGGAGCATTTAAGGAATCTACGTCACATGTTCACGACTATAAATAAAGGCATACAATGAAGCTGAAAGTCCTAGAAATCCCATAGTCGAGTTATTATTAGTAAAATTATATGTGTAAAGATGGATGATAAAATGTTTGATAGTATGCACGAAATTGATCTATTTAGATTTAGATAAATCGATCTTCGAATCCAATTTTGAAATTGTCGCTTAATTGTTTAGTGTGGAATAAGTGAATCTTTGTGTCACAATAATAACAAGTATCTAAGATTAAAATTAAATCGATCAAAGTGGTCAACAATGGGAGAGGCCAATGTCCAGCAGTGGCCTGTGAGAGGCTGATACGATATGAGATTACTACTTTCATTCAGATAGTATTAGAAAGAAGTAAAAATTATATTTTATAGTTTCAAAATGTAAAACCAAAATGCAGTATGATAGTTGTGAAATGTATGGCCATTACGGTTACTAGGGGTGATTTTAGCGAAAAGGCTGGTAAGATACGGATATGTTACGGTAACTTATTTACATACATTACGTTAAAATTACCGGCTACGTATGCTGAATGGTAGTATGGCGACGAGCAGGGCGAGCATGTAACTTGCAGTATGCAAGTCACAAGATGCAACGTTGCCAATGAGGGCTACCGTTTTTGTAATCACCAGAGGGCGCCACTGTATAGTGAGGTCTTCGGGCATAGCTGTTAAGGTTTGTTTTATGCATGTGATGACTGTTTGTTCGTTATAAGAAGGAGGCCATAAGTTTCCAAAATGCAAAACTGTTTGTTAACGGTTAATAAACAAACCAGTGAACTAGCTTTTCTTTCAGACCGCTAATTTTTATACCTCATTTTCTCGGCTCCGCTTTTAAAGCGCAGATAATCACTGAGCCATGTCTCATATTTTCGAAAATTAATGCCAGCTATGCCAAAATTGCACAAAATTATTTAATTTTCCGAAATAAACTCGTTTAACCCACAGAACCTATGTAATTTGACATTGCGGATACCTCACGCTACACTAGCACCTCTGGTGTCGAATTCACACGCGATATGGGCGCCCTCATTAGTGCAGCAGTTTGCCATAATAGGTATTGTTATTTCTTTTATTTGCTTCGTCGCCGTCATTGGAATAATGTTAAATTCGAAATATTATTAAGTAATTAATTAATTCAGTTTAATTTCCGAAATGTCGATTTTGGGGGAAAAGGTAGGAACCAAAATTGTTCAGAAATTGACTCTCTAGAACTTTGTTTCTTTTCATTCATGCCGTAAAAAGTACAACATAGGAGATAATGATACAGTTTTGAATATGTCGCGGTTTGCGAGTTTTATTTCCAAAATATCGATTTTAGGGGAAAAGAAAGGAACCAAAATTGTTTATAAATTGATTTCCTACAAGTTTAGTCTTCTTAATTTAGACCGTAAAGTAGAAAATAAATGAGATAATGACAACATTTTTTACTTGCTGTTGTATTTAATTTTAATTTTCAAAATACCGATCCTAGACAATTTTTGAATATATACAAGAGGACTCACCATACCTACCTATTCAGATAGCTCGCCTTTGTAACCTGTCCATTGCATCATTTATAAAATTGCGTAAAAGCAGTATTCTACGCAAGATTTGTGCCTTATACAAAAAACAGCGCTGGTCAGTCGTGATATATTCTTTCAGAATCAGGTTCAGGACACCTATTTTAGAGAATGCTGCAGTAGTCAATGACTCCTTCAATGTAACCCTTAGGATTCGGGTCACGACGAATATTCATCCCGAGAATAAGTGATGGATTGGTCAAGCTGGATAGGAACCAGATTTTAGTTGTTGTAGGCCATCTGGGGTTTCTGCTACGAAACACAAGCACAACTTTCAGCACAAGCATCAGTAGGTATACATGATCTCTGTGATCAGTGCATAGGAGACTTAGGACCTTAATTCAAATTGACAAATTGTTTACAAACTAATCTTTTTTGAATGATGGCAACCAGCCTCATTGTGAGATCCATTTCTGCCGAGTGAAAATGAACAAAGTAATTTTTACAAGTTAAAATATAAAACGGGTTAGAGTTATATCGTGGCAACCACGGAGACTGCTCTTTCCTTAAATAATAATACAAATACCTAAACACAGAACAAACACAAATGTTCAGCACACGAATGTTTGTCCTGGATGGGAATCAAACTCACGACCTTTGACTCATGATCAGAAGGCAAGGAAAACACAGTAGGGATTATTGATTTTTATAAAGCAACATTAATAATGTCAATCACTCACACAATACCTTTGGATAGGTAAGTACCTGGTACATATAAAGATAGAAAGACAAAAATATTGTTATATTTTACTTAAACCTTAATTAATAAACACTTAAGAATAATGTACTCTAAAGTGTTTAAATCAATTTAATAAGTACGCACCTATACTACACTAATAAAATATTTAGCAATAAAAGAATGTTCAAATAATTTAGATGAATAATAAATTGTTAAGTATCAAAATATGTTCGTCCGCCGGAGTTAGCGTCCGACACGCCGCTCACCCACACAGACACAAATGATGTCTATGTGTGTTTCGGAATCGGCTCCCGCGTGCGTTTCGAGTTGCTTAAAATTGTATGCGCGCTCTTAATAATTTGTTGTTGAGGAATAAGTAATTTAGTTTTTTATATTTTAAGTACTTTTACAATCCCTCACCACTCATACGTATTCACTCACAACAATCTCCAAGGAGACAAGCTAAGTATAGAGGAGATACGAAGAAAAGATGTAAAGGAGCGACAGTAACGAAAAGCTACGCCCCGCGATCGCCAACCCGCCTGCCTAGCGTGCAGCGTGGCGAATAATGGATATATCTTGAAGAGAAGCTTCTCTCCGAGAGGCCTATTTCAAGCAGTGGACTGACTGACAATAGGCTGATGATAATGATAATAAAGTGCACAAGTGTGCACATAACTTTTTACCAGTACCTAACTTTCTATCTACCAATCTTCTCTACAAGTAAAATCAGCCAAGTTCGACATAATGTCAAACAAGGCTGTACAAATGTAAAAGTACGCAATCTATAACGTATTTCCTGAATTTATTTTCATCATTCTCCGGATGTCGTAAAAGTACAACATGATCATTAATTTGCGACGAGCACGCATTATGAGAAACTACATGTTTCCTCTTGTCTTGGCAAAAACCCACATCCTGGGCCGTAAAAGTCCACCATTAAACAAGAGGCCCAGTCAGGAACAGTAAAACTGTTTGAGGATTAAAATGTTGCTGACGCGGAGAAACGGCCCGCATATCGAATGCAGGCATAAACTACGGTTAAAATATGAATGCGGGTCCTGCACAGCGACTACGGCCCGCTAGAGATACGAATTGTGAGCTGACCGATTTGTATCTAGGGGAGGGCTGCCGAGTGATTTGGCGAAGTAGTTAAGTGGTGCGAAAGATAAACCGTGCTCATCCAAGGAAATGTGTGCTTATCTCTTCAAGAGAGCTTTATGATTTTCTTGTGTTTTTAAATAATGTTTTGTAGGCAATCGCACTATCTTGAGAGTTGTCAATGTTATATATTTTAACATCTAAGGGCTCGTTAAAGGAGACCCAATGAGTAGCGTGTCGCGTGAGAGGTTCAGCGGCACAAACTGCTGTTTTTTTTATAGTGGCTCGACATAGTGGCTTCCCTACGCCTGATGGAAAGCGAAAGAGAAGCCCAAGTCGCTGTGACAACGGGCAAGCAACTGGTCAGTTACCTGTCAGTTGCCACCGCCATGCCGGCCCAACCCCAACCCCCCACGAGCTCCGGAAACCCTACTCACCGGCAGAAACACGACTCAGAGGTCATTTGACTGCGGTATTCTATAGGGTGGAGGTCCTTCCCCGGACGGGCGGCTCAATTCGAGCGAAGATTCGCTATGCCCTACCTCTGCTGTTCCTTTAACGCCGTATGTTTGTGTTCACGAGGTGTAGTATAGTAAGTATTTGGCTTCTAAAATCGAGATTTACAACAATACGAACTTATTCTGAATTAAAATGAGGCAGTGACTCTGATTACACCTACTCGTGTTGATACCATACCATTTGACCTATACAACATGAGAACCCAATACATTTATTAAAGGGTACCATGATCACCACTTTCAGTTATCTGGAGGATAGAAATATAGATATAACAGAAGAAAGTTATTAACAGTTACAACAGAAACATTTACTTATTAATTTTAAAGAAATCTTTAAATTTCTTACGTAAATTATATTATTAATAACTTGTGCTCCATCCGAAACTAAAAGAAGCATTCTTTTAGCATAATATAAACTTGAAATAAAATACTCTTTCTCGACATCCCTAGGTTGATATGGCGGAGATTACTTTTATAGGCGCCTATCACACTGCTCTGGGATTTGCTATCGTTTCCTGCATATTCTAAGATGCTCACAGAAACTGATATATTGTCGTAATTTTATTCCCTCGGGCTTACTTCAAGTAGATGGGCGTACATGAGTTACGGAGGATGGACGGCAGTCGTAAATTTAACACAATCTGTTTATACCAATTGGAAAAGCGTGAGGTAATAAATTCTTCCATCATGAAATTTTAAAATGCGATTAAAATAGCCTTATTTCCTACTATTGTACAATATTTATTACTATTTCCTGATACATTCTGAATTACTGAATATTTAGGGGTGAGAGCGCTCCCCCAACAGTCCGGTGTTGATGACAAGGCCGCCCAGGCCATCATCGTAGTCATTTAGAAAAAAAAACTGATCGTTTTAAGAACTACTGATTACTGTGTTTCGGTGTCTGTGGCCTCAGATGATCGTTTATCATCAGGTGACCTCCAGGTTAGTTTGCCTCCTGTCATAGAAAAAAATCTACAATACAAATCGATTGATGTCTATGGGGGTCATCAACCCTATTTCTGAATGACCTTTGGATGCTAGCTTTCCTGTAAAAGGCCATACATACTCGTATATAGACTTGATTTGTCCTCCACGAGTTCCGCGAAGTATTCAGTGGTGATGCTCGTCCCAACAGCCGACTTTATATCAAACCGCAGAGTGGTGAACTCACGTTATTTACCAACAAAATAGTGTAAATATCTATATTCAGAACAAAAGTATACTAATGGGTGTAGTGAGAAAGTCAAATCAAGACAGATTATGGTTGTGTAATTTAACTTTAAACAAGGTCACAGTTTAACAATCCACTTATGGTAGTTATTTATGTTCCCCTTAAAAAGCTTATTCTTTTAGACACATCATTTGATTTGACAGTTAAACACGGCCGGAGAATGATCAGACACGGGTTAAGCAATTATTATTTCGGATCTGTTGCTGAATTAATAATAATAATATAATAATATGTTTATTAGGTACCATAATCACACATTTGGTACATAATATAAAATATGCTAAAAGTTAAGGTTACGACTATGGTGGATTGATTCTTAATCTAGGAAAAATCCTGTATCTTACGATATCAACCCTTCACCTCTCTATTGACATAGTCACTATACCTACTAAATATAATTATTTCTAGTGAGAAAAACACAACAAATAGTCTTAAGTCGACCCGGGATTTGGCAACGGTACTTCTTGGCTTCAAGGCACTTATGTCTAACGACGCTAAGAACCAAGATACTACGTATATAATACAAGAAAGAATTTTACCCCAATACAAAAACCTTATCTTGCGCGCGATCCTTTTCTATTCAAAGTGCATTTAGATCAAGATCTTAGAAGTGGTGAGTGTTATTGTTACATTAAAATGATTACCATCTGATCCCTTAACCCCTGGACTGCGATATCAAACACTTCGAGCCGCGTTTACACAACAAGTTATCTGAAAGTAAAAGTTGACTCACGATATTTTCTGATGGTGTAACTGTATACACATTTTTCAAAATACCTTTACACTAGTCCTATGTAATCTAAATTTATAAAAAAGCGAAAGCTCGCTTATTCACATACATACATCAAGAAGCCTCTGAATCTTCAAGTGCTAGTAGTCTCAAATTTCATGGAGGTTCCGTTTAGGACGGAAGTGCTTACTAAGAAAGGATTTTGTGAATTTCATCCCTCATTCAAGGGGTAAAATGGGTGTTGAAAGTTGGTAATACACGTAAACGGAAGAGCAAACAGTCACGACATCGGTAATGGCTTTGATGGAAGGATTGAGCAAGGATGGACGTATGAATTGGATATGGGAAAAGAATTGGACTTATAATTTTCTTCTGTGCCTTTACTTAGTTTGCCGGGTAAGCTAGTATTAAAAAGGCCTTGCATGGTAAGAGAGTAGACACAATTAAAACAATAGCAAAATTATTGTTTGCGGGTCACTGGTGACACGTGGCAGGTAACTTTTATAGATCTACTTTAAGCAGTTTGGCCTTTATCCCTAATGAGTATAGTACTTAGATATCACAGCCGATGTACCTATACTTAAATGTAACATTGATAAATAATGAGCAGACATAGAATAAACACAAACGTTCAGCACTTGAATATGTCCTAGGTTCAGATGGTAAAGTAGGTAGCCAAATGAGGGGTTAAGTCAAATCCGTACAGGCTAAGGGGTGCCCTGTAATTAGATTACGTGTCCTAAACTAACATCTAGTTGGGTTCTAGTTCAAAAGTTAATATTAACACCCCATCATTGGTTTGAGTAATCTATTTTCAGTCTTCGTTCTGTTTAAGTAGAAAAGCATTTGCGTCGACGAAATTAGAAGAAAAAGTTGTGATACGAGTATCTTTTGGACTATCGAAGAAGATTATTTTGAAGCTGTGAAGTATTAATATTGAACTTACAGGCTTGTGTGTGTCGCTTGCTAATATTCATATTTATTTATTCACTGTAATTTGTAACAAAGGTACAACAATGAGTTGTGTGTTGAAGATCTAATTTTTACAAATTACAAAAAAAAATGTTTTAAAGAAGGTATGAATTTGTTAAAAATAAACCTTTTCATGGTATTGTAAATACGTTAGTCCTTACATCATTTTGGTAGTGAAAAGTAACCGTGAACTTACTAGCAGGCCTTTTTATGCCTAGTAATGAGTTCTTGCGATATTAAATTAGTTTTAAATTTAACTTAGAGAACCTGTTAATAACGAGCTTTGTCACAAAAGCTTTTAAGTCTCTAGTTGTCGATACATTACTTGCGTCTATGAATTAAACCCGTGTTGTTACTAACGGCAGCTGTCGTGTTTCAGCGCTGAAACTTCATTAACCCGTAAGTTTATCTGCAGAAGCTTTGAATATCCGTATTGAATGCAAGTCAAAAACACTTACCGATAGGGTCACCACAATGAGGTATAGGTAAAATTTTAGGGTTCCCTCGATTTCTTTGGGTTCCCATCACGGGCAATGGGATCACCTGGGAATCCTTTTAAACTTCCGTTTTGAATTAAAAATTAAAATTCTAAATCGGTGCCGGCGTCTTCGAGTAACCAGGGACCATAAATAAAAAAAGAACGCGACGAATTGAGATGCTCCTCCTTTTTTGAAGTAGCGTCATTTCCAAATATCAACCGCAACAGCCATATCAATCACAGAATTGAATTGAGAACATATTTAACTTAAAAAAAAAAATTAAACCGACTTCAAAAAAAAACAAAAACGACCAAAACTAAAAAGCGATAAATAACGTAAGTAATTCTATCCTTAATACATAATTATTTAAAATTTTACAAATTATCACTTATTTTTGAAGTCGGTGCCAGCCTCTCGGTACCTAACGTAGACTGTTGTTGTATGACGCGCGCGGCCGGCAAACACACGACAATATACATTTATTTGTTTGGCTGGCACCGACTTCAAAAATAAGTGATAATTTGTAAAATTTTAAATAATTATGTATTAAGGATAGAATTACTTACGTTATTTATCGCTTTTTAGTTTTGGTCGTTTTTGTTTTTTTTTGAAGTCGGTTTAATTTTTTTTTTTAAAATAATTTTATTTCTCTATTTTTAGTTGCGTTAACCTTGAATAAAGGCTAATTAATGTCCTTAAGAGTTTTATTTAGGAATGAAAAATTTTGCTTTAAGTCAAGTGAAGACTTTGCGATCTAGAATCAAGCATATCACTTACCAAATCACCTGCCCTATTAGCCTTGCATAAGTACATACTACTACCTAGTTTAATATCGACCAATGTCAGTACTG
This sequence comes from Conogethes punctiferalis, assembly GCA_031163375.1. Classification (NCBI taxonomy): domain Eukaryota; kingdom Metazoa; phylum Arthropoda; class Insecta; order Lepidoptera; family Crambidae; genus Conogethes; species Conogethes punctiferalis. The sequence goes on from CM062086.1 coordinate 6,011,585, forward strand.
TCCCCTAACTCCTAACCGTTAAGGAGTTCTGTGGCTTCATCATCAGCACCAGATGTTGACGCCCGGAAGCATATACCTGAGTAAAATATGATTACGTAACAAAAACACCATATGACCATACAATTTTCGGTTGTTGCCCTCAATTTCTCCAGGATCCCATCATCAGATCCTGACTTGGTGATAATGGGACCACCTCGGAAGTGTCCTCTGTCGAACTGTCGAAAATTTTTTGAAATCCATCCATAATTGACGGAAATATCGGTGAACATACATAAAAAAAAAAAAAAAAAAAAATAATATTATACATACAGACGAATTGAGAACCTCCTCCTTTTTTCGAAGTCGGTTAAAAAACACATGTTCAATTTATCATAGGAATGTTACATGGCCAGATATTACTACAGGCATAAATGAGTCCTGGATGCAAACCGATTGCCTTTTGTTCTAAAATCCTATATTCTACATTCATATGCTCACACTAGTAAAACTAAACATGTTAACACGAACATGCACCATGAAATTATATTTGACTTTTGGATGCAAAGCCATTGTAATGAAAATACACTGTTGTGTATTGAACTTAAAGTAGATGCACTATGCATTGAATAGAAACTCATAAGTCTCCGGGCACAATGCAAATGATTAAGGAATTCCGTAGACGAATTGAATGCGGGAAGTTTTCAATATAGCGGGAGTTTGTAGACTTGGAGTGGTAAAAAGCGTGGGAATTTACGTTTTGAATGGCTAGATTTTTTAGATGAATAATTTCACGTAGATCGCCACTTAGGCATCTTGATAACTTTGTGTTACTGTATAAATAACTGTATAAGTGTCGTAAGCATTTGAATTACAAATTGAAGAGGTCATTTATGTGTTGACTTAAAATGTCAAAGTTTCCAGATTTAATACTCGGTGGGATTATTTCCGTAATTGACTCCACCAGACTCTTTTTTATTTATAATGGATTTGCGCTTCGGACCCATTTCGATTGAAGTTAAATGATATTGATTGAGATCTACGATGAAGCGCGCTTACCCAGCAAATAGGACCACTCTCACCTTAAACGCCGAAAGATTGTAAGCGACAAAGTCTAGTAGGTACTTATTGTACCAGAGAAACCTTACTCTGACCAGATGTGCAATATCTGACGCATTTAATTGATAACAATACAATGTTAAGTCATATTGTCATATCATCTACCTGATTGCACAGATTCAAGCAATAATAACACCTATTACAAAGCACTATGACGCAACAACTAGCAGTATATAGCGTTACCTAAAGGAGAACAGTCCGCAGCTATCACACCACCGGCTACATAACGCATCTGACATAATCTCAATCAGATAGACAGTTCACGACCTCGCAATAAAAACCTATCAAATGTCACTCGAACAAAAACGCCTCTAACAATTGCAATTATTATCTTTATTACAAACAATGAGAGACGAAATATGAGTTTCGCAATAGTTAATCTTTGATTCGCCTCGGTGATGAAAGGTTTGGTGATAGAAGCTGACAAAGTTGCCACACTGTGATTAACTTGTCAGCATAATGCTGGCCACATTGAACTTTGTATGAAAGAAGGGCTTAATTGAGCCAAATTAATTGTCTTTTGCACGTGTAAATGAAATTGCCTAATATATCAATCATTCTTGTTACTCAAACGTGGTTGTAAAGTCGTCTCTATTAAATATGTAGCGATTCCCGTACCTGCAATTTACGGTGCCTAAAATGCAGTATGCAATTTCTTCCTATAATAAATAGGATTTCTACCGTGTGGTAGAAATATGATCGCTAAATATTTTCCATAAAGTTGTTATATGTATATTTTACGGTGCTTACTTATAATAATGGACTTTTACCGAATATGATACTGTTACCGAGTATGCATATAATAGCACCTCTACCTAAAGTGTCCACTACATGTACCCAAAGAGTTAACGCGTGAGCTTACGACATGTTATGTCTCGGAACCCGAAACTTATTAGATACTACCATTGTTTGCTAAAGTAGCGGTCTTTATGCCGTATCCGCTGTCGTTGGAACTTCACAAAGTGAACGGTACGTTGTCTTTAGAACTTAAGACCAAGCACATGTTTAACATTTGTACATTGCTAACGCTGTACATTAGCCATGTACGTACATAAAATAAGCTTGTCAAATAGCCTTTTAACTAAAAACACATATTTATATGTCACTGTTAAGATACGTTTTATCAATCTAAGTTTTTACTTATCAAGGAAGCTTTTGAATCAGCTATACAAAGTTCCTAAATAAGTATAATTGTATTTAAAAGAGAGACTTTTTTATTGACTAAAGTGCCTACAAAACATGTATGTCAGAATATTCCCATTATTCTCCCATCCCATTTGGATTAATGAAATTGTACAAGTGACATTCGAAGCGTATTGCATGGCGAGCAAACCTTCCGAATAAAAGAGACTAGCTAGATTAGAAGGATTCCCTAAAGGCAACACTTTAGCGGACGCAACGAGGAACAAAAGTAGGCGCGTTACAATGAGCCGCTTTGACAGCGCCATCGCCCGGGGCTCGCGCATCTAAGAGTGGCTACCCAGTACCTACTATTCAAGTCCGTGTCAGTATTCTAAAACGAATCGCCTTGAGGTGTACTTTAAAGCAGAATCACAATGTGTATGATACTTGTAATAGGTTAGCCGTTGGTCCTGCGGCTAGTTTTAGCGGTTTGCTATCCTAAGATTTTACTATTTGTTTCTCATGTGGACGAAAAAGGACACATACTCGTATGAGCTACATAATGACGTCACTATTTTGCATTGTATAACAATGAATTATCTATATTATAATTGGAAGCGATATATTAATTCATAATTTAAATATTCCAACACATTTTTATTCTAGATCGATTTAAAAAATTTGATGAAAAATCTTCATACATTTATCGACGAGGAGAATACGAGTATTATTTTTTATGTCCGTGAAACGTCCAGTGCATGGTCGTTTCTTTTATTTCAATTGCAAAACGCAAGTAGGTATTGTGAAAATACCAAAATGAAAAGCACTATAAGGGTATAAGTAGCTAGTAAACTCCAGTCTTTAGTATTCCGTCATGAACAGCAGTTCACAAACGTAGTCTAAGACGACTTGACTAGAAGCAAACTCCGAACCAGAGGTTCTCGAGTTTCCACAATTAGTTGTTGGTGTTAGTCGCAAATATAGAGTTAGCCGGTTTGTTAGGATCAGCAAACTTCTTATTAACTACTGTATAGTTCTTGTTCGTGTCCATTTTGAGCTGTCATAGTCTTTATCACGCCTGATTCTGCCTTCTGAGTCGAGGGTTTGAACCACGCACAGTAAAACATTTATGTGCATGAAAACTTCTGTTTTATTGGTCTGGATGTTTACTATAAGTATTTTCTTTTTTCATAACTTTACACTGACTTGAGCGGATAAAATAAACACTTCACCTAAGTTGCTTCGACGGGACAAAGTGCGTAAGCGATACTTACTCATTACGTCACAATAAACCATCAAAGAGAATTGTCCAGACGATGAGTGATATTATAATGCGCAAATAAATGTTGCACAGGAACAAAACAATGAAAACTAAGTTCTATTGTTCAAAGTTGACGCACATGTGTAGGGCGTCCAGTGTTGCTCATCAATTGTTGCTAGCAATGCATACGAGAATCCGTAAACTAAGCTCTAATACATCCTAGTTCTAGATTAATTTAGTGTTCTGTTCATAAACTTTGTAACTACACGTATGTACTAAACAGTAACCGCTAAACGTTCGTTGTAGGTTTGCGTTTTACTACAATGAAACCGTGTTTTTAGGGTTACGTAAGAATAAAAACCAAAGGACCCTATTACTAAGACTTCGCTGTCAGTCTGTCTGTCACCAGGCTGTACCTATCTCAAGAACCGTGACAGCTAGAGAGTTGAAATTTTCACAGATTATGTATTTCTGTTACCGATATAACAAAAAATACCAAAAATAAAATAATTATTTAAGGGGGGCTCCATAAAAAAACGCAAATTCCGTACCAATATATTATTATAACAAAATTGGCTTTTGCCAAGCCAATTTAGTCACCCCTTCATGCGCGAATCGGGCTCGCACTTGACCGGTTTTTTTACTTTGATTCCGCAAAATTAGAACCTTCGATTCCCTAAAACCAGAACCTTCGATTTCGTAAAATCTGAACTTTCGATTCCGTAATACGGACATTCCAAAATCCAGAGATATGTGTACAGAATACGGGCGCTAGACACCACCATCTCGAGATGAAACTGCCTACGTCGACGATGACTTACGTTAATGGGCGTCTCACTGTCAGGGCCTTACCTGTAAATAAAAAAAAAAACATTGTCAGCACACCTTTATATTTTATCACAATTCACATACCAAAATGCTTTGTATAGAAGTTAACCTCTGCAACTTTTATAGTACGAGGCATATATCTGAAGATATCTGACGGCCGGTGTTATTATAACCTACAAAATATAAAAAGATAATATGGAATGACTAAGCGCTGCAATTCGAAGGCTCCGTGTTCGATTCCCGGTCAGGTCAATTTAGGAAATAGACTTTTTGAAATTGTTTCCAGTCTAGATGTTCTGGACTGGAAGACGCCTCCAATGTCCATCATGTGGTGCTCTTAGTATAGAAGAAAAACCTTCGTATGAGACCAGTGGTTGGTATGAATTATCTGGCAAATGACTTACTTAAATGACTTATTTAACTAGGTAATATAAAATGATAACCATGAAACTTCGTCACTGACAGAGTTCAAAATAAGCCGCATCTAAATAATCATCGCTAAGTAAGTATAATTTGAATCCTGAACATTCCCTGTTTGTGACCGTTAAAGTCGCATAATAAGTTTAAAGATAAATTCTAAAGTTCGACGTGACTCGTGGTCCTGAGCCGGCTAATAGCAGGAAACGGCAAACGCTGACTTAAACGTTTGTTGGTTCAGAGAAATTAACTTGTTTAGATGAGGGCCGACTGTATCACAGGTCTAAGAAGCTTAATTCAGAAATACGCTCAGTACTCTCACTAAGGGACAGCGCAGACGACAGACTATCCATCAACAGCCTATTGCAGTCCACTGCTGGACATAGGCCTCTCCAGTTGTTCGCTATCTAGGGCAAACTTCTGGAGGATATACCCATAATCGCCACGCTGGGCAGGCGGGTTGGCGATCGCAGGGCGTAGCTTCTTGCTCCGGTGCCGCTGCTGCCCGTCATCGGCCTGTGGTATTTAGCTACGCCTTCTATCGTGATGGTTTTACCGCCACCAATCGGTTTGCCAGAGCCTCGTTTGTTGTTTGGCAGGATGCACCACGGGCAGGTGAGGATGGCTTGGAGCGAAAAGGTGATAGGTCGCTCCCTTACAACCCAGACAGACTACCCGTGACGCACTTTTTTGCAATTATATGCAGTAACGCACACGACGCGCAAAAATCTGACGCGAGTATTTCACAGACTCAACGCGACGCTATTTCACGACGCACATCTTCGATAATTCTGTCGGCAGACCTAGACGCTCTTTTTAAATGTCTCAGACGCAGACTCTATCGCACAAAAAGTGTGCCGTCTGCGCCGCACCTAAATGTTTATCTTTAAATGGTTAATGAAGCACTTTCTCATAACAAAATTTCTTGAGAAAATTAACGTCAAACTCGCTAGGCTTAGACATGGATTAATAGTAACTTTGACTGTGATTTAGGAAAGCTTTTTATACGGTGAATAGCAGATTTATTACATTGCTCCTAGAAAGGAACCATTTCAACACTGTATACTGATATTTAGATGACGGTTTAAGCTTCTGTACGTAAAGTACCTATATTAAGTAATATATCCCTACTCATCCTTCTAATTATTAAAAATGCTAATGCTTTTTTGGATGAATGGACATCCAGTATAGTAGATACTCTTTCACTGAACAGATTTTAAGGACTCATAGGCAGTGATCATAAGAATAATAACGCATGCAGAGCCGAGGGCTCCAGCTAGTGTAAAAAGACAAAATCTCATTAATTTGTTTAGTCGGAGATTACTGGGTGCAAATACACTTAATTATAAAACTGGAGTCGGAGTATTGAACGAGATCTAACTCAAGATTTCTTCCTTGAGTCATCAAATCATTCGCCTAATCGGCTACCAAGTCATCAATTTAGGATGTTGTGTTCTCAGTTAAATCCCTCAAACTTCCGTAGCATGTTCTTGCCATGCTTGAATCATACTTGATCCAAGATTGTTATAAGTATAGTCTTACCTAAGGCCAATTACATTGCCAATCAAACTTAAAAGAACCATACAGCGTAATAATAAGTTTCCGAGATCTCACCGAGTTTCAAGCCAAAAGCCATAAAGAGAATAGTAATGTCTCGATTTGAGTTCTGCAATCGGTCTGCGGTAGCGAGCGCTCGCTATAATGTCGCATAATCTCCATGCATAGTGCTGGCGGGACCAGGACTTGCATACATTTCGAACACTTTAATTACACTTCTTTGTCTATATTAGAATTTCGCATAAGAAGGCGGGATTATGCTTCAAATCTCCAGCATCACCTTTCCCCTCCCTTCCCCTTCCATTGAACTACAAATAATAGGCTGCGTAACAATTACTTTTCAATTATCTAGAATAACCACATTTGAATCGAACCTTGCTACAAAACGGTATATAATTTCCTATTTGGTAGACTTTACGCAACCTTTGAATTGATCTACACGTTTTCCCATGATGTTTTCCTGCACCGCAAGTTGAATAAACGTAGGTACATATGAATTTCAGGTTAGAAAACACATTGGTACGTTGGCGAAGTTTGAACTGCTCCTCCAGCATGAAAGCAATGGCCTTAACCACTGTGCTACCAATGCTCTTACACTATCAACACCAAATATTGTAGCCCTACAATGACTGTGCCTGAATGGAAAAATATAATGTTTCATGCAAGATCGACGACGAAGGAAATAAATGTTCCTTTTTGTTTCACACCTACATAAAGACAGACACCTACACAATTTCTACCAAGGCATGTGTCGTATAACCCCAGAGAGCTTGCGCTAATGGGACCCAATCACCAGACAAGTCCATACGCCGAGTATGTAGCCCCTTGAACATTCCACTTACGACTGTAGTTATATTCCGTGGTACATGTAATCAGTGATGGCTGTAGATCTGTCTGTCTAGCAGAGTTTATTATTACGATTTTTTTTAGAGTTTGTAGAAATAATTATATACAGGAGGTTCATAGGGAATTCAGGTTGAATTTTTCATTAGTCGTGTAAAAAGAAACTGTAGAATGAAGAACATAAATTAGCAATTATTTACATCCGTATTATACTAACTTAATTTTTAATTATTGTTTTCTCGCAACACAACGATTTACCTACCTTTAGTAATTCTCTAAATGTCTATGTGTCACAGTATAAAGCACGTTATGTACCGAAATGAACGGCGTAAGTAACACTCACAAAAAATATAAATACAACACAGATAAGTTATGTATTATAGGTATCATTAAAATATACTGAAACACAGGCATCCAATTGCCTAGGTCAGGCATCAGTCTTCTCACACAGCTAGCTGTGCCCGCGACTTCGCCCGCGTGGAATTGAGTTTCATCCCCTTGGGGGTAGAATTTGTTTTTGATCAAAATCCTTTCTTAGCGGATGCCTACGTCATAAAATATACCAAATTTTAGCCCGGTCCATCCAGCGATTTGGACTGTGCGTTGATAGATCACTATGTCAGTCAGTTAGATATGTCAGAGTTTTATAACAGCCTGTAAAACGTAGGTACCCAGTGATGAGAAATAAATAAATTTATTATTATAAAAAAATAAAATGTATAATTATACCTAGACATAGGTGCTGAACTAGTAACACACTGATGCCTAAGGCTTCAACTTTAGCTAGTGTGGTGCGACCGCAGCGGAGGCACTAATGAGGGCCAAAGCCTACATCTTTCAGCCAGCCCTATAGAACATAGCACTCTTGTAATTAACTCGTTTCTTTGCCAAGCTCAGTATTAACCGTGCTCATTTTTTGACCTATATCTTAGGCTTTACATCGGTTTTCTTCGTGCTTCGGTGTTAGAAGGTATGCATCACAATCAATTTAAAGAAATAATTTAAGTAGGGCATAGTGAATCTTCCGCGGAAGGACCTCTGCCCTATAAAATACCGCAGCCAAATGACCACCGGGTCGTGTTTCTGCCGGTGAGTAGGGTTTCCGGAGCTCGTGGGGGGTTAGGGTTAGGCCGGCATGTCGGTAACTATCCAGTTACTTGCCCGTTGTCACAGCGACTAGGACTTTCTTTCGCTTTCCATCAGGCGTAGAGATGCTGTTATGTCGAGCTACTATATAAAAAATAATAACAGACAACACCACGTACTCGTAACTTGCTACGAACACAAAATATTTCGGAAGGGCATCTGACAAATATGTATATTGCAAGTATAATATCGAAGGTGCCTAACTACATATTGATATTCTGATGATGATGATGAACTACCCATCTTTAATATTCTTTTACAACGCAACTCGTTCAGTCATTTAATTTAAGATAGTCGACCCAAAATCTCTAACTTTCAGCTATACTTCTATACATCTTTTAAAGCAAGTATAATTTATTCATCATTAAAATAAAATTGATATCACGTTGGTTCAGTTACAACGGTTTTACCGCATACGTCCAATGTTTTATTCATAGTTTTTTTACTTTAAAATTGTCAATTGACGTACCATCCATTACATATGCGAGCTTCCGAATCCGACAAAACCATTACTCGATGAAAATGTAATGTGTTTTGGCTTTGGTCGCTATTTCTTTATTTTTCCTGTCAGTCTTCGTTTGATAGTTCAGACTCGACAATCTGTGAAGTTCATTAATGTAAATAAGATTAGATTAACTTTGCTTTACTATAAATGGATATGAAAATTTGTAGTAAAACCTTATTTGTATGCAGACAGATGAGATTATGGTAATACTTACTCGACATTGATTTAAATTGAAACCAGAATATTCCAAGAAACAAAACCTTTTTAAGACAAAAGTTATTGTAGCTATGTAATTAATATCCTATCTTGTTGGTTGTCCTAATAAATAAATAAATAAATAAATATTTTACAACGTAAATGTAACTTCAGTTCGTACGCCCGACAAAAGTAAGCATGTGCCTTTCAAAGGCATCCGACAAAATCTTGTAAAATGTTCAGTGATTAAGCTTTCATACCTCATTAGAGCGGAGACAAGTTTAAGACTCGCGTGGAATTGAAGCGTGTAAGGGCGTGTTCAAGTAAAAGCAAAGTACCTCCAAGTACATTATATCAGTGTCAATCTGGGAAGAAATACCATACCTCACGCTAGCTGTACTATGTACTGGATAAACTTTAACTCGTGGATCTTTGCTTAAGAATGCTAGGAAACTAGATTAAAAAATAAGAAATCGTTTTTGTCTTGTCGTGCATATTCCATTCAAGATTTTCCAAGACCGCCTAGTCTGCTGCTACTGCTAAGAGGAAAGTTACACTTTCTGCTTTCCTCTTACATACCTCAAATCTCCTGATAGAAATGTTGAAATAATATTCTTCTAGCAAAGTACGTCGCAAGCATAATACAGTTTATAAATATCGATATCGAAGCATCAAGCGCGTTTATTAATCTAGAAAAGTCTAAAGAAATTAAAAAGAAGGAGAGTGATAAAGGTGACCTGCATAACAAATTACAGATTAGAATCTTTGCTAGATATATATTTTCTTATTTTTCTTATAAGAGCTATAACTTGGATGCTTTAACCTATCAAATTTCGTGAAACGCACCTATCGGGCGCAATACTATAGATATTTTACGTGTGTCTTGAATACTGGTACTTTAGAGGTTGATACACGTAGTGTGTGTATTTCTGTATCACGTCGCAATCCGTTTCTTGGACAAATATTGTTTAAAAGTTAAGTCTAAACGTCAATAGATGGAATATCCTGAAAGTATAGTATAGGATCATAGCGTCAAAAAACAAGTAGTGGATACTGATAGATCTCGACCAATATCGCTTTAAAAAAGTGACCGGCAATCACAAGCGCAAGCTCGAGGTGAGTAATGGAACCTTTGGTTTCGACACAGTACAAACATTTATGTTCATGAACATGTCTGTTTGTATTGGTCTGGGTGTTTTCTATGTATTAAAATATGTATTTATTAAAAAAAAGTATCTAAGGAAGTTTATCAGTTGTCTAGTACCTACCCATAGTACAAGCTTCGGCTTAGTTTGGGGCTAGGCGGCGCTGTGAGGCCCAGCGTGGCATGTCTTGTCTTGGGTCTTAGGAACCATGTTCGGTAATCAATAAACTTTTTGGGTTTCTGGTACCATCAATGTACCTAATACTATGATTAAAGAAAAGACAACGTGGAAGCCGCAAGATTCCTGGGTAATAACTGCGAGTTAACGAAGACTAATTAGATAGGTACATTAATATGTCAGCTGTCTTGCAACAAACTAAATACGCGCAAAGTAAAACAGCCTTAAGGCTGTACTTATCTCGCTGAAAATAACCCCAAGAGTTAATGACTAGTCATAAAGGGAGATGACCGTGTCACCCACTTTATAGCGATGAGTTTCATGTGTACACTGAACTAACTCGTATAATATAAGGTAAACAATAAAGTTATAATGTAGATTTTAATATTGATGCAAATATACACACATAGTGTATGAACTAAACTTAAACAAGCTTCAACGCTGGAAGAAGCTGTTTACAATGATAAATAGATATTTTTATGACGACGGAAAATTCTTTAAACATAAGCGATCTCTTTTAGATCTCCTATATGGAATACACGTACCTATAGTAGCATTCAGAGGGTTTGAGAGGGATATTTAATGCAAGTTGGTAGTAAAGTGAGTGAGACAATAAAACTATTAGCAATAGTTTCCAAACAGTAAGTATTTGACTTCGTTCTTTATCAGACTTACAAATTTAATAAAATTATTAGCAATAGTTCCCAAACAGTAAGCATTTGACTTTCTTCTTTATCAGACTTACAGATTTGTAGAAATATAAAGAAGCACAGGTTTTCCCTAATTGACGTGCATCCGAATTGATTTTTTACATTCGTAGCGTTAGGTAACTTGCGCTACCTACTTTACTGTTTGTTAAACTTAAAACTAGTACCTTTTTTTTTTTTTTTTTTTTTTTTTTACGTCAGGAATGCCTTTACGCATACACCAGGGCCCTAGGTACGGGACACCTGGGTTATGTGGGACTCACTCCTAAAACGGAGAATACCCACTAAACCTGACGGTGGTCGGCTACGAGCGCTCATCTGAGGAGGGTCGGGATGCCCGTAGGGATTCGTCTCAACCCCTCCTCAGCTCAGTAGCGCTGCGCCGCCTCATAGAATGGCGGCACACCTTGGGAGGACGTAGTGGTGCCCTCCCGGTACGACGTCACTGACCACGTGTGTCCGAAGACACGTGTCGTCGTCTTCCTCGGGGTTGTAGATCGGAGCGCAAGGGAGCCCCCCCCCGAGCGCGCCACAACCCCGAAGGCCCTTTTAGTCGCCTTTTACGACAGGCAGGGATACCTCGGTAGTATTCTTACGCCCCATACCGCAGGGCGCCGTCGGCGCTACACCCTATCGCGACGGGGACGTCTGCGCTGCGGACGACTCGAGTCCGACCGTTCGCGCTGACGTTCGGCTTCCTCTTTTTGGGCCATTACTTGGTGGCAGAAGGAAGACACTGCCCTCCAGTGTCGGTCTCCCGCCAGCATACCCGACATCACAGCCACCAAGGAGAGATCTCTTCCCAAGGTGGAGATTAGAGCCGCGCGCTCTGAAGCCCAAGCCGGACACTCTTCCAACGTGTGTTGGGCTGTGTCACACGCCGAGCCACAGTGGTGACAAGCGTCATTCACCTCCTTCCCTATCCGGCACAGGTATTTCCCGAAGCAGCCATGCCCCGTGAGTACCTGTGCAAGATGGAAGGTCATGGCGCCATGGCGCCGATCCCTCCACTGAGCTAAGATAGGCCGTATGGCCGATATTAACATCTGGCCCGATTTAGGGTTGGCCAAACGGTTCACCCATTTTTCCACGGCAGCCCCCTGTAGCTCCTTCACGCATGACTGTACGTCCGGCAGTGTGTCCCCATCCCCGGAGCCGCGCACCTGCTCACGCCACCAGAAGACCGCCGCAAGACATTCGGCGTCTATATCCCATGGGATTGTGCCAGCTATCGCACATGCCGCTTCGTAAGAGATAGTACGATACCCTCTAATGCAGCGAATCGCCATCATTCGCTGAGGAGTCCGCAAGATAGTGACACACTGGTCTGAGAGCCCCTCTGCCCATACCGGTGCACCATAAAGGGCCATTGAACGAACGACCCCCATGTGCAGCCTACGACAGAAGGCTTTGGGCCCACTAATGTTAGGCAAAAGCCGACTCAACGCAGCTGTTGTGCGGAGCAGCTTCGGTGCCAATCGCTCAAAGTGGGGGCGGAAACACCAGCGTCTGTCTAGAGTCAACCCTAGGTATTTCATAGTCGACTCTATTCGTATTTGAGTACCGCCCACTTCAATGTAGGATCCCGCTGGAGGAGAGTTCCGAGGCGCTGCAAAAACAATAGCTTCCGATTTTTCAAGAGCAACCCGAAGCCCTAGTTGCTGGATTCTGCTCACTACATCGGCAACCCCTGCCGTAGCTTGCAGTGACGCTTCCCTAAAGGTCTTACCCTTTGCCGTAACCAGTGTGTCATCAGCATAGCATGTGACTTCGACGCCAGGCAGATTTGCGCCGCGCAGCACAGAGTCATATCCGAGGTTCCACAGGAGCGGTCCAAGGACCGAGCCCTGTGGGACCCCGCACGACATATTGTGCTTCATCCATCCATCGCAGCTCGGGAACTCGACATACCTCCCCTCAAGATACGATTGGACAACTAGCCTCAGGTATGTGGGAAAACGGTGGTATATCAATGCCTCTTTAATACATTCCCACGGAAGAGAATTGAAAGCATTGGAGATATCGAGCGAGACTGCCACCACCACTCCGCCTTCCCGCACCGTTTTCTGAGCAATCTCCTTTACTCTAAGTATTGCATGCACTGTTGAACGGTGTTTTCTGAACCCGAACTGACAGTCGGCCAAGTTTGGGCCTACCTCCTCCAAGTGATTGTTAAGGCGGCCAGCAATTATACGCTCAAAGAGCTTGGCTACCTCGTCGAGAAGCACTATGGGCCTGTATGCAGAGGGAGAGTCCGATGGGCGACCGTCTTTCTTTAACAACACCAGTTTCCCCGCCTTCCATTGCTCCGGAAAGTGCCCTTTCTCCAAACAGGCGGAGAATAGACTCTGCAGCCGTGGTCCCAACCATTCCAGAGATAATGCTAGTACACGCCCAGGAATGCCATCCAGGCCAGGGGCCGTATTCTTGGCTTTAAGCCTCGCGACTGCCATCTCGAATTCCGACTCGGAGACTTCCTGAACACTATCAAAGAATACATCGGCTCTTGTCGGTGCCGATTCGACTGTTTGACGATCTGTATGGGGAGGGAACAACGTCCCGACTACGCTTTGGAGCAAGGGAAGAGGGAGTCCCTGCGTTATCGGGGGTGCCCAGGGGCGGAGTTTACTCATCGCCAGTCTGTACGGGCGGCCCCACGGATCCGCAGACAATGACTCAAGGAACTCCTTCCTAGCTTTAGTTTTGGCCCTATTAATAGCGATTTTCAGTTCTTTCTTCGCCTCCCTGTATGAGTCGTATAACTGTACCTCCACGTCCTCAATCCGGGTACGCCTTCGCCGGTACCGTGAGTAGTGGCGTCTTGCCCTTACACACGCAAAGCGCAAGTCAGTGAGGTCTGCGGACCACCAGTAGACCTGCTTCCGTGGAGGAACTGGCCCGGCACGAGGCATGGCTGCGTCGCAGATTTGCGACAGCGCCCCCCGAAACCATTCTGCCTCATCCTCTAACTCTACAGGCCCATCCGGCGTCGGCACCCATGCTTGGACATTCGCCGCACACTCAAGTGCGTCCCTGTCCAACCGCTTCAGCGCCCACCTGGGACAATCCCTATGCAGGGAGAGGCGGTTTTGGCTGGTTGGGATTGCCGGTGTAGAGGAAACGTCAAACCGGATATACCGGTGATCCGAAAGTGTCTCAACCTCTTCCAGCACTCTCCAACTGTGGACGCAGTGTGTTATTGGGCCGCTCGCAAAAGTGACGTCTATGATTGACCCTCCATTCATTCGTACGCAGGTTTCTATCGAACCCTGGTTAAGGACTGTTAACCCAGTGGCAGCGATCCACTCTAAGAGCACTACTCCCTTCGCATTTGACGCTGGACATCCCCACGCCATTGACTTCGCATTGAGGTCTCCAGCGATCACTACCGATGGCACAGTATTGCCACGCACTAACATATCTAGTTCCCCAAGAAAATTCTCGAAGAGGGCCAGGGATTTGTTTGGGGAGAAGTAGACCCCTACAAACAGGGTATGTCCTAACTCAATTGCGACCCAACCATGTCCTCTTCGGATCCCTCTAGGAGGAGGAGCGCCAGCAGCTTCCTTAATCACTACCGTGACAGAGCCATCCAGATCAGCAGCCACACCAGGTGGGACATAGTACGGCTCTGCCGCAACTCCGACAGCAATCGACCACTGCGCTATGCTCTGGGCCCAGAGATCCTGAGCCTTGGCACAATGGTTGAGATTCCCTTGCAGAAACCTGAGGGCCATATTAAGGCTCCGGATCGCTCATCATCTCGTCCGTGACAGAAGCAGGGCAGGACAGCTGCGACTGGGTCGTGGCCTCAGCAGCAGATTTTCGACGGCGATTTTTGAGTTTGGGCACAGTGCAGGCTCTACTCCCGACCTTGTGATTGGCATTTCTGCCATATGTCGAGCAAACCGAGCAATGAGGTGCCAGGCTACAATTATTAGCAAGGTGCCCTATTTGTCCACACCTGTAGCATTGATTGCTTCTATCCACGTCGGAATTGCATTGCGCCCTGACGTGGCCCTTCTCTAGGCATCTGAAGCATCTCAGCTGTCTGGACTCCAACAGCTGGACTCTCGCCGAGGACCAACCCACAAGTAGGCGGGTACCGCTCACCAGCTTTTTTGCCACAGTCACAGGGCAGCGCGCCCAGCAAGTGCCTTGTCCATTGCCAGCCCTACGGATAGAGCCTACGCGGATCGCGTCTATAGCACACTCTCCGACCTGAGCGATGGCCGCCGCGACGATTTCTGATGATATCGAATCGTCAAGGCCAGATACGCGTAGTTCTGCACATCTTATGGGTCGAGACACACGAACTTCTTGGTTGCAGAGAACCTCCCTCAGCTTTGTAGCCAGGGAGTCAGCTTTACCATCCGATTCAGCTCCTGGGAGCTCCAATATGGAGCCACCTGTGGCTGCACGCTTGAACTTCACCCCTTCAATGCCGAGGTCAGCAAGCGACACCTCGTTTCGTGCCTTGGTCAGGATGTCCGCGTATGTTACGCCCCTTTTCTCTGCCTCTGGCTGTAACGTCAGTACGATTGCTGCAGATCGCACAGGACGAAGATTGGGCAATTTAGATTTCTTCGGCTGTTGCTGTTTAGGTCCCGGCTTGACTGCAGTAGGAGGAGCCGTTTTGGCACCATTCGTTCGACCTCTTTTAGTAACGACCGTCCATCCCTCACTCATCGATGTAGGAGGAGGAGGTAAAGGGCGAGGCTCCGTGGTAGGCTGGTCCTTCAAAACAGTCTCGCCCTTCTTCTTTTTCTTCCCTTTTCCTTCACGTACAGAAGGGCCAGGCAACACCGTGTGTTGCTCTCTTAGTGTAGCTGCCTGCGTTGCTGAAATTCTCTTATCCACTGCCAGTGAAGGTCTTAGACGTTTCAGTGGTGGCGATGAAGGTAGATGTGCCTCCAATGCTTGAATTTGCGCCTGAGGACTTGCCGTTGAAATGACGTCTTCCTCCATCGCAATTGTCCTTACCTGGGGCACCTTCGCAGTTATACTAGCTCTAAGGCTCGCTATATCCTCTCGGAGTTGCGCCAGCTCAGTCCCCTGCTGTTCCACCAGAGCAGACAGACGGGAGTTTTCTACTTGGAGCCGACGAGTCTCATCCGCTTCTGTACGGATTGTCAACTGCGATGCCGCCCGCTCAAACATTAGTTTCGCTGAGTTTAGCACACCCACGTACGATCCTTTCAGGTTCCCGGACTTTACCGCAACCTCACTGACCAGTGCTGCTGCCTCCCCAATGCATGTTTGCAGCTCTACCGGGGACAAAAGATCAACTTTTGTTGCCGCCTCAGACAGGGCTTTGCCCCTTCTCTCCAACTCAGGCTCCTGAAGCTTCCGCTTGTCAGCCTTGTTTTGCCGTTCCTCAGCTGCTTTGTCTCGAAGGAAATTGTTCCTCACCTCGGCAAGGCTGACGTATTTAGCCGTTGTGGGCGGGCGGCCTCTGCCACGATTAGACTCTGACCTCCTTGATGCATTTGAACCGCTTCGACTACGCTCCGATATTGAGCTGCCAGAGTGTGACCTGTTTCTGCCATCTCTAGCCCAGAACCGACCACTAGCACCTCCTAAAGTAGGTTCTACCGGCTCAGCGCTTTGTACAACGCACGAATCTTCCACTAAACTGCAGTCCGCCAACACTTTTACGGAACTAATCGTCACCCCACCACGACTATTACTTCTTTTCCTCTCCTTATCGTGACCGTCGGCATCTGGCTTGGTATTGCGCAATGCGCGCCGTCCAGCCTCTGCCCTTGTCACTCTACCACCGACTTCGCAAACAGTTTGAGCTACTGTAGCCTCTACTGCTTTCACCTCCCCTTCGTCTCCTTCACCCAGCTCAACCCCCCCATTTTCCCCATAACGATTTTTATTTAACTTTGCCATGCACGTCCCACGAGCGTGGTCGCTCTCAAAGTCCACCCGGGCAGTTGCGCCGTGAACCCGAGTAACCCTATTACAGCCACGGGGGGCGGGCGGTCCCCGTGGGCTGAGCCGCTCCGTGGTCTTCTCCCAGACCACGACCCCTAAACAGGGGCCCCACCTGCCGCGCGCATCCACAGCGGTGGGATTGGGGTTTTTTATTGAGGTTGTCTCCTCTCGGGCCGGGCGACTAAGCCAAGCCCACTGGTCCCCTGAGTGGGGGTAACAGCTCGCACGGCCATAAATCACCGTGCTACCCCTTCAACTGCGTTTCTTCCCAACAGGGAGAGGGCAGAGAGGAGGGGTGGTGTTGGGAATTAGCCGTCGGGTAGCAAGATCCTAAGAAGGACGTTACTACCCGCCGTTGTCCAGGGCACACCAGGACCATCGACTGCCATTCCTCTTGAATCCGTGAGGATTCGCAAGGACTCGCAGCAGACAGCCACACGAGGAGGTCTCCCAACGACGTACCCCAAAAGTGATGTTTCTAGGAGGTAGTTAGTAAATTATTTAAAAAAAAAAATTAAACCGACTTCAAAAAAAAACACAAACGACCAAAACTAAAAAGCGATAAATAACGTAAGTAATTCTGTCCTTAATACATATTATGTGTTTATCTATAATTATTTAAATATTACAATTATCACTTATTTTTGAAGTCGGTGCCAGCCAACAAATTTGTCGTGTGGATTTGCCGGCCGCGCGCGTCATACAACAACAGTCTACGTTAGGTACCTAGAGGCTGGCACCGACTCCAAAAATAAGTGATAATTGTAATATTTAAATAATTATAGTTATACACATAATATGTATTAAGGATAGAATTACTTACGTTATTTATCGCTTTTTAGTTTTGGTCGTTTGTGTTTTTTTTGAAGTCGGTTTAATTTTTTTTTACCTATAATAATGTCTAATCAGACTATTTTTTATCGTTTCCAGTTTTTACAATTTACCATGTTCTCTCAATATCCATAAAGATCACAATAGGCTGAAATTATGTACTTGGAGTTTTAAGTTATTTGTTTTCTGGGCCGTGTTTCTGCCGGTGAGTAGAGTTTCCGGAGCTCGTGGGGGGTTAGGGTTGGGCCGGCATGGCTGTGGCAAATGACAGGTAACTGACCAGTTACTTGCCCGTTGTCACAGCGACTTGGGCTTCTCTTTCGCTTTCCATCAGGCATAGGGAAGCCATTATGTCGAGCCACTATAAAAAAAATCAACTTACAAAAATGCCGGACTATATTTTACAGCTTTTTATTTTACTCAGGAGTAAATGAGTCCCGACTCCTTATTTTTATTGAAATACTTTTAGAAATTTTCCTTTTAATAAAATAGTTTATATATTGACATAGATTCGCATTTATAATCTGAATGAGATACAAAATCGTTTTACTGGAACCACATACTGTGATCACAAGTTTCGCGGAATAAAATTTCCTTTACTTTGCATGAATATGTTAAGATTTCTCGGAAAATGTAGGTATTTGTAAAAGGAAATGACTTTTTCAATATTAATAGACCGTCTATTGAGTAATTTGACGACCTTTTAACCAATGTTAAATATTTAACTAAGAGCATAGTGTTAAATGCTGTCCCTTAAATCAATACATATAACAAAACAGTAAAAGTGTATCTGTACATTGAACATTCTTACAAAAAAAAATTATATACTTTATCTCCGGAACTGCTGGACGGATTTGAATAAACCTTTTTTGTTTTATAGCTAATCTGGGCAATATTTATTTATTTATTAGAAAATCAACAGCGATTACAATACAACGATTAAATAGTGTTACACAATAATAAGGCGAATAAGAGATAGAGAGTAGGTTTCTGTTTCAATCGCGCCGGTCAAAGAATAACTCCAAAGTGAAATAATGCGGTAATGATTACGCATTCCACGTCCATCTGACAAGGTATAAGTCTGATCCCTCCCTGATAAGTCCTCGGGGGCAGCGCTCCGGCTTCAATGCCAACGATTATTGCCTCAATTCCCAAAGCCGTAGTAACAACACCGATTCAATTATTAGGCGTTCCCCTTCTGGATTAGAAGAGTTTTCATTCACTATTAGGTAGTATTGATGTAATACTGAAATCAATGATATTAATTAGGTAACTCATTAATATTATACAATTTATACATTAGAACATAGGCTTTTTTCCTGAAATAAGGCTGTTGTTTTGAACATATGGAGTGGAGCGAAGTCGCGGACAAAAGATGGTTTTGTTTTATATTTCATCATTATTATATTTTCTCTAAATTTATTATGGTTATTTTTATAGACAGTTATCGCATAAACAACGTTTTAAACACGGCTTTTAAAATAGAGTTAGGCTTTTTATTGACTACTTACCACAAGTATTTTTTGTGATTTCAATTGTAGGTATTAATATTTTACTGTGTACGCCCAACGCTTATCTACGCCCCTTTAGCGTATCCACACATATGTAAAGCCATAAGTGGTCTTCCAGTTCATAAACTGAGCCGATAACTTACCAGAAAAACCTCCGCCTCGTTTGCTCCCAATAAAATGATCGAGCAAACATCTCCCCGATTCCGAGTCATGATATCGAGCTCAATCATCGATAAAAAGGCTCGAACACAGGCGCACCCTTGCTTTTCTTTACACCCGTTCATTTCCCCGAGGTGAGCGTTCTAACGCCCCCAGGAGTGTTTACACGGAATATTTTGCTTGAGAAAATCTGATTTATGACGTCATGCATTCGGAGGCATGGCCTGCCGCCGAGAAAATTCAGCAATTTCACGTTGATATGAATCGCGGGAGGCGTAAATGGTGAAACGAGTCTAGGAGAATGCCTGTTTATGACGTACCGACTAAATATTGGCACCGTTTGTGTGATACGTGAAGGTTTATCCATTTTTGTCCTTGTGAGGATTGTGGCTATGCCCCTAAATTCAACCATGCAGATAAATATAATAATTAATGAAATTAAAATATAATTATACAAATAACTATATTTTAATTTCATATTAAATGTTTACCTAAAGCATTAAAATTAATCACGTTTCGATTTCGAATACCGTTTAAAGCGTATTAAAAGTCCTTATTAAAACGTGGAAACATTATTAATATTGTACAACAAAACAGTCTTCTTGGTACAAATGGACATGAAAATAGTAAGACTTGTCAAGAAATATGGATATAAAATTAGTAAACGAAGCAACACATACACATTTTCCTAAAACCAGCATTTTAGATATTATAATTTCTGAACCCCATTTTATTCAAGAAGCTACTAAATGTTCTCTTAATCTTACTTTTATATACAAATATAAAGATTTTTCTTTATTACATCCCCGCCGCTTCGTACTAAGGTTTCTATAGCAATAAATTCTAAAACGTATTACATATTCTCGGCCCGTAGCTCATATTAATCCTAAGAGTCTGCAGATGCTTTAGATTCCAGACTTACCTCATATATTTAAGGTATCGTATGCGTAATACTAATTTACTTATTATTTTTATGTTCAGAAAATAAAGTTAAAACGTTGTAGACCATTAGATATAAAACGTTTTCAGAGCTTTCGCATGTATAACAGTATTATTATATACCTACTTTAATAACAACAATGGTTAGTAAGATCATAAAGTTTGATAAGAAATTCACATGAAATACCATACAGATACATAAATGTATCTAAGTAACCATTTACGAAGTTTATCAGATGTTCTAGTACCCATAATACAAGCTTCGGCTTAGTTTGCGACTAGATGGCGCTGTCTTGGGTTATTTACATGTTTATTGCTTATTTTTATAATTGCTTATTAAGTACCTAATATCAAGGTAATAACATCCAAAGAATGTTGCTGTCTAATATTTGTAGATAAGCATGTATAAACATTAGATTAAAATTAGATTAGATGTAAGTTTATTATTGCTTAGAGACCTAAGCAATAACTTCACAAGCAAACAAATGATATATTGATCAATTGGATTAGTTCGCAAAACAATACTCAACCTTTGCATCACTCGTCAGTAAAACCTATATCGATTCGCGCATTATCTCGCGAAATAAAAAGCCGACAAAACACCCATTAATTAGCTTTATTAAGTCTATTGAATGGTTATCACAGGGTGTGAATATAGCTGTTGCATTAATAAGTAGCGGTATTGTTTCACAAGTTATACCAATGTTACTAAGAAGGCAATGATAGAATTCGCTCAAGAAGAGTGCGATTGTTCTAAGTAACATAGTTAGCTCATTGGTTAAAAAATAAGTATCTTCAGAATCATTCAAAATTCAAATGAAAATACGGCGTTGACGACCCTTTTAAGTATTCTAATGAATCAACATAAAATATGAAAATAACAAAAAAGATTAAGAGACGTAAAAAAGCCGGAGAAGTAAGTAAGCACATATTTTTTTACCGTTTTTTACGTAAACAAGCCTTTATAAAAGCCGTAAGAAAAAGCATATTCATAGATGAAATAAAGTATTGCTTTAAACTTAGACTAAACACTTAGTATACTAGTCCACGGCCAGATCTATGCACCCCAAACGCCAAAGAGCCCGGTCATTAAGTCCGCTCCAGTCTCCGGCTTGTAATTGATCCACAAGACCCAAAGGCATCTCACACTAGGTTAAACGTAGTGTGAGATGCCTTTGGGTCTTGCCCCTTAGATTCTGGGCCCCTACCACCAAAATCAAAAACGGTCAATCGTTGAACGGATCGTCGTTCTCGATTGTCTCGAAGTCGATTGGACCCTGTTACGGTCTGTTATCTGTCTTACATTTATTATTACTGTTAAAAAAAGATTGATGCAGTCAACATTGACTAGTTTCAATGCGATGCAACATCAACAGTTCGTATTTTCTATAGTATACACAGACAAACACAAATGTCCAATAGACATAGTATCTCTTTTCGATAAACTCTGATATGTATTTTAACAGCCGACACCATATCCGCAATGTTGTTTAAATGTTCAAAAATAGATTTATTCTTGTTCTAAAGTTCATATAGACCCTAATATTATATGAAGAAAATACACTATTGTAAAATTATACGTAGCACAAAACGTTTAACTAGTCGATTTTATTAGTTTAAAAACATTGTTTGATCCATGGCTGCTTAGCTTTATGCGTATTTTTCTTTTATTCGTTAGGGGTTTGCGCTTGACCGGAATTCGCCTGATGTTGAGCTATATTGTGTCTACGCTGGAACGTGCTCACCAAGCAAAAACCGGATTATTCTCGCTTTAAACATTGGCATATTACGAGTATATTGTGCTTCTTGGTTGCCCTTAAATAAATATTATTGGGATAGTATCTACCGCAATTATTTGGACAGATTATGTTATTACCTACTCTCAGACGATTTGCGAGTTCCATCTCACGGTTAAAATAAAAAACCACTTTCCTACCGTTGCCTATGATTGATGACTCCACTACAACATTAGCGACTCCTCCTTCTAAGAATCTAACTCTTTGTATTATGATGAGCTTCTAATCAATGCACGCGGTACTGTTAAAGCGGTACTCCACATAATGGGTAGCTGTTCCCACAACCAGTTCGCAATTTAGATAGCGCTACCCGAAATACGGAGTAAAATGGCCTATAACGTAATCTCGAACGTTTCATTGAAACAATAAGTTGTTTTGGGAAAATATTTCGCGCCAAGGCGAGAGGTGTCTCTTTGCATTTGTAAGTGTGTAGGCAACATGAATAGCAATAAAATACCGAATGTTATCTTCTGTTCAGAGAGAGACATTTGGTAATGTTTTTCGTAATTTACATGTCAGGGAAATAACGAATTTTTACCTGCTGTAATAGCATGATATAATAATAATTCTAGTCCGTTACATAAAAGAGACTTTTCCGTTTCCTTTCGATATAATTAGTTTTATGTTTTAATTTATACCTAAAAAAGTAAAATAAGTAATAAAATGTAGATCTTAGATTTAATTACTGGCTGGTAGGTAAATTAAAGAAATATATCTCTGGAATCAGTCAGGATGTCCCGGTGAATCTATAAAACCAATAGGAGTGTTGTCCACTTGTGTAAAAGGCAGTTTATATATCCTGTGACATGTATATCTACCTATTCATAATATCTAGTAACCATTATTGAAACACTATGTACCTATTATGATATTCAAATTCTAGACCACATAAACAAGGAAGCAAATTACATTTTGAAAATTACCGCATTTGAGCAGTTCACGATTCGGCATACATCGTGACTACCAACCGACCACTTTCTTCAGGAAATTACGAATACGGTAAATATTGCCATAATGTTTTCTGTGAATTTCTTCCACATTTTTATAAAAATTGACGAAAAGAAACGAAAGTAAATAATGTGTATTATTTATTCATCATTGGCTTCGTCCGATGGCAGCACGAAGTATGTACCTACCTACAAAGTGCAACAAAATATCAATAGATTTAACTCTAGTATTTCTATTTACCCAATTTTTCCCCAGCTGTCAGTCTCCACTTAGACAGCCAATCAAGTCAGCAAGGCTGCAAATGAAATACAGACAGGACAGATACATGCACTGTTAAGTATAGAGAAATTAAGCTGCCTGACGAAAACACAAAGATACGACGAAGTAAGCACTTTTGTAACCGATACCTACGCAAGACGTGACGCCTAGACCCCTGAAACAAACCCTGATAAAGATGTATTTGTTTTATATATAGTTGAATAACCCTAGACGTACGTACAAGTCTAAACTAATCTTCGAGGCTAAAGGTCTTATTTAATTAGCTACCACTGCTCATTTATTATTTGTACAATTACTTGAATTTTATCATTGTGATTTTTATCTGATGAAGAGCCCAAGTGGCTGTAGCAATGTGGTAGGCATCCACAGATTGCTACCGCTACTATATAGTAGGTACCTACTTGTAAGCTGGTCCAATTAATAATGTTGCGACGGAAACCGGAGTTACCAAACTTTTTGACTTGTGATTGATTTTTTTTTTTCAACGCAACTCAGCACGTGCGTTTGACATATTTATTATAAGTTCTTTTCTCCTTTATATATTGTGTTCTAATTTATAATTCCGTTCTTCAATGGTTACTTTAATAGTCGAATACGAATTTCTAAGCACAATACAATACTGGCCTGTTTGGCGAATACGCAATGTTATTTGGTTAAAAATGCTTTTTGGGAATAGATCCGTATCAATATTTATAGGGCGATCTGTTCAGCGTTATCGACTATTGCCATCTCAT
Organism: Conogethes punctiferalis; assembly: GCA_031163375.1. NCBI lineage: Eukaryota > Metazoa > Arthropoda > Insecta > Lepidoptera > Crambidae > Conogethes > Conogethes punctiferalis. Next base: position 6,035,723 of record CM062086.1, read on the forward strand.
TGTTGGCTTTGCTAGCCCGAGCTTTTGTTGTGTTTGTTCAATTTGTATAGTATATAACATACCTTTTATACTACAACAATAGACCTGCAAATATAAGTCGCCTTTTTATTACTTAAAATGCCGAATTATGCAGCACCATGTATGCAAAGACCCGGGACAATCGTAAGTTCGTTACCAAAGCACGTTGATAATAATATGGGAATTCCTCAGTGACGATTTGTATAAGGCTTATTAAAGTTTGATGGATTCGAAGTTTCTAAATTCGATTCCAGGTTAGGTCATTCCAGTTTACTAAACTATGTCTAAGGTAAATAAGTAGTAATAAGTAAACAAAAAAAAGTCATTGCCGACATAATAAATTATGTATATGTATATTTGTGTACAAAATTATTAGAATACCAAACCCTGTTGAAAATGTATGTACCTACTTTTCCATCAAAACAATGTTACACGAAAAGAATTAACAACAAGACAGTCCGCACTGAATTAATGCCATTAAACTGAATAAGTAAAAACAAATCCTTTGCGTTTTAAGACTAACACTTCACGAAAAAATAAAAGTAAACTGAGTCGGCTAAATTGTACAAGAGACGGGCAACATCTGCGAAATATTTAAACCTTACAACGATCCGGTCTGTGCTAGAAACGTGAAAATAAAAATATCCAATATTAATGACGTCTGCGATACTATTGGGAAAGTTATTCCCTGAGCGCCCAGGGGAGGCGTCATAAACACGCTCGCATAGAGTTTTTGCTCTCCAGAAAGTCATTACAGAGTTGTACGTGTTTTCATTATAATTCCCGACGTGCGCACACATAACAGCGTCCTAATAGTGATGTCATTACTTAAATGTATGCCCTTTTTGCGACTCTAGCCAAACAGCGCGAACGATTCGGACGTGCGAGTGTTTTGACACGTGTAGTATCATTTTCCTCTTTTATTTTAAACGTTGCCGCCGCTTAGCAATTTTCTCTTCGAAATGTTAAGAAATAAACTTTATCTACTACAGAAAGTCTCGTGTTCAGTGTACTACAGTGTCTGATTGTTAGAGATATCAACAGTTAACCCTTACGATAGCTGTTCATATTTCGACCAAAATATCCGAATTTATCGAAAAAATTACCTGGTTTCTAGTCCAATTTCCTGTAGTAGTGAAAAGGAATGTTGACTTTTAATTTTCTCAACTATAATGGATTTCCGATCAGATGTTGCAAATTGCTATTATCCTTTATGAATTGAAGAAGAATAAAAATGATAAAACGTGACCATTTCGATCTTCATCAACTCTGAATGAAGTATCAGTATACGATACTGAAATATGACAGGTCCTGGCTTTTTGAAGTGGTAAATGCCAATTTTTATCTGACCGTAAGTTGAAATTTTAATCATGTGTAAACAAGACTGCGTAAAAGATAACCCACGAGGTAACCTATTCATTTTATAATATATAAAAAAAGTCAGATGCGGTTTCCATTATAATTATTAAGCAAAAGGATTAAAACTATGCAAAGGATTAAAATGAACATTATTATGATGTTAGCGAAAATCTTATTTGCAGATTTTGAAGCTCCTATAAAAGGAAACTAATATAAGTCTATTTTATCAACATTTTAATTACTCTAGCCGTGTGTTAAATTAATGTCGTCATTAAAGCGCCACGCAATTCAAAGACAAGTTAAAAAGTAATTTAAGTCCTCGTCAAATTTAGCAAAACTTCCCAGAATGCTACGGTAATCCTTTAACGTTAAACATTTATGTCTTTCCGACCTCAAAGCCACGACTAGCCGACTGCGAATTTGAATACTTTGATCACAGCCATGTTAATTTAAACTCAACTAATGAAAACAGGAAATATTAAACACGGTCTATAACTGTGTTTCGGAAGAAAATTATTGTATCGCCCTGATTAAATCATCAGAGAGAATACTTAATACTCTCCAACGTATTTTATTGAAACTTGATATTTTACTTCGTTCTTGTATTGTAGGATATTCTCGTTGCGAAATGCGGAATAGAGCTTTTAATACAATACAGTGCGATAATAGACTGGCTTGTTAAATGGATAGTATCCCGCTTGGAATAGATACTTCGTTGTGGGAAGGTGTTTGTTTTATCTTCGAATATTATAGTCTTCGTTTTATTTCGATTCCATTGAGCCACGCTCTTTCCCGTGCTCTCTCCAAGCATACATATTGGTATGTGTTTTTGTAATTGGATTCTGAGGGCGGAGACCCCAGAACACAAAACGAAACCACTTAGAAAAGGTCGTTTACAAATCTGACCTGGTTCACATGACCTGGACACAAAGTGATGTCATCAAATTTAACTGAGGTAGCCAGTTACATAAATGCAGAAAATAATAAAATAATATAAATGCCTTCATATCGATATTAAAAATGACTGATTGCCTCTCAAGCCTTTAGGAGCTTGCGATCCCTAGATCAAATTTAAGCAATTTATATCTATTTAGTATTTACACAATGTAATATAGCTCAAACTTTAAAGTACCTTACCATGTTGCTTTTAAGACAATTATAATTAACGCAAGGTACCCAGTTTCTTGAACAGGAATATACAAGGTCGGTACAAGTAACCTGAGGTAGTCCAGACATAAATTATGGAATATGTCTCAGGGCTGCGTGGAACCCGATGCCGGACCAAATCGGTATTTGAATGTTGTGTCGCAGTAAAAATACGGTGGGTTCCTTGGACCCCTGTCAATGTGGGACCGTTGTTTATGGGATTGCGGACAATGGGAGGTTAAAACGATAAGTTTAACGGTATACGTTTCCAAAATGTAGACACATAGATAACTATGTTCTCAACACATATAAGTGCTAAAGATATTTTGATTCTCTGTTGTTTGTAATTCTCTATCGGTAACAAAAGTCTACTGTATTTTAATTGACAAGCATATTTTTAACAAGATACAAGTAATATTTTACCTCTGCTTGTAAAATAAGCACTTTCTTAGTTGAGAAAGCATAAACCAGTAGCCTCAAAATTTAATTATCAATTACCTATACCTACGAAAAGCAAGTTGCATTGATTTCGTAATGCAAGGGTTGTCCATTCCTTGCTTTCTCTTCTGGTACAGCATGAAGCAAGATATGGCTAGACTTTGTTAATAAGTTGAGCAATAGACGTTTTATTTTTGTCAAACAGGTAGCTCGCGAGCAGTCATAATATTAACGATACCAAAACTCTTCCAATATATTTTGTACTATATTTTGTACAAACATGTAATCTTTTTATTTCCAAAGAACGTGACGTTTGTTTTCTATATTCCGTTTTAAAAAACATAAGAACCCAAATAAAAAGTTCCTGCTTACCAAATTCGTTTCGTTTTTAGTTAATGCTTGATCCCTATTCAGCCACAGATGTCGTGTAAACAAATCTTCAAACAAGAAAGTATAGCGAATCCGTGCTGCTCTTTTTTGCAATAAAAATTGCGTGATAGCCCTAGGTCCGTCTTGAGGGACGAATACAAATTCCTCGGTTTCGCCTCGAGGGATCCGTATATTGTACCCGCGAACCTGCTTAGCATAGTAATAATGAACTTGCCCCACTCACTGGCTCTAGTCGGGATATGATTTCTTATTAGATATTAATTAATTAGTGATAGAGTGTGAAATAAGGTTAGTGAGCGAGTGAACGAAATGAGTGAGTAATATTATGAATTGACATAATCAAGTCCTTAAATAAAATTCAGAAGGAAAACGTCGTTTACTAGCCTAGTATCACTGTTAGGTCTGGACAGAACTACACCTCACTCTCGTCAGAATAAGTATAGAATAGAATAGAATAGAATAGTTATTTATTTAGCACCACATATTTTGTTACATAATAGAATGACCGAACACAACCAATAGGTATCCCTCTAGTATCCACCTCGAAGACGACAGTGCCTATTTTACCTGGGGTGACAGGATTCTAAATGAAGATATTCGCCGGAAAACAAAGGTAGCCGGCATATCGCAAAAAAGGTAGGTTCAAGTGTTCACATAACAAATGATCGTTGTGTACTGAAGGCTACTGAGTGAAACACGAAGTATGGCAGCCCCTTTACAAGGTAGACCGACACAGAATAAGACATGGTGTTTGGGGGAGGTCCAGTAGAGGACATTGAGGGACTGATAATGGTGATGACGATCATGATGAAGTGAAATGACTTTAATGTAGTGTGCTTCAGATTTTGGATGTTACAATGCAAGTAGTCTGTAGTCTAATACAAAAGGCTAGTACTTTGAGTACCTTGCTGAGAGATATAAAGATTTTCACAGGCTTATTCTGGTAGAATCTCTCACCGCCGAAATGGATAAATGGAATGTTTTCCAATGGTAATTTTTGAATTAACTTCTATCTCAGTAGTAAGTGACTATGTAGGTACCTCTACTGAATTTTTATTTTGCTAAATGGTTCCCTAAAGTTCGAAGCACAATTTAGAGTACCCTAGAGATGCATCGGTAATTTTAACGGCTTTTAATAGAACACAGGAAAGCGAACGCGATAGTAGGTATCTACAATATTGATTACAAACCTACCTCATTTACCGTAAATTCATAAATTTACATTACATCCTGCTAATTATGTTATCAAGAACTCGTAGTAGATGATAATAATTGTAAATTAGTTTATTTACAAATCTTGTACGGTCTTGTTGTACATTTATTCCTGGATTTAATTAAAATTATGGATAATGCTGTAGGTACTACAAATAAAGGTAATAAACTGTGTGTGTATACTCAAACAGGAAATGTAGCTGTGCTTCTAAGACATGAAACTTATTAAGCAAGGATGAAACTTGCTCAACGCAGTGTTACGCTTACGTCTGTGATGTTACCGCAACATTTCATCGTATACCAACAACTTTGGAAACTCCTGTCTTTGCCTTAGTCTTTATAAGTCTTAGTATACCTCCGCACATGATTTTATCAGTTCACAAATTTTTATATTTTATTCGAAACCAAAATGAAATATGTTTAATTTTAAACACAAAATATTGGGTATTTAAATTTTTGCTATGCAGAGCGCAGCAAGTGTCTGTCAAATTCTCTCCTTTGATCAATTGAAACTGTCCAAGGGTCGAATAAGTCGCCGCAAAATAGCCTCTGTGACACAACAAAAATATCAGAAACCTCAGAAAAAAAGGACCTTGGACAAATTAAAAATTTTAGAAACTTCCGACCTAATCGTCGCATTCTTTATAAGCGGGTCTTATAAATGGCAGAACTAATTTTGACCAAGCATACATAAGACATACACGCTAAGAAATCCAAGAGTTGTAGATTTGAAGCCATTTGCAATTTTTGAATCGCGGCAAAGTTCGTCTCCGCTTCGCCTCAGTGAGACCGCAGCCTAAACGGCTAAGATACATACACGTATAATAATAATGTGATTGTCACCTGAGGCTATGAGCCCTCGACCGCGAAATGAAATACTGCAGACGACCGCGACCCGTGATTTGACTCCGCACTTGGTGACCCGAACGCGGGCCATATTGGGTCACCAGTTAATGTGGACGTTAATTTATGTGTTGCGGTCATGGATCATGCTGGTGAAGAGGTCGTCATAATATGTATACAGATAGGTTTGTTTTCCAATTAAATATCCAGAAGAGATCGCTACTAGTGATAAGACCAGGTGGTGTAACAGACCAGTACGTATATGTCGTGGCCACATCGTAGAATTTGCCTATTTTTCATGAAATGTTTCATGTCCATTAGCCATATCATGATGTGCCCAAGCCAGATCAATGATGAGAAATCGTTTGACGATAGGGTAAGCTAGACGCACTGCTATTTCATGAAACGATCAATCCCAATCGATCATATCGTGGAATTGTTTCATTTACTACCGGTAGAGGCGCCAGTGTTGCCACATTAGCATATTTAGTGCTAAATTTGCTATATTTTCTTTCTGTTCAGCATATTTTTTTTTATAGTAGCTCAACATAATGGCATCCCTACGCCTGATGGATAGCGAAAGAGAAGCCCAAAGCGCTATGACAACGAACAAGTAACTGGTCAGTTACCTGTCAGTTGTCCCCGCCTTGCCGGCCGAACCCTAACCTCCCCACGAGCTCCGGAAACCCTGCTCAGCAGCAGAAATACGACCCAGAGGTCATTTGGCTGAGGTATTCTATAGGGTAGAGGTCCTTCCACGGACGGGGCGGCTCAATTCGAGCGAAGATTCGCTATGCCCCACCTCTCATAAATTAGGAATAACATGACGAAGTTTTAGCATTAGTAATTTTATTAAACAATTAGGGGTCGATAATATACATCCATATTCAAAAGCTCCTCACATCTGTATTAAACATTCTATTACATAATCATGATCCCCTTTCCAAAGTATACATCGTACCACTTAATGTTATTAAAATTATTTCTGAACATGGGAAAGCTTTAAGTAAATTTCAGGTAATGTCAATAAGAAGCCCGAATCAAGACGTTCCCAGGACAAATATTTACTCGGCATTACAATAACCTTCGCCATTTTAAATTATTCTAGAGTTGCTCTCTTTTGGGAAACGGAAAAGTTATAGGTAGAAAGTTTTCTTTTTTTATTAAGGTTGGCCAATTCACTTATTGTTGTTTTATACTTCTTAAGAATTCATGAAATGGACATGACATGGGGTAAACTTGGGTTAAGTGTATCTGAAGTGTCTCCATGATTCAGTAGAAGTTAGAGATAAACATTACCTGATGTAGGTATATTTGTATTGCCTACTTACGTAAGTAGACGTTGAATGTTAATAACATTAGATTATGGATACCTAGTTCTTTGTACAATTAATATGAAATCTTTATAAATAACATTTACAGACACATTACCGCTTATAATCGTGATATTGAGTTAATATAAGAAAGCCAATATATGCTTCCAGCGACAGTTTTTCCAATTGGATATGACTTGGAACAATAAGCGAGATTCTCAACCAATTTCTTAGAGACCTTATCACTTCTATAATGAATTTCTATTATCTGTCGTACTTATTTATAATGAGATGACCCTAAGCTTGAATGAGACTTTGGTGAAAAAAGAAGCAATTTAACTAATTTACTTTAAATACGTATATATAGGTACATAGATTTACTCGTATAAGATTATATACTAAATCCGATAAAAATATTAGCACAATAAAGTCAAGATACAGGCTTTTATTAACGGCACGATATATCTTTGAACCGTTATTGTCCCAAAACAAAACGGGGGTTTGATGGCGTCACTATAATCCAAATACAGGACCAGGAATTACGACTGTTTACATTTCACTGAGCAAAAACAAATAGATACTTGCACTTACATTTCTGTGACTGTGAAGAGGGTTTAGACAAGACGGGAACACAAGGGATGCTTTTGCTTTCTAGGGTAATATAACTATTAGTAAATGGTAAAATACAAATATAGCGTAGAATGCCCCTAGCGAGGTAAACTGACAATAAAATAAACGAAACGGAATGGCGCTCTACATTCCGTACTACACAGAAATCTAATACAATACACAGAAGATATAGGTACTTGGGTAATTGACATATTCATAATTAAAACCATTTTACACAAAATATTATCACATCAACGACTTCATCTTAAACCCCAATGACATGAGGTGCTAATGAGTCCATAGCAAACTCTGAACGAACCGGTCGCAAGTATCAGCTCCCGCAGTGATGTGAGAATGCGATTATCATTATTGTTTGTTCCGAGTTTAACGCTTCAAGTTAAATTGCGAACAGTAAAACAACAATAAAAGCGGTCTGGCCGGTTCTCCTCGGAGATAGAACGAGAAAAACAAACATACATGCTCTTTTTTCTCTCACCATGCGATAGGAATCTAACATTACAGCCTGGGTCCGTCGTGTAATAAAATACGATTTTATCACTGCAAAAAGATAAAGCGAGGAAAGCTTTTAATAACTGATGGAAGTTCCAAAAATGGATGCCTTGCTCGACATTTGTTGCATATTAATGGTAAATGTCTTGAGAAAAAACCTCTTTTTAAAAGTTGCCATTTTGATCAACGCACAGAAAAGATGATAAAAGCAAACTAAGCAAACTCTCAAAATGTTTGTAAGTCCGCTTCTTATGGTGACGAAATAATAATATAATTGGAAAATAACATTTAATGACTTTTAATAACAGTTTTATTCTCAATCCAAATAACTAATCTCGTCTCAAATAAAATACCATCAAAATGAATAGGAGCTATATCTCACCGTGAACAACGATAAAACGTTCCAAATAACAAGAAAGTTGTAAGTGTTCAATGTTCTCGCCATAATATCTGTGATAATAGTGGACGCGAACAACCCATTCGAGTCACGAGCGCTCATTACTGCTCACTTAATATCACAAATTTATGGCATCGGAAAGCCGTCAAATCACCAAAACTCCGAACCGTTAGGGCAGTGACCCATTTTTTATTCCGTAACCTGCATTGCCGCGACCGCTATGATAGTGTAACGTTGTTGTGAGAAAGAATATTGCCACAATAAGACAATGTGATGGAGCAACGTGAAATTGAGTTACGACGCCACTGTGCGCGCATCTCGCGACGCACTATGCAAACGTGACTTCATATTTCCGTTTATATTACTTTTATGAGCAAAAGTGCCGTGCTTCGTCTGAAATTATGTCTATATACATAATTTGAGAGGCAATATGACTGTGTCTTTTGAAGGAAATTTCATATGTATGCAGTAATATTACTAGATTAAATTGTAATGATTACGTATATAAATAAATATACGTTCATAAATGAGCTTTAGGTTTATCCTGTAAAGACAGTTTTGGTCCGTGAGAAGATACTAGAGATAAAAGAACGTCATCCTCTTTCTTTCTTGAACGGGCCCAGTAGCTCATGTAATAGCGGCTCCTGCCATCTCAACCTGGGATCGTGGATTTATCCCTTTGAGATATTTATTTGTTTTGTGTCTGGGTGTTAATTATTTAAGTTTTATTTGTAGTACCTCCGATATGCATAACACATGTGCAAACTACTTATTTTGGGATCAGACCAATCAAAGTGTCTGTCAGCCCTCATGACGGTACTGACCCTAATCTCAATTTCTAGTCACTTGTATTTATATCTTTTAAACCGCGTCTAAGTTACAGATGAAACATTTAACGTTCGAACGACGCCCGGTTGGGCGTCCCAGGTACCGCTGGAAAGAAGAGGTGGAGAAGAACCTGCTTGGGCTACAGATCGGCAACTAGTCAGACCGACAGCTGGCTCAAGACAGGGAAGAATGGCGTCTTGTTGTGTCGGAGGCCAAGATCCACTACGGGTCGCTAAGCCAGCGGAGTAAGTAAGTAAGTAGTATGTAAACATTTAACGTAAATACGTTGTATATGGGTTAAACGGGTTAAATTATAGATGCAACGTTATAGATACGTTGTAAGTTTTTTGTAAATAATGTCATTGTCAGCGTGACACAAATCGGTTATGTACGAGTTCGCCATTTTACGACCGCCGAACGGTCGCGCGTTTACGACCCATCTCTACCGGACCAAATCCACGATTTATTGTTATTTTTAACGTATTCGAGGATTCAATTTACGTATGTGTACGAATATGAATAGCTGGTTTAATGGTATGCTTTATATATAAGATACGACCTTCAGAAAGGAGCCTGCAAAGTCAAATACCTCTGTTAGTTTAGCTTTCTGGGCCTGTGCTGGCTTTCTTATAAAAATAATGGAGACATGCCTCGTAATGCAGCTTATCGTAAAGCTAGCATAACCTGGTTATTTAATGATATGTAAGTAAAGTATAAGTTGTAAGTATCCCATCGCTGCGCTGAAGAATGGAATTAAATTACTGCTACTTATAATCACAGAATCAGCATTGAAGAAAGTCTATTTAATAATTTACATACAGATATTTAAAGAGCATGCACTGCACTGAAAAAAACAATAACGAGATAAAAAAACACTAATAGTCCTCTACCGACAAATATTTATATGTTGTCATAAAATGTTTATTTCCGTTATAATTTTTAACAAGTTTAATCCGAAATATCGAGTGTCTGTTTGTTTTCGATATAAAAAGGACGACCCAGGTATAATATGTATGTATCACATGTGCCCACCAAATACATCAGGAACTCGTTATATCTCGGTGAAAGATGAGTAAGTAACTTTGTTTGTAGTAGTATTCCGACTAAATTAAATCTGGTAACAGTAACTTGATATTAGCAAGTATGTAACACGTATCAAAATAAGTAACTATACAAGCAATATATTCCGGATATCTTACTTCTGACTTTTCGTCATCCATGTCTAGAGGTAACTAATTCCATAGGGAAATAATATCACATTTCGGCTTTATTAAATACGGCCTTATTTTCTTCTTTTGACCTTCATTACGTCTGGTTCACTGGGTGCTTGATTCTTTGTTGTAATAAGTGCTGTATTATTGTTTACACGTTATATGTATGAACATTATTTACTTTTAATATGAGGACGAGATGAGCCTTACTAGATACATTAATGAATGCTCTAATAGTCTAATCTAATACATTTCGGGCTGTATACCCCGATGTCCTAAAAAAGCCTATTCTTGAAATCAAATTTTCATGCATGAAAGCATTTCAAACTATGTAACTGAAATTTGTGTTAAATATAATAAAATGTAATCATCAAAGTTCCACTTAAACAGCTTATGTAGCTTCATGTCCGATGGAAACTTGAATAAAACTACTAAATAAACATTCAGGACGTAATGCGGAGATGATCAAAGTATTTAACAATATGTTATGTAGAAAGAGCTTTGACGGTGACGTCGGATATGTATGCTTATATAGAAAACAAATATTTAATATTTACTTCGTTATGGAAGGTGTAATTTAAATTTTCTGACCAATATCTGAATAAATAAAATCAGATGAAACAGTAATCTGAAACTTAAAAAGTAAAAAAGGCTAACATTCCATCCAATATGACTGGTTCGATGGCTCATTTAGTAGTGACCTCTGCCTTCTGAGCCAAGGGCCGTTGGTTCGCTTTCCGCACAGTACAAACATTATTGTTCATGACCATGTCTGTGTATTGTTCTGGGTGTTGACTATTTATTTATTTATTTAATCTTTATTGCACAATATAAAAAATAAAGTACAAAAGGCGAACTTAATGCCGCGTAGGCATTCTCTACCAGTCAACCTTTAGGCAAAACAGAAACAGTTAAGTGGGTAGTGTGCTGCTCAATTTACGTGGAAACATTTACTATGTATATTATGTATTTATTTAGAAAAAAAGGGACCGAAGTAGGTTTATCAGTTTTCTAGTACAAATAGATGATGGCGAAATGTGGCCCAGAGTGGCATGTCTTGGGTTATTTATTTATTTATATCTAGTGTGTAAACCATAACTATTTCCGGTGGACACAATAGTACATAAATACCTTACTTATTACTCCTTGAGTAAAAAAGCATGCTAGCTAAGCAGGTCAGAAATAAATAATTACTAGGGAAGATTACCTAGCGAGATTAATCTTTTGGTAGGGAAGCCGGATCCATAGACATAAAGTTTGCATAATTATCGGTTATGGAAACTTAATTAACGAATGTTAATAATATCCATCACTTAAATACACTACACTTCAGGAAAATCAGAGGTATTAATTTATCACGATAACCCAACAGTCCAGTCATACATAAATTAATGAGTCCAATAAACCGATCGCTTTGACTAAAGCACAAAAATGTATCATCGGATCAATTTCGAATTACAAACTTTTTTTTATAAGAAGAGATTTCAGGATGACCTCACTCCACCTGATGGTAAGCGGTCGTGAGGTCCAAAAGTTAGGTCGACAGGCACAATAGAACAAACCCATTGCGCCTGTCGCCCTCACCTTGAAGGCCCACTGAGATGCCGTTTCAATACTGGCAATGTTACCTGTTCTTTTTTTTTTTATTCTAATGACTACGATGATGGCCAGGCCGGCCTTGTCATCATCACCGGACTGTTGGGGGAGCGGAAGGCTCTCACCCCTAGTGTTACCTGTTCAAACTTTGCAATTGGCTTTGAAAAGATCTTTACGAGTATATTCCGATGATCTATTCTATCGATTCGATCCCCAGCCAGGCACTAATTTGATGAACATTAATATGTGTACAACACATATTAACGCTAACGTTAATATCGATTTCTTTAACACAAGTACTTTGCAATACTGCGGGTAACATCACTTACATTTATCTGATCATAAAGTACTACTTATTTTTTTATTTATTGGTCTAAAATACATACGATAATGTAATTTTATCCATCAAAATACTCGTATGTTATAGTTTTATAAGTATGTCCTATCTATCACTAAATTCTGAATTAATATGTGTGCCAATAAAAGACTTTCACAACTCTATTCCCGACTTATTTACCAACATATCCCATCAATATTTGAACTCCAGTTACTTTTTTATTATACGTAACTTCATTGTAATAACACAAAGGCATCCAGTAAATGCATTCCTTCCACAATATTAAGGCTGTGTTCAGTGCACTTTGCACTGTCTAGTTAAAAGCTGGTCCGTCGCGAGCTTTCCGCAAGTCGTAAACGTAGTTCACATCAGCGTCAGAGATATGCGAGTTACATCATAAGACAAAAGTCCATATATTTCTTACCACGAAAAAAAATAACAGTACATTCCTGACTGAATTTCGGACCTGGCCAGGACAGCCTATATCCTAGAAATCTATTTAAGTACCTATGCAAAATGTTGCTTATATAGCATAGAAGAAAAGGACATGGGCTTAAGACATATTGCTCAAGGCAGAAATGGAGAAGATGGGAAGAGACCTATGTTATGATGATGTTGATGCAAAAAATATTACTACGTTTGTAACACACGCTCCGCTTTTCGCACTTATACTGAACCACACATTTAAACAGAAAACCAATAACAAAATTGACATGAACTCTGATTACTCAGAAAGGCCACTAGATATTAGCCGGTGCATAAAATCACTACAGAACGAAATAGCCAAGAGAAATAAAATATTGAATACACAAACAAAGCGTATTAGCTTATTTATGTTTGAGGCTATTCGCTTATAGTTTTGGACTGAAAATTTTAATGTTCCATGACATAGTTTTCTGTGACATCCAGAGACATATGAGCAAGACAAAGGTGAAAGCTAATATTTAATAAGCTGTAACTAAAATATGCGCCAGACAATCCACATACTCTCAAAGGTAAGCTTTTCTTTTGAATTATGATGGCTATGAGTTGCAGCATTACTCAAAATACTCAGATTCCTATTTTGACATATTTGGGAGTATATTAATTAACACATAATGTTATATGATATGATAATAATGATAGAGATAATTAATATAACATATTTCTATTATCTTGTCTCCATACACTCAGTGATGTAGGTCATGTAAGGTCATAGGTAAACCGCGGTTATAGATCTATCGTTATAGATCGTCTTGTAGTTAGAGCAAAATTTAAGTTGATTTTTAAAAGGCGGTTCATCGTTCCCATTTGATAAAGTCTCCCGGACTCTACTTATTATTAGCATAATAGGTACATCAGACCAATATTTTATATATTATTTGACTCGAATCGGAAACTTTAATATAGTGTACCTATAGTGCATTGGAAACAAAAACATTGCATACGTAGATCACAAAAGCGTTATTATAGAGCAAGTAAAGGAAGATAGAGTATGTGTGTCGCATCATATCTCATAGTTGGTAGACTAGAGACAGACAAACAATGCAAACAATAGTTATCTACAAGCACACATCGCTCGTGTGGCCTAAAAGATGGCACGGTTGGACAACCACTTACGGAATTGGCAAATTAAACAAGAAACGGGTACGTGTGTGGGACCTTTGAGTCTTATGTCTAGTCTGTTAATGCTAAATTTCTATTATGTCTGGTACCAAAGGCTTAGTAAGTTCAATGCATATTCGAACATTGTCTCAATATTTTTGTACGAGTAACTACTGTCCATGCAATGAAACTGTTGTAATTAAATAGTTAAGCAATTTGCTATATTTTTCGACTTATTGTGGTAGTTATTCTGCCTAATATGTTTAAATAAATTAGTTTAAGACAACATAATATGCCTACCAAAAATTAACAGCAATCTCAAGTATACAGTTTGCTATTGAATTTACAAGTACTGAAGACCACACCTTAGATTTTATCAAAATCTATACGAATTTACCACGCGCCCTGTGGTGAGGCAAAATTGACCCGGCAAAACTGTCAAATTTAAATGAAATAAGGTCCGAAACGCCCTATAAAATTGATAAAAGGTAAATACATCTTGATTCTTGAAATCAATCGTCTTACGTTTTATTAGTTTGATCATCAATTGCTATAACAGACCTGAGAACATAATTGACAATCATCTCATAAGTTACGTGACGTGCCAGAATTTGACTCATAGTAGCTTCAAAACATAATACGAGTATTATGACGCAGACGGGACGAGAAGCTTGGACGATGAGAGTACCTAATGGAATAGAATATATTACGGCATCATTATTATATACCGCAGCCTACACTTGCGAAAATTATTCTATGCAAATTGTTACCCAAACAATATTACAGAATTCGACACCTAAACTCCATTTTAGAAAACACCTCTCCGTATTCCGGGCGAAAAGGCGTTGTTACAAGATACTACTGGTAATAAAACGCCAATTTTCTGTCGTATTACGAGTCTATCATCAAAGGTGATTTATGGGAGAGAAAAAGTATCGAACATAATAGCGATTTCTAACGTATACGGAAAATAGTTCCCCTTAACACAACGTCTCCTTTCTTTAGATTTATTTTCACCAAGCTACGACGTGGCTAAAGAAGATTAAAGAGTATATTTATGGAATACGGAACATAGATAAACCTACATAATTTGCGCTTTTTAAATCCGTAATTATTGAAGCCAATAGCGTAACAAAATAGCAATATCAGTATTAATTACGGTAGTAAAACAGCGTGTTTTACCTAATTATAATTAAAATTTAAGATCTGCCGCTGTTAACATAGTTTCACATATTTATCACTAGTAGCAGGTGAACTTACTTCAACAGTGATTTAGTTTGGATGTACTTTCTTACTCATAGTGTAGTTATACGAGTTAACTTATGTATAGTAGTAACGAAACGAAGTCGAAGTAACGAAACTTAATTCTTTTATTTGTATGGATATCCAAATGTGTTTTGTAAAAAATTCGAAGAAATTCAGAATAAATTACATATAAAATATTGGATAGATACATTCAAGTTATATACCTAATTACATAGCAAGCAAATATAAGCTTCGTGATTTTGATTGTGACTTTCCTGCTTATGTTCCATTAATAACATTTTTTGAGTTATGTAAAAGGTAGGTTTATAAATATAAAATATATATAAAAACCTCTATAAAATATATTTTAAAAATATTTTTATCAAATAATTTTAAACAAACAATAACATTTGAGAGGATCCAATTTTTCTCTCAAAGAATACCTAACACCGTGCAATTTTAACTTAATTATTTTGATGTTTTGAGGATGCTATAGATGAAGACGATAACATAATATGTAGTGAAATACACAACAAACAAACTTGCAAAACTACTAAATACAATTATATTACAGGTAAGTACGCGCTGTTCTTGTTCGTACTGTATCAAAATAAATTAATTCTTAATGCCAAGGGTGTCATCTTGAGCGTGCTATTGAATGGAACACGTGTGAATAGCAGTCATTATCAATTTGTATAGGATGATTCGGCACTGTCTTCTATCGCTTGGAAATGCCTTTCACGCTCAATCTTATTGTCATGTGTTCGCTAATTTTGTTAGTAACTATCATTTCTTGTATTTAAAACAATACAATTCAATCTTACATGTCAATTGAATTTAACTAAATAATAGGCATCGATCAAATCAAATTATTGCATGCCGTTCATAATAAAATCCGTATATACTAGATACATAATTTAATACCAAAATAAATTAAGAGAATAAAATGCCGCAAAACCACTCTTTTTCTGCAGAGCTTTTATTACCCGCACGAAATATTACATAAAAAAAGCTATAAACATTACTTATCACCACCTAAAAACCGTAATGCGATTAAGAATTAATCATGTAAAAAACACCATAAATAATATAACGTTTACAGGCCTCATCCTAAAAAGTTATTACTTTTTGACGCAAACACAAGGAAAAATGCCGCCATAAAAGCTCCTTCATCTTGGATTGCAATTAGGTACTTGCCCTCACGTAATAAATGCCTGAGAACATTAATAGACGCCTAGCCCGACCAACAACATGTCATTGATCTCGGAGAACTAAGCGTAAAAACTTCATGCAACTACAGTAAACAGGTTACTTTTGAAAAACTTACCTATCAAATCGGGATCACTGGCAAAAATTAAACTCGCAAATTAATTCATGAGAGCATCTTCGTTGCCCAAATTAAACGTCACGAAAAATAAAAACAAAAGAAGTTATTACTACAATTTGAATTTGGAACTGTTTATTTTATTTTTTTGTTGAAGAATCGCGGATCGCGTGTTTCGTGCGGCTAGTGAGGCGACGCGCGAGCTTCGACGAGTAAAGGCGGGAACACACTGCGAGAGGCGGCAGGCTGCGCCAGTGCCCCCTCCGGCTATCACTCTACTTTCGGTTATTCTCTTGCCTCCCCCGAGACAGAGACCGATTTATCACAGTGCCGTATCTGTGTTAGCTCCCAGACAATCCGGACTCGACTTGAGGTCTGACTCAGAAATGTTTCTTATACAGACCCTTACTTGTACCACTATAATGTAGCGTCACTGACCGCATAATGTTGCAAATAAGCGGGGGGCTTGGATTACGCCATCCAGAGATGTCGATTTGCTTGCATGCCGGTGGATTTTTTTAGAAACAAAAATCGTCATGTTATCAGTTTCGCGGTAAGTTCGATCCGCTGATAGGTCGTTGACCCTCCTCCGGTGCAGTTACAACGGTCCACCTGAGTAAGTCAAACATTGAGCCGTCAATTGTTTTACTACGTGCCCGTTTTGAAGCGAGAGTAATAAATGCTTAGTCATAAAACTTTAAACGCCGTGAAGCGAAAATTACACATTCGCAATAAAAATTTGTACATATTTATTATTTATTAATAAAAATATGAACGCAAAATGTATATTAGATACTTTATTTAAATTATGTCCTTGGATCTTGATTTTAATATTTACGTGAACAAATTTCCTTCTGGCTACGAATAACATTTTGCAGAAGGACCTAATTAAATCAAACGGGATATTATAATGAAGTTCATTTAGGTACCGCCTTATTACAACTTTTGCTAATTGAATTATTTTAATCCTACATAAATACTTTAGATGGATTAAATTACCTACTTTCTGTTAATTTATAAAATTTATTCTTGGAAATGTTTCCTATTTGTTACGGAATGCAGATTTATGTATTTTTGTATTAAGAGATGTTACTCGTATAATGAAATGTTTTACTATCTATGTTGTAATGTATATGCGAAAATCTGTTAGCCCCACTATTCAGAATACCTTGGAAACCTATCCGAATTCGATATCTATGATTTGGAAAAAGACAAAGCACAGGTATAGAATTCGACTATGTTATTGTAATGTTCTGAATAGGAGGGTTAATTGCTTCCTAATCTAGAAAACATTTAACATACCAATCGCAAAATTGTGCTGAAAATAAGTACGTATACACCAATCTTCTGATCTCAAACTAAGATTTTTCTTTCCTATGATTATCAGTTACTGACTAACACGTGGATCGTCTCCTTGTACACCCAGAACCAAGCCGATTAAGATATAAAGCTAATTAAATTGACTCTACCGAGAACTGAACCTTACAGATTCTCTGAAACGTCAATGCACCCTACACAAAGTGAATAAATCTATATTGATTCTTGGTTCAGAAGACATCATCAGCCTATTGCAGTCCACTGTTGAACATAGGCCTCTCCAATTGTTCGCCACTCGGGGCAAACGCCTGGAGAATTGCCACGCTATGGAATGCGGCTTGTGCGTGATAGTTATACCGCCACCAGTCGGTTGCCAGCGCCTCGTTTGCTATTCGGCAGGATGCACCACGGGCAGATGAGGTTGGCTTGGAGCGCAATGATGTTAGATCACTCCTTTACATCCCATCTATCATAAGGCATAGATGATACCAAATGAGCCACCAGGCCAGAAATTATTTATCCTACCTATTATTATTATGTCTCAACTTAACATGCCAAAATCAAAATGAACGTTAACTTTCAAACGTTTTCCTCGACGCTGGACGTGTATAGCGTAATAAAATGTAGTCGACAAAAATTGGGAATAGTGCCAATTTCCTAAGGAGCTTGAAAACTAGGTGCTCGTCTCGTTCTAGGCAAACACGAGTATGAAAACCGAAAACGAAAACTGAAGAGGTTACAAATAAATAATTTAAACAATCTCACTTTTGCATTAATTTGAAGAGTGTAAGATTAAGTTGTAAAGTGTGTCGACACTTTATAATTATTTCTACAACTTCATTTATTGGTAGTAATTGATCTTTGTCTTCAATTCCATGTAAATAGCTTAATGGTCGTAAAATTTCAAGTAGCCTAATAAGTAATATTTGGAACGGGTTCGTGAGGAAATTTGCCTAATTGGTGGACTTCTCACTGTCACATCAAGCTTTTAATTCTTTGCGCTACGTCGGTCACACAAGTCTGTTATCGGACATTTTCATCATCATCATCAGCCTATCGCAGTCTAGGCCTCTCTAATCGTTAGCCACTTTGGTGAAACATCTGGAGACTTCAACCATAATTGCCACGCTGGGCAGGAGGGTTGGCGATCTTAGGACGTAGCTTCTCGCTCCGGTGACGCTGCTGTCCGTCATCGGCTTGTAGCATTTAGCTACGCCTTCAATCGTGATGGTTATACCACCACCAGTCGTTTGCCAAAGCCTCACACATTCAGCAGGGTGCCTGTGGGAAGCTCGGAATGAAAAGATCATGGGTCGCTCCATTACATCACTTTACCAGACTTTTTAATAGGGGAGATGACCGTCGTTGAATTTCCATGTTATTTGATGGTTGCCAGAAATAACCATTAAAATAACACTTTATTTGAGAAATCACAACAAAATTGTTTTGCAAATTTAGAGCGCGATAGGCCTTCAAAGTTCATCGGGAAAGTCAATTTCAACAGTGTAAAATTAATCAAAAATCATTTTAACACTGTTTAAGGTACATTAATTAATAAATAATAATAAACGTTTATTTCTCACCATAAATACAGAGTAGAATGTACAGTAGTAATTAAAACATATTTAAATTCACGATAAACAAAACAATGCGATTATTTCAACAGGATAAAATTTATTGACCTAATACTTGTATTGTATGCAAAATATAAAGCTTAAATCGAAATTTTTAAACAGCTAGGTTTTACTACCGCGCACTATAAAAGAATTTCTGTGACAAACTGAAATACACGCAAAGGAAGCCGCAAACAAAAGCTGATGTCTGCGCTTACCGAATGATGGATATCACTTACGACATCTCGCATATTATACTAAGACTGTAATCTACGAGGATTTGTACATCGCATCGTACAAGTGCTATAGAAACACTTTTAACAAGCCATAAGCTCATTTTATAGCCATTTCAGCTCATACAATTATTATTTATTCATGTTCTGAGTAAGCGTGAGAATATCGAGCACCTATCATCTGGTTTAAAACTAGAACACCGCACCAAACGTGGCTATGAGAACAAGAGTTGAATCAACTTATCGAAAACGGAACTTCCGAACTAAACTTTTACCAGTTCGACACCAAAATAAACGTCTTGGGCAATGAGGTCATCAATTTTGAAAACAATTTCTTTACTTTTAATTGCTTTTATAATTGATTGCGTTAGATGCAGGCATCTGCGGACCCTTACCACCATTCACGATGCAATAAAATTACAATGGCAATTATGTTGTTTACGAAACGTCAATATATATTAGTCGTTTTAACTTATGAACATGTTTTTGCTCGACTAACTCAAAAAGTGCTAGTAGCCAATCTTAAAAAAGCAATAACTGAGTTACTGGTGACTTTGTGAGGTTAATTATTAATTTCCTGGCTCAATTCAATTCATTATTATTATATAATAATAAAAGCACATTATAAACATATAGGTATTAAATAACATCGCGTCGTATTACCTGCAATAATTCGATTCCGAAGTAAACAGCTGCAGCTAATCAATTATGGAAATTAGTTTTAGGACAACGAATGTAGTGCAAACGTATAACTACTTAAAACCAACATTTACATCCAAATACAAAACAAACTACATAAATTACGACCGTATGTTTGTCCTAATTAAGATGCAACTGACAACTCTCCGTTGAATAGCCAGGATTAGTATTTGAAATTCATTGGGTCAGTCAGTCTATCAAATCAAAAAGTAAAAAAAGGTTAAAAGCCGTTTTCAGAGTACCATAACGGTGTGTTAGTCACAAAACTAGCTAGGAAAACCAAGTTAAAATCACGCATAAGAACACAAACATGGAGCTTGAAATACATACCAAAACACTTCTTAATTCCGTTCCAACACACTCGCCTCACAGTCTTAATTAATGAGCTGCAAATGTAGATCTGAATGACCTAATTTTGCGCCAAGTTGCTATTGTCGCGTTCAAAGGAACTGAACTGACGGACGAAAGTAAATTTCTCCTAATGGGTCAGCCTGAATACATCATAAATGATGCCGGCAAACGCATTTGTATGGACACCGTCGCGCACAATACCCGTCTCGTGCTCGCCAGAAACCCGATCGAACAATGAAAAATAATTACAAACGTCTAGTCATTGTCGATAATGATTACAAAGGCCTATCGAGGATCATGGGTTGGACTTGATTCAAGAGCGATCAAATGACGGAGCTCCCACAGGAGTATTGTAATGATGTAGGCACTGACTCCATAGAATCGAATACTTGAGTGGCTGACGAACTGATTGTTCGTATTTTCATTGTTACATTTTAGCAAATTTTTTTTTTGGTATTCTTCTGAGTTGACCGGAAGTTTGATCGGAATTGATTGAGATTTCATTCGATAAATGTTAATAAGCGGTTTCGGAGAATGCAATCAAAAATAAATAAAAAATAGTCTTACGTGTAGGTATATCCGTAGTAAACATCGTAAACGAGCCACAGTAACGATTTTTTGTAGAACTCATGTTTTTATAGAATGTATGTAGTGTAGATATTAACCAGAATTGTGCACATATGAATTTAAGGATACACGTTGGAAATAATGTATGTGACGTGTAAAATTAATTCAGCTAGGACGTACCGCCAATGAGACACGCACTGTTTAGTTTACCGAACCTACATTGTTAATGCTCTTTGTGTTCGTATGAAGTGGTTTGCAATTCCCATACAATACGATCGGAAGTATAGAACGGAGTGTATTGTGAATTTACTTTCCATATACCTAAGTGTTAAGATTTTTATCGTATTATAATTGAATCATTTTAGAATACGTGACACCTTCGTATAGGATTGGATATAGTGTCTAAACAAAAACGCACTAGCATCTAGTGACTAGATGATTCGGATATTTCGTTCTGCCATGTACCCATAGAGCAAGTTTATATTGCGTGAAAGAAGGATGAAGTTAGTTAATTAATTTATTGCAAACCGAGATACACTTGGCATCGAGGAGATGGTGTATTTATCTACCCTGTAGGTCCTTGTAATAAGATCGAAACATACGCCAAGAGAAAAGCAAATTAGTAAACAATATACCGCCTCAAGGGCATAGATCACGTCAGAAGCAATCAAGTGCCGACATTCCCAGGAGCGTATTAAAAATGTTATACACGTAATAACCACAAAATGGCCTGCCCTTCATCTAAAATGTAAGCCACGCCGCAACTAATTGCTGGGCAACCAAGAATCTGCACAGACTGTGACTTTGGGACTCACCTGAATTTTTGATACTGGCAAAAACAGCGCAGAGGCGACGCGTCGCTGCCAGCGTTTAATACATTTAATATTAACTAGATCCCGCTGATCACATAGGATTTTTAGAGCGATCTCCTGGGTATTGATCATTTCCAGGGATAAAAGCGCTTATGTGCTGAACTTTGTCCATGTTTTATTCAGCAACTAAAGTGTATTTATCTACATTTATATACCTACCCTGTGTCCAATCTCCGTATGAAGCAAAAACTTGGAGTTCATGAAAGACATCTTTGTTGCAAATTACGACAGCGAATAATCATCAAGATACAAAATTAATTAAATCCATCTACGTGCAGATTAAGCGAAACCTTTTTCCCTCGGGTAAGTCTTCAATAATGTAGTAGTCTTACTGCATATTTGTTTTCAAACATAAAAATACCTGTCTCTTGTCAACTGTTTCGCAAAAACTTGTATGAGCAGATGTAGTTTTTATTTGAAATACTAGTGATGTGGCTCAGCTACAAAGGGTTTACTCCTTTGCCGACTTTCAATAAAGCTACAGTGTACACCACAAATAAAAACTTGTTTTTAATTTGTAGCGACAGCGGACAGGCGCAGGGAGATATTGCCTCGTCGTTTTTATCAACATTTCGACATCCAATTTTTTAACTCCGTTAAAAGGTTTCCATATAGTCTTATTCGAACTGTATGCCGTCAAAGAGTTGGGTTTTCAGTTCTTTGCTCTTTGACTACTGAGCTGGCCGATTCTATTCGACTTTGTGTTCTATAGACAGTGCTACTTCTAAAATGCACTAAAAACTTTCATTTGATGTGTGGTGAATTGCATTTAGTTTGCTACCTGCAGACGAAGTATTCCCAAAATTATATAACTTGGAGTTCTTTAACAATGAAAAGGCTTGTTAAAACTATATTGCTTCAACCAAGGCCGCATCTATCGGCCGCCTTAACTTAGAAAAGTTGCACACATTTTCATTTTTCTACCGTCAAGGAAAGTTTAAAATATCCATACTTTTCACAGCAATTTCGTTACTTTTTCAAAAGAGTTTCTGCACACTTCATTTGACAAAAGAAAATTTGAACTCGTTGGCAAACCTGAAGCGACCCGCTCGAAGCCACTGTTATGCAAGCCACGTCGCCGGTAAATATATGTAAATTAGGGTGCTCCGCATCCGAGCCCTGTTTGAACCCCTGTAATTCACTGATTTATTGGTCCAGGTACAAGCAGTGTTTGATTGAGTGGGTAACGGATTAGAAAAACTTCCAGGATATCACTGTTGGCGGGGAGTTATGAGCTCGAGTTGCGCAACTTTGTTTCACTCCCCGGGGCGGGCACGATTCGCTTGTTTAGACGAGCTGGATCACAGTGGAAACTAGAAATAGACTTGTTCTCATTAAGGAAACGCCCTATAGGTGAAGATGGAGCAAACACTGGGTTTTAGTTGTGAAAACTTTGAACCATCTGGATTTGAAGTTTAAGATGGAATTTAACTTCACTACGGTGATGCTGATTATAAAACTTACTAAGTACAATGTAATCATCATCATAGTATTATATCGCATTAACACAAAAATAAAGACTACGGCAGTACAACAGGACTTGCTTATTTCAACGATTACTATCTGACTACTGTAGCGAGTTAGGGTAACCAGACCAATTGGCTTATGTTTCAATATACATTGAGAGTTATCTAAATGTGCAATCCAAAACATAATAGGCAATTTTATATTATTAACTATCACATAAACAATCGAATATCAAATGAAATACCTGAAAATAAATCACTATAATTGATGATATCGAAAATATAAATTCATTTTCGTAACTAATTTAACTGTATAGATGTGCATTGATATGTAATGTAATGTTGCCACACATTGTACGAAATTTGGACACTGCTACTGTTTTTCCAATCCTGTACCGTGGTGCTACTATTCCGTATTGCGCTACTGTGAAGGATCTTGGCCTACACATCGATTCCACCCTTAGCTGGTCTAAGCATATCGACGAGGTCAGCCGAAAGGTCACCGCTGCGTTGTGCTCTCTCTATCGGTTTAAACATTTCTTGCCTATTAATACCAAAGTGACACTCATTCAGTCCTTGATACTTCCAATAATCGACTATGCTGATGTGTGTTGTCCTGACCTCAATCAATGTTTTATCAACAAGCTAGATCGTATCCAAAACAACTGTATACGTTTCATATTTGGCCTTCGTAAATTTGATCATATCTCTTCTTTCCGTATACAGCTTCACTGGTTGCCTATTTCTTTACGTCGTAATATTCATATTCTCTCTACGCTTTATTCGGTTCTTCACAATCCAAACTTTCCCACTTATCTTAAGACTATGTTTCAATTTCTTAGCTCGACACACACTCGGGAACTTCGCTCTTCAAGCAACTCTCTCCTAGCCATTCCTTTACACCACTCGAGCTTCGTCTCCAACTCCTTTTGCGTGCAGGCGGTCAGACTCTGGAACGGACTACCCGAAAGCATCCGTAGTGCTCCGAGCAGGGCATCATTCAAAATAAGGCTCCAAAAATATTATTGGCTCCAACATTCGGTGCAATAGTTCCTTCTATCAGTCGTCGTTCTAATGTATATTATTTTTTATAAGTATGTCTATAGTATAATGTATTTATAAATATTTATTTATTAGTCTATTTTATTCACAATTATGGATTATAAAATATGTATGTTATTATAAAAACTATATTATATTTATTTCTATATAAATGAATATCTATATACATATATTTTTTATTATGTACGTATTATTATATTGTATTACTTTAATATTTATTGTTGTTCTATTATATTAATTTTTAAATTTTGTTTTTCAAACAAACTTTTTTGGCACACTACCCTATTGCTAGTTTCTGCTTAGCCCAATGGTTGACTGGTAGAGAATGTCTATGTGGCATTAAGTCCGCCTTTTGTACACTACTTTACTGTGCAATAAAGATTAAATAAATAAATAAATAAAATTGCCTGAATTTTATCAAGTACCTAAATATCATGATTTTGCTTATTGAGCATAGCTAGGTATCTAATAATAATAGGTCGGTTAATCAATCAACAGCCTTGGTCCATCCACTGCTGAATGTAGGCGTCCTTTAGTTCGGGTACATGTTTTTCCCAGTCTACCGCTGTCCAACCTATTCCAGCAGTTATTTTATGGACATCAGCCCAATGGTAAGAACCTTCCGCTCCCCCAACAGTGGGGGTGACAAGGCCACCCTGGCCATCATCGGGGTCATTTAGAATGACGCGTTGCGGGGTGGTCTACACTACGTCTACCTAAAAGCGGTGTCCACTCCAAAGACTCGTCTCCTCCACCGACTTTCGGTTCTACGGCAGGCTTATCCAGACGATAACTTCAGCATACTTATCCTTCAGGCTATGTCGATCATTTTCGTCCTCAGTAACGAATATGGTTACTTTATGGTTATGAGCGGACAATGGATCAGAAAAACTTCCCAGCTATCATTGTTCCCTCGGATTTACAGCTTCAAGTTGCTCAACTTTTTTCCTCCCCCGCGGACAAGAGCCGCTGTGTATTCTGTTGATTGTTTTAGACTTTTGTGAAGTTGCGTGAACGAGGGCTCAGTTGGGAATGGAAACAGCCCTGTCCGCATTAATGAAAGATGACACTCTCCAGTTTACATTTTTGATGGCTTCTGAAAATACTTTTTTTATTAAAAAAGTAACGAGCGCGGACGGGGGAAATGACCGAGGTATTGTTGTGCAAATGCCTTATGTATGCCGTTAACAAATGAAAGAAATAGAATAGATAAACTCCAGTGTAGAATCTAAACCGACCCCGAGAATTAAATAATTTCAGTAATTCTTCTTCTTTTTTGCAATTTCTTTGCAAATAAAGACACAATTTAAACGTTTTAAAATGATAACCAACCACTTGTGATACTAAGTTACTATGAGCACCAGATGATGATTTTACTGATCACGTCTCTCGAAACACCCGTACTCGAAAACGTAATGAAACTTTCCAATCGTTCCCAGTTTATACAAGTATGTTCCAATAGGGAAATCAAGGTCGAAATTTGAAATGCTTTTATAAAAGGTTGCGGGGAGATGTAGTTTGTCCTCAATATTAATAAATATTACCAAAGTATAAATATTGCTTTGGTATTTCCGAACCTCAGTAATCCTTTTGATATAAGTAAACCACGACCCTTGGGTTCAATTCCTAACCGGAACATGAATTGATATGATGAACATTTGTGTTTGTTCCGTGTATGGGACATGGGTGATTGTACTTTTATTTAAGTACGAATATGAAGGTATTTGGTTATGTGGGGAAGGCGGTCCCGCAGTGGACTTAGGGATAAAGAGGAATGGCGACAGGCGCGGTAGGTTCTTTATTTGATCTATTATACCTGTCGACCTAACTTTTGAAACCCACGACCAATTATCATCAGGTGGAGAAAGGTACCACCTTATTGGTGTTCGTATTAAAAAAAAATTATAAATTTGTGCTTTCTTCAGTGTTCTCATACCCATAATACGAACGCTCAAGCTACTAACTACGTAATGTATGTAACGTTGTCTGATATGTACCTACTTACTTATAAAGAAAATACCTGTTTCTCCCAAATGCGCGTCACATAAAACATAACACTATCAGTCACTTAAAAGTTACGTTGGTATGAGTCGACATTTGGTTTCAGTCCCTTTTCAAGCGAGTTTTCTCCTCGTGTCTCAAAAGTTAAGGCTCAGTAAACTAATTCCGAACTTGCCGACTTTTTATCCGATTTCTCTCAAGGCGGTGTACGTACTATATGTCAAGGTATGGGTATGAACACTTGTGTAGCCCGGGGGAAATCTAAGGCTGTCTCTGAACACATAATGAGTTTAATCAAACGAAATATTTCTCCCGTCTCATTCAAGGATTGCTAATCTACAGTTTCAGCAAAAAGCATACAAATATATGCGCAAACCGTATTTTTAAGCGAATGCACTATCTACCAAGTCAAACATATAACATCAAATTTATGTTTTGACAGCAGTTGACCATAAAAACCAGTAATATAGCCACAGATATATATCTAGATAGAACAACTTAGTCACTTTTTCGAGCGTCAAGCACTCGAAACAACGACGCACACATCTCTTAACTTTAATTTGATTACGAGTTCTCCTTTGTCCATTGTCACGGCAGTACCCGCTTTTTGCAGGTAGGTCCGGCTTTTTGCAGTAAATTCGTAGAAAGGAAGGAAGCTGGTAGTAGGAACACTTATCTGGTCCAATTCAGATAGAGAGACATTCTATATTGCACAAAATAGTTACTATAGTATTCTGTTTTTCTATCGTTTAATGACAAAACCGAATAGCTTTCGAACGGACCGAATTTCGGGACATTGCAAACGGTCCGTGTAAACTTTAGCATTAAAACGCTTAAGCTACTAAACGGAATCCAACAAAAAACCTGCAAAAAAGTGATGTCTCCATGGGAATGTGCCCTAATTCATATTGACATACGCACTTTTTGTACTGACCTTTTACTATTACAGAGCATAGTGCAAGAGCCAAGCATTTAACGTTCTATCCTTGTTCAATATCTGTGAATATAGCCGTCAGTTAAGTGCTACGTTCTCTCAGTAACCAGACTATGTCATGAGCATTTCCATACTACGGGTTATTTGTTCAGCTGACATCTGCCACCGCAGGTAATATTGCCTTTGCTAACATTCCACAGATAATGTGCAAAGTGTTCCGTGTCAAGTTAACGGGCCTTATTTACGGTAAAATATTGTTGCACTCTCATCCCTAGTTGCAGAACGTGCATAAAAACCCACGGCTCTTAAAATACTCTGTTCTATATTCATGTGGGAGTTTAAACAGGGCGACTTGACATTAAAATTGAAAGATGTAGTGTAAATATGTAAACACATAAACAAAATACTGGACATGTAAGTACAAAAAAGATACCTACCTAATATACCTTACCCCTTCTCTTAAAATTATCGTCTACCCAATGGTTGTCTGGGAGACATCGCTAAAAGCGATAAGGATGCCTTATTTGAGCCTCGAGTTATCATTATCACTAGTTTTTAAGTCAAGTGTAAAATCTTAATTATTTAAACAAATATTTTTTGCTTTTGTTATTTATTATCAGGTGTACCTACTTATTAATTTAATTCCGTTTCTATTCTTAACTTACAAGAGGAATGAAACTCGTATGGAAACAAATTCTTAGCGAATAAAATAAATGTCTGCATAAAAAAGGTTAATCAACTTGCTGGTTAGTGCGATGCTACTTTACTCTCGGATCATGAAAATTAGATTTTTTCTCCGGTCGGTTGTACTATTTTCTGTGTGTTATTTCAATTTTCATCAAACAAACATTCCTCCTATGTTTATTTACATACCATTCTTTATTGTTTGTGCTGAACCATAAATAAACAATATCGATTTAATTGTTGATACTCACCCGTTATTTCTAATAAACAACACGCTATTTTGATTATTTTAAAATGCAGTTTGTTTTTTTTTATAGTGGCTCGACATAATGGCTTCCCTACGCCTGATGGAAAGCGAAAGAGAGGCCCAAGTCGCTGCGAAAACTGGCAAGTAACTGTTCAGTTACCTGTCAGTTGCCACTGCCATGCCGGCCCAACCCTAAACCCCCACGAGCTCCGGACACCCTACTCACCAGCAGAAACACGACCCGAAGGTCATTTGGCTGCGGTATTTTATAGGGTGGAGGTCCTTCCCCGGACGGGCAGCTCAATTCAAGCTCTACCTCTCTTGTTGAAAAGCTACAGAAATTTCACAAGTCAGGCTTATGTTGTTTGTAATAATAAGGTGTTTTTTATATAAACCTGGAAGTAATCCGGACGGGCTCGATGGCTCATTTGGTAGTGACCTCTGCCCTCTGAGCCAAGAGTCGTGGGTTCGATTCCCGCACAGTACAAACATTTGTGTTCATGAACATGTCTGTTTGTATTGGTCTGGGTGTTTTCTATGTATAATATGTATATATTTACAAAAAAAATGTATCTAAGTATGTTTATCAGTTGTCTAGTACCCATAGTACAAGCTTCGGCTTAGTTTGGGGCTAGGTGGCGCTTGTGTGGCCCAGCGTGGCATGTCTTGGGTTATTTATTTATTTATTTAATCCGAGTTAAGAAGGGATGTAGGTACGGCTTGGGAAAAAGAAATACAAAGAAATCAATAAAATAGATGTGTTGTTAGCTAGAATAAGGTTTCATTGGATTACAAGACAGATTTGCCTGAACATTATACCTAAGTAATTCAGTCTTTAACAGAGCATTTCGGCTCTTCATGTTTTATCTCTAAATATTACACTTAGTAAAATAACACTGGCATCAAGCTACATAATAAATGGGTAACAAAAATCTTTATGTCAGAATAGTTGAGAGCGATATGAAGTCCAAAAATACTGAAGTGAAAAGTTTATGTGTGCATTGTCAGTGCATATTAGAATGTATCACGTAACTTTAAAAGAAGACTTTGTTACATACGTCACTAAGTATATTATTCCTCTAGCACTTTATAAGCCACACAGTCGACTATGTTATGGTTGATACTTACAAGCTAGTCTTCGCTTATTATAAGGAAACCCCTGTGTTACTATATAATGTTCCGTTACCATGTCGTTCCGGAGGCAGTATTGTATAACATTGCATTCTTATAGTCCATTATCAAGTTCGAAAATATCGATGTCCGATCGGATCAATTTAGGAAGTTTTCTAAATAATCTCGTATATGGATGTTCTAGGAACCGATTATATACACGAAATACCTTTAACTTGAGACAACACACTTTTTCCATAGATTTTCCGTATCGGAATCAATCTTTCGTTTTGTGAATAGTTTCGTATCGTTTCGTATCGTTAGTATCGTTTTGTGTTAGTGCCTTAGATTGATAGGTCGCTACAATGCGCAGAGCCTTTACATATAAACGAACATGGTGCATCAGAGTGAGACCTGCATTAGTTTACTGTCACGGCCACTGCGGTAAACTAAAATACCCTCTTCAATCGTGAAGTATCAAAATCGCGAGGGATAAGAACGCATGAGATACTACAGTTCAATCAGCGTACATGGCAATACCATAACATCTGTATTCACAAACAATACTTAACTATGGAAACTAACAACTTTACTATGGCGGCCGGCACTCAAGTGTAATTGTCTATGAAGGTTTTTGGGTACCTGTGCATTCCTCGCGACGCATAGTAACATTTGTTACTATGCGTCGCGAGGAGTAAGAATAACCCCGACCCCTAGACCCCGTTCAGATGATAAGCGTCAATTTGTTTTGTTCAGGACTACATATATACAAACAACAATGCCGCGCTTTTAAAACGCGCGTTGAACGCGATCTTCAATATTTTTAAACAGTTGAGCGATTGATGATTAGGTACAATAAAGGAGACCTACGTTCAGCAGCGCACAGACCAGGCTTAATTGATCGATTGAGCAATTAAGCCGTGCCTTGCCCTAAATCAGAACGTTTCAAAAAGTGTCCCGCTGTGATCTTTGAAAATATTTCCGTGGCTATAACCTAACCCAGTGCTTCCCAAACTGTGCGTCGCGCCGCCCCATTCTATTGGTTGTACAGTTCAGAAAAGCAAGCACATCCTTCTCTTCAGCATTTCACCGGCTGTTCAGAAACCTAGAAAATTAAAAAGTGTAATAAGTAATTAATATCTCTTGATTTTCATACGTATTTTTCAATAAAATGTTGGTGCGTCGCAAGAAATATAACAATTCTATAGGGCGTCATTGTGTAAATAAGTTTGGGAAGCCCTGACCTAACCTAACCTTCAAACGCTAGCGCGGCCCATCAGCGCCTGCGCCGGCTCACTGTTGCGGTCGCTGCGGCCACTCCGACCCGCTGCATTGGAATTTTCTCGCGACGACAGGGGCGGAATTAAGGCGTCAGATTACGCGATAGAAACTGGGAACTTTCGCATTGTTGTTGTTTCTTCTAAGGAGGCCACTGGGCTGGTACTGTTGGATGTGTTTTCGAACGAGGATAGCGATACCAGTGTTACTTTTAAATACATAGCGTACTATATATATGGTGATAGAGTACCAACGTATGTATAATAATCATTTAGTATAACAAAGGTTGCAATGTTTGTCTAGAGTGGGATTCAAACATATAAATAACACACTTTATACGATGATAGAGTACGTATGTATAGTCATTTAGGATAACAAAAACTGCAATATTTGTCTAGAGTGGGATTGAAACATATACCTACATAACGTATGCTACGTACACTGTTACCTGTACTGTGATAGAGTAGGTATGTATTATTTGCATGGAAGTATTAAGTAACACTTCTTACTTCCATGATTATTTGTATAAATGACATGTATGTGTCATTCAGGATAACCACGACTGCAATGTTTGTCTAGATTGGGATTCAAACCCTTTTTTTGAGTTCACTCTTGTAAACCAAGCTAACTCTGAATAGCCATAACTTAATGGTCTATTATCAGTACTAGGTTTAATTCTGATAAATAGCCTATTACTTTACTTTTACTTGGCACGTACCTATACTATTTGTGTAGGGATGTAAGGGAGCGGCCTATCATCTATTCGCTTCAAGCCAACCTCACCTGCCCGTGGTGCATCCTGCCGAATAACAAACGAGGCGCTGGCAACCGACTGGT
Organism: Conogethes punctiferalis; assembly: GCA_031163375.1. Lineage (NCBI taxonomy): Eukaryota > Metazoa > Arthropoda > Insecta > Lepidoptera > Crambidae > Conogethes > Conogethes punctiferalis. The sequence continues at coordinate 6,067,354 of CM062086.1, forward strand.
GGCGGTATAACCATCACAATTGGAGGCGTAGCTAAATAGCACAGACCGATGACGGGCAGCAGCGTCACCGGAGCGAGAAGCGACGTCCTGCGATCGCCAACCCGCCTGCCCAGCGTGGCGATTATGGGTATATCCTCCAGGTGTTTGCCCTAAGTGGCGAACAACTGGAGAGGCCTATGTCCAGCAGTGGACTGAGATAGGCTGATGATGATGATGATACTATTTGTCCAGAATTTCATACAGCTTATAAGCCACTTGACATAAAAATTCATTGGCACGGTACTGTAGGTAGGATACGTACGTATTTGGTATAAACTAGATAGCTTATGCAATGGGATTACCCCGTATGCCCAGTGGGCAGGTTCCTTGGATGCGTGCCTGCATGCCCAGTCCATTAGTTCGCCGACTCGTCTCCTCGCCAATGGCACCTTTACATAAATCTCTCTAGTTCTTCCCGCTTTATAATAAAAGCGGAGCTGTTTTATTTTGACTTTTCAAGAAATTTGTGTTTTTTTTTTATTATTAGTGAATGGGTAGCGCTTGACCTCAACTAGCCTGATGTTAAGCGATGTTGAGGCCTAAGATGAAGCGCGCTTACCCAACAAAAACCGATTCACTCTCGCCTTGAAAATCTGAAGATTATATTCCTCGGGGAACACGGACTCCGTGTTTACTAATGAAACTTTTTTTTCTTTTTTTAACCGACTTCGAAAAAAGGAGGAGGTTCTCAATTCGTCTGTATGTATAATATTTTTTTTTTTTTTTTTTTTTATGTTTGTTCACCGATATTTCCGTCAATTATGGATGGATTTCAAAAATTTTTCGACAGTTCGACAGAGGACACTTCCGAGGTGGTCCCATTATCACCAAGTCAGGATCTGATGATGGGATCCTGGAGAAATTGAGGGCAACAACCGAAAATTGTATGCTCATATGGTGTTTTTGTTACGTAATCATATTTTACTCAGGTATATGCTTCCGGGCGTCAACATCTGGTGCTGATGATGAAGCCACAGAACTCCTTAACGGTTAGGAGTTAGGGGACAGTACTGACACTGGTCGATATTAAACTAGGTAGTAGTATGTACTTATGCAGGGCTAATAGGGCAGGTGATTTGGTAAGTGATATGCTTGATTCTAGATCGCAAAGTCTTCACTTAACTTAAAGCAAAATTTTTCATTCCTAAGTAAAACTCTTAAGGGCATTAATTAGCCTTTATTCAAGGTCACAGCACATCAACGCAACTAAAAAGAGAGAAATAAAATTATTTTTAAAAAAAAATTAAACCGACTTCAAAAAAACACAAACGACCAAAACTAAAAAGTTATAAATAACGTAAGTAATTCTATCCTTAATACAAAATTATTTAAATATTACAATTATCACTTATTTTTGAAGTCGGTGCCAGCAAATAAATGTAGGTATATTGTCGTGTGGATTTGCCGGCCGCGCGCGTCATACAACAACAGTCTACGTTAGGTACTGAGAGGCTGGCACCGACTTCAAAAATAAGTGATAATTGTAATATTTAAATAATTTTGTATTAAGGATAGAATTACTTACGTTATTTATAACTTTTTAGTTTTGGTCGTTTGTGTTTTTTTGAAGTCGGTTTAATTTTTTTTTAAAAATAATTTATGCGAAAGACGGCAGACGAGCAAGTGGATGCCTGAAGATAAGCAGTTGACACCGCCCATGGACACCCGCAACTCTAATTGAGTTTAGAATCGCTGCCGGCCTTTTAAATATGAATACGCTAATTTCTTGAAGGTTCTCAAGTGGTAGCTGTTCGGAAGACTGTCGCAGGAAGTTGGTAATAATCGTTTTTATTTTAGCTTTAAATTATTGAATCACACACCAGTCAACACAAACGCCAGAATCAAAAGTAATACCTACGTTAAAATATCCTTTTTAGACCTAACCTACAACATTTTTTATTTTTATTTGCTTTAATGTCATTGAACAAATGTAAATTCAAATTCGGAATTTCACATTGCAATTGATTATTTCGCAATAAAAAAAATTGTCAAAGTTTTTGTCTTAACAGTTTAATTCATGCGAGTGTAGGTATCATGTAGCCACAGATTACGGTAATCTGTGCATGTAGCATACGTTGTTAGAAGTAACATGGTAGGTAGGTATACCTAAATAGGTAACAGAAAATGAACCATTAAGTACTAAAAACGTAAGATGAAATATCCAGATTTGTTATTATTAGGAAACTCGATAAATTCCGGTGATCACATTAGCATAGCCCTAGGGTAAGGTTCGCCTGGCCCATTATATTAGTTCGTGATCGTGACCTAATTACCATAACGCCGAAGTACCTAGTACGCTAGAACCGAGCCTGTTAGCAAATTGACCTAACAATGCTGTTGAATAAAGAATAACGAGCGCTTTGGGAATATTATGACGAAATTGATAACAGATACAGCTAAGAGGAGAAATGATTTACATTCCGCTTGTGTACCTACCTATAAAATGTTTCGTCACTCCAACTGCGCTTAAAGAAAGAAATACATTTTATTTGCTGCACTGCGTACAACGTAAACAAACACACAATACATGCAACTTTTAAAAATTTATGCATATAAGTATAAATGTAATATTTATATTTGTCCCGGGTGGGCATCGAACCCATGTCTCTTTGTTCAGAAAGAAGGGGTCACTACCAATCGAGACACCGGGCCAGAAAAAGCTTATAGAGTTAGAAGTTAGGCTCTACATGATAATATGCGAACTTTTTTGACAGTGAGCCATAATATTGTCGCAAGAGAATGTTTTAATTTTCAGTGCCTAGATCAAATTTTTATTATGTACATAATTACATTAATTAGTCTTTAACTATACGCTAACGGGCACGGTATAGTCAGGAAGAAGAACACAGAAAAATTGTCTTCACTTTAAAATAAATTAATTTATTTAAAAGATTGTAAAATATCTAATAGGCGAAAATGTACCTCTAAGTACTAAATTTCTCTGCCGACTCGGTAGTTTACCGATTACAAAGCCATAATCTACTAGTGCTTACCGCTAAGCGGCGGGTCGCAGCGAACTCTGATGTTTTTTAATTCCATTTTTTCCCGACATTCCTTAGACGGAAATGACTAAAACCACAGCGGGCAAGATTACGGGACTTTTAAGGCGGGCTGATTTGTCATAGAGTTTTTATTCTCAATTGAAAATAAACCGAAATAACTGGAGTACCGTAACGACACGCTCTGTGCCTTCAAGGGAGTCGGTAAATGGAGCAAACGTTGAGCCACTTGTTTACAATTGGAGACGAGGATTGTGCGGTCAAGTGTACGTACTTGTGTTTGAGAAAAACTGAAGTAGATCATTTGTTGTCACATAGTCTGTTACATCTACAGAAATCGTGACGACAACTTCAGCGGAATTTGGACTTCTAACTCGAAACCTATAAACTTTACAATTTCATCACAAGAGCTTACATGATCTAGTGGTGAAGCTACATATTGTAACGAAACGTTAGACTTTGCGAATTACTAAATCGTAAACTGCTTGGTTATTACGTATAATCTTTCTGACTATTTTTGTTTTTGGATCAGGGTTGCCCACCATCATAATCATCATCAGCCCGTGTCAGTCCACTGCTGGACATAGGCCTCTCCTAATGTTCGCCACCTTGATCGATTTTGGGCCTCTCGCATCCAGCACTTGCCAGCCGTCCTGCGCAAATCGTCACTCCACCTGGCCTGAGGGCGTCCTACATTACGTTTGCCGAGACGCGGTCTCCACTCCAGAACTCGTTTACCCCAACGGTTATCGGTTCTGCGGCTAATATGGCCAGCCCACTGCCACTTCAGCTTACTAATCCGTTGAGCTATGTCGGTGACTTTGGTTCTCTGCCGGATCACCTCGTTTCGGATATGATCCCGGAGAGAGACGCCGAGCATAGCCCTTTCCATAGCGCGCTGAGCGACCTTTAACTTGTGGAATAGCCGTACCGTTAGTGTCCACGTTTCGGCTCCGTATGTCATGACCGGTAGGACGCACTGATCGAAGACTTTCGTCTTTAGGCACTGTGGGATCGACGATGTGAAGACTTGACGTAGTTTCCCAAACGCTGCCCAGCCTAACTGAATTCTCCTATTCACCTCGTCCTCAAAGTTGTTACCACCCAACTGCAGGGTCTGCCCGAGGTATATATATTTTTGAACAACTTCGAGGACGGCGCCGTGTACTGCAATCGGTTCCGGTAGAACATGTTCGTTGAACATGACCTTGGTTTTATCCAAGTTCATCCGTAGGCCGATGCGCATAGAAGAGTCAGCCAGTTCATTCAGCATTTGTTTTAGGTCCTGCAGCGATTCTGCCATTATGACGATGTCGTCTACAAATCGCAAGTGAGATATGTTTTTGCCATTTATGTTGATGCCACGTCCTTTCCAGTTCAGCGTCTTGAACATATCCTCCATTGCATTAGTGAACAGTTTCGGGGAAATGACGTCCCCCTGTCTCACTCCTCGATGCAACGGTATAGGCCTTGTTTGCTGATTCTGTACTTGGACGGACATAGTGGCAGCTTCGTAGAGACATCTCATCACTCGGATGTATCGCCAATCTACTTGGCATCGCTGCAGGGACTCCAGAACAGACCAGATTTCCACCGAGTCAAAGGCTTTCTCATAGTCCACAAATGCAAGGCACAGGGGCTGATTATACTCTACCACCAAGGTTGCCCACCAAGAAATTACAAAAATGTGCAGGTTTCCTCAAGGTATTTTCCCTCGTCACTGAAATGGTTGTAAAGTAATAGGTAGTAATCTAAATCCCTAAATACACACGACATATATATTTATTATGTTATATGCCGGGCCCCAACCATTGTGCGGTACACTGGCCTCAGCTTATACCTAAAACCTAATGAGGCTACGACGCCAATTTTGTATAGAAGTTGTCAAAAGGTACGCAATAGCTGTGTATATGTTGTTACCCACAATCCCCCGTACCCCATTCATCAATAACTAATTGGTACGGTTTGGATACAATGACGTTCATTCGCCTGAGCTTGTTCAATAAGCAAATAGATCCACGGCGCACTATACATTTGAATGTAATAGTGTAAAACCTACATCTACCTTTAGAGTGTAGGTAGTTATTCTTTATTGCACACCAAAGAACTGATTAAACGCTAAGTCTAATTAACATTTACCACAAATACTGTGTAAAAATGTGAAGTTTTATGGTACATTACTTACGTGGTAGCAGTTTTCTTTATAGAAGGCCGATTAAAAGAGCAATTCTTTACCGGGACGTGTATATCACCTCACCCTCATAATCCGATTGGATGCTAGTTCTAGACGACCGGAGATAACACGCTAACTCGGTCCTGCTTAACGTGCATTCCGATGCACGTTGGTGAATCACAGACAATTTTCTGAAAACGCTCTACTTCGCGCTCTCTACTAGCGTCTTTACAGGAAAACTCAATAAAAATTTTCCAACCCGGAATTAGAACCCGGGACCTTTCGGTTGTCATGTGTCATAGTTCTAGACCGAAGCAGTCACGTTACATAACAAAATAATAAAATACAACAACAATAACACTGTAAATTAGATTCACTGCTAATCTCTGAGGCATAAAAGCGACCGTAATTCGAGGATACCAACGCGTGGAAAGTATTTTACTTAGCCGTATCTGGTCACTATAACACTAAATAAAATGGTAAGGCCGACTCAGCCCCGACACTATTAGGCGATTATTTCTTATCCTTCGAGTCGGAAAAGACGAAAGGGGACATCTAATCTGGCGGATTCTCATTTCGTCCCAAAGTAATTGTCTAATTCACAGATATTGCGCGAAATCTCTCCGGCAATTCAGTAGCGGGCTAATTTACGTCAACAATACATTTTGGCAAATGGATTCATCTCACTCCCACTCACCACGGGCTGATTGAGGCCTCAGATGGAACATTAATAATTCATTGCCCCAATTTACTACACAATACATATGGGATAAGGTAAATAAGGCACGCAATTAGGATATGTAAATAGATGTGTACTAATGTCAACGTCAAAGATAGTGTTTGCGCAATTAGTATACAGTAGTGGCTCGGGAATGCATTGTAGATGAATTTAAAACTCATTAGTAGTAAGGCCGAAATCGGCCGTGTACTTGTCGATCTTATCTGTCCGTGGTACATTCTGCCGAATAACAAGCGAGGCTCTTGCAACCGACTGGTGGCGATTGAAGGTTTAACTAAATACCATAGGCCGGTGACGGGCAGCAGCATCACCGGAGCGAGAAGCTACGCCCTGCGATCGCCAACTCGCCTGTCTAGCGTGGCGATTATGGATAAGACCTCCAGATGTTGGACCAAAGTGGCGAAAAACTGGACATCTTTTATATTATCAAATTGTGTTATTATACGAGTATATTCGTTTGATAATGCTTTAGGCGTGATAAAAACGTAATTGGGATTCGTAAGACTATGCCCTTGAGTTCTTAATAAGGGACAAATGGAACAAGCTTTCCTTAGACATTAGTCTAATTATTCGCATTAAAGCGTTCGCCCACGTCTTTAATGTAGTTTAGCGGCAATAGCAAATTGTATTAATTTACATTCTTAACCTGGAAATATTTTATTAAATTCATTTTCTTTCGAAACAAGAACAAGGCATAGAATAGGTACTCAGGTAATGGAATAATGTTATTTAAATCTCAATAGTCTTGTTCCATCCACTGCTAAATATGTTTAGCCACCTTTAATTCGCGTTGCATTTCTCTATTCCAGCCTTCTCCTATCCAGCCAATGCCAGCAGTTTTTCTTTGTGTCAGCCTCAAGTGCGTCTACCTAAAAGTGGTGACCACTCCAAGACTCTTCTGTTCCATCAATTAATTATCGGTTTTACGGCAGACATGACCAGCCACTACCATAGCATACTAATCTAGGCTATGTCATTCACTCTTGTATCTTTGACGTATATTTGTAACTACTTGACTGAAAAACCCGGGACCTCTTGTTTCTTAGTTAGCAGTTGCGACTACTAGACCAACAAGGCAGTCATTAAATTCACGTTTCGGCGTGTCGCGTGCGCCCGCGCCGTATCTTTCGCATCGTGAGAAACGATGCGCCCGGGCTAACTCTGCCTCCGTTCTAGTTGTGCAAGCCAGCATTGTTCTCCCTGACTAAGTAGATTCCAATTAGTCTACTTAATTAATGATAATGAATCTCGTTGTGCCATATTAAGATCGGCCACTTAATCCGTCTCCTTTATCATGTCAGTGTAATCAAGACATACACCTATCAAAATCAGTCCTATTTATGAAAACTTACCCTGCCCTAAAAGTAACTACTAATTATTTGTACCAGAAGAAACTCTTTATAGGTACCTAAAGGTATTTGATTTGAATCTTAATGGGTACATATTATTGAAAACGCTACACAGTTAACTTATTTGCCTTTAAATAGGAAAAGCTTCAAGCAATGAGTAGGGGCTCCGAACATATTAAAGCAAGCACGTTGACAAAGAAACTATTAGAACAACGAACAATATATGCGGAGAGAGCTCATAAAACTAAAACGAGCTGCTAAAACCCACGGAGCAACTGTGGACTGTTTCCATTTCAAATAAAACACCGCTATAGTGTCCCAAGTCCCGACGAATTCATTTTCACTCGAAAATAGCAGTGGCAAAAGAATGAATTCAATACTCGTTCGCCCGACGGCTCTCTGTTTGCCATCATGACACGCCAATGCACTTTCATCCTTACCTCATTGTGTTACATTCAAATATCGCGTTATTAAATAGCTGAAACTGCGGAAACTACCGTGCTTCGGCTAATGAAGTAACTTATTTATACATTGATCACGAGTACCAGTGAGGAGTGGTCTGCCATTGTCATAAGCGTGAACTTCCCATGAAAGCACCATTCTCAACGGTAAAATAGTATTGCCGAGTGGTAGTGTCATAGATACTTTCTCTGGAACGAATCGTGGACAATCAACGTAACTAATTATTTGATGTGTTAACAATTCAAGTTTGGTCAATACCCGTGTGTGTTGCTATGCGTTTTCTTCATATGCCTCAATAACTGGTTGGGATTGTATGTTGAGAAAAATTGTTTCCACCAAAATTAAAAGTAGATTTCCAACGAAGCGACACAGCCATTAATCGTCTGTTTCATTTCATTAAGCGTTTGTAAAATCTCATTTTCCATAGTCCGATGCCATTTTGAAACGAAATTGTAATTAAAGTGTAATATAAAAGGTAAAAAGGTCGTGTCATTCAATCTACATAATGACCGGGCGACTGTAAGTAAACAAACAACATGTGAACATATAAGTAAGTATATTTTTAAATGTTTTGAACTATTTTACACTGACAAGAATAATATACTTTTTTGTAAAACCTTTGTGGAACATGACATCAAAAATAAAATGTAAACGGCCTGTCGTCATTTGTCACATTAGCCTTGTCATCTTTTGATTTTATCGACGACAGGCACTATTTTTTACAATTTTAAGAGATAAAATGTTTAAACTTATTTTAATTTTATGAAGCGTATATATTTTGTAGAAAATATTACGGAGAATATCACCAATAAGAGGTAAGTTATGAAACTTTACAAACTGTCAACCATAACTATTGAACAAGGCACATGTATGGTTATGGCTGTTTTGTTATCAAAATCGACTGATTAAACCCGTTGAACGCCGATGACGCCGTGTGTGTAGATTTTCTATAATGTCTCATTTCTAGGTGGCCAAAGAATTAAGAAAGTCATAAAAATTTGAAAAATATACAGACATGCCCTATTTTTTTAGTTAATCCAAACTTATGTAGATAGGACACGGCTTTAGGTACATCCAATGAATGAAGTTACCTACAATGGCCCATTGAAAACAAAAGGAAGATCGTGTTTCCAAGAGAAATGTTCCTTGACCAGTCATTTGTTATTCACTATGTGTGCACGGTCATGGTCAAACACGCCATGCCATGCATTATTTATCCGGAGAGTGAAACTCTACGGTTATTCATCGGTGCATTTATTTCGCTTCAAGGGAAACATCCTGTTTTCTATACAATTTGGTTAAAGAGCACTTTTTTTTCTGGACATTGTCAGCTTTACATATCTTGGGGTCGTCGCGTTAGTGGGGTTATTGACACATCTCATTATAAATGTCATATCGTTTTTGGTTAGTAAAACACTCTTCCGCATCCGAATCTGGTTCAGAGGTTTTTTTTATAGTAGCTCGACATAATGGCTTTCCTACGCCTGATGGAAAGCCAAAGAGAAGCTCAAGTCGCTATGACAACTGTCAAGTAACTGGTCAGTCACCTGTCAGTTGCCACTGCCATGCCAGCCCAACCCTAACCCCCCACGAAGGTCCTCAAACCGTTTTGTAAAGAAGGAGGCTGGTGTATCTACATAGGCATGTTATACTTTTGCATTTGTGTTTACATAGTTTCCCAATCCGCTGTTGCCTTTGTAGCCTCTCGCAATCCACTTCTGAATTAGAGCTTCTCCAATTGTTCACCACTTTGCTCGATCCTGGGCCTTTCACTCCACCTGGGCTGAGAGCTTCATACACTACTATTACACTAATACGTTTGCCAAGAATCGGTATCACCTCCACAACTGTTTTTGGGTCTGTGGCTGATATAGCTGACACATTTCGATTTCAGCTTAGACGGGTTAGCCCGGTGAGCTATGTCTTCCCGGGGAACTCTATTGCTCCCCGGAGCCGGGGGTAGGGGTAATTGCCCTCACCGAACCAAGAGTGCCGGCCGCTTGTCATCTGCGGCTGGCCAGGGCAGGCAGGGATGTAGCCGTATGCTTCGGCGCTACTCATGTCCCGGAAACTTGCTGCTTACTGGCGACACAGGGGGGCGACACAATATTAACCCTGACTGGGGCTCAAATTCACGACTCCCGCTTACTCTCAAGTAAAGCAATAAACCAGCCAGTAATTTAAAAGTCACAAAACACAAATTGACCTTGTATAAAAGTAAAAAATACATTAAGGATCTAGCTTTGTTAAAGGAATTTATAGGAAGTTACCTGCTTATTTTACAGATAGCGCACAAGAGACGCCGCAACCCAACAACGATGTCAAAGTCCCACGGGAATTCTGTGTGAGTACGAACTTTTCAAATAATAAATGGATAGTTATAATCGGCTTGGCGAACACACCAGTTTAGTTCCTGTTCATTCCGAAACTATGAAACTGTTCGAACGCGAACGAGAGGTATATGAAATGAAAAAGGCGCTTAACGTGTGGTTTTCATTTAAGCTTAGATAGGTAGGTGTATAAGTGAAAAACGTTTTCCAAATAACTTGCTAATGTTTGAAAATAAGTTTAAAGTGGTTTTATTATGCGTATCAGAAGGATGTTCTTTCTACCATACGGAGCGCTCGCCGCGCTAGTTTTCTCGTACTACCCAAAATAAGAACCAGTTATGGAAAAAAGATGATAACTTTTGAAGGAGCGCAGCTGTATAACAAAATACCCTCAGACATAAAAAATGTGAGCTCACTTAGTGCATTCAAAATTAAACTTGCACAACATATTTTGAAAAACACTTAGTCATACACTCGTAATTGAAAGATTGCACTAGGTGAGTATTTACCTGCCTTATATTTGTACACGCACTCGAACGACGTACTACCTATATTTTTATATTTAGTTGCATAATGTTAATAATGTTCTCATGTAAGTGACTGTAATTTGTCTTATTGGGAATAAATTCTTTAACCATTACCATACATCCACTACCCAAGGGTCTGGGAGAGATCGCTAGCGATATGACCGCCTATATTGTAAAACAGATGTCTTGTATACCAAGTTTTTGAGTTAACTGTATGGTGTGCAATAAAGGTACATTTTTGTAATTTATTAGGCGCAATTTATAAAAAATAACATTTAGCTTGTAATTTATTGGAACATTCCTATGAAAGAAAGACACGCCCTTTTAATTCCCCAATAATCTTGCACCAAACAAATAGGTGAGCAAAGGCATAATATCTACCTAATATAATGTTAGCTAAGATTCCTAACAACAGTTTGCTTCCATCAGAATATCCGAGAAGCGCGTGTCGCAATGGGAGGCGCTAATGAGAAAGTTTTCGGAAGCCCACAAGGAAGAATGCAAGTAAGTTTGCAAGTTAGCTCCGCATTATAGAATTTTAGGGCCGCTGTCCATCAAAGCGGGGACGATAATGTACGTAACGTGCTACGTAATATAGCTTTTCTGATAGAATTTAGATCCCAACGTTATAATAGACTGGCTCGATGGCTCATTTGGCAGTGATCCTTGCCTCCTGAACCAAGGATCACATTTGAACATTTGTGTTTGTTTGATCCCTGTCTGGGTGTTTGTATTTGTATATATTATTTGTGGTACCTCCCTTTATTGTTCCTATATCCTGCTTACTTTGGGATTGGAGCAAGCGTAGGGTCTTCAGAGCTCGTTGGGTGAGTGCTGCATTGGCAGCTGGGGTTAAGGTCGACAACGCGCGTGTGACGCCCCTGGTGTTGCAGGCGTCCATAGGATGCGGTAACCGCTTAATATCAGACGGGCCGTAGGTATTTTTGCCACCTTTGTGACAAAAAAGTACACAAGTGTGTGTGCACTAACTAAACGCACTCTTTCTTGATTGTCATAATCGGATGGGCCAATGGTTTGACGCGACCGAAGAGAGATTTGGCGCAGGACCAACAGCTTAACTAGCTTTTCGATGCACGGCAGCGTATCATCACCCACCACCACAGAGTAATTACTTGACAGAGAAACTAAGCTAAACTAAGAAGCTAAGCACATAGAATATAATTATCTAAATGACGTAATTTTATTGATTACTCATCACAACATATCTCGCTTATGCCTTTGTGGAAAGCAACCCTTACTAAGACCCGTGCTGTGCACTGAGGTGCTACGCTAAGGGAAGTCACGTTTCGAGGGTAATACTGGCATATAATTTATAATTATGTTTGTAGAAGGACACTGCGTTATGCAACACTACGTACGTATATTATAAACTTTCATATTAGACAAGCTTTGCGTTTATTCATAGACGTGTACCTCTACATCCTACTAATTGAAATAATTTCTACAATATCAAATAGAAATGTGTTATAATTACATACATCATCAAAAATATACACAACGTACATAAGATTCGATTGAATATGTGTGTAATTAAATACCTGATGCAAAACTACAGAATTATTCAGAAATAGAATTAAGAATTCTAAACGAGGAATAACTATATTACCTTAAAAATATAAGCAATGGTATATTCATTCTATTTTTTGTAAAAAACCCTAATAGTCAATATTTTAGCGTAATATATATAAATAACGCTTAATAAATATTTAAGCGTAAAGCCTTTTTGTAACTGTATTGCAAAATGGCTTTACGCTAAAATATTGTTCCAAGCGCAAACCTTACCTACCATAATTTCGTACATTAATCATTAATGGCCATGATTGATGGTTATTATGAGGAATGATTTGTATTATTTAAGCAACAAATTAATGTTCCAGTGTCAAACATGGGGCTACATCAAAAACCTGACAATCATTATCATTCACCAAAGCGAAAGATTTATAGTCATTTTGATGATTTTATTCAGAATAATTTGAGCTGCCTGTTGCTTAAATGCGTAATGTATAATAAACATAATACATTTCCAGTTTGCTTTGTCCAGTGAAGTGCAATGTGTGAAACACAACTGTTCTCTGCAGACTTTATAATATTCATAACTTTGTGTCTCTTGTTATATGATAGCGGAACTCTACAACCGGTGCTAATAAAATTTCCCTATTCAAGTGTGCTGACATATTTTAATAACAAAGGTATGTTTTAAAACATGCGGATAACATAATAACACTACGTTTATATATCTTATGCTGACCACCTGGCTTAAACTACGGTTTTCCAATAGAAAGGTATGATTAATGGCTAAGACAATCGAACACAAAACCTTTCGCGTTGAACCTTAAATTGAAAAAAAAATCATATTTAGATGACTTAAATTAGTATTTCGCCTGGAAGTCCAGTTATAGGATTCGAATGGAAAAATGTGCAAAAATGTTTGCACATTTTTTTTTACTTTTTTACATTTTAATACTCACGGTACGGTAAGCCGTTACCGTGTTAAGGTTTGAAGACAACCTCAAAGATGTCAAAGTACAGATGATATGATGACTGGACTAAATAATCCTACATATTTTTTTTATCTATGGCCAGGGTTTACCCAAACCATAGAGGTGACGCATTTAATACTGAATTGATGGCATGCACGGTAAGGACATTTCTTGCTTTCACCGAACGCGGCGGTTTATTGGAGCGGTAACTCATGGGTTATGATTTTTATAGGCCATAAACGAGACATAGTGGGCATAGGAAGAGTTGGTAATGGTGACAGTGCCATATATATGTGAAATAATTAAATAGAGTAAGAGAAGTATGCCTATTGCGTATTGACAGTTAAATCAAAGCTTTATAGAGAAAGACAATAATAATTGTCATTTGGAGGGATAGTTAATCGTCTGTTTTTATATTAAGGTTGTGACTATAATGTACGCAGTCTTGCAAGCAATGAACATTCAAATCTTTATTACGAATGCCTTCGGTAGTAGGTACGATTGGTTTATAAATAAGTATATTTTCATTTCAGATCTGTCTCAGTGGACATTCCGCGAGTTCAGCGGTCTATAAAAAAGTTCCCAACCGGGTCTCAGTACGAAGGGACCTGGGATGTTTTGGGGATGAGCGGGAGTGGAACTTATACTTTTCCTAATGGTACGTTTTCTTTCATATGCTAACCAATCCTACTGAATGTTACAGGCCAGCATGGCGGTGGCAACTGATTGATTTGGTTAGTTGCCCGTTGTCGCAGCTACTTGGGCTTCTCTTTCGCTTTCCATCAGGCGTAGGAAAGCCATTATGCCGTGCTACTACAGAAAATAAAACTCCAGATGTTTGCCCAAAGTGCCAACACAACTGGAGAAGCCCATGTTCATGATATAAGAAGGGTAGGGCATAGCGAATCTTCGCTCGAATCGAGCTGCTCGTCCGGGGAAGGACCTCCACCCTATAGAATACCGCAGCCAAATGACCTCCGGGTCGTGTTCCTGCCAGTGAGTAGGGTTTCCGGAGCTCGTCGGGGGTTGGGCCGGCATGGCGGTGGCAACTGACAGGTGACTGACCAGTTACATGCCCGTTGTCACAGCGACTTGGGCTTCCCTTTCGCTTTCCGTCAGGCGAAAGGAAGCCATCATGCCGAGCTACTATAAAAAAAAATGTCCAGCTATGGACTATGTTAGGTTTATGGTGATGATGATTGAAATTTCCAGAGGTGGTATATGTGGGTGAGATGAGCGACGGCATGTTTCACGGCTCTGGGGAGCTGCGGTACCCCTGCGGCGCCATCTTGCGCGGCAAGTGGCGGCGTGGTCTGCTCATCGAGAGGACCCTGGTCTTCGCCGACGGGCTCGAGTACAGCGACACGGATTGGAAGTACTGCCGCATGCCGGATAGGAGGTATGCGTGGGGTGTGTGGGATGTGGCAACTGGGATGTAAGGGAGCGGCCCATCGTCTTTTCGCTCCGAGCCAACCTCACCGGGTCGTGGTGTGTCCTGCTGAATAACAAACGAGGCGCTGGCAAGCGACTGGGGGCGGTATAACCATCACAATTGAAAGCTTAGCTAAATACTACACCGTTGACGGGCTGCAGCGTCACCGGAGCGAGAAGCTACGCCCTGCGATCGCCAACCCGCCTGCCCAGGGTGGCGATTATGGGTATATCTTCCAGATGTTCGCTCTAAGTGGCTAACTACTGTAGATATCTATATCCAGCAGTGGACTGCAATAGGCTGATGGACGGATGGATTGTTTAAACATAACCCTCCTTCTGGCGCAGTCGGGTGAAAAGCTGTTATCTCATGAGCTAAATTTGCTTAGGTATTGTTTGTTTCCACGTGAAGGTCTCGTAATATCTTTTGGTGTAAATTGGACTGAGAGATTCTACTGACACGAGATACGAAGAACAATATTTATTGTCGTAAAAAATTCTTGCGAACAAAGCTGCATACAGAAGGTTAAGTAGTTGATCACTACCATCAATATTCATTACTTTACTACTGGACGATATTCGATATACGGTAATTTTTAATTTGAACATACCCGTCGAAGTTTTGGGCTCGACCCTAAATCAAGCGAAAGGTTCCTACAACCTCGTACATTGTTGATATCAAAAGGGAAGCGATAATTGAGGGACTATTTTACAATGTATTAGCATTCACCATAGTTTTACTTGAGACCTTTATACTGCAATTAAAACACAATTAGCAATTTCTCTTTTTACAAATTGAAATTATCTTCTTTTTAATTAGGTTCTTACTTGATAGGTAAGATACTACTTATGAAAGAAACTACATACTACCTAAGATTTTTTTTCTTGTGAGTTAATAATACTTAATATTAGTGGAATGTATTAGGCTTAGTACACTAACCGCATCCAATCTGTATGAGAATTATTATAAACTTCGTGAGGCTTTCATATCAGAAATTACTTAATTAACGGTATCAACGTTAAGAAGCTTCTGAATTTACATAGCTTGCGTTTAATTCGTCAACTTATTTGCATCTTAAAGCCTATCTCCTACATCAAAGATCTCTCGCTACGCAAATGCCTCGTGACTATTTAAATACTTCTCCCGTAGGTACAAATAATAACGCTTGACATAGATAGGTATAATATCATCCCGTGAAACACAACCAATTCCATAAATGCTAAAACGAGAAAATTAATTCAGATTAAGTATACTTACGTTGGGCAGCTCAACTCACAATGGAATTCTTTGAAACATTCGGCTAAAGTTTAAATTAACGCTCGTCTAACTCAAGATATCAAAATACTTCCCAATAACATTGATACATTTCAACCTATCAATCAACTTTCGAAGCCCTACCTCTAAAGTCCACGAATTCCCAAAGAGCTTGAACTAAAAGAAGCAATTATTTACCAAATTAAAATGAGAGAGAAATGTTTATTTGGCACGTACCCAGTCAGCATAGAAAATGAGCATCTGTAACTTTAATTACGTAATAATTTGTTACCACACGACACAGCACACATACTCACGTATTTATAAGGTACTCCCTGGAGTCAAAAATGAACGTGAAGTAGTATATTTTATAGCTATGTGTTCACAGCTAGCCGCTAATGGTCTAGCGTTCACGAAATTGAATCAAAAATGAACTTTACCTCCGCTACAATATGTGAAGTACACTAATATTATTTCACGTCGCATGTCGTAAATCTCTTGGGATATGACTTTAATATCCACAGGTTTATAGCATCGCTAAAAGGATTTTTTATTTCAATACCGTATTTTTTTATCAGGCACGGCTAAAGCCAATACCACTTGAAGAATTGATTGCACTAGCCACTGGAACGTTAAACATCTAGAGCGATCAAATCAGTGTCCATGATTGGCCTAGGTATTGAAAACGGAAATTACGTTCTTTGGCGTTCAAAGCTGAAGAGTGAATTACGGGCAGTTGAAAATACAAACGTTCGCTGGATTAAAAAAGGTTAGATGCAAAATTACAGGTTTATCTGTATAATCAAAACAAAGATAATGCATTGAGCTTCCTTATTGAGCGAACTCCGTAACTACAATCACGGGAATACTGACTGCCATTGAATTTATAATAGCAAGAAAAATACCGTAGTACATTATGCTTCCAAGAATGTACTTTGTAGAAAAATTATGAGAGAAAAGATGCAAAATTATTTGCCCCGCTTCGCATCCATTTGTAAGGTAAATGTAGTCTTGAAAGAATTACCTCTCATTGCGTTCCCGAAAAATGAGCAGGTATGAATTGTGGCCCTGAAACATTTCGCAGCCATTTTTTACCGTCTCTCTAATCGTTCTTTTGCTTGGGCCTTTTTCACGAACCCGTAGATATAAATATCAGACAATATTACATACTTTGATTCGACCTCAAAATGAGCACCTTGACCCTCTGTGACAGTGAATTAGAGACAACAATGTTTATTAACCAAGACGTAACTAAAATGTAGAGTATTAAAAAGCGTCATATCTGTTCCGTTCCGTTACCACTATGATCCGTTAGACCTTCTGTAGATCTTGTTGATTATAGAGCCAATCACTCCATTATCAAGACATTAGACCTACGCAATCCAATCAGGGCACACTAATAACCCTACAAATATATCCAGTTCTCATAGATATTTGAACCTACATCTTGTACTTGGTCCATCTTTCGGCCCATTTTGGTCGTAATGGTCCATTTTTTCGAACCATGTCAATGCGCTAGACAATGTACACCAACCACCCGCTTTCAAACTAAAATTTTCTTATACATACTATGAGTACCGGATGATGTTGGGGGTGTCTGCAAGAACACCCAGACACTAACCAATTTAGAAAAGTAGGTATGTTCCTGAATTCACGCGACCGGGAATCGAGCTTGGAAAATTCGGGTCGTCCGTGTTTAAGGTTTAGGTGCCACCGAGTCCATCGATTATTATATTGGTAATTCATGTTAGGGGTTAGGGCGGAAAAAAGTGACTGTTCACTTACTTATTTATTTATTTAAGACTTTATTGCACAAAATGGTACAAAAGGAAAACTTAATGCTAAGAGCAATGCAATACATTATTTATTTGTCTTGCAATATACAAGTGGCATTGTGATGTAGTCTTTATTTCAACCGTAGAAACGCTCCGTCTTATTCACTCCATCAAAAAAATTGTTCCAACATTCACGTTACTTATTTAATACAAACACACACGCCCACACACGCTAATATTTCAGGAGAGTAAGCGTACCCTTAGAAGAGTAAGCGTAGGTCATATTTTGTGTACGCTTAATAAACCTTCAAATATTGGTATACTTAGGTACTTTGAATGCGAAAGTCTACTCTACAGGTTTTGTTATGAATATAAACCGGGATGGGAGAGGTAAACCTCTTTACAGGCAAATGTAACTCTGTTGGTAAACAAATTCTTATGCGATATTTTCATTCACATACATTTTAGATCATATTAAAAATACCCTCTTCTAATAGATTTCAGAACGTTTTTCAATAGAACTTAGCCTTCTTATGTCGAAGTTGGTGCCGATTTATTATGGTATTTTAACCGACTTCAAAAAAGGAGGACTTCCTCCTTTTTTTGAAGCGTTTTTTTCTCCACATGTCCATTTGTTACCTAATACTACCTATACCTAATAATAACATATATCTCCGTGAATTGTGAACTGATTTGATTTTTTTTTGTTCGTAAGGATGTATTTCCTAGTTGGTCCGATTGTCACCATATTAAGTCGTTTTGTTTTTGCTAAACTTGATGCTAATTATGTGAACTGAAGTAACCAAATGTTAGTCACCTAACAACCATTATCGTCTTTACTTTCAGATTCACAGTAGAATACGAGTACGGTCTACAGCCAGCCGGAGCCTCGTTCCTGACCGCCGACCAGCCGACCCGGGAGGTGCCGCCGGGGTACTACGACACAGGCGACGGCTTCTACGACCCCAAGACCAAAGTGGTCTACAAGGCTGACGATTTGTCGGCTATCATCAGGTAATCATACACTAGACTAGACTTAATGAGATGATACTAGTAAGAATGCTGTCTATCTAGTAAAATTTAAATGACAACGGCTAATTGTCAACGAGTCTTGCTAGAGTACGCAGGAAATATAATGCACATTTAATGTGCTCGCAAACATAGTGTAAGGAAGCACTTTGTTCATTTACTGAAAACGCTCCCAAACCTAGTTGTAGCGACATCTATGCATCATATACTTATTGACTAGGTAGTTCCGCCAATAGGGTGTTTCAAAAAGAAATATCCGATGGATTGTGTTATATAGGCCTGCGGTCCAGCTATCATGTGATTGGTCAGTTGCTAAGTAAATCAGTCAGTCATGTCAATATCAACCAATCACGTTACAATTTCACCTGCATAATAAGAACAGATATAATGTGTAGCGATGTAAACAGACAGATGACCATTTTACCAACTTTACTTGGAAAAGATGTGTGGATTCGATTTAAAAAAAATAGTCTACTCTTCTTAAAAAGATGTCAACAAAATTTATTTTAATTAAGTTCATCGTGTTACTCTCCCCAATACACAGGAGCAATATAGCAGTTACCGGAATTTCGACGAGTCGCTAATTAAAACCGTCGAATACACTTGTTGCTTATCTGATATTTTACTTACTTGGTTTTTACACATTACATAGATGACGTTATTCCTGGAGAAAATCATTAATAATTGCTGCCTTGCATTAATCAATGATAATAAAATGATTTTAGATTATTTTTACACAATCCATCCTAATTAGACATGAAATAAAATATTGACAAAGCATTTTTGTGCTTCAGTGCTGCTGTGTACACACTCACACACAAACTTTTACTTACACACACTTAAATTACCTACTTACTTCAATTAGCTAGGTTTAGGTAGAGTGTCAACGATATGTCTTCTAACAAGCTGGTACATCGGATAGATACCCTCTGATAAAGGACATCTCCTAATTCATCTAAGCACATATACAAATACAAAATTCTTTATTATCACACAAATAATGGCATTGGTTACGTGTTTTTTAATCCTATTAAGCTACAAAGGTACAAATCTGAGTTTAATATTGAGGTTTGTAAACGTATGATGTGGTAAACGAGTTTACAAGTTGTTCTACGTACTTGTCTAAGTAAAGAAGTTTGTATACCTATCTATACAAGCTGCTATATTTACTATTGTATTAATTCCCAGATCGCCTTCACTCCGGGAACAAAAATGGATTATGGAGAACTGCCGTACCGCGCCCGAGAAAGAGCAGGGGCCTCGTACGGACCTGTACGAGAAGTGGCTAGAGCCGCAAGTGACACCCGAGCCGCTGTCCTACCCACCGGTGGGCACCAGCCGCGGGGCCCCCTTCGGCGCCTCGCGCAGTCGCGCCGCCAGCGAAGTGGTATGTACCTTGCCGCTCTCTACAAGCTTGGGGTTCACATTTGTACGAGAAGTGGCAGGAGCCCCAAGAGACGTTGGCACCGCCACCCCCGTACGGCATCTTTCACAGTCGTACCGTATGCAAAATGGTGTGTATCTTCAAACTTGGGCCTCACATCTGTACCAGAAGTGGCTTTGGCCGCAAGTGTTTCTAGAACCGCTATCCTACCCGCCCGTAAGCAGCAGCCGTGATGTCCCCTTCGGCGAGTCGCGCAGTCGCGCCGCCAGCGAAGTGGTATGTATCGTGCCTCTGTCTAAGCTTAACTCTCACATCTATAAGAGAAGTCGCTGGAGCCAGAAGTGACACCCGAGCCGGTCCCGCCCGAGAGCATCATCCGCCCAACCCATCGACATGGCCAGCGCATTGATATGTAACGTATCGCTCTCTACAAGCTTGAGCTTCACATCTGAACGAGACCACTTCTCGTTCAGATGAATGTGATCGGGCGCATGTGATGCCGAAACCGATGTCCGTTTTACCCGTGGGTGGATCCACGAAGTGGTACCTCTATATTTGAAGAAACCGATGCCCTACGAAGACCTCCTATAGTCCCAACAATAACAGGAAGAATAACTTGGTCAACTCGCCTATCGACTCATTAAGAGGGTTATAATTTTCTCCGACTCCAACTCGCCTGATGTTAAGCGACGAACATACCATGAAGCGTGATGGAACACCCAACAAAAACCATATCTCTCGCCTTCAATATCTGAAGATTAAGTATATTTATTGGAGAGAGAGCCCTCTCTCTCTCTCTCTCTCTCTTACTCCGAATAGATAAGATTACATAGATAAAGATATCTAACGCTACGGTGGTGCACAGTCTTGCTCTACAAACAGCATTATAAACAGCAATGATCACACTAAAAGCGCAAAACTAACTAAACCATTTCTTGTCTTTACTTTATTTATCTAGATGGTTGCAATAGTGCGATGACCATTTGAAATCTAATAGCTTACTCTTTTTTCAAAGATTCTCTTAGCTACATTAACGGAGTACATTCTGTTCAACCAAGCTTTTATGTTGCTACCCAACCATTAATCTACTTCCATTAAATTAGTCTTCGGCGTAGATGGGATCACAATGAAGTTAAAATTAATTAATAAACTTGTATTTGGGATAGATTGGGGTGTTAAATGTGCGTCAAGAAGATAAACAATTAAAGTTATTAATTAAACAAGCCATATATGAAAACATTCACTGCAGATACTACTTACAGTAAGTTAATTATTTTTTATTATTTTATTTGAAAGATAGATAGAAACATAGCTTTTAACTATTTATAATTATAGTAAAATTATCAACATACCTACACATCTATGGACTCACAGTCATTTAGCAGGGCTGCTCAAAATTCTTGACAATAGGGATATGTTTTAGTGGCAAGTGACAGTTCAATAACAACCAGAATCTTTGGCGCGTGGATGAAATCGAGGAACCATATAAAACGCCACTTTTGACTTTGTTTTTTGACATTTTTGTTACGCTAGCGCCCCAATGTCAATGTCACCCACACACTAAAAGTGGAAACACTTGGAAACTAACCCCCGCCCTCACACACAAAATTTCACTTTTGCCATTCATTTTTGACATTTTTGTTTTCGCTAACGCCCTCTCGTCAATGTAACCCATCTGCTATGCATTCTAGTCTGTACACACTCTGTTTTCATGTGGTCCATCAAAAATTTGCTTGCGAGCTACGATCGGGCACTGCCATGATTTACAGTAAATTTTTCTTCAATTTCCTTCAGGAGGTGTGTTTCCACGAACTCGAAGAGGATTCAACAGATTCCAGCAATGAGTCATAGTTTTACGGATAGTCGTAGTGTAATTTAATTATTTACATTTTTTAGTTCTTAAGGAGTAAGTTGTTTGTTTACGTTATAATTTTCTCAAAATTACGTTGCATTTATAAAGTAAGTAGTTAGAGAAAAAGAGGTGTTCTATTTGTTATCATTATCAAATATCTTGATCCCTGATTTGTAAGATTACCTACTCTATATTAATTTTATTTATGTGTGTACGTTAATTAAATAAACGTAATAATTTATCAGGTCTTTCCTTTAAGTTATCTTAGAATTAGACACTGAAATTCTAAAACGAGTAAATTAACATAACACACAACCAGCCTCAATCTATCTGTAAAAGCTTAAAAACTTCTGTAATTTAAAGTGTCGGTAGTTGGGCAGTCCTATTACACTTTACAATGCATTTGGATAGCTGAACTACACTGGCACTACCTACAACAGAGATGACACAGATGACAGATACATTTTTCGTTTCGATACATTGTTACAAAGGTTTAACTACCCTGAAAACTCGACTGGCGCCAGCATTGAAATGTAGCCAGAATAGAATGGCCTTGTGCCATGCGAGGCATTAGGTATCTCTATCATCATTAGCCTATCCCAGTCAACAGCTGGGCATAGGCCTATCTAGTTGTTCGTCACATTGTTCAAACGTCTGGACGCTTTGCCCATAATCGCCACGTTGGGCAGGCGCGTGGGCGATCGCATAACTTCTTTAGAACACCATATCATGGTTATACAACTAATCTCCTACTTACATACATTGTATAATAGTTATGACGATACCTTTACATCATATCATCATCATCAGCCTATTGCAGTCCACTGCTGGACATAGGCCTCACCAGTTGTTCGCCACTTAGGGCAAACATCTGGAGGATATTATCCATAATCTCGATACCTCTACAATTATGTTAAAATTTCGCAGGACGATGATGAATCTGAATGGGAGGAATGGTCGTCTTGCCATACAGTGGGAATTACAAATCGGCCTTTTATATTCTACGAGGCGGCCAGTGATTGAACAATTTATAATGAGACAAATAATTTTAAACCGTGAAATTCGATGAGCAAGTTTGATGAGCACTTTAATAATACACTTATTAAACTTGTTCATCGAATTTTGCAATCGTCTTTTGTTTATTTAATGTAACAATTTTTTGGAATAAATGTAATTTTCCGTAAATTTCTTTGTGTGTTATTGGATATTTTTATAGATATAGGTACCTAGTATTGTGGTAGTTAAAAGATTAACTTAAGGGCTCCATCTCGCGTATCGCTCGCGTAAACGTATATAAATACTAAGCCGTTTGTTTGTGTTTTTGGTGGGTTAGCTTCAAGCACCGTGACGCGTGACGTCCCGCGATTCCTCAAAAGAGGCATAAGACCCCATTCCCAGGCTGCTTAAAACACAAATATACGACGAGGTGTGTAGATGTTTAAGATGGACTTTTATGCAATGCGTAAAGATATACTTTATTTTTCTTCTTGGAAAATATACTTATAGCGCAGCAGCCGCGCATGTCTGCCACCAAAGTTAATTTCAAAACTGTTCCAACTTTTATGCGTCTCGTTTTTCGTCGTGGCTTTCAGGCTAAGCGTATGCTGAGCTGCAGGTGGCACAGAGCCGATCGGGGCTGCTGAGACAGATAGCATCTCTAATGCTCCTTCTCTGCATGTCTGCGTCTCACGTGCCTGCACCGCAGCGTAAGTACGTAACTAGGTCTCGGATGTTCCGTGCTTAGCAAATGTCTGCTCTGCCCTGAGCTCCATGAACCTGCGCCACCTGTATCTCAGCATACGCTTAGCCTGATGCCTCTACGCAGTTAATATAATATGGATCAACAAATGAAATGATGCAGGCATATATCTCATTAGTAAATGACAAATCGTTATGTAGGTATATGACCATGCGCATGTTTTCCGTATTACAGATATCATCATTGTTTATAGTTAGGTACACTAATGCCTACATAGATTTTTTTAAATGCATTTTGGGTACCTACCTAACGAGCTTGCTACATCTCCATCTTCCTCTATTACCTACTTCCTCTATAACCTGGGCTGAGATCTCGATGACTTGTAACCATCGACTTGGAAATAGAGTGATCGTTATGTTGGTAGGTACTTACCTACTTCATGTGGGCCTTAGAAATTAAAGTGGTCAAGATCAGTCTAATCTATATCTACCTACCTATTAATATACTTACGACTGTTCCTACATTACAGGAAATGTTCGACGATGCTGCGAAATCCCGAATGTCTTGTGCTTCCATACGGTTCCGACGATCTATTTTTACTTTTAAGGAGTAAAATTAATGCTTGCTTACATTAAAAATAATTCTTTATTAGATATAACTTAAGTAAGTATTTAGATTATATTATATTAAACTATTCTGCTATTAAAATGTATAAAAAAGAGAAGGATTTATTCGTGGGATGATTGTATCGTCATTATTTATGTACCATAACAATAATACTTTTGAGTGGCGGTTCCTAGGTATTATTAAAGCCTTCCGCTCCCCCAACAGCCCGGTGATGATGACATGGCTGCATTGACTTTATCTGTAGTCTCAAGTTGGTGGTGGTAAGGTCTACTATATTTTATGTAGGAGTTAATTTTAACCGAACATTTAAGTAAATAAATAAATTCAACTACATATTTGCTACTATTTTATTTCCTACTAAGGTGTTCCTAGTAGTAGTCTCTCACTGAAGTGGCACAGTTAACCTAAATCACATCATCGTTCTTTCCTCGTGATAAGACTAGAATGACTGCATAAATTTTGCGAAATATAATTACAAAAATTGGCCCAAGGCGAGCACAGAAACTTAAAAAACAAATTGCATTCCTGAGGAAAATTGTCATCTAAACTTTGTACCTGCCTGCTTATAATAATACCTAAGTACCTTCTAGGAATTTGTAAACCAAATTAAGGCCTTTTAGTGCCTGCAGAACAACAGACAACAGATAAGCAATAATGCCACATTCGTTAATAGGTAGGTACATATCCGATATACGAGTAAGTACCTACTGCTATTGTAAGTTCATCATCATCATCAGCCCACACCAGTCCCCTGCTGGACATATGCCTCTCCCAATGCTCGCCACTTCGATCGGTCCTGGGCCTCTCGCATCCAGCACTTGCCAGCCGTCCTGCGCAAGTCGTCACTCTACCTGGCCTGAGGGCGTCCTACACTACGTTTGCCAAAACACGGTCTCTAGAACTCGTTTACCCCAACGGTTATCGGTTCTACGGCTAATGTGACCAGCCCACTGCTACTTCAGCTTACTAATCCGGTGAGCTATGTCGGTGACTTTGAGTGGTAAGTTGGTAACACAAGTCATTAGGCTCTGAAAAAAATATTACCTAATATTGCACTAAATCGTACGTAAGTAATCATAAACTTGTGGCAGGTAGGATAGGAAAAAGGAGACGAAAAGTTCAAGAACTTACCAAGGTGAGAAAAAGCTTTTTAATAGGTATCTACGTGCAAAAGTATTATTATAGTTCATTCGCATTAAGAAAATAGTGACTCATCAGTGCAACTGCAGGTTAAGGGTGTATTCATAATGGAGAAAAAATTAAACATTTTTTTTCAAAACATTAAATAAGTTTAATAGAAAAATAATAAAGTATCAATGATTTTAAACATGTTAAAATATTCCTTTAAAGGTAATTTTTAATGTCAACTTAAACGCTATATTAGTAGAGTAACACATATTTGGATTAATCGTAATAAGTACTAAAATAAAAAAATACAAAATTGTCTTAAAACTAAGTACTTAAATCGCTAATCAGTATCGCTAGATTCTCCCGTTACATTTATTACGAATGAATTTTGTTCTGCATGTTCCATGACGTCATCCAAACCCCACATGGTATTTTCTTCGCGTATCACGTGGTCGCAGCATTTCTTCCACCGATTGGCGTCTACTAACGCGATTGCGTCATAAAATATTTTTTTTACGTCACTCATTTTGAATGTAGTATTATTCGCAGCAATATAATTTTTTTGAAATATTTATAAACATTGTAAATTACGCGTCTCTCTCCGCTATGTATAATTGATCCACTTTTATTTTTTTTAATAGGTGAGATATCCATTTTCCAAATTTAATTTTAAACAAGTAGTACGCAAAATACACAACCGATCAGTTCGAAGGTCTGACTTCAACTGAGCACTGTGAACTCGCCTTACTAATTTCTAGCGTTTTAATTGGCTAGGGGGTGTGGCTTGGCCGGCAGTCGGTGATGAGTCACTATTTTCTTAACGCGAATGAACTATAGTGAATCAAGCAGATTCGATATTATTTATACATAGGTAGGTATAAACCTTTCTCTTGGATCATTCTATCTATTAAAGAAAACCGCATAGTTCTATAGATCCAAGCATACAGGGACAGACACAAACTTTGTTTTTAAACTAGGTATACCTAATGAAGTTGATAAAGTAGGTAGGTACCTACCTACCTAAACGTCCTTATCTGTCCTTTTATGCATCTGTATTAATTGATTATGATGTGGTTAATACTCGAGTAGGTCTACATACTTTATTAGCTGGTACATAGTATTAAAATGACTTATCAATGCATGGAATGAAACAGTAAAAAAATTTCAATCTAAGCTTTGCATGAATGAAGCTTTATCACTGCCCTTAGAATTTAAATTCATAATCTAAGGACGGCTCGATACTTAAGTAGCATAGTTCGTAATAGGAATTCAACTACTAACTCCAAGCAAAAGTTTATATTTTCAGTTCGCATATTAAAACGCATACCTACACATTATACTTTGATTTATTTAAATAGAACAAAACGTACATAACCGGTATTGAAGCAAATTATAGTAAGTTCAAAACGCTTTTGACGTTTAAATTTAAATGTTGCCATTTTATACATTTTCCTTTTAAGCAGGCTATTCTACTAGCATGTACCTATCTATATTGAGTTGTTTCTGTTAAATCAAAATCACAGTGTAATATTTATATTAATACCCTTGTTAATTTCCAAGCAACTGTAACCAATAAGAGAAAAATTTACATTATTTTAATAAATTAAGTAAGTTTATCAGTTGTCTAGTACCCATAGTATAAGCTTCGGCTTAGTTTGGGGCTAGATGGCGCTGTGTGGCCCAGCGTGGCATGTCTTGGGTTATTTATTTATTATTTAAATTAGTGATTTCATCTAAATCTAAATATACCTACAATATTATGAAGAATTTACTTCAATTATAAATTTAAAAGATGTAAAGTTAATCGGTTTAATAAATTACTCGAAGAATTTTGCAAAAAAAATTAGGATTTACACCCCACCTTTGCGTACTCTTGAATGTTTGCGGACCAATGGGTAAATAATTTCTAGAATATGGTAACACCTCCAAAAAAAGAAAAACAGCATGGACGTCGTGTCTTTTTCGCTGAAATCTTCAAAATAGATCGATACTTCCAGTTAAAACCATGATAATTAAAAAGTTCCTTTTTATCCTGTGTTAAGTTATATAAAGCTTCTCACTTTGATGGTTTACTTTGCCTAGAACAGTCTTGCTTCATTAAGCAGGTTATAATAGCGTGCAAAATAATCCTGGCTGTGAATCTGTGAATTTAATTTGAAAGTGTACTTATTATGTTCATTTAAAATGAAGTGTCATTACGAGGTTCTGGATGTGGCCAAGGAGGCGAGCGCGTCTGAGATCAAGAAGGCGTATCGGCGTATGGCCCTGCTATGGCATCCTGATAAAAATTTAGACAATCTGCAAGAAGCAAAGGAACAGTTCCAGCTGGTGCAGAACGCATACGAAGTACTGTCCGACCCTCAGGAGAGAGCCTGGTAAGTGTGGCACATATATGTATTATTAAATTGTCCTTTAGTAAATCTAGAAATTTATATTGGTGCAGCAACATACTGACTTTGCTGAATATCCCTATATTTTTTTTATTGTCTAATAAAATATTAAATTACATAGTTTAGAACATAACATATAATATGGAAAACAATATAACAAGGGTATATTTTTCTACTAAATACTTTGCTATATTTTAATTGCACCATATTATTTTTTGAAAATGATGTGATAAAACATGATCTATACTCAAAAATTCTATGCATGTTCAATTGATAATGGTCTCTCTTAATTTTACTGTGTGTGTTTATTCATTTATTGTATTCTGATGTCTGTTAAATATAATTTTTTGTGGGATGAACAGTAGTTGAATCAATCTGGGAACATGGGCTATATTTCAGAATGTTATTTATTCCATCCTAGCACAGACACAACTTTCTTCTGTATTATTCAATTGGTCAGGTTATAAATAAATATAATAAATAAATATCAGACAACATCACTTATATTGCTCCGATCCCAAAGTAAGTAGCTTAAGCACTTGTGTTATGGGTATCAGAACAACGAAGGTACCACAAATATATACTTAAATACAAATATTAACACCCTTAGGTTGCTGTTGGAATGTATAGCTTGTAATAATGTGCCTGATCTTCTGAAATGTATGACCATTTCATACAGATGTGAATTTTCAATTTCCCTTAGTTGTCTGCAGATATGGATCCAGACTTCACTGGTAGCTTAGATGGTGATTGTTCAATTATCTTAATATTGTATTTAAGTATTGGATGTAAGGGACCACCTGCCCGTGTATCCTGCTGAATAACTAACGAGGCTCTGGCAACCAAGTGGTGGCAGTATAACCATCATGCTAAATGCTACAGGATGATGGGCAGCAGCATCACCGGAGTGAGGAGCTACGCCCTGCGATCGCCAACCCGCCCAGCATGGCGATTATGGATATCACCTCCAAAACACCTGGAGAGACCTATGTCCAGCAGTGGACTGTGATACAATGATGATGTATTTAAGGATACCTGGAACCTTATTATGATTCCTATGTATGATTCAGGTTTTCTGTTATTTATTTATAACTAAAGTGTTTATGTACTCAGGTATGACAACCATAGAGAGCAGTTACTGAGAGGAGCTGGCAGCTCTTACAATGATGACAGTCTGGATGTGTATCCGTACTTCAGTCCGTCCTGCTACAAAGGCTTTGGTGATGAGCCACCAGGATTCTATGGAGTTTATTCTGAAGTAAGTATTTAATGCCAATAGTTCCTTACATACAATAGGACATATGAAAGTGGGAGTCCCTCTTGATTATGGACCACTGTATATTTATGGTGGTTTTTAAGAAAGGCTAGACATTATCTAGCAGTGGATTTCCTTTTTATTTATTTTTTGTATTCTTTAAAGCACAGGTTACCCATGGCATTCAGCTACTCTGCCAAGTCAACTTTTTCACGGGAGAGTGTACTGAAGGAAAAGTTGATTTGTTTAGTATGATAATGATGGAATATTTCCTTATAATGTTATTTGTTCATCATTCTCCGTGTTGGAAAATTATAATTCCTACATTTTATTGTAGTTGAAATAGAAATTTAATTACTTTTATAATAAGATAACACATTTTCATTACAGGTATTTTCCAAATTGGCAGCAGAGGAAACTGATTTCCTTGATGATCCTGAAGATGTTAGCAAAATACCCACATTTGGTGGCTCAGCAACTCCTTATGAAGATGTCCATGAGTTTTATGCATACTGGATGGCATTCTCTACTAATAAAAGTTAGTATTAGTAAAAATATAAATTATCCATATTTATACAAACTTAAAACAAGCACAAGCGTCATACAAGCGGAGAGCAAACTGAGACTCTTTTGACTGTCCCTATATATATGTTTAAATCTTTCAAACTATGCAACAGATTTTGATGCAGTTATTTTAATAGATTTCAGTAGGAAGGTTTATTATGTATAGTACATGCATATTATTGCATATTCAGCCTGACATAGCCAAATAGGGAATGTGTAGAGACTGACTTTAACACTTATTAGGTGAGAGGCTTATTCATCCTAGGATTTAGAATGATTACCTAAATTACTAAATTGAAAATTGTTTATAATACAATTATTATAATACAATTGTATATAAATTATAAACAAAACAATTTACCTAAAGGTATCCCAAAAGATAATATTAAAGAAGTTACAAATGTAAAATACTACTGTTAATTTTCAAAACTATTTCTTTTCAGGCTATGTTTGGCTAGATCAATACGGAATACAGCAAGGCGACAATCGGCGAGTTATAAAATTAATGGAAAAGGAAAATAATAAAATTAGGCAGAAAGCTAGGAAAGAGAGAAATGAAGAGATCAGGAGGCTGGTCAGTTTTGTGCGGCGGAAGGACAAGCGGGTAATTGAACACACCAAACTTCTCCAAGAGAAGGCTGAAGAGAATAAACGAAAGGTAATTCCGAAAGAAACCATTAATTGTGTGTAAATATTTTAATCAAAGGTGATTGTAATCCCAGTACTGTTTCAATTTCATGGTTAACTTTTGTTTCGCGATCCAGCAGCGATATTTGATCGCGGGAGATCACAAATATGGCTGGTCTATTGCAAGATTTTATGTGCTTCTATTTGTTATTATCTGTGGCAATAATATTGTGTGTGTATCACAAAATTAGAAACCACATGGAAATACTGTATTCAACTGTACTCTGATGCTGGTTTCACAAGTCATTTGTATGTATTCAAGTAGCAGTCACGAAAAAAGATTTACTGAGAATATGTTCTTGAATCCTACCAGCAATATTGGGCGAAAGTTTTACTTAATTGGGCAGAAGATTTATCACTTACAAATTTTATTGCCTTTAAATAGGGCTATAATCCATAAGATATGTCACACTTAAAAGAAAGAAGAGGTTGGTTCCACATAGTGTGACATGCAAGGAAAAGAAAGGAGTCTGGGAGACATACTCTGTGACCAGCTGTAACAAGGTCATGTTCAAAGAGGCAGAGTAAAAAAAGTCATCTCAAATTTGTGGAGCTTTTTATCAAGAAATCATTTCTTTTGTTTACTGTCAAGTTCCTCAATCTTTTAAGTAATGTATTCAATTCATTTGCAGGCAGAGCAAGTTAGAAGGGATCGGATATTACAGAGACAGAAAGAAATAGAAGAGGCGAAGAAAAAGGAAGGTGAATCATCTTTCATACAGAGTGACGAATATCAGAAGAAACTTAGTGAGATTGAGTCTTTATTGGCTGAAGAATTTGGATTATCATCTGATGATGATACTATCAGTGAAGGTGGTATGGAAAGTAGCAATGAAGAGAGCTCTAAGACTGAGGAGGTAAGTTATAACTTTTCTATGATATAATTATGTATGTATTTTAATGGAGACTTCTTAGGTCTATTTCGGTCTATGAAATCAACTATAGCTCTATAAGGGATGTTATTAAAATTGATTCCTTGAAATTTTCGTCTTCACAAGTTTAACAGTTTATTTTAAATAACCAACCACCATCACCCAAAAACCAAGCTATTTATGTGACAAATCGACATTTGTTTGATACACACTCAAAGATGATTTATTTCAATAATTCTATAATATATTATCTCTATACTTCTGCCAAACTTAACGGATAGAAATATTAATAATGAGTAATTTTAGTCTGAATTAAACTGTAATGGAAAATAATTCTATGATACAGCACAATTCTAAACATATTTAAAAAAAATATGAAAAATCTTATGATAAGCAGGGATAACAAGTAACTTTCAGCTTATAATAAAAGGGGTAACCAAGAAAATTTTCTATTTTTAGGCAAGTGAAGCATCAAAGGCAACAGCCAAATGTTCGACTAAATCAAAATCAGCATCCATGAGGAACCTATACTGCTCTGCATGCAACAAATTATTTAAAAATGTAAAATCCTTTGAAAATCATGAAAACAGCAAAAAACACAAGGAAAATGTAGCTAACATGTCTCTCGAGGATGATATAGGAATATCAGATAACGAAGATGATGATGAAGATGGAGAAACGAAAGATGATGTACAGGATGGAAAAGTTAATGGACAGCCCGAGGATTATAAGGATCACATAGAAAACTCGACTTCTGAAATAGAGGATAATGACAATGATGTTAGAGAAACTTTAAGTGATGACTCAGATAAAGTACAGGTATGTTATTACATGCATAATAATCTATTTATGAAAATATCTTGCCTGAAGATTGGCTTTTAAGTAATTACATAATTATAAAGCACTTAGTATTATACCATTTAAACTTGTTACAAATTCTGGAAAAGTTTATTTATAATTAAACAACCAACTTGACATTAATTACATACATTTACTTGCAGGCTTTACCTAAAAGTCACAAAAAGAAGAAGAACAAAAAGAAGTCTTTTATACCCATGCCAGAGAGTGAAGGAAATGACAGCCATGATGAGATGAGTTTCAATGAAATAGAGGGCCCCTCCCGTAGCAGGAAGGCAAAGAAATTTAATATGTTGAAAAGCCAAATACAGGCCAAAAAGGAAGCGAATTTGAAGAAAGGCTCACAATCTCAAACATCTACTGAAAACCTATATGAAGTATCAAGCACAACCCCCACTGATGACGCTTTAGGAGAGGGTGCATTACCTAAAGATAGACCTGTGTTGCCCAAAATGCAGAGGAATGTGAAGCCGAAAAAGCCTGTCGAAAGGAAGCCTTTGAGGCCTAAGGCTAGCGAGACTGAAGATTCCAGCACAGCTCTCAATCTTAGGTGTGCAGTTTGCCAAACAGATTTCCCATCAAAGAACAAACTGTTTGAACATTTAAAAAAGACGGGCCATTCGGTCCCCCTCCCTCAACCTAGTTTCTCACAGACTAAGAAAGGAAAGAGGGCTAATAGGTAAACCTGTGCAATGAATTTAGATAGGGTGAAAAGTAATATTGATCATCGAGAATCATTTTGATTTTCATTAAATCTCTTACAAGTTGTAAAGTGACTTTGTCAATCTATTTATTAAAATTATGATCACTGTCATTAAAGTATGCCTAAACCTATATGTTTTTCCTTTTTTGTTATTAAGACACAGTTATAGATAACATTCATTTTATTTGTTAGGTATTAGTCAAAGACATAACATTTTAAGATCATTAATTATATTAGAATTGCACTAACATCAACAATTTTTAGGAATGTCATAAGAAATTTTGTGTGCTTCCTTCATCCATCCATATTCTTCATAAATTTTATCAAGTTAGTGATATGTAAGTGCAGGAGGTACCACTAAACCCTATATACTAATTGCACAATCAACTAAGAGCAACATAATATAAAATTTATTAACATCAATAGCAGAAACCTACTCAAAGATTGTAATCTCACATATAAAATACTACATTAGTTTGGAGAACATATTACATAAAAACAACAACAATAACTTATCAATATAACTATTCAAACTCAGGAATATCTGTAAAACTATAACCTGGATAATCTTTATATGCATAGTAAGCTATTCTTATGTGGTATGCACCAGGCAAGAACATAATTCCACCTAAAACTATCATTGGCCAGAGCCGATCAGAGTACTTAGTGTCTATATGGCCTGTTACAATCAGGCTACCTGTGATTAGGAGTATTGTACCGACTACAAATAAAAAAGTTGCCAGAGCAATTGCTTTCCATGGAATTTTGGGGGGAGGAAGCTCGAATTGTGCGTCGGAGAAACCACTGTCATCGCTCGAGACGAGTCGGTAGCCTTCATGCTGTCTTCCAAATCTGAATCTTGACATTCCAATCCTTTTAATATTATCTGTAATAAGAAATTATCAGAATATTATGTAGAAAGTTTTGTTGTGAGACAACGCACAACATTTATCTCATTGTGATGTAAACTTCAAGGACATGGGTTCTAATAAATAAATAATAAATGTAATGAAAAACAGATTGATAAAAATGTTTCAATGATACCTATTCAATATACCTTTAAACTAAAAGTTTATGTCCAGGTTTTTCTGCAATCACTCGGTTTTGTTTATAAAATTTGTTTGTCAGTTGTCACACACAACGTCAATGTCACTGTCAAAACGACGGAAGGATTTTTTTTAATTTCAAGATCAAATTAAGACCAAGAAAATTGATAAATAAGGCTTTTAAAACAATGAATGGTTGCAAATATTATCAAGACAGGATTTAGTATGATTTCGTAATGAAAAGGTGCACACGGTCACGGTATAACTACTTAATCTACAAAAGTCATCCACTTTAAAAACTGTAACATGTACCTATTTACTTTACAAATACTCACCCTTAAAATGCAATAAAAACGTCATCTATAAAAATAATGTTAATTTCAGTATGATTATATAAATGATTCACAGTGTTAAAGTATATAGCAATTATTCTCTTATAGTTAAATTAGCTTGGACTGTGAACAGGTTAGGAATGCCAGGACAGCCATCGTGATTCTTTACGTCTGAATCTGTAACAAAATATTAGTTATGTTTAAGTAATTGCAATTTATTTTTGCACGTAGTATCCATGAAAACGTTTATTTTATATAATATCTATTGCAACAATAATATTGGAACAATATGTTCCTGACCGACAAAGATGATTAAGGACGGGGGCAAAATCGGAACGTATTATTACAAAGTACCTCTGTGATCGGAACTAACACCAGCCCTCATACAAAATATCACTTTTGTCGGTGATTTTTTTATTGGTTCAATATAGCTCCACCACTGTTCGATGATATTATATATATATAACCCAAGACAATATCTATTATTATTTAGTTTGAAGACAATAGATAATTATAATAATTTCATTAAACATGGTAGGTATATGACGATTAAAGCTAAAATACCTAGCTAGGTACCTTTATAAACACGAGTAGGTAGGTAATCTTATAATAAGTAGGTACCTACATTATTTAAACTAACTCTTGAGTATTCAGACAAATCGGTTTTCTATGGGCAGTGCAGACGACAGACTATCCGTGACGCACTTTTAGTCTGTGACGCAATTACATGCAGTAACGCACACGACGCGCAAAAATCTGTCGCGGACATTTCACAGAATCAACGAACATCTTCGATCATTCCGTCAGCAGAGCTGTAGGGACCTAGATGCTCTTTTTAAATGTCTCAGACGCAGACTCTGTCGCACAAAAAGTCTGTCGTCTGCGCAGCGCCAAAATGTTTTAATTAAAAAAAGAAGAGTTTTACATTTCAAAGAACTTGTTAATCCAAGATCTCGAGTCAATTTTAATTGCTAAATTAGGAATTTGTCTTAATGCGCTCTTTATATTGTCCGCACAAGTGTCTATGTATCAATATAAATCACGGGGACTGCTGATTTGTTCATAGCCCTTGACCCAAATTTGTCTCGATACGCTCTTGTGTTTTTCCGCACACCATCATCATCAGTCTATCGCAGTCCACTGCTGGACATAGGCATCTCCGGTTGTTCGCCACTTTGGTCAAACAACTCGAGGCTGTACCCGTACCTAATCGCCACCCTGGGCAGGCGAGCGGGCGTAGCTTTTCGCTCCGGTGATGCTGCTGCCCGACATCGGCCTGTGGTATTTAGCTACGCCTTCAATCGTGATGGTGATATAGCCACCAGTCTAGCCAGAGTCTCATTTGATATTCGGCAGGATGCACCCCGAGCTAGTGCGAAAAGATGATAGGTTGCTCCCTTACATCCCCGGTCCATGTCATCGGACTGTGGTACATATCGTTATCCGCTAGTCCGTTGAGTCAGTTTTCCGCACAAGTGTTTTTTTTTATTATTTATGCGTCAATATAAATCACGGGTACTGCAGATTTGTGCATAGTCCTTGACCTGCTGCACCGAAATGCGGACACGTGGGGCAAAGCCGAGGGGTGCGTGCTACACTCGTGTTAGTCTTGTTTCCGTTATTCAAGAACTGTGCCTGAATTCGCGCCAAATGCATTTAAGTAAGTTACAAATTGAGCAACATTTTTGTTGCGAAATTACCTACCTACACTCTATAGTGCGGTTAGAAATCGCGCTCAATCAGATAACTACAATCATCATCATCAGTCTACGACGTGAGCTGGCTTCCCCCAATGACAATAGGCATTTGGGGGAAGTTGCCTTAGTCACAACTGAGGTCACCACGCTTGGTAGGCGGGTTGGTGACCGCAGTAGGTTTCGTTTGTACCCAGCAGCCCGTTCCTGATATTTCCTTAGTCGTCTTCTACGACACCCCAGGAGTGATGGGTCAACTATAGGTCATCAGATAACTATGGATCTGTAAATCAGATTAAATATCGTATCGGGAGGGACAAATGAGAGGGATTTATGGGGCAAAAATACGCGATCCGTTCAACGAACGATCGTTTTCGTTTTCTGTAGTAGGGCCCCTGTAAGGTCCTAGGTCCAAGCTTGCGAAGGACAGGAGATAACTAATGTTATTGTCATATTGACCTACCGTATCCTGGAAGCTTATTATATAAGAGCCTACACGGAAGTCTTGCCGATATTCTAGATTCGGGACACTTGATACTTAAGGCAATATAGCTATGTTTTTTAAAAAAAATCTGTGGGTGACTGTAAGGCTCGCAAATGCGGATTGGGAGAATCCTAAGATCGACCAAAGTGGCGAAGAATTGGATGATGATGAAGTAGGTATCATCCAGAAAAGCCTGACGTCCTGTCAAATTTGTTCAAAATGTAAAAGGATGCATTGAACACCAAGGACGTTTACGTCCTTGTTGAACGCTAAATTCTTTGAGGAAATATTCCTTTCGACAGTAGGTGCCTATCACAAAGGAGATGTATGGCCGTGTGGCTATATACCTACAAAAGTTTTCCGTCTGTTATGGTCGGACGACCCTCAAACCCTCAAAGATTTAAAAGCCAATTCAAATTTGACATTAGTCTAGTACAACTAATGTAATTTACTGAATGACGTTTATTCAAAGTTACCGAATCTAAGCGGAAACGGGCATTTTGGGAATAGCTCTGCTGTTTTTACGATAGAACCAACTTTCCGAATTTAATGGCTGTCATTTCTTAGCAGTTATACTCGTAGTAGTGGCAATGTATAGTGCTTGTTTCATGGTCCACTTAATAAAATATTAATAAGATTTCTGTTCAGTAACATTTTCTCGAATGCTTTAAAAGAAAATGTAGGAGCCTCGGTAGATACCTACATAACCTAGATAGCTACCTATAGCGATTGCCGCAGCTTTTGCCATCTAGGTAATAAAGTAGGTAGATATCTAGGTACGCACTTAGGACACGAGTCGAGACGTACCTAACGAGCGAAACGTCCACTTTTAGACCTTTTGCCCTTGACCTAAATAAGCAAATATATGTCGATCATCAATTCTGTAAGTGACATATAATGTCCATACAAGTTAACCTCTCATGCCTAGCAACAAGGAGTCCCACGCCATATCTGGAACGTCGCCAAAACAAAGAAAGAACAACATTTCGCGCCTAACGGTGAAAGTGGCGCCAATCGATACCACCCTAGCGGTAACCTACACTAAACAGCTGATTCGGACACCCTCCCCTACCGGCTGCCAGCCATACTTCACCCCTGCTAATCCGCATGACTAACAACGATTCGAAAGGGCCATTTTTTTTCTTTTACATATTGCACTAGTTTTACGCACACATGACAGACTAGGGAAATAGATGCTTTTTGCAATACACGTTCCTTGGTAGGTAATGTACTTAGTTAGAAAAACAATCACACTTTATAGGCGTTCGTGTCGCCCACGGTTTCTTCTTTATAGTCATCTCGCTTGATCCTATTACAGTTAAAAGGTATAAATATGAAATGCGTGAAATCTTTGCTCACCTCGAATGTTTATGCAAATGCTGGAGTATATGACATGTAGGCGTCGCGTTGCGTGGTTGTCGTGTAATCGCGGGCGCGGTGCGCATGCGCGGTGGTGCAGGCGCGCGCACCCTGGCTGTCACGGCGCCGGGAGCGCGGGCAGCCACCGCCACTCCGCCGGCAAACCGACCCCGAGCCACACGCGCGCCCATCGCTCGCTACGCGCAGCAACGCCGGCCCCTCGCGGCCAGGAGCCCTCCTTGGCGCTTCTAACACCCTACTTCACTACACTCCACCAGCGGGGCTAAGCGCCACGGACGCCGGCGTTCGCACACAGGGCTCGCCGATAAAAGGTATACCTTTCAACTATCTGTTTCGAATGACATGTCCGCCCCGAACGCTTTTCATTTGTCTACAATGCCACATTAAATCGTTTCTACGCGGCTGCGAGCCTCTTGCCAGGATAGGGGGTTGCTGCATTATGACAAAGGAGTCGGCTATAAATCATTCCTTCCCTTTGTCGGCGAACGTACGGTTAATCCTCTAATTGGCAAGAGACTATTGTGTTTGACCTTCCCTCATTACGGCTTCTACATACAATTTGCAATGTAGCATTATACGCAACATATCGACTGCTCTACATTGAACTGTCTGTTCTCCGGCAATTCGTTAATCCTGCTCTGCAATTGTGTTCTCGTCAATATCATTCATTTTGCAAACGACGATCAAACGTAAACAGTTTAACTGCGGAATTGTTAATGTCGACATCCAAAAGCCAAAAGATTCGAATAATTGATTGATTACACCACAGGAAGTACCTACGAAAACAAAGGACCTGCAGTTTTCTTCTACTAAGATTTAACCAATGCGTGCCTTATTTTTAACCGACTTCGAAAAAAGGAGGAGGTTCTCAATTCGTCTGTATGTCTCGGTACCTAACGTATACTGTTGTTGTATGACGCGCGCGGCCGGCAAATCCACACGACAATAGAATAGACAATATACATTTATTTGTTTGGCTGGCACCGACTTCAAAAATAAGTGATAATTGTAATATTTAAATAATTATGTATTAAGGATAGAATTACTTACGTTATTTATCGCTTTTTAGTTTTGGTCGTTTGTGTTTTTTTTTTGAAGTCGGTTTAATTTTTTTTAAAAAATAATTTTATTTTTCTATTTTTAGTTGCTGTGACCTTGAATAAAGGCTAATTAATGTCCTTAAGAGTTTTTCTTAGGAATGAAAAATTTTGCTTTAAGTCAAGTGAAGACTTTGCGATCTAGAATCAAGCATATCACTTACCAAATCACCTGCCCTATTAGCCCTGCATAAGTACATACTACTACCTAGTTTAATATCGACCAATGTCAGTACTGTCCCCTAACTCCTAACCGTTAAGGAGTTCTGTGGCTTCATCATCAGCACCAGATGTTGACGCCCGGAAGCATATACCTGAGTAAAATATGATTACGTAACAAAAACACCATATGAGCATACAATTTTCGGTTGTTGCCCTCAATTTCTCCAGGATCCCATCATCAGATCCTGACTTGGTGATAATGGGACCACCTCGGAGGTGTCCTCTGTCGAACTGTCGAAAAATTTTTGAAATCCATCCATAATTGACGGAAATATCGGTGAACAAACATAAAAAAAAAAAAAAAATATTAGTATCAATAAAAGAGATGTAGATATAAAAATCACGATTTATCGTTACTTGTTTATCTTATTAGTCCCGACGGTCGGGTTAATCTTCGAATGCCGGCTTCGTTATCCCAGTTTACCCTGAGCATATGGGATTCAACATTCGTAGAAACCGGTAATAAGCAGAGGGTAGTACCTAAGAGTTTCAAACGTGTTAAAGGAGATTATGTTCTATGTTTTTGCGTTTAATTAAATATAGTTCTAATAGTGTCTCAGCTGTTAGTCGTATAGGAATCTGAGAAAAGTTTTCTAATTGGAAAATTTTGTGTCTGTCTATAAAACAGAAAATACCTACTTAGGTGATTATCGTGTACAATATACCTAGGCGTTACAAAGCTTAGTGATATATTCGTCGTATAAAGATGTTTACGGTAAATTGGTTCCAAAGAAACTCTACAACAAAATAAGGTATAATCTTTAATATTGTGTTACAATTAACATGCTGAAAATTGAAAATAATACATATTTATTAGTAGTAGGGGAAACTGGGGTAATTGGGACACATTTACAAAAAAATATTTGTAGTTAATGACAGAAAACTTACCAAAGATTTCACATAACTGCATTGACAAGCAGTTATCAGCTGTTGTAACTACCTACCCGATTCACAACCAGCCCCAGTCTCCCCTACAGGCGACCACACATTCACTCTACGTCCCTTTTGACAGATACTGTCAAGTATACCCACCCAAACAATTTTTAACTAAGTGTCCATTGCATAAAGTCCATTGTTCTAGATTTTTCAGGGGTTTGACGGAAAAGAATAGATTGTCGAGTGGCCCTGGATATCCTGCTATTACCTACTTGAGTCTCATCTTTACCGTACTACGGTCTTTATCCCTCAAGTCATACCTCTTGTTACGAATGACGTCTAAGTACAATAACTTTTATAGTCTTCCTAAACAAGGAGCTATAACTGGCCAAATGTCACATAATTATACCAACTCTGAAACTCTTTCTTATGTAAAGTTTTTATGTAAATCTTAATACATACCCTGCATCCAGAACATGTATGCTCCTTTTAAAAGTATACAAACTGAATGATTACAAAACATATTACAGTAGGTATAATAACATAGGAAAAGTACCTTGCGCTAGAAACAATTTCAGTCGAAACTGGTCAGATATTACGAAATATTTTACGTTGCGGGCTTTTCGGCGGAGGCTCTTGCGGAAAACTGTGCAATGTAAAATCGTTTTTAAGAACTTTGCAGATCGAGACCGATATTGCAGCATCAGTTATTAAGGGTCTTTACCGCTTTTGGCATTGAAAGGAAATGGGAGAAGCAGCGAGACAATGACATTGCAAGATATCCTCATAACATTGTCACACATTTTAATGACGTCATATAAATATTTAGATAGATAGATAGATATTCTTTATTGCACAAAAACAAACATTTATAGACAAGGTATTACAATGAACTAGCGGTACAATTTATGGTTAATATTTTCCTTAATTTGAACCTTACTACTCTTCGAGGGTCTCTGCGCTTCGAGGGTTCTCGAGTACGATTTGTACTTGGACGGTTTTTTTTTGTATAGAAACGGGTGCTTCTCGCTAATAAACAATAACGCATTTTTTAATACAATCAATCCTCTGCACAAAACAAACGATCCTCCTCGAATCCATTGCCTAATACTTTGAAAAAGTTTTAGAATCTTTATTTTTACCCGATTTATCTGCAATCCACAATCAACCGGAATACTCTGTTCCAAAATAAGAATTTTCTTTTTCAAAAATCACAAATTATAAAATCTAAAAGAACAGTTTTTCGTTGGAAAGCTCAAGGAAATCGTATTTTAATTTCAATGTCTTTATTCCATTCTACATCACTGATTTCTATTAGAATTGATATTGACGCTCTACACACTTCAAATTGTTAAAAAGTATGTGTTTATACGGAATTCTTTCTTCAATAGCTAAAAATTAATTTTATTTAAAAATATTAAACCAAATGTAAGGATAATAAAAGGAGATACAAAAAGCTTAAACCGAAAGAAAAATACCAAATACCTACTACCTAAATCGGATAATTCCCTGTTCGCCATTTGTATTCTACCTCTACACGTTTACCTAATAACCCAGAAACATAACCTCAAAGTTCAGGATTATATTTATATACCACAGTATAGCGAAGCCGGTGGAGGATGTTACGAAATGCGGACATTTTCAACAAATGCGCTACGATTTAAGATCGTAGGCTACGAACTTCGTATAGATTTTGATAGGTCGCACCACGACTACGAACAACAAATACTACGCCAAAATCAACACACCCCGACAAAACATAAATTCGATATCTATATATCGAAATGGAATATGTTTCTGAAGTGTTCTGAATAGGTGGGACATTAGGTAAACCTACACTGTGCTACCGATGACGTTTTGTTCCCAGCGAAGTTATTCAGATAACTAACAGCTATTAAATAAACATAATGTACCTACATGTTATATTAAGTATACAGACCATTAATGAATTTCCAAATATTGTGTAAATACTGTCTGTTGCAAAGTGTAGCATTAGTCATACATGTCATAATAGCCCCGAAACTTCGTCAAATAGGAATCGGAGTAGCCTTCTGTCTCGACAAGGCACATAATGTAATCTGACAAGTATAGTCAGAATCGACGGGAGTTGATGCTCTGTATAAGTGGTATAAGTGGGGTCTGAGAATGATTAGGAAAATAGGTTGGGTGAAAATAACACGGCGAGGTATATTTTAATGTTCGCCTTATCTCGCTATACCTAGGTTCGACTTCAAACGAAATACAATTCGTGGTTTACTGCCATAATAGGTATATCCCTGCAAATCCGCTTTACACTATGAACGATCCCCACTGTAATGACCTTGCCTCGATTATAGCGCTGCCGCAGTAAAAAAAGTCTATTGTCCGACAAACAGCTGCCATTCAAGATGCGATCGATCCCAGAGACTCTTAACGGTGGTATCTCTTTTTTGTCATGACATTACGACTACTAAGATAAAAGATCACCGCAATTCGAAACCATTATGTAAATTATGGTGCCGTTAATTCGTCAACAATTAAATTCTTTGAGTTCCATAATATACTCCCGTTCCCCCAAATTGCAAGGATGCGACGAAATGCGGTTTCCTCGACACAACAAAAAAAAAGAGGTACATAAAATAAGATAAAAAAAATAAACCATTGTTTCGGGTAATTTTACAGATTGGTGTCGGTTGGTATGCCCCGTCTGTACTCGATAGGACATCGTAAAGAAAAGTGGTTTTAGACGGAGCGAGGGAAGTATACGAGTACTCCAATTAAAAGGTCATTAGGGCAGAAATGAATTTTCAGTACCGGCCAAATTCTGTTTTTACAGGTCTCTCGAAGCACTTTAGAACGTCGAAATCTAGGTACAAGCCAAAACGCGAGATAGTACATATTAAAAATAAAAAAGAAGATCGATGTTAAACCAAAACGCAAGTTAATAAATAATAATAATTTAAGAAAAGTAGGTAGGTAACTTA
The DNA here is from genome assembly GCA_031163375.1 of Conogethes punctiferalis. NCBI lineage: Eukaryota > Metazoa > Arthropoda > Insecta > Lepidoptera > Crambidae > Conogethes > Conogethes punctiferalis. The sequence goes on from CM062086.1 coordinate 6,110,076, forward strand.
ACAAAATCAAAAATTATATAAATCAAATAAATAAATAAAAAAATGAATTTATTTCAGAGTATGGTTCATAAATTGTATACCAAGCGACTTAAAATTATATTATGTTATTATACATAAAACTTCTGTTTTTACTTACACCGAACGAACCTATTTCTAAAGCTAGGTCTCTCGGCAGACAATCCCCGGTTTCCCGTAACGATTACTTTAGCTCCTAGACATTGTTCGGAGCCAACTTTTTTATCTCGAGTTATGAGCTCACTCACATTTATGAAATCCGGAGCAACGAGAATTTACTATGTTACAACTAAGTTACATACTTTAATATGTCTCTATAAATCTTATGGCTCGCTCTCTATAGTCTTTTGTATGTCAAAAGATAAAGATAATATGTAGCTTACCTATTAAAAAACGGTTTCCGGAAATTTTCATTAGCTTTCATGGCTGAACGTAGTTTCTGTAAGTTACAAAATTATATCCTCATACACAAGTGTTATGGGTTGATATGCATTAAATTATTGTTATAAAGATTTTAAAAAATAAATTGTCTAGTTATCAGGTCATTAAATGACCTCTGAAATTAATTATATATTGTTTTAATTACATTTGACACAATTTATATGATTTAAGAGCTTCTTATGTATGTAGGTGCGTAAAGGATTTGTACCTATTTTAATTGAGCTCATAGCTGATTGTTAAGGAGATTAATATACTATGTCAAACAATTGGGTGGCCTACACTTATTATAACTGAGGGAATAAGAAAATATTTTCTGAAAATGTGTCTCGATTACATTCAACCATGAATATTCATGCTCTCTGTAGAATCCTTCATAGAGCGGAATCTGTGGAACTCTAACTACACATAACTTACACTTGACTGGTTTTTAACGACTATGCACCTGCAGTTTTATAACAAAAGGCGACGGGACATATTTTTATGGCACAACTTACGTTTGTGGTTTTAAATTAATGGTTTTAAGATCGTACTTTATATTATTATGTTAGATACGTTTTCTTACCATTCTGTTACTCTGATCTAAATATATAAAACTCAAAGGTGACTGACTGACTGACTGACTGACTGACTGACTGACTGACTGACATAGTGATCTATCAACGCACAGCCCAAACTACTGGACCGATTGGGCTGAAATTTGGCATACACGTAGATGTAATGACGTAGGCGTCCGCTAAGAAAGGATTTTGATCAATTCCACCCCCAAGGGGGTAAAATAGGGGATGAAAGTTAGTATAAAAATTTGTCAATTTTAAGCCGATTGGGCTAAGACTTTGCATGTGTAAAGCTACTATGACGTAGGTATCCGCTAAAAAAGGGGTTTGATCATTTCTACCCCTAAGGGGATAAAATAGGGGATGAAAGTTTGTATAAAACTTTGTCAATTTTAAGCCGATTGGCGAAGAATTTGCATGTATTAAGCTACTATGATGTGGGCATCCGGTAAAAAAGGTTTTAATCATTTCAACCCCCGAGGGGATAAAATAGGTGATGAAAGTTTGTATAAAACTTTGTCAATTTTAAGCCGATTGGGCTAAGATTTGGCATGTATAAAGCTACGACGTGCTATGACGTTTAAGCATCCGCTTAAAAGAATTTTGATCATTTCGAGCCCCAAGGGGATAAAATAGGGGATGAAAGTTTGTATGAAACTTTGTCAATTTGAAACCGTTCAGGCTGAGACTTTGCATTCACAAAGCTATATCATGACGTGGTAGATATTGCCAAGAAAGTGTTTTGATAAATTCCACTCCGAAAGGGATAAAATTTCAAAATTTTAAATCAACCCTTTATGTCACAAAGCTATACCATAACGTGGTAGATATTGCCAAGAAAGGGTTTTGATAAATTCCACTCCGAAAGGGATAACATTTCAAAATTTTAAATCGACTCTTTATGTGATAAAATAGGAAAAGAAAGGCCGAGAAATAAAATAGCCCAAAACTACTAATTCCTCTCAATAAATGACGTTACCGGTCAAATTAAATCTAAATATATAAAAAGGAGAAAAGAAACTCACTGACTGACATATTATTAACGCACAGCCTAAACGGCTAAACTTAGGCACTTGAAATTTAGAAGGGACGTAGCTTAGGTACCGTAGAGGTGCACTAAGAAAGGAATTCCCGAAATTCCCACGGGAACGAGAATAGGGAAATGCATAAGAAATAGTTACATGTATTTATCGTAAAATAGATAAAAATATACTATGAGCAGTGAAAACAAAATCAAAATTGGCTGAAAAATGGGCGAAATAGAGTTGTTGAAAATTAATATAACCGTCTCTCTCACGAAAACAGATTTTTCTATGGAGTTTGTATGGCGCGCACGGTACGTGACGTCATCCGCCACGTTGAATCTCTCTGTCTAAGCAATAATTTTACGCTTTATAACACGCTTAATAGAAAAGATAGTTTAGAAATTCTACGATCTACGAAAAGATAAAAGATGAGATCTTTGATCTTTTAAATTCATAAAAAAGTCATCCCTATTAACGGGAAAATCTTGAAATTAGGCATGCAGGTACCTTAGTGATTTTCAGTTGCAACAGGATATTGCAAACTTCCCACGGGATCAGGAGTTAGCGGGAAAACTTTTTGTATGAAAAATCTAAATCGCGTTAAGAAAGATGATTGAAATTTGGCATGCAAGGTACCTTAATGAACGTAAAGATTACTTGCAACGCGATATTGCAAAATACCAACGGGACCGGGAGTTATTGGGAAAAATCTTTTGAATGTAAAAATCTAAACACGCGGACGAAGTCGCGGGCAAAAGCTAGTCATAGATAATATAGTTCTGATTTCTTGTGAGCTTACAGGGTTCATATTTATCTTCATAATATGATACCTAAAACTAAACTGAGTATGTCTTAACATGAATGCGATTTTGCGTCAAAATTTTGTTTAAATTGACAAAACATGCGTGTGTTCCTACCTAGACGTAGACGTTCTAGTGTCTGTTACACTAGACGGTCCCAATCATCATGATCTGGTACTCATAGTGCTCTAGTTTGAGACCAAGTAGTTGGTGTAAATTGTATGGCAAATTTATCCCACTATCCCATCCCATCCCACTAATATTATGTTCACGCAGGCAAAGCCGCGGGCAGCAGCTAGTCTTAACTAATATTATAAAGCTGAAGAGTTTGTTTGTTTGAACGCGCTAATCTCAGGAACTACTGGTCCGAATTGAAAAATTCTTTTTGTGTTGAATAGACCATTTATCGAGGAAGGCTTTAGGCTATATAACATCACGTTGCAACTATTAGGAGCGAAGAAATAATGGAAAATGTAAAAAAAACGGGGAAAAAATTACTATTCCACGCGGACGAAGTCGCGAGCACAGCTAGTTTATTTATACTCGTAAAGCGTCTGCGATGCCTACTTCCATGATATTAAATTAAAGTTCTCGTACTTAGTCTCACCATCATGTTCGTGAATGCTAGATGCCTGTTAACTTTCAAACTTTTACCTTAAGAGCCTTGCTAGACACGATATCATGAAATACTTTATCAATAAACTCAAACTTCTTCAATTCAAACTTAGAAGCGCGTAAGTTTGTTAAACACTAACATAGATCTTCATCCGAACTAATTTTCTAGTACATATTAATATACTTATTTATTAACTGCTGATTATAATTTTCATTCCTTCATTAGTTGCACATGCATTTTGAAGTTAACATTAGGAAAAGAAAGAATAGATTAAAAAACAGTTGTTGATTCAGAAACTGAATGTAAGTATGTCATTTGTTAATGGTAGATAGGTACCTACCTACTAATGTTAAAGAATGAACGTGCGAAAATTTAACCGCTTACCATCAGGTGGAGTGAGGTTCATCCTGAACACTCTTTTTATAAAAAAAAATATCCAAGCTGAAAATCTTAGGCATTGTGTAGATAGACATAATATTAACAGGTATATTTTATTACATTCGAATTCTATAGCTAGTTACCTACCAGTATTTGAAATCCGACTTTCAAATCACAGCGTCTCTGTGTAAAAATCCCAATAGGCCGCGATATTGCTCTAAATGGCGGCACGTAGATGAGTGGAATTTAATAACTTAAAAATATACCTACGGATATGTGTGCTCAGTGGCTGCATCCGATTCTATTATACCACAGCTGCTGCATTAATACTCGTATATTAAACTTTTTCTTGGTATTATGATGAAATACTGGGTTTTGGAATAACGGTTTAGGCTTGGACTGATGTGGGCTGATGATGATGGTTTAGGCTTGAGCTTTATTTAGGTACGAGTACAATAGGGTAAACGACTTTTACATGTTATTTGATAGCTACCAGAAAAAAAACATCACAATTAGACCTATTTGAGAAATAACAATTATTAGGTACGCGTATTTAAGTGATCGCTGCCAATGTATACAGGGGAAATTTTGTGTTAAGATTTAACGCATACCATCAAATGCCATCGTATCATCAGATCTCGTCCTGTTGCATTGCGATATAGAAATCTATCTTTTAGGGAAAGATTAATGTAGGTACAATCAGGGAGAGAAGGTCTTGGGTAGTCTGATCGAACGATCTATCATCGGCATCTCTTTGATGGATGATATGCCGAAGTGTGCCATAACTCATGCAATTAGCAACTGACAATCAACATGCTTATTTAAATGCCGTTTACCGTTTTAGTAAATATCAATATCTTGAGTATTCTGTACAACATTAGAAACTCTGGGTAACAGAGTAAAATTAAAATTGAAACTGGGGCCTGATGGGTTAACAAAATACGTATTCGTATATATACCGTAAATACTTATTGGTATGTGGTATATTGATGGGACTGTAATAATACCAATAACTTCTTAGAAAAGGTTTAGGATAATTAATCGGTATATGTATGTAATATAGAGATATATAAAAAGGTAAAGACAATATTTTATTATAGTGTAGTAAGGATTTAGTCCTTATAATTTTAACCTACGTGATGTACGTATAGAAGATTATCATTTTACACATCACTGATCTATCCATTTACACATGCATAGCTGCGGACTGCTCCTATTAATTTAATCTTTATCGTCTGCTATACATACCTAGATGTTTATGACAGCGTTTATTACACAATTTGGTAGGCACATCTTCTCCAAACTAGTATCACGGTACTCAAGAGCGATTGGTCACCGTCCAGGTAATTTGGCACCAAGTCTGACAAATGCAGCGTCGACATCAGTAAAGCTCGAGCCGAGCCAAGCTCGCTTTCAGCGCTCTTCCCGACTTTATCGCGTTTTCCGGCAATATGTTCTCTTCGGACTGAACACTAACGATAAAATGTGTGTTCATTGTCAAGTGTTGATTAGAACCGAACTCGTTTTGTAGAAAAAAAACGATCAGTATTTACGACTCTGCACAATTTTCTTGTAGGAAAACTTGTGTATCAGTAATTAGTTAAAAGCAAGAGCATGAATTGTACTTTGCGTTATACACAACCATGTCTGTCGGAAACTACGTTTTCCGATTCTTATATTAGCGCGGTATTTGTGACCTACCCTAAAATACTACCTCACAAAGTTCTATAGAGTTCATTCGCATCAAAGTGCCATGGAAACCTCCTATCGGTCACACCCAAGATTTAATCGCAACTGACTCATATTACCGTATTTAACCTCGACTTTGAACCTATGTAGTATCTAGATTAGGAACTCGGCCAACTAAAATTGTTTCAGAAGGAATAGGCCGAATTATAATATTACAAGGAAGGTCGCGTGATCGCTTGTGGCGTGTTAACTTTCTAGACCCTAAAACTTGATTTATATACTTCCTGGGTGGTGACTTTGCTATATTATGTTACGAATAAGTATATTAATGAACTGCTTTAACGGATGCTGATTAAAATGAATAAAAAATCAATTAAATATTAAAATGATTTAAAAGTGGATAGGCAACATTTTGAGGTAGATAGGTACCTAGTAGAACATGAAAGTTAAAAATTAAATGACCTATGTACCGGTACACTTTATGACGGAATGATTGGAGAAAAACCTCACAATTTTCCGAGTAATCGGAAACAAAATTGTATAGGAAAACATAAAGTGAAATGGAAATCCAACTAAAATTATTTTGTAAGATTCATGTAAACTACATAAATATCGTACCTATTATTTTTAACAATGACTAACATACCTATATACCACCGTACATGATCGTCTAGTAAAGAATTTCCGTGAATCCTAATTGCGTAAAGAATATCTTCTAACACTATACGAGTACTTTTACATTTTAGTTGCTAATTCGTAGTAATTAGTAGCGGTGAACGGCTTCTAACCTATTTATATCCCTGACGCTTTTGGAATCATTAGTGTTATCTGATGTGGCTGAAGTGGTCGTTCATCTCTTGAAATATACATATCACAAGTTTTCTATTGTATTTGAACCCTACTGTAAATGAAATAAGGGCCATGAAGCTGTAGGTATAATATTGGCAAAACACATTATCTGTTAATTCCGTAAAAGTTTTGTGAACATTTTTAAGATTCGCTGTTCACTTACGTAAAGTTTACTTACTTTAAGCGAAATTGTTGTGAAGTGAAGTTCTTTATTCTTCTAAATCTTTTTACGTCCTCACTTTCAAAATGCCATATTTTGCCACATTAGCATACATATCTACTTAATTTTTGGACTGTTGAAGTTCTTCACCACTTAGGGCAAACATCTGGAGGATATATTTATGTTTATTTACTACATAATTAAATTATTACAATAGTACAAAAATTTTATGTAAGATACCAATACGAAGTATGAAGTGGAACTATTTCATTTAACAGAAAACCTACTTAACCTAGACCCTAAAATTTGATTTATATACAAATTAGCAATTCCCAAGTATTGTATAATTCATTCTTATTTTTCATTATTAAATTCTGTCTTATGGAAGCCCTATTCTTCAAAGTCTCATTACAAGAAGATTTTATTAATATTTTTTTATGCAAGAACCGGGTTAAAACGTAGCTTGAATAATTTGCAAACTCATAGCCCTGGCGAGCTTCCGGCAAAAAGGTGGATTTTAAATAAAGCCATCTTGGTTAACTTTTGCCACTTTTGTTTGCAACAGTTTTAGGTTAAACACAGTGGCTTGACATAAAAAACACTCATTATAGTACTAGCCAAGTAGCACTATTTAAAATTGTATTATGGATTAATCCTGCATAGAATTTCAGTATCAATATAGGTATTTCAGTATATTGTAACAGAGTACCTATATTATCTTTATTCGTTATAGACTTCAATCCAGCACTTAAACACTGACAATAAAAATGAAAATGACTCAATCGTAGTTCAGTTTTTGCTTTGTATAATTTTATGAACAAAATTTTCTGAAAACTTCAACTTATTTAGGCAATGATAGTAGGTACAACCTGTAATCATTAATCGCGTGATAAAACAACCATGAGTTTACAAATTTAAAAATTAACAATAGGTATTTTAAAGGTAAAATATAGTTAACAAGAGACGGAAGGAACGCATTCAATGAATAAAATAATACACAATTAAATATTCGTTGCTCTCGTAATATTAAACTCTGAACAACCTATTTGCATACTTAACTGATGTCGCGGAAAGCTCTCGAAAGAGAAAACAAATTGACGAGTGGTAATAATAACCAATTAAATGAATCTGATTGAAATCGTTAATTTATAAATGTCCACGTTCATTTCTCAAATACGAAACCAAATGGAGTCTCAAGGCTGTGAAAATCTTTTAAAGAGTTTACAAAAAAGTAAACGTGTAAGGGTAAATGAAGAAAACATTTTTTTCGCGAAGCGCGTTTTACGCCTTGGGGCTTAAAAATCTTATTGCACTAAATGTGTGTAGCGGAATGCTACGCTACCCTTTCTTGTGGCTTTAAGGAAAAAGTTCGTGCATATAAATGTTTTAGTTTCACACGCACAGGTAGAATTTTCCATACTTAAATAAGACCCGACGTGAATTATTTGTCTTCCAAAAATGTAATATGTACTTGTCAACTGTAGGTTTACATACCTCATTTAGACTAGCAAGTTTACCATTAGAATGGGAGGTCAGAGATAGACTCTGCATTACAGGGCTTAGTAGAGGCCCATAAACTTGAACTGATTGGTTACCACTATACACCACCTTGCGATTTACGAGTATAAAATCTTATTGCGCTATATATGTATTGCATACCTTGCCAGCAATGATTCTTGTCAGAAATTCCTGCTAAAAGGGTAAATAAAACTCCGTTTGCTCGAAAAGAAGACACATTTATTGTCAACGCTGTACCTATATATGCAACTGTCGAAACACAATGCCTCTGCGATGTAACTAAGGATAGTGACATCTATCGGTAAATGAAGCATAATAAAGTTAGATGTTATGTACAACGTAACCGTTTTCTAGAGATCGAACATACCGCCCACCATGGCCGAATGGACATCACTATTCCGCCCACCATGAACCAATACCATCTTCAATAAAAGCGGACTGTATGATTATAAAAGTTTCAAGTAAAAGTTCAATTAAGTATTGATTCGAGCCGCCATAGTGGTTAGCATCCAAATACGCAATAGATCAATGTTAAATTAAAATTTAGATAAAAATGATTACAAATTCAAACAATAGGTACAAAAAGGTCCTCAAAAGTAAACTTAAAATTGGTCACATTACTAACAGAAATAACACAAACAAAAGATTCCTCCAGCCATTGGTAAAACATCACTAGATCTTTAAATTATGATACAGTTACAGTTGAGACTCACAATCCTCGTATCCTTGTCCAGACCTTTGTGCTTTTCGGTAGTTATCCCGGATTGGTGCTAATCAAGATATGTGACAAGAGTAATTTGGTACCTATGGTGAGTAATGTGAATTTTCCTAAACTAATAAATGGCTATCAAAAATTCCTTTTCTGTACGCTGTTAGCAGAACCGGTAAGTTCTTTGTGGTAAACCAATTGCTTAGAGAACATCCTGTTAAATAAAATTTTGTTTAATTTATGTTAGACATAACACCTTTGGTTACAGGTTTGCGGTAACTTCGTCTGTTCCAGGTAAGTTTAAATAATTTTATAAATGTTAAGATCCAAATTGTTTTCTAATACTACTAATTGATTACTTAATTTTCAGATATTCTACCAGACAGGATCCAGCCTAGTTTGGTATTCTGTGCTATTGGGCTCCCTAATGAGCCCCTGACTAGACCTTCAGTGACTATTTGACCATATACGTCTCCACCCAACAACAGATCCACCTTCCCGGGTATGTTAAAATGGGGATCTGCTAGTACAATGTTTGGTATGTTATGGCATGAAGATTTGAATTTCCTTTCAGGAAGGACTGGTGATAATATGTTATTTACGACATGAGCCTTTACTTTGATCGTAAACGCTGGATCTTGGATCGATTGTAGCTTGACATAAACTACATGGTCAGATTTGAGTGCCTTGCTATCACTCCCTACCCCTGATATGGCACTTTTGCTCTGCATCTTCTCAAGCCCGAGTAATCGGACTGCAGATTCCCTGATAAAGGAAGCCGTTGATGCTTGGTCTACTATAGACCTAAGCGTCATGTAAGATCCTGTAGCGGTTTCGGCTTTCACTAGCGCGGTTGGTAACAAAACTTGACTCTTGTTGGTAGAGAAACAAGTGGTTATGTTGGTCTTCTCTGTTGATATTGTTGCTGTTGCTGCAACAATATGGTCACCATCGTTTGGAATCCCGGTTGCATTCAAATTGTTAAAAGATCCCAGGTTATTTGAATGCAACAACGAATGGTGTTTCCGTTTACAGATTTTACACCTAGTTGGCAAACGGCAGGATGTAACCGAATGATTTGCACCTAAACAGTTATAACACAATTTGGAGGTCTGGACAAAGGTACGTCGGGTTGGTAAGTTCTCATTTGCAAATCTTTTGCAACTACCCAACTTATGATTAGTATTTTTACAAAAGGAACACACTTTATGTACATTGATATTTGGGACTACATAATGGGACTGAGAGTTATTTACAGATGTATTTACAGGTTTGGGGATCAAGAACTCGAGGGATCTAAACCTATGTTCTAAAAATTCAAGAAATTCGGGAAGCGTTGGTAATTCGTTAGTTAAGTTGCAAGTTTTAGCCTCCCAAAGTTTACGTGACTCGCTATCGAGTCTTGATGCTAAAACATAGATGATAAGGATGTCCCAGTTTTCTGTTTGAATTCCTACGTTACGCAAAGAATTGAGACAGTCGTTGGTGGTGTCTAACAGTTCCTTAATAGCATTTGAATTTTCATGTAAAATGTTCTTTTGGCCGAAAAATCTATCAAAAATACAATTCGTTACATATTTCTTATTATCAAATCTGTTCTCTAAAAGTTCCCAACATACTGTATAATTATCGCTTGTGATCGGTAAGTGACGTACAAGTTGTTCAGCTTCGCCAGTAAGATATGATTTCAGATAATGAAGCTTCTGAACCTTTTGTAGAGACCTGTTGTTGTGAATGAGTGACAGGAATAAATCACGAAAAGTTGTCCACTCAGAATATTTCCCGGAGAAGTTTGGTATGGCAATCTTTGGCAAGAGCACGCTGATCTTCTCCGTGTCACTTGACGCATCTGAAGTTGCCAGATTCAAAGTGCTGGAAAACTTCTTCAGGCCTTCTGTCAATTCGGATTTGTAATCTGTATAAAACTCTTCTGTCACACCATAAAAATCGTTTACAAAATAGTTCGATTTCTCCTGTTCTTCTTCACTGAAGTCACAAATAAGCTTCCGATGAACTTCGTTAAACAGTATCCACTGTTGCTCCAAGTTAACCATTCTGGTCTCTATGTAACTGGCTGTCAATTTCTCCTTCGGTGATTTTTTAAAATTACTAAAGTTATTTTCGATACGTTTGCCAATATCTTTCTGACCTCTTAGTAAAGAATCCATTTTGTTATTTTTCAAAGTTGTTGAGATAATTTTTTCAAAATTTTCTAAGTCCCGTGGTATGTGTTTTTAGGCAGAGTCCAGTTTGGTCAAAATTCTTCTAAGTGTTTGGCGGTGTTATTGACTTAGAAAATTCGGGCATGGATTCCCCGTCTTAACCACTTATTGCGTAAAATCTTCTAAGTCCAAACTTCTAGCTAAATTCCTCTAAGATACCTTTCTCTATACTTTAAGGTTCAATTTAGCTTGACTTTGCTTCTACGTTAATATGTCAGTTTGGTACTTACAGTTTTTCCGCCCATACAAACTCGCTATTTACATTGGTTCCTTTTTCAAATCCTCCGTTATAGGTTGCATCTGTGGTTCATCCTTTGGCACTTTGGTTTGGCTCACTTATATCCGGCTCGAAGGACCATAAATAAAACTCCGTTTGCTCGAAAAGAAGACACATTTATTGTCAACGCTGTACCTATATATGCAACTGTCGAAACACAATGCCTCTGCGATGTAACTAAGGATAGTGACATCTATCGGTAAATGAAGCATAATAAAGTTAGATGTTATGTACAACGTAACCGTTTTCTAGAGATCGAACAAGGGAAAAAGAAAACTTTTAAGCTTTCCTTACCTCTGAACAAAAAAGGAACGTAAGTTATTAGCGTCTGCAAACAAAACCCTTTCAGACACATCAGCGCAAAAAGTGTTCGTCGTACGACCGCCATATTTCAAATTGGGGGATACTTTTTTTGGCGATTCCCGCAAACGAAAGTGAAACGTATCTCGTGGTAGTGGGCTATAAAAACAATCGATAGCAGACGCATAAGTGGCGCGGCCACTGCAGTGGTTCGGAGACTCAAGGGCGGCTAGGCTCCTAGCGACAGCTAGGGTTGGCGACGCACTGTGACGTCAGCGAAGGCACATCGCGAAACAACTAGCGTTTTATATGACGGGTACAGTGCAGTGCTGGGCTGAGATTAGTGAATGTTAGAACATGGCGGACTATTAGGTACCTAGGTGATTTACTCATCGGGTTACACAGGAACATAAAAAATAACACAATATAAAATTATTTTTATTAGAAATTTCTGCTTATTCGATATTATATGTATAAGCGAATTACTATGACAAAACTTACGACTCAAAGAGCCGCCATATTATCATTACTGAAGAGCGGTAGATCTGGACCGATTTGGATGTATTGTAATTATTGTACAGTAAAGGGTCGTGAGTATAAACAAACACTTATGAACGCAAATTAGCACCTCAGATAACTCACTCTTATAAGTTTCGTCTTCCATCCATATTGTATCATCTACCGCATTCTTAACTCTTTGTTCCGTGATTGTCTGATGAAATATTACATATCTTGAAAGCAAGCATGCAATTTGTCAGTCAAAGTCGCAACAGATGCAATAAATTTATTCTTGTCGCAATTTATTTAACATGACCTTTCAGATTCAGACTTTAAATAGACGCAACCTTCAAACTACAAAGTTATTCAAATCGGTACGTTTATAAGATACTTCTATGTTGACTTTAAGAACTTCGATAATAATCTATAAAACATATTTTAATTTGATTTGACTTATTTCACTTTATTTCACAATATTACTAAACATTAATTGAAATCCTTAAGTGTTCACATAAACTGGATTTCGAAAACGGAACGGAAAGGTAAAGTTTTTTATAAATGACTACCTGGACCTTGCCCTGTTGGATACATTCCTTTTTTGTATTATTTTATACAGTAAAGATTAAACAATTAATATATTTGTCTCTACATTCTTAAACTTTCTGTGCTCTAAAGTTGTTTCTGTGATCATATCAATGCACAAGGCATTAACACATTGCTATTTATAACTGTTCCATATTTCCATAGAACTGAAAACATTTACACAGCAAAATTGGCCTAGAGTATTATGTAACAATTCAATTGGTAGTTCAGCGAGTTGTAAAGTTCGCTCGGCGCTAAGCAGGATGACATAACGAGTGTAGTTGACAACCCTAATGGCGCCAGTCTATCTGTCGCAGTCATCTGGTTGAATCTGCTATTCAATTGAATGACTAGCGCGTTCATTGAATGACGACATTTAATTGAATGCCTAAAGGTCAACTCGTCAAGTTATTGAATGAAACGTTCAACGTCTTGACTGAACGTCATTTTAGCATAGTCGTTGAATGGGTAAAAGCCGACTGTTTAATGTATAGTTTTTAATTTTTCTTTAAAAGTATCCGGAGGCGGCGTATTAATAGGTAAATCCATGCTGTCATACTATTTTATTACGTACTAGCTGTGCCAGCGGCGTCGCTCGCGTGGATATCGGGTTTCAAAAATAACGGACTTCCATATAATACCCATCTATACCTTGTGCCTAAGTTTTAAGTTAGACCTCTAGCAATACATTGGTGAAAACCGCATTCAATTCTATGCAGTAGTTTTCGCGTAATGCGCGTTCAAACATACAGGTTTAAATTTCTCGCGTTTTCCCAACACTTCCCGTCACTGCTCCGCTCCTATTGATTGTAGCGTGATGAAAAGTATCCTATAACCTGCCCAGGAGTATGAAGAATAATTGTACCAAGTTTCGTCAAAATCTGTTCAGTAGTTTTTTTTTCTATAACGAACATACAGACAGACAGACAGACAGACAGACAGACAGACAGACAGACAAAAATTTTACTGATTGCATTTTTGGCATCAGTATCGATCACTTATCACCCCCTGATAGTTATTTTGAAAAAATATTTTATGTACAGAATTGACCTCTCTACAGATTTATTATAAGTATAGATAAGTCAGTTTAAAGTAAATCCAATCAAAAAAATATTAACACTCAGGTGATCATGTTCGACGCCATATTTGTTTTAGTGACTACTAACGCCGCGCGGGAAAAAAATGAACTAAATTACAATCACTTGACTGCTTTTACGTCCGCTCTTTTCAAAGGGCTATGTTTCAATCCGCTACCTAGTTGGACGTTAAGTGACGCGTGTTTAGTCAACGTTCGGTCTAGTCATTCAATTGAATGTCGTCATTCAATGAACGCGCTAGCGATTCAATTGAATAGGAGATTCAACCAGATGACTGCGACATATCCGTTTCACACGCAAACCTAGGCTATAATAACAATGGAATGAACAGCAGTAAGGCATCGCTGTACTGACCTTGAATTTTAACATAAGTCTCAATCTATTTAGAGCCGTTTCGGTAAAAGTTGTTATTATTTGTGTACTGCCTAAAAAATAACTTTTCCATGAACTCTGCATCACGCTTTTACGTTCTAACCTTGTTGATTGAAAGCGCTCCACAAATTTTGTAGCGATTCACCCAGCGCCATCTAGAACCAAGTTAGGTTAACTTATCTCATGTAGGTTCTAGTGACTGGCTTATGTAATACATACTTCAAGCACCAAGCTTTAACAATTACAAGGATTCAAACCCTAGGACCCTGAGTACGGTCCTGTAATATTGAAACCATGTAGTCTTAAGGCGCTTCTATATTGTGAGAGGAAATAAAAGACATTAGTAATATTATTATGGACCTTAATTTAGCCAGTTTTCCATGTCGGTAAGAACTTGTTTCTACTGCAAACTGAGTCACAATTTATGAGAAAAGATAAGTTATCTTAGCTGTTGGTTTTCTCCGTAATTGAAGGATCCTGGCGAAGCAGTGTAGAATCATTGGATCCACACTCACCAGACTTGTGATACTGGCGACGAGAACACCAGAGAGCTTAGTTCGGTAGATTCCGTAAATCTACACTTTTTAGTATTTCTATAGCAAAATTTTGAACATTCATTAAAGCCTACCATGAATTTTCCTCACCGTCATTCTTGATTTTCCCCTACCTAAACCAAGCCTTAAAATGATGTTCCCGCGTTAATAGATAACGATGACAATCGTTTTTGTACTAAAAAGAAAATCTGGTGCTTTGATGGTTAAAGACTTAAAATCTTTATTTTCCCACTTTTCCCACAGTACTTATTTGGATACAGAAAATAATTATCAGTGCCGCAATGCAGATGTGTAAACGAGTTATATTTTTAACTCGTAATGACTCGATTAAAAGTAAATATTTTGCATTCGATTAAATCGAATGTACAAATTGGTGATCTATTATGACTATTAAGTTTCCTGCCTATTCTTCTTGATCGAACCCGGCGGTAAAATGATTTTGATACCCCATTTACACTCTCGCCTCGCGACTCGCCTCGTACCTCGCCTCGTGACTCGCGCCACGCCCCCCGAAACGAGCTTGGTGTTTACACTCTCGTCACGAGTTCAGTTGTCTTTGAGCTCGCGACAATGGAGGACGTCGAAATGTTAGCGGCTCACCCCCTTGACCCACACCCATTTCCCCGGGTGCGCAGACCACCGCCCTGATATCTTGGACATTGCACTTCTGCAGAACGTAAACTTACGGATGCGCTCTATAGAAGTGCACCATGAACTAGTATCAGACCATAGACCAGTCATCTTGGACCTAGCACCCAGACTGGGCTCGCCCGACGAGGCGCAACCCGAGCTGACTAGGACCAAAGTGGACTGGGATCGACTAGGAGAAAGCCTAAAGTCAATCTCATCCCCGCTATTAGACACTATCCCAGACGAGATCGTGTCGACTCAAGATATATCGAGTGCAATCGACTCGCTCACAGGCCACGTACAAAATGTCGTAAACGACTGTTCGCGGCAGGTCCCGGCGACGGCCCACCGTCGGTGGAACCTGCCTGCGGATGTGCGAGCACTGCTGACCGAGAAGAACGCTGCCATCAGAGCCTATGACTCCTACCCCACTGAAACCAACAGAACTCGCATGCGAGCATTACAGAGATCTGTAAAGCAGCGCATTAAAGAACTGCGAGAGGCACAGTGGGACGGGATGCTCAACAATCTTGACCCCAACCAGTTCGCCTTCTGGCAACTGGCTCGGAAGCTCAAGACCGACAACACAGAGTCCACCCCTCCTCTCAACAGGCCGAACCAACCACCTGCCTTTGATGATGAGGAGAACTCCGAATGCCTAGCCGACAGCCTAGAGGCCCAATGCACACCCAGCACGATGCCAGTAGACCCAGACCACCTCGCTACCGTCGAGGCGGAGGTCGAACGCAGAACCGCTCAACCAGCCTCAGATCCGGCACTGGAGCCAGTCACAGTAGAGGAAGTTCAGTCTATTATCAAGGACCTCCATCCCCGAAAGGCCCCGGGGCCCGACGGCATCACTAACAAAGTGCTAAAGCGCTTCCCAGCTCACCTCGTCTTTCTACTAACCGCTATTTTCAACGCAGCCATCAGTAACAACATCTTTCCCCAAGCGTGGAAAGAGGCGACGGTCATAGGCATTCCCAAACCTGGGAAACCTAAAACTGAGCCGACCAGCTACAGGCCTATAAGCCTTCTGTGCACGATAGGCAAGATCTACGAGCGCATTATCTACAACCGCCTCAGATCCTTCGCCGAGACGAACAAGCTCATACCTAATGAGCAGTTCGGCTTCAGAGCCAGACACTCTTGCGTTCAACAAGTCCATCGCATAGTGGAGCACGTCCTTCACCACTCCAGTTTCTCTCGTCCACGTCTAACGGGGGCTCTCTTCTTCGATGTGGCGAAAGCATTTGACAAAGTCTGGCACCAAGGCTTAATTTATAAGCTATACGAACTTAAAGTGCCAGATCGTCTCGTACTCATCATTCGAGACTTTCTGTCAAATCGCTTTTTCCGCTATCGCGTAGAGGGAACACTATCCTCCCCCCACCCGATAAGGGCTGGCGTCCCCCAAGGATCCGTGCTCTCCCCCATACTTTTCACCCTGTATACGAGCGACTTTCCGAAGTTTGAACCGGCTCCCCTCACGGCACAGACGGCCCTTTTTGCAGATGACACAGCCATCTACTGTTCATCGCACAAACTGGCCCAAATCACAAAGACCCTCCAAAACGCCGCAAACCGCCTAGGCGAGTGGTTTAGGAAATGGAGGATCGAAGTCAACCCTGAAAAGAGCGCTGCCATCCTCTTCCGTAGGAGTGCAGCCCTCCCTTCAGCGCCACCCATAACAATGTACGGGCGTCCAATCCCTTGGGAACGGAAGGTCCGGTACTTGGGTGTACACCTTGATAATAGACTCCGATTCCAAGAACACATTAAAGTCGTACGCGACCGAGCCGCTTTCGCGCTAGGCCGCCTACACTACCTCATCAACAAGCGTAGTAAACTGTCCCTTAGAAATAAGGTCAGACTTTACACGACATGCATTCGACCGATAATGTCCTACGCTAGCGTCGCATTCGCGCACGCGGCCCCTCGACTTATCCATAGGCTACAAGTGATCCAAAACCGATTCATGCGCAAGGCCACCGGCGCTCCATGGTTCCTCCGAAACGAAAACCTACACATTGATTTAAAGCTGCCTACCATCGCGCAGTATTTTAAACAATGCTCAAAACGTTTCTTTGACTCTGCCCTTCATCACCCCAACCCGTTAGTGGTCCACGCCTCCAACTACCACGCTTTTGAGGAGCTCCGCGGCGCACGCCGCCGCCCCCGCCACGTCCTCTTGGAGGCCGACGACCCCATCACCCTAGCCATGACCGCCGCCGAACAACTCGCGACAAACCACACTTCAAGACAACCGTCGTTCCGTCCCCGCCGGCGGGGACTCCCGTCGCGTCGCCCCCCAGCTTTCGCGCCCTTTTCTAGATACCGGCCCGCGCCTGGTCGCTTTTCTCCCCAAACATACGTCCGTAGGGCATCTCCCAGCAACGCCCTGAGCCGAGGCTCGAGCCCCACAGGGGGCGCCCTCAGCGCCGTTGCTTAAATTTTTAGGGGTGAGAGCCTTCCGCTCCCCCAACAGTCCGGTGATGATGACAAGGCCGCCCTGGCCATCATCGTAGTCATTTAGAAAAAAAAAAAAAAAAAAAAAAAAAAAAAAAAAAAAAAAATGTTAGCGGCAACAAGTCATGGTTTATTGAACTACACACATTAAATACAAATAAAAAAGTAAAATGTCTTATGTTTTAAATCAATTAAAGGTCTATTCATTTCATTTTCGTTAATGACAACCTCTTCCACGCATCGTTTACTTTTTGGTTCATTTTATGGTATTTATTTTTGGGTTCCACAGAATAGGCTATTATGGCTAAAAATTGTAATTAGTCCGTCTTTTAGCTTATTCAAAAATAAAAGACACGTATTTTTTTATTTGTAAATTAGACTAAAACTTACAAAGTTATAGCCCGTTGAAATTACGCGTGACGTCACTCGGTGAGCCATTTTTACGGGGGCGAGTTACGTCAAAGACTCCCACTCCTAACTTTTGATGCCTTGTATCTTTGGTATTGTTTATTTAATTGAAAAAAGGAAAAATACGTGTCTTTTATTTATGAATAAGCTAAAAGACGGACAAATTAAAAATTTTTAGCCATAATAGCCTATTGGTTCCCTTTGAAATGCTCCAATAAATCTAAATGTTTCCTCATAAGACTAATCCATTTTAACGACCTGCGCGGCACAACGCTGAACCGCGAATGAAGCGAGAGCGCGAGTGTAAACACCCCGCTCGCGTTCGTCGCGAGGCCCTTTGACTCGTGACCAAAAAACCGCTCGCGACGCGAGCGCTGCGAGTGACGAGGCGAGGCGCGAGGCGAGGCGCGAGCGAGTGTTCACACTCTCGCCTCGTCGCTCGCCTCGCGCCTCGCCTCGTCACTCGCACGCGAGTGTAAACGGGCTATAAGGTATAAAGCCTCTATACTACTAAATTTAAGAGCTTTGCTTTTGTCGGTGGAGCAACTTCCACTCCTCCCTCCCTGGACTCCGCCAGCGCCTTCAACTCCTTGTACGTCATGACATTAACTAGCCTCTATAAACAAAGATATTTTATTTTAATTTCTGGCTTCATTATTTTGCCACTGGGGAACACCTAACATTACTATTAGTATATTTAATTTTGTATCATTGAAGTTATTTATAACACATTTGTGACTAATTGCAAACACAAGCTAGCGTTACGTTACCAGTGGGCGACAAGTCCAGGTGCAATTTTATTTAGATTGCTTTACAATGTCTTCCTTTCGATGTGCAATAACTCTTGCAATGAGTATTAATTAGATTACTGTAAGAAAATATTTATTTTTTCAATACTGTTATTAATTTATCATACAAACGGGTTCGGATAAGTGATAGTTTGTAAGCAAAATTAAAACAAAAAATATTCTCTATATCTTATATTAATTTTCAAATCTCACAATTATTTCTTAATTAAATTAGTATTTTAGTTATTTTTCAATTATTATTATATTTCGTACCACGTCTAATTAATACCCTAGAGTTAATCACGCATCAAGAGGAACGGCTTTACAATGGAAATTCGGTTTTTAAGAGACTAATTTACGAATTAAATGGATGTCGTCTTGAATTTGTAAATGATTCTCTTTTCCAAAATATCCAATTTGTGGTATTATACATTCAATATTCCGATGAATATCCCACGCAAACTTCGTCCAAATAAACAATCAATAGGTACATATTAATAAAACGGTTGCTAGGATAAAAAGCTCTACAAGTTCGAATAGTATATTTTTGGCACGAGGAAGCTTATTTTGCGCGCACGCCCTGCGACAGACGAGTGTCTCCTACGAGCGTAGGTGCACTAATGATCTCTTGTAACACAAACTACCCACTACTACAGTACTACGATTACGCAGCTTGTAAACAATGCGCAGGAGTAGGCGCGTTTACTGAAATTTTGACATGCGCGTAAAGTCGAAACAAAAACATGAATGAATTCTTAAGTCAATGTAATAAGGTATAATTTTGAATGACCCTGATCTTCGATTTAAGCTGTTAGTCTTACAAGTGGTACCTAAGTGCTAGGAAAATACTCGAATAAGAATCTTGTATCGGGAATCATTTGGATGCAGACACTGCTACAATATTTTTCCGCATAATACACGATGCACCTGCCTTGAAAAATAATGAATAGGTAGTAATAAACAACAAAACATAAAAGTTTCATTACGACGATCGCAGTACCATTTAACTGTGCAGGTACCTATGTATATGTGACTATATTATAATGTCCCTAGTGAACATTACGTCCTGCCTGGCATGCCCTTTCTCCTTAACACGGCATGAGATCATTTTGGTCACAGGAGATGCAGTTCATGGGTTATTGATACTGGTCAGAATTTATTTAAATATCCAACACACTATGATCATACATACATATCTGTCCATCAGAAGAGCGAACAAGCCGTTACGTTAATTACATGTAATTTAATTATATTCCATTGCGTACTGTCAACAGCGAAAGTCAATCATCAGTTGTATTTAAAAATAGACCTTTATCTAATTCAATTAATCATGTCGGTACCTACTTTGGTCTTGCTGTGAGTACAAGTTATTGTGAGCACGCACTCGTCACGCAGTTGCCACGCAGTACCATTGAATATGGTATACCTATGTAGAGAATGGAAAGGGAAAGAGGAAATAGACCGGAGGCTCAAAGTAAAATAAATATAATACATATTCATATCCATATTCTTTTTTGCACTCCATAAGTAGATATAAAATGATGTTACAAAATAGTTACTTAGAACTAAAGTACAGCTATGGACCCTGTCGGGCACGGCAAAGTAAGAGAGGGGATTATTTTTTTTAACTAAATTGTCTATTATTACTTAAGTATTTATCTAAATTATAAAAATAAATAGCACAGAAAACAGATAAAACGCAAGAGAACACGAGAGCACGCATAGAATTAGTAACAACAGCCCGAATTTTATATTAAAAACAAAAGACAGAAGCGAAAAATATAAAAAAGTTACAAAGTAAAAAGGTTGACCACTGTGCGGCGTTTATAACAGTATTCTTTACTGGTACTGTTTTTACATTGTACTATTCTAGTTATAATTCCGTAAAATAATGTGAATGGCTGTTGAATGACGTGACACACATAAATTGAGCATGGCTCGTAAGGTTTTATAGCTGTGTGGAGGTCTGCACTGTCTCGCACGCTATTACTCGTATACGGCTATGAACCGAAACAGATTAACCCTTAACGCTTTAATTTATTACACTACGCTGATATGTTCAGATCGTTGTCTTACCTTTTAAAGACCCAATGTCTTAATATGGTCCAAATCCCATGGTTTTAACTGTTATGTCTGGATGTCTTACTACTATATACTAGATGCAAAATCGATATAATGTGTGAAAGCAAAATAGTTACCTACACTCATTATATCTCAGAAAATACAACAACTCAAAACTTGAAGTTTGGCAGATAGGTACATTGAGATCCGTTAAGATTTTACGAAACTCCACCTCTAACGGGGTAAGACCTTATAAAACAACGCATGTACTAATTTTAAATGGCTCTCCCATCTCCTACTATTATCATACTCGTATTACATAGCTTAATAAATTCTATAAAACATCGAGAAAATGGTATTAATCACCGCTGGCTCACACTGTCAACCAAAAATGGCATATCCTCAGTCAAGATGGGACGTCAAAACGCTCACGAACAATGAGTACAAGTACAATCACTATACATAAAATCTACACACAATACTAATCGGCATCATAAACTACGCTCTACTTCTTCTCTTTACTGAATACGAGCTATGTACCTGAAGGCCCTGAAGCCCATACCTATACATTAAACGAATTTCGACAACTAGCGAAAAATATTTTAGTGCGTAAAAAAAAACACGACACAATGTGTGAATGATGACGATACTTCGACACAACCGGAGAAATGTTATGCGCAGAACGGATCGATGTTAGGATATACCTACTCGTATATCACCGACAACTTCTAACTTCGAGCTGCAACTGGGTAGATAATTTCCAACCCAGTACCAATTTTAAAAGTTTCATTACGACGATCGCAGTACCATTTAACTGTGCAGGTACCTATGTATATGTGACTATATTATAATGTCCCTAGTGAACATTACGTCCTGCCTGGCATGCCCTTTCTCCTTAACACGGCATGAGATCATTTTGGTCACAGGAGATGCAGTTCATGGGTTATTGATACTGGTCAGAATTTATTTAAATATCCAACACACTATGATCATACATACATATCTGTCCATCAGAAGAGCGAACAAGCCGTTACGTTAATTACATGTAATTTAATTATATTCCATTGCGTACTGTCAACAGCGAAAGTCAATCATCAGTTGTATTTAAAAATAGACCTTTATCTAATTCAATTAATCATGTCGGTACCTACTTTGGTCTTGCTGTGAGTACAAGTTATTGTGAGCACGCACTCGTCACGCAGTTGCCACGCAGTACCATTGAATATGGTATACCTATGTAGAGAATGGAAAGGGAAAGAGGAAATAGACCGGAGGCTCAAAGTAAAATAAATATAATACATATTCATATCCATATTCTTTTTTGCACTCCATAAGTAGATATAAAATGATGTTACAAAATAGTTACTTAGAACTAAAGTACAGCTATGGACCCTGTCGGGCACGGCAAAGTAAGAGAGGGGATTATTTTTTTTAACTAAATTGTCTATTATTACTTAAGTATTTATCTAAATTATAAAAATAAATAGCACAGAAAACAGATAAAACGCAAGAGAACACGAGAGCACGCATAGAATTAGTAACAACAGCCCGAATTTTATATTAAAAACAAAAGACAGAAGCGAAAAATATAAAAAAGTTACAAAGTAAAAAGGTTGACCACTGTGCGGCGTTTATAACAGTATTCTTTACTGGTACTGTTTTTACATTGTACTATTCTAGTTATAATTCCGTAAAATAATGTGAATGGCTGTTGAATGACGTGACACACATAAATTGAGCATGGCTCGTAAGGTTTTATAGCTGTGTGGAGGTCTGCACTGTCTCGCACGCTATTACTCGTATACGGCTATGAACCGAAACAGATTAACCCTTAACGCTTTAATTTATTACACTACGCTGATATGTTCAGATCGTTGTCTTACCTTTTAAAGACCCAATGTCTTAATATGGTCCAAATCCCATGGTTTTAACTGTTATGTCTGGATGTCTTACTACTATATACTAGATGCAAAATCGATATAATGTGTGAAAGCAAAATAGTTACCTACACTCATTATATCTCAGAAAATACAACAACTCAAAACTTGAAGTTTGGCAGATAGGTACATTGAGATCCGTTAAGATTTTACGAAACTCCACCTCTAACGGGGTAAGACCTTATAAAACAACGCATGTACTAATTTTAAATGGCTCTCCCATCTCCTACTATTATCATACTCGTATTACATAGCTTAATAAATTCTATAAAACATCGAGAAAATGGTATTAATCACCGCTGGCTCACACTGTCAACCAAAAATGGCATATCCTCAGTCAAGATGGGACGTCAAAACGCTCACGAACAATGAGTACAAGTACAATCACTATACATAAAATCTACACACAATACTAATCGGCATCATAAACTACGCTCTACTTCTTCTCTTTACTGAATACGAGCTATGTACCTGAAGGCCCTGAAGCCCATACCTATACATTAAACGAATTTCGACAACTAGCGAAAAATATTTTAGTGCGTAAAAAAAAACACGACACAATGTGTGAATGATGACGATACTTCGACACAACCGGAGAAATGTTATGCGCAGAACGGATCGATGTTAGGATATACCTACTCGTATATCACCGACAACTTCTAACTTCGAGCTGCAACTGGGTAGATAATTTCCAACCCAGTACCAATTTTCAGTCCGACCCGCGGCTAGCTTGGAATCTTTTGTTCTTTAAGCACCACTTGCAACCTCTATATCCATAGTCAAGTACTTTATGTATGACATTTTCATGTATATCGAACTTTAAACTGAGCTTTGCATGTGCTTATGAAATTTTATTTCATTTTGTATTTTAAATGTAATTGTAAGGTTTTAAAAGTTACTTGTTCACACGAGAGGTTGACTAGATTGTATCTGAATGCCAAGATTTCTATCGGGCACGTCAGACCTCTTGCGCTCGACTTGTTGGGTAAACCTTGGCTACAAGGGATAAATTAGTTAATTAACGTGTATTTATGGATACCTTAAGAACACTACCTATATCTGGAACATAAAAGGCGTTAGAATTTGGAATTCTCAGAATAAACAGAACATAGTACGTGGGAGAGGCCTATGTCCAGCAGGACTGTAATAGGCAGTAATAATAACGATGATGATGATAATGATTACGTAGGTCCATATCTAACCAAAATAACGTGGATTTTTTTCAATAAATGGATAAAGTTTGACGACTGATTTCAAAGGTCAAGACATTGTAATCGCCAAGAGATAATCTTAAATGACACCCTATCTATAACCTTTTCACATTTTATCAGTCTAATAAAATTTATCTGACCAATGAAAAAACAGAGCTGGATACCATATTTAGGTATCTACTAATAAGTATTTGTGTTATAGCATTCAACTTAAAAATACTTAACACAGCTACAATTTCACTTTTTACGTCAATTCCACATATTGCAAATATACTTATACTTAAATCCAATATGCATGGCATATATCTTATTCTATAATGTCCAACGCGTATAAATGTCTGTCTATGACGGGATTCAAACCCACACCCCTTTTTACATAGATGACATCCTACCTGTCCGCATAAAAGATTTGCGAACTCGTTTATGCTACGAATGGCTAGAATGTGAAATACTATGCCTGCTGACGTCTCTCCTGAATTATATAACTTGGCTTGGAAGTCTTAAAGCTAGAGTGAATAGGCTCTATTTAAATAAGCATGCTTTCAACCTAGGTCAGTCTTTACTTAACGTGAGAAAAGATTGTAACAAAATACTCTTTTTGTAAGGCCGTTTTCTTATTCACTATGATTACTCCACATTGATAAATTGTACTGGCCGAATCGTGGTCAATTCATAAGGAGATGAGTCCAGAAGAATGGAAAATATGGTAAATGTGCAGTCTGAGTGAGTGAAACAACACAGTTCACGTTATCAGATAGGACGAACTATCGAAAAGGATCAATTGCAACGGAGTAACAGCTTTAAAAAAAAGAAAAAAGCCGAGTACTTAACAATTTTGGCCAGACCCAAGATCTCTTGACTTTATGCAGCACTTACGACCACCATACCAAATACGCAATCTATACTCCGTGATAAACTAATGGCAACTCATGAAACTTGCCAAACCGTATCATTACCAAATCCGCTCAGAGTAATAGTGAGACAGGCAGGGGCCGTACTCAGATAGCGCGGAACAAAAGCGGACGAACAAAGCGCAACCCGTTGTAGTGTTTGTAGAACGGTACCCGACTTAATGGGCGACGCTTAAGATTAGAGGCCTGTTTACAACACTAAATACGGAAACTGGGATGATAAATGGGCTCAATGCTGACTTATATAGAGAAGAGAACATTAATTTATACTATGCTCATTAATTGAAGAAATATATGTACTCGTACTATAAAGCGTTCGCTAAAATCACAGAAATCCCAACGTTCAGGTTTCGATTGCCGGTCGGGAGCAAACTTTTCTAAATTAGCTTGGTCTTATATTAGCTTGGTACATATATTCAATCAATACTCATGCAACATCAACTCTTAGTTAATATAAATCTGTGTAATCTGCCCAACTACTTAAATCCTCTCGGTGGGGCAGATTACACGGACAATTTTAAAGGGGGGGGGGGGGTACCTTGGTGGGACAAAGTAGACTAATTTAATTTAAACAATATTATTATAGATTTTCATTGTAAGATAAACAGTTAAAATAGAGTAAATAACTATCAAGTTTCTTGCCGGTTCTTCTCAATTGAAGCACATTCCGTATCTGGGAATAGTCATCCTTAGATGTATTTGAATTGTCTTGCTTGTTTTAAGCCTATATGAATACAGATATTTTGAGTTTGATTTTCTAGGCTAGGTATATAGATACGCTTACTGGGGTGTCCTTGACATGAATTTTGTACGAAGGCTAGTGAAAAACGAAATGAGAGGTTTTTGTTAATCATTCCTTATCTGAAGATGTGCTAATGGATAGGATTAAGTTTCTCCGATATTTATCCATTACAAACTTTACCACTTCGCAGAACAAACGAAAACACTTCTGTTTTGAAACGTTATTTACTGAAGTTTTAATTGGAATTAAACATCATGCTCCTACCTTGAGTACTGTAATTATAATTATATTGAGTGCAATTTAGAATTGAGTTGGTGAAATATGGAATTAATGAGTGGTACTTATATAAATACTTTTTAGCCTAACGTACAATCTACGGAGTTCATACGTAACGTAGCAAAAATAACAAAAATCGGTATCTAGTACAAAATGTATACTATGTTATATATATATATATATAATAGGTATGTAATATTGGCTCTTCGATGCAATAACTATAGTAACCAGAAGGTCGTCTGGAATAGATCTCTCCGCGATAAGATCGCCTAAATTCTGCTACAATTATATGTATTTGTAATCCTATTTCCTATACACATTTTTGTTTGTTATGCAATGAAGAATATTTATCTATCTCTCTACATATTCGTTTTTTGCTTTGATTAATGGTTGATTGAGAGACTGCCTTACGGCGTTATGGCCGCAACTAGTGCAATAACTATAGTATGTATCAATTCTAATCACATTTCGATGACAGCCGATCACATTTCGGTTCAGGTGAGCCGTAAGCTCGTCTGCCCCTTATTCCATAAAAAAAAAGAAAACAGCGCTCAAACCGCAAAGACTTAAGCCAGAGATGTAATAGTGCATGTATATGTACTATTATCAGCTTTCAAACTCTATTCATGACTTTGAAATCAACGATAAATGATATCTGAGCGCCGAGCTAGTTCATTAGTCGTCAAACACGTAAAATGTGTTTATCGTTTGGGCTTCTTCGGAAAAATGGTTTCGTAAACAACGTGACAATGTACGAGTATTTCAAGTAACTATAGGTAAAGGAACCAAGTCAAACTTATATGTAGGTACTGTATTTAATTTCAGACTAGCTTATTTACTGACTTAGTTTCCCGTTTCGCTATTGTCGCATTAGTGGAAACATCACGTTTTTTTTTGTTACACAACAGTTCCTGTACCAAGCCACATATTTTAAAAGTGTAGAGTTTATGAAGATAGTGTCTCTACAGTTGAAGCTTGGCTCTACATGACAAATGATATTATTTCTTGTAGTGACCAAGCATATTGGTCTTCCGCGGCCTGGTGAAATTAATGGGTAATGTGTCGATTTTGTTTTTATAAAACATGTCGAAAGCTTGGCGTAATTGACTTGCATAGTTCGTCAAAAGGGTCAAAAACTGACCAAAAAAAGTGTTGTACCTATTAAATGGGATAAAATTTTATTGCAATCTCAAAAATGGATAATTTGTGTTTGTAGCGAATATATACTGCGTATCTCCCTTATGTCAATTGATTTAAATAAAAAATACATTATAAGCATATAATATCCCCTAACATGAATAGGTATTTTTTTAATTGCTTGCCATGTTTTATAGGTACATTTCCAACACGCGATATACCTACTTCCTACCTATATTGGTACTAACCACTTAATACATGTAGCCTATGAATTACGTCCACGTAATAGCAGTATAACAATTAATGATAGTATCCGTAATTACGTTAGAATATCATTTGTTGTATTACATACTAATGGTAGTCATGACTTAATAAACTTCCAAGGTTTGTGTTTTAATGCGCAAACTTAACTTAAACTGTTAATCCTGTAAATCGTGTAAAGTGATCACTTTTCATCGTTTTTGCTAAACCTTCAACTTTACAAAATAGCGGATCAAATAAATAATATTTCTCTGGTTGCTTATTGCTTTTTTCTTTATTTGCTAACTATATATTAAAATATAGTTTCTTTTTCTTTATTTGCTAACTATATTTTAATATAGTTAGCAAATAAAGAAAAAGAAACTAAGATAAATTAATTTTATTCCATATTGTATTAAATTCAGAAGATGATCCTGCTACCAAATGGATTAACTGTTCATTTAGCAAAATATCGCAAATTTTAAAAAAAAAAATCAAATATTTGCAAATATTTAAATATGGAATTATTAAAAAACACTGAGAACATCATAAAGAATTAATTAAGGAGCTAAACCATTGTTACTTGGAAGTATTGTCAAAGTTCCAAAGTTTTACTTGACACTGTCTAAAATGCACATCCTCAGTGCAAAACCATAAAAAAAAAGTGCCAAAGTGCTCCGTTTCGTGAGTCACACACACACGCTCCGGCAGGACACGATGCGGATATGACGTCACCGGCGCCCTTGAACCCCTGCAACCCTCCTTGTTGGGGTCTCGCCGTTGCATTGCAGAATTAATTATACGGTACACTCAGTTGTTACACTTTTAATGGTTTGATTTTTTTTTCGTTTTATGTATCCGGTCGATACACACGATATAAAAATGCGATGTTACATTTTTATATCGTGTGTATCGACCGGATTTTCGTGATCTAGTTTACAATTTTTTATTTTATTTAGCCTATATCGTCCCAGTTTTTGCGCAAAAGCAAACAATTAAATTAAATTATCTAAGTAAGTTTATTATTTGTTTAACACTCATAGCTTTGGCTTAGTTTGGGCCTAAATGTCGATGTGTGGCTAAACGTGGCATGTCTTGGGTTATTTCTTTATTTTTTTAATTCTAAATAAATAAGTAGGTACCGCATGGAAATACGGTCTATACAAAAATACGTACTTAAATAAAGAAACAAAAATTATACGTCTTAACAAATATTACTTCGTCTTGTTTAATAAATGTGTGATGATTACACACATAGCAAAACGTTTCAATCGCAAAGTTTTCTTAGACTGCTATAAGTTTTGAAATACTTACCTATTATATGAAAATTTTAATAAATAAGATAATTAAATTGAATCTTAAAAGTTTTAAAGTAACATGCTTTGCATACACATTTTAAAGTATGAACCTGTGTATAAGATGAGAAAACTTGTATTTAAATTGCCTTGACCTCGATGTTTACGGTCGATATAAGCCAAGTTTACTTCAAAAGACTTATTTTCCACTTCACCTTTTCCAAGAAAACGTCCGTGGACGACTACCACTTATGCTTCAATGGTGCATAAAAGATAAGTTTAGATCGGATTTTCCGTGTGGTATGCTTTATCGTTGTTTTTTTATATTATTTTGACGTGACAAAGGTATATGTACATAGGTATCTATAGATACCCTGTAAACACGACATTGCCCGGCGCGGTTTAGGCTGCGTCCTAACAGCTCAAAGCCAGCACTGCTATAAATAGATGGAGTTGTTAAGTAAATCCTTTAAATAAATGGCAGATGGTCTGGCCACACTAATAGGGAATATGATCAGCCTCCTGCCGAAAGACCGGTACAATGCCTTAAATTTTTTTTATAGAAGTATTAGAAGGCTATTAATACGAGTATACCTAACTACAGAAGTTTTTCAAATGCTCGCCATTACAACTCTGCCTAATTTTAAAACGACTTTCGGGTGATGAACGGGCAACAAAGCAACCTACATTGCTATGGTAACCGGAAAGTACTGGCATTATTTTGCCGGTTGTTGACAAGAGATATAAAATTCAAAAGCATTAAGTTGCTGCTACAAAGCTACAAAAGTACCTCAAAATGGTCGGCCTTTTTGTCATCAGCATAATTAATATCCCACCGGATCTCTCAAATGAACGATTTTCTCATGTCTCGTATTTTTTCGTATTTTTATCATTAATCTTATTCAGACAAGAGTCCTGGGCCGCCATTCTATCCCCTAATATTATTTTAACGACAGCTTAACGTATATCTCTCAGAGAAAAAGAATATATTATGGTCTGTATGTATTGTATCTATATTTTTAATGACGATTAAGTATACAGTGGCAACATAAATCGAAAAAGTAACTTATCTGCAAGATTTCATGGTTCATTTACTTTACTTCAGCTGTTGACTATTTAAAGCATTGCATCAGCGTCTCACAGATTCAGAATGGGAGAAGCCTATGTCCACTGCAGGACATACATAGGCTTCTCTCATTCGCCACTTTGAACGATCAAGCATTGCATAAATCTATTTAAGGGCATCTACATCAATAACAGTTTGTCATCATCACCACAGGCAACTAAGTCCATCACTTAAGTTCATAGGTTTTAATGCTATCCAGTGCCCACGCCTACACACTTGTAACGATATACAAACACGTAGCTGTTTGTTCAACGATCATACGATACCATGATATATGTCGAGTCTTTTGTGCCCTTCGAGGAAATACGTAGGTAGAAACATGCGAACGACATACTCGACATATAAATATGACAATTTAAAATATGACATCCAACATAAACTAACAAATGTGACTAAAATATCAAAGTTCCATCATTGCTGTGGAAATTGTACTTGCGAATCGAATGTTAAGCATTTCCTCCATAACTGATTATGTCTTTTGTTCAAAAAAATCTCATCGCCACTTGATTAAAAATTATTTCCGCCATTGATAACGTTGAAACCAATCCAAGTTCTACGTTCATCCGATCTCCAATTCATTGACTTTGTAAGAATCGCAGCCAATTGAATAGATTTATTTTACACAAAAGGAATTATTATACGAGAGGTGAAATTTCGTCTAACATGAATTTTTGATCATTCACAATTTCCTCCCTTAATCAGATATTAGGTAATAGGTATTATCAAATCCGCTAATACTAAGTTTTGTCCTATAAGCGGAGAGCAAACCATCGCTTTTCGGAAGCTGGGGGTAGCATTTGCCCTCCCCACACCAGGAGTGCCGGCTACTTGTCAACCGTGCTGACTAGGGCAAACAGGGGCGCGGCTGTTTGCTTTAACGCCTGCAACTTGATGCCCACTAGCGACATAGTGGGATTCTCCTTCTAAAAGGGAGAAACCCACATACCACACCGACTGGGTGTTCTAGAGACGGCGTGAAGGTGCTTTACCCCCTAAGATACTTAGATAATAAAAAGAGAGTACGCAAAAAAAATTTGCAAGCACTAAAGGGAAATAGCGAATCATTCATTAATAGATAGG
Source organism: Conogethes punctiferalis (assembly GCA_031163375.1). NCBI lineage: Eukaryota > Metazoa > Arthropoda > Insecta > Lepidoptera > Crambidae > Conogethes > Conogethes punctiferalis. The sequence continues at coordinate 6,141,043 of CM062086.1, forward strand.
TAATCAAATTTAAGTAGCATTATCAGTATTTATTAATTCATTGACTGCACGTTAGAATGTTTTGGATCTAGTTGCAGCAAAACCTGCAGGTTCTTAAAGGCAAATCTTAGTACGTAGCTGGGATAACGCAAAACGGAACTTGTTACGTAATTCCAATCGCACCTAACTATTCGTGAATACCTAAATTCTAACTTCAATTTGGCATGTTTTGCACAGCGGATAGCCAAATTGAAGTGGAAGTTAGAAAATAAAAATCTAAAAGCATTGCCGTGGTGGCAGTTTAGTTTGAACGTGAAATTAGCTTTCAACTCTCTGAAGGTTTCCGGTTTAATACTTGATAACTAGTTTCCCTTTATAACTATGGAAGTGGGTACGGTAGTTAGTGTACATAATTACCAGGTAGGTCTGATAACTGTCGTCCTAGGAGATTTGCGCATCTCGGCTTCAGTAGGTGTTATCATCATCAGCCTATTGCAGTCCACTGCTTGACATAGGCCTCTCCAGTTGTTCGCCATCTAGGGTAAACTTCTGGAGGATACCCATAATCGCCACGCTGGGCAGGCGGGTTGGCGATCTTAGGGCATAGCTTCTCGCTCCGGTGTCCCTGCTGCCCGTCATCGGCCTGTGGTATTTAGCTACGCTTTCAATTGTCGTGTTTATACCGCCACCAGTCGGTTGCCAGATCCTCGTCTGTTATTCAGTAGGTTGTAACATGGGCAAGTGCCTTGGAGCGAAGAGGTGATTGTTTTCTTACATCCAATAAAAATAAAATATCGAATTGCTCAATTTGAAACCTGTAGACTCTTTTCCCCTACAAAATACCACAGGGAATAAATATAATAGACAGTATAATGCTTACTTATAGTAACTTACAGCCCACGTAGCTCGTTAAAATTATTCAGTAGCTGGAACACCGCTTTAAGTATTTCGTTCTGAATAGGTAAATGTTTTATTAAAAACTAGCTGTGCCAGCGGCGTCGCACGCTTGGATATCGGGTTTCAAAAATAACGGACTTCCATAAAATACTTATACCTATACCTAAGTTTTAAGTTAGACCTCTAGTAATAAATTAGTGAAAATCGTATTCAATTTCATGCAGTAGTTTTTGAGAGATGCACGTTCAAAAAATTTCTCCCGTTTTCTTAACATTTCCCTTCACTGCTCTGCTCCTATTAATAGTAGCGTGATGAAAAGTACCCTATAACTTGCCCAGGAGTATGAAAAATAATTGTACCAAGTTTCGTTAAAATCCGTTGAGTAGTTTTTGTTTCTATAACGAACATACAGACAGACAGACAGACAGACAGACAGACAGACAGACAAAAATTTTACTGATTGCATTTTTGGCATCAGTATCGATCACTAATTATCCCCTGATAGTTATTTTGAAAATATATTTAATGTACAGAATTGACCCCTCTACAGATTTATTATAAGTATAGATACTTTGTATTTATTGAATGATTTACCGTACCTATCTCAAAATAGATCTTATAGATTTTTTCTTAACATATTTACATAACCGTTTATTACTCTATATTAACGTTGTTTATATATGGATCGAATATATTAGATTAGAATAATACGTTGGTTTCTTATAGTGAGGTACAAAATTCATGAACAAAAGTTGACGAATTGTATTAAAACATGTCATTTATGCATGGAATTCATCTGATTTATTCAGTAATTCCTGTAAAATATTAAATGTACAGACACATTCTCTTCAACAGTCACGTTCTCTTCAAACTATAATCATAAGGAGTGAAAATCATTAAAAAAGAAGAAACATTTTGATAAACAGGTAATTAAATTTTATTAGACAATACAATATGACATACTTACACATTGTATAAGGACTACACCATTATGCATTTATAATCTATTTATAATGAGATCGTTCATGTACTAACTTAATTAAACTGTGTACATCGCTAGAGAAAATGAAGTTAGGCCAGCCGTCCTTCGTAGCGGCTCGTAGCGAATTCCGTAGTCAACATCGTCGAACAAATATTATACAAGCCCGTAGCACTACCGAAGTAGTTTTAATAATGAATAAGTTCTTTCTTTACTGTTATTGTACTTACCTTCAGTAGAATATTATTCAGGAAGTAAAAGCCCGCTTGAGATTGAAAGATGTCCTACGTATACTCGTAAAAGGAAAACAGTGACCTGGATTCTATGTTCATTCAACACTGACCAAACAAGAATGGATATTACAAGATGATGAAATTAGAGTAGATTACTTTTAGGGAATGATGTAATCAAACTATTGTGGTGGCCGATGTAAAGAAAATTAAATTCTTTAACCGACTTCGAAAAAAGGAGGAGGTTCTCAATTCGTCTGTATGTATAATTTTTTTTTTCTAATGTATGTTCACCGATATTTCCGTCAATTATGGATGGATTTCAAAAATTTTTTCTTTGTTCGACAGAGGACACTTTCGAGGTGGTCCCATTATCACCAAGTCAGGATCTGATGATGGGATCCTGGAGAAATTGAGGGCAACAACCGAAAATTGTATGCTCATATGGTGTTTTTGTTACGTAATCATATTTTACTCAGGTATATGCTTCCGGGCGTCAACATCTGGTGCTGATGATGAAGCCACAGAACTCCTTAACGGTTAGGAGTTAGGGGACAGTACTGACATTGGTCAATATTAAGCTAGGTAGTAGTATGTACTTATGCAGGGCTAATAGGGCAGGTGATTTGGTAAGTTATTTGCTTGATTCTAGATCGCAAAGTCTTCACTTGACTTAAAGCAAAATTTTTCATTCCTAAGTAAAACTCTTAAAGACATTAATTAGCCTTTATTCAAGGTCACAGCACATTAACGCAACTAAAAATAGAGAAATAAAATTATTTTTTAAAAAAAAATTAAACCGACTTCAAAAAAAACACAAACGACCAAAACTAAAAAGCGATAAATAACGTAAGTAATTCTATCCTTAATACATAATTATTTAAATATTACAATTATCACTTATTTTTGAAGTCGGTGCCCACATTAAATATTTTCAGAGTCTCAAGCATCCGTGAATTTCTGTCTTCTGTCTAGAGAAACAGGAACAGGCTGTTTCAACCTGCCTATAGGTTTCATTCTGTGTCAAACAAAATAAAGACTACAATATTTTACCAATAGCAATTCAACCAAAGACCAGAGAAATCAACCAAATATTTATCTTTAAAAGTACAGGACTTCCATACAAAATGTGGCATTACCCATTAAACCGAACGTATATCTGTACTTATGTATGATTCATAACTATTTCAAAATATACCATGTCATACCTTAAATAACTTAACTATTCACATTTCTCTGAAGTTTGTAACTAGATAGGTTATTTTTTCAATCAAATACATAATATAAATAGTCATAACTTACGTAAGAAGTTTGTAACCGTTACGATTTCTAATTTGGTTCACAGGCTTCCGGTGTACCTACACAGTTACGTAACATATTGGACGTAGCTGGTAATATCTTAGTACAATGTACCAATGAAATACATATAGGATATTAATGTTAATTTATCTTCCAATATTGAAAAATTGGTTCATCGAATTTTAAAGGAATTTAAGTAATAGAATCAGAATGGATGGCTCTTTCTTTTCGTTGGAAAGCACCTTATGATGTTATTTCACATTACTTGAAAAGTAGCTAGGTGTCGACTTATTGCTCATTGCGGGGCAATAACCTTTTCCATCACTCGTCGGCCGCACTACAGCCAGCTCTCTCTCGTGTCACAGTATTTGTTTGATGTGCATGTGTATAATTTTTAGTTCATAATATTTATGCATTTAGACCGCACACTTGTTAACCAAATCATAAATTGTATTTCGTGTACCTACAACCGTTTAATATACACATATATTTTATAGACTTCCAACTACTTATTATTTACTATCACATCTACGAGAATTTAGTAATACCAACAAATAAAGGCTTAAAGTGGTGACCTAGTACGTTTGTGTTTGAATATTTTGTTGTTATTTCATCAAATTTATTAAGTGATGTGAAGTGAAATGAACCCGATCCAGCAACAACCAGGATCTGCCGCGATTGTTGAGCAGGATATCCAGACACCCAAAGATATCATGTCCGTATCCGTGCTTTCCCGGACACCTGATTTTTGGGAGGACCAGTCGCGCGATTGGTTCTACAGAATGGAAGCCATGCTAGCGCCACAAAAACTGGAAGACGATTCCCGATTTGACCTGGTAGTATCAAAGCTACCCAAAGGAGTAATCACACAACTCAGCGACTTCTTAGCCAGCCACCCGAGTTCAAAAAGTATGACGAGGACTCAAAACCAGGCAAATTGAAAAGCTTATTGGTGAGATGGAACTCGGGGATCAAAAACCCTCGCAGCTTCTCCATCTTATGAGAAAAATGGCTAGGGACAAAATACCAGATGACACTCTTCGTGTTCTCTGGCAAGGTTATTTACCAGCTACAGTACGAGCAGGCCTCGCCGTCACCGACCCTACCGATCTGGACCGTTTGGCAGCCGTGGCGGACGAAGTCACGAAGGTAGCCCGTCCATGCCATTTATCCGAAGTGTCGCGGACCTCGACCAGCGCAATTGACACCGCACTCATCATATCGTCCGCGTCATCATCATCATCATCAAATTAAGCGTCCGCATGGTGAATTTCGAGCGTGCCAGACCGAGACAGCAGAAGTGGAGCCGACAACATCCTCGTCACCGCTCGCGATCGGCCAGCTCGCGCTGAAGTTTGTCGGCACAACGATCTGGTCGTGACGTCAGTACTGGAGGTATTTGTTTTCAAGCGCGGATCCAGCGATCAAAAAAGGTTGTGGGCACACCTTTTCTCTTGCCGGGAAAAATGTATTTAAGCATCCCCGTCACCTGGGGGAAGTGATGTGGGACTCACCCTACCTCAAGATGGAAGGGAGGCAGAGAATACCCACAAAAGAAAGTAGAATAATGCCCATGAGGAAACATCCTTCATTCAAACGTCAACCACTGCACAGATTCTCTTGTTAAGATGCATAATGCATTTCCCTCTAGAATAAAAAAGTTTCCTTTGTTTCATAGTACAAACGACCTACTAAAGTCAGAGCAAATATCATCAGCCTGGTAAAAAATGTGACGTCACAAGTCTATTAAGGTTGTGGGCTTGCGCATCGTGCCCACAACGGTGCATCCGCGCCTGTTTGTTTTAGCACTGAAGGTTCCAAGGCAAGGCATATAAATGCCTCCTGACGTGCGCTTGGAATCAGCCAATCCAGCCACAGTGCAATCACCTTTGTGTCACAGACCTCAACAGTTGTTTACGATTTTTAGTTGACACAGGTGCCAATGTGTCCTTTTTGCCCTACGCGAAAAAGGTGTTTTTCTCTGTGTGACAATTATAAGCATTATACGATAATTATATGCCGCTAACGGAACGGAAATCAAAACATTGGTGTAAGGACGCTCGAACTAGCTACGTAGGCCTTATCGTTGGGACTTTGTGACCGTCGGCTGTGTCGTCGACGTGAAGCAACCCATCCTTGGAGCAGACTTTCTCACGCATTATAAATTAATTGTGGACCTCAGTGCACTTAAACTTCGAGACACAGGTGACAGATTTAAATATTATTGATTAATTAGCTGTGCCAGCGGCGTCGCAAGTGGCAAGTGGAAATCGGGTTTCTAAATAAAGGACTTCCATAAAATAGTGCCTAAGATTTAGCAATACATTGGTGGAAACCATATTCAATTCCATGCAGTAGTTTTTACGTGATGCACGATCAAACATACAGATAAAAATTTCTCCCGTTTTCCCAAAACTTCCCATCACTGCTCTGCTCCTATTGATTGTAGTGTGATAAAAAGTATACTATAACCTGCCCAGGAGTATGAAAAATAAATCGCACCAAGTTTCGTTAAAATCCGTCGAGTAATTTTTGTTTCTATAATATGCTCATGAGTCGTGTAATTTTTAAGTTGTTACATAGATTGAAATTAAGTAATTGCCTGTCTAAAGTTTAACTTAATACACAGATTACAGTATTACTTATACAACTATCACGAAATCCAGTAATAGTGTGTTGGGTAGGTACGTATAAGTATATTAAATTAATCCATACCAGTAGGAAAACGGAGAATAAAATAATTAACTTTCTTTAACCATGCAGCCACTTTTACCTTACACAACCTTGACTGCTCACGTTTCATGAACGACCTATGATTTCCTTATGGACTCACTTGCACTAATGCGTCACAAATTGGCCCATTTGCATCGCACTGCGTCCGTGCATGCCGCAAACCGTTTCGGCCCTGACCTTATGCAGTGCTGTCGTTCATAGCTGGACCCACACCCTTTGTTTTGTGCCGGTCTGCAACGCTCCGCCGAACATCACATGCTAACAATGACACATAAATTTTAAATTAAACGTTCCGACCGCTCGTACATCAAAATATACGAGCAACAGTGGTTTCGCAAAATACGCGCGTATTTATTATTGCTAAACGGATATTGTTCGGATGCTAGTATGACTATTTTCTAAATAAACACGACCTCTGTGAATTCCTATTATTAATCGATGGCCGATATCAATACATTTTAATTGAAAATATTAATAATACAAATGTGCTTAGATAGAACTGATATTGATTTTTTTATTTACTACCTATTTACTTCTAATATTACCTTAATGTCTACACATAATCTCTTCTGCTTCATTTATCTATTCATTTACCTATGACCCCATGGGTAGGTGTAAATACTTGTCCACCGCAGAAATTTGTATTTTGGTCCATTTAGTAGATTTCATTACTCATTACTGGTTCGAACTTTTAAGAAAAGTTTTTAGATACATTGCGTAGAGCTCATCATGCCCCATTCGTTTGATAGCAACATAACATAGCTCAATACATTTTGAAATAATTGTTAGGTACATGACGTAATATGAGCCAATGTTTGTTCCAGAGATGGAAATCGTGCCTGAGGGGAAAAACTTTCGATTGGTAACAGAAGAAGAGCTCCCAGCTGTGGCCGATTTCTTAGTGCAGTATATGCCTGAATCTCTAAAGGTATGACTGAATGCCATACACGATGATTTCGTTCAAATATACCTACTTAGTATTGTAGAAATATTTGTAAATTGTAGACTCTGAGTAAAGTAGAGAGATGACGAAAGTAAATAGTAAAAGAGTTGATATTGTAATACAAGGAAATGAGAGAAATTAAACATCAGTAGTGTATAATACGAATTAGCTTAAAGTATTTTACCAGATGCTAAACGTAATTAACGTAATTACTGCATGTAATATTGAAACTTGATAAAAAAAAAGTTGTCGATAGATAGTAGTAATGTGCGTTAGATGTAACCAGTGTTAACCTGGCTGTTATTGGTTACCTAAAATCACAGAACCCAAACCACCCCAACCGTATTGGCTAACAAAATATACCTATAAAATATTTCAAACACGCAGTTTCTCCAAATCTCATCAATAAGAAGAAAAAAGATGATCTGAGATGATAAACATGATGAAATCCAAAAACTGTTCACATAGTTTTTTTAACCAATTGCACCAATGCATGTCGTTCACAGTATTTTTTCCTTGTTTACAGTTTCATCAGACGATTCAAACATATCTAAACAACAAGGTGTGGGACTTCCATTTTTATGTAGCGAAGAACTGGCCGGAGGATCCGATTTGCCTGCATTTTCCTGGCTGTACTAGTACGGTAAGTACGCCCCACACTTAGCTGTATCTAATGATTATTGAGTGCGTAAATTTGAGTCAGTCTCCGAGCTTAATAGAGCTGGTGGATATACTTATTGTTTGTACCTATTGGTAATTCTGTCTACCGCAATGGGTCTACGATAATTGGTGGATATTACAAAGACGTTTATCCATATGTCGTTTTAATTGTACCTACAGCTACCTACTTTCTTTGTAACTAAATCAATCAAATAAATTTATTTCCATAGTTAACGAAAGTAACTTATCAGGTCATCGCTTTTTATAGCTAAGGTAACTAATTATTATAAACTAATCGCCTCTGTCCCTAGCGGTCATTAGTCTGAGGTGTGGCCTTGCTCAATGTTTATTTCTTTAAAAAAATATAAATAAGTACTTATTAAACTTTATTGTAAGTCTGCCACACAACTCCAAGCCACCCTCACCTGCCCGTTGTGCATCCTGATTCCTTCCTGCCAGACGAGGCTCTAGCTACCGACTGGTGGCGGTATAACTATCACTCAATTGAAGGCGTAGCTAAATACCGTCACGGGAGCGAGAAGCTACGCGCTGCTATCCCAGCGTGGCGATTATGGGTAAATCCTCCAGATGTTTTGCCAAAATGGTGAACAACTGGAGAGGCGTGCAGCAGTGGACTGCAATAAGCTGTCGATGATTGATGAAACTTCATTAAACTATATATTTAGCCGAAACTTTACCTGTCATAACAGCTGCCTAGAATGAATGGACCACGCGAACTCATACAAAGCCTACCGGGCAAAAGTTTACCGTTCAGGGAACACGTCTGTAGGCAACAACTTCTATGCATAATTTAGCCTATCGCAGTAGTAAGAAATTTATTAAACTTTTGATGTAACTTTCGGCGCAGCTCATATTTTTACTCATAAATTGAAAGGACTACTAGGAAACTAGTTACCTACTTTATAAGCCCTGGTGAAAAAAGGAGTGTTATAAGTTTGACCTCTTTGTCCTCCTGTCAATTTGTTTTTCTGTTTTGTTTTCTGAGCAAAATATTTTTTTATCGTTTCTCCAAAAAACGCAATAAAATTTCACAAGATTAACTCAAGATCATTTCTATAGATTTCATTTAATTTTCCTGCGTCGTTCTTGAAGGGCCAGATTTGTCTAGACCCTTAGCAGTTATCCGAGTGAAACAGAATTTCACAAAGGCGAATTTCGTTAATTACTCCACAAAGGGATAGGAAGTACCTACCTTCATATCAAAACCAATCACCGTGGCCCTTGAGAAATCGAAACATTTTTACCTACTTAAGTCTTTTATTAATTGAATACTAAACGAACAATTTATAGCATAGCCACAAACTGTCATCAAATCGTGCATGGTTACTAAAATTTTAGTTTTATCATTATCATTACTAAAAAACATCTGCCAGTTTATGAAAAAGTGTAGAGACTTCACTTTACAGCGTTTTGTAAAAGATTTAATGGGGTTACCCTCGGGTTGGAGAGCGAGGGATCATCGTTCTTACTTCCGCTACAGTGAAACGCTATCATTTTGTGCCCTACTTTTCACTAGTTGAGGTAAACATTATTTTCGACATATTTTTTCCATATTTCTTGTAAAATCTTTTATACCTTACATAATAATCTACATCTAAATACACTTATATTATTATAAATAGGAAACATTTGTATTTCTATGTCTGTCTAAATGGATAAACTCAAAAACTACAGTGCTTATTTAAAATTAACGGCCGTATTCACAAAGGTTGCTATGCGACGCGCGGGCCACCATAGTACAATAACTATTTATTAATCTGTGACACAGTGCCCAAAATCCTATAGGCTTTGGGGTAACTATGCGTTCGCGCGACGCCTAGTTAGTAGGTAATTTAAAGAGCCCCGGGGGGGGGGGGGGGGGGGGGGGGGGGGGGGGGAGATCGGACATTAAATCAAAGTAAGTCATAGTAACATTTGTGAATATAGCCGTAAGGATCCGTTCTAAAATGGCTATTATATAAGCCAATGAAAATGTTTGTTGATCTGAAATACTCGAAGCGAATCGCTAGTAACAAATAAGTAGCAAACATGGGTACAGACACATCTTATCACAGATTATATTTATTAAGGATTAAAAGTTATATAAGGAGGTAAAATAATAAGTTTGATTTCGAAACCTCTGCTTACTCATCCCGAGGGAAATTCCACTAACACCACTGTCAATCAGCTAATGGGGTTTTAATTTAGATCGCGCATATTGGTCACGCCATAAACTCATTCCGACTTACCATTCATCCGATTCTTGAATTCCTAATTTGGCCCATAGATTAAGGAAATGTTTACTAAAATTGTAGGCTAAGTGTTTTAGAAATTCAAGTAGGTATAACAACTCTATGTAACAACGATCTAGAACCATATTGGTATTCTAGGCACTACAATGTGTTCTTGCAAAATTTGTGTAGCTGTTAATCTTGTAGGTAATTTTTATTTGCTATGACATGTAAAACAGTAAGCTTACGGGTCTTTAAATAAAAGTTATCTTAATCCTACGCGAAAATTCTAATTCAATATTATTGTTCTTTGAGCAGATAAAAGCTAAAATGTATATTTTTTCGAACTTCAATAAAAATGTTAATCTTGTCGATCTGACAGTCATCAAAGTTTTACGAAACTTTTCTTTTATCAAAGCTTTAGCGGAAAGAAAATTTGTTCTATTCACATCGCGATTGTATTCAATAACCTACCTTCAGCTATATTTTATAGATCGTCGTCTCAATATAAATCCTACACTATTTTATTCGGCGAGGGAAAACGTCTTCCAGAATCTTGCGGGTTAAGGCCCGATCAGATTCCTTACCTATATAAGTTCTTACACCTGCACGTCTTACGTCTTTCTGCGCTATTTGTGTTCCCTCTCTCTTTCTCTCCCTTTCAGTCACACTCTGTCTCACGTTTCTTACCAAACATCATACAATCCTACATGTATCTTAGAGATGATAAAGAATTATGGTGGAGCTGGAGTAACGATTTGCGCAGAACGGCTGGCAAGTGCTGGATGCGAGAGGCCTCGAAATCGATCACGGTGGCGAACCTTGGGAGAGGCCTATGCCAGCAGTGGACTGATGTGGGCTGATGATGATGATAAAGAATTATAAATAACTTTCTCTCACATTTACAGCCAAACAGCCTCCCCTACGAAAGCGTGACGGTGTTCTGTCCGTCCGAGCGTGCCGAGCTGGTCGACCTGGTGACCACCGAAGACGAGTTGCTGGACCTCACCCAACCACTGTACCTGAACTTCACGCACGAGGCCATCGTCAACCGCTTCGAGAGGCACTATGAGGCGCACGACAAGATCACCGGTGATGTCTACGTCTGTGATAACCCCCCTAAGGACGCCGGCACTGATGGGTAATTTCTTCTTTATTGACTACCACAGATGATGCCTTTTTTATACTAGGGTAAAAATAAGAATAAATAAAATGGCTGTGGGCCGGCTTGATGGCAAGCGGTTACCGCAGGCGATAAACGCCTGTAGCATTAGGATCATCGCATGCGATTTGCTGATCCCTTAAAAACCTATTTACTTAAGATCAAGTCTTAGTTAGTGCCCTATTCTGTATTTCACAGAGAAAATCTTGACAGGGAGTTATTTTCAACAATTTCTCAAACGTAGCGTTCGCGGGAGAAAATACCTTCTGCAGGGTATTCCAATGCCTAGTTCGGCTCGGATTCGGAAACTTTGAATAAACGTCATTTAAATTTGACATTATTTAGGTAGGTATGTCTTTAGTATGAACGTCGAGGAAGTTAGTTAGTTTTATCGGGCCGTTTTCCGCAACTTGACGTCTGTGCGCCTATTTTGCGTGAAAAAAGTCGAGGAAGTTTCCCAATGAATTCTTTCCGAAGGCATTTGTGAATAGCCCCGCTGGACCCAGCGTCATGATCCTCGTATACACGATGGGGATAGGAATCCTCCTATCCCCATCCGGGATGAACATTCGTGTGATGAATATTTGTGTTCGTTTCGTGTACCTATAGGTAATAGATTTACCGTCAACTGGAGAAGAAGAAGTTCTCTTTGAACACTCACCGCACATAAATCTGCTCTCTGCTTAAGCACCTAAAGGTTAACTGGTAGAAAATGCTCCTAGCATTAAGTTCGCCTTTTGTACCATTTTGTGCAATAAAGTTTAATTAAATAAGTAAAGAAGTACATTAGGTATATTAAAATGTTTGTTATATTGTTGATCAGATTGCCATCGGACGTGGAGCTAGTTCGGCTGCTGCCGGAGCACATGAAGGCGGTGTACGACCTGTACCCGGCGAGCGACATCGAGTGCCGCGAAGTGTTCGAGAAGCTGGTCGCGGAGCTGCCCGCCTACGGCATCTTCGTGGAGGGCGACCTCGCCGCGTGGATGGTGCAGTCGTACTACGGCGCCATGTTCTCCATGCAGACCCGGCCCGAGTTCCGCCGGAAAGGCTACGGGATCTACCTCGCTCGGCGGCTCACCAAGGAAGTCGCCGCGCGCGGGTACAAGCCCTTCGTCGTCATTCGTCCCGAGAACGACGCGTCCCGTTCCCTCTACACTAAACTCGGCTTCGAGAAACGGTTCAGAACGGTGCGCGCCGTTTTGCGCCCTCGCTAAAAATAAAACGTTGATCACTAGCAGATTTTATTTTTTTAAGACTTTTGAAAAATCAATCTAGCTTGCGATCTTTGATCGCTTAGTGAATTTTAGTACATAGTAGCTTTAAGATTAGCGGCCGCCGCTCTCGGTCTGCGGCTCCCCGAACAATCTACTTCAAAAGTTTCTCGGTGAAGGCTAAATTACGCGTAACAAACAAAAATGGCGACTCGGTAAAATTATGCTAGGTCAAGCGTTTTCGGCCTTATAACGATAGGTACCCATACCCATATCATCCATATGAGCAGGGACAGATGAACACTACGTGTAATCAAGCCTTAGCAGACTCCGCTCTACCAACCATACTCAGTTGGCCTATTCTCATTTTACTCCCTCGCCAACAAACTTGTTACGTGTAATCTAACCTTAAGCCAGCTCTAGCATTTTCAAAACTTATACCTCTCAGTCTTTAAATTGTGACAACGAAGTTGAAGATTTCCAAATTTGTAGCTTTGCGTTCTAGTCTTCGCTTGGCGACAGAGGCGAGAGCCGCGGCCGTTCGCTGCGTTTCCAGGCGCCAGCCTAGTCACTGATCTCAACGATTCTAACGTGCCAAGATCCGTTCCGAACCTGACTTTTGGTAATTAGAAAAACGTCGAGGAATAATAATTAGACGTCCCGACGATCCGAGAATATCTTAGGAACCATTATATCACCTACTCTCGTGAATTAAGACAATATTCGTGAGCAAATTATTTCTATGGTTTGTAGGTTCGGTCGTCGAGAAAACAAGAATCGAGAATCGATGCGATTCCTCTGCGCTATCCAAGACGAATTCAATAATAAATTAATGTACATGATTTGAGACGTTGGAGCGTCGAAGGAACCGCGTCGGTTTCGCGGGAACAAAATGATTAATTAATTGAGGTTCCGTAAGCTCTTGGCATCGTTAGCCTCTCATTTAGGCGAACGCTTCATACCACTCGTTGATCGATCGGAAACTGTTCTGTCTCATGGTTTATAAAATTTTGGGACCCGTTATGACCTGTGTGATACGTTAGGTAATGTACGTACATGTTGTTGACATGTTAGGTGGTACATGAGAAAGATAGGTTGCCGTTACTGCACCCAGTTTGCACAATTCGAAAAATCAAGCACCATAATTTTATCCTGACTACGCAGTATGACTATTGTATTAAAAAATGTATTAACAACCGGTATTGTTTACGTTTCTTCAGCGGCATGCTCATACATTCTGTTTTTTTAAACAAAAGAGTTGACATTGAGAAATACTACCGAGTCTGTGCAAAGAGAAAAGTTAGCGACTGAAAACTGACTTTAGTATTGAAAATACTCTCTTCTAATATTGTTATTAATAATTAGAACAAGATACATAATTAACTAATAGCTAGTTTTCAGTTTTAGCTTTTCAGGGTAGACTGGATTTTTTATATAAATGAAACATTGTTGGATAAATTTAAAAAAAAACATTTGAAATTTCATACGAATGTAGATAGGTAGGTATTTTAATATGGGAATATACTTTACAACTATTATTGACTATATTATAATGAAGGTTTGCTATGCATATACCATGCTTAGATATTACTTTTAATTAATTTTAATTCAGTCTTAAGTTTAACAATTTTTATTGTGTGATATATTTATTGCTTATTTTAGGATAGACAGTACGTTTGTTTACCTTTAAAGGTTTATACTGTAAAGACTGCCAGTCTTAGACTGACATCGTAGATTACCGCAAATATCTGTCGACGAACGTACTTTGAAATGACCTAGACTGGAAAAAATAGTTGAGAAAGAAAAATAATGTTGAGTGCAGAATGCGAGATTTTTGTAAAATTCCACCAATTACCTAATGCAGTGTCGTAAATGCATTCAAGATTATATTTTTATTAATAAGTAGAGCTAACTCTAAAATCTACTAAGTACACGATGGCCACATGTAAAAGCTGGGAATAAACGTTACCTTGTGGATTTGAATTGAACTATAATAACCAGCTGAAATTGTAATGGCTTGCTGGATCAAATGATCTAAGTAGGTAATGGCGTTGTACATTCCGCGGCACGCAATCTCCATACAGAACGAAATTGCTCCATACAAGTTCTATGGAAGACCTACAACGCGCATACGAAGTTTTCATCACGACTCGCTATAGGTATATGAAAAACCAAGATGGTCTATCGGACCGCGGTCCCCGAGCACGACGACTTAGTTCGGCGGAAGTACTTCCACTTTTCCTAGGGACAAGTCTGTTCTTACAACAGCATACCTACTTAATAGCTTCCCGTTGCCTGATGGAAAGCGGAAGAGGTACCCAAGGCGCTGCGGCAATGAACAAGTAGCCAAACCAATCACTTGTTCGTTTTCGTCATGCTGGCCCACCCAAGTCACTTCACGGGTTCTCTCGGGATTCACAGTAGTTGCCAGCTAGGCGGGTAAACTCTACCACACGGCTGGCGACTAGGCGACTTTTACGACACACACAGGAAATGAGGCGGTGATTTGTATTATTTTCCGTCACCGCGGGAAAATTACCTAAGTATCTCATATTATAGTCGTATCATTTCAATATCAAAAATTTTTGACCTTTTTCTGATGTTTTTTAACCCTTAATGCGGTTTACAGAATACATCTACGTACTAAATTTCAATAATGTAGCTCATAGATTCGGAATAAACTGGCTGTGACATACGGACGGACAGACAGACATGACGAATCTATAAGGGTCCCGCTTTTGCCATTTGGCTACGGAACCCTTAAAAGCAAGCCTACATATTCCTCAAGGGCCAGCAACGCACCTATCTCCCCTTGTGTTGCAGTGTCTATGAGCTGGACTGATCACTTTTCTTCAGGTGACCTCCAGAACCGTTTGGCATCTCTGTCATAAAAAAGGCACTAATCTATCTCCAGCTCCTGTCATGTAACAGTCGCGGAAGTAATCTCACCGGCCAAATCGTGTAATGACAGTTTAATGGCTACCAGACATTGCTCTCTAGCCACGGTTGAAGACCGGGAACTAGTAGGTACCCACTTAAACACCTGTTAGCGCTTATACCTAATAGCTTTAAGCATGTGGACCTATGGGCAGTAGTGGTTATTATACTTTAGTTAGATCCTGTTCCAATTATTATTTAAGATTTTAATTTATTGCATAATTTTAATGCATTTAGCATACTAATTTGATATCAAATGATACGTTTCGTTCGATGACGGACTAAGGTAAAATTGGCAGTGTCGATGTCAAATTTTGCTCAATACAGGGAGCTTCCACCAATTTTTTTAAATTTTAAAAATGTCCTAATTTTAAATGAATTATGGCCAAAATTCTTACTATCGGCGTCTAATGTTTAAAGAGAAATGTGCTTGTCCTTAGTCGCGAGAAATTAATTCGATGGATACTGTCTCCTAGGATAACGATCTTTAAAATATTCTATGCATTGTTTTATTATCATCTTCGATCAATTAAAAAATAAACAGATGACGTCATTTTGAGTACGTGGCCGTGTGACGTCATGTGCTCATTTGTACCCAGTCATTTAAACATGCAATCATGCTAAAGCTTTCCTACTTCCTAAGTGGGTGAATACCTACACGTCGAATAAGTAGTTCGTGATTTCTTCAAATTATTAATTATAAGGGCATTTTTCCGTACATTATCCCTAATGGAAGTTAAAAGGACACTTGTTCCGTCCTCGCAACTGCAGATACATTGAAGAAAGCAGTATATTTTGATCTCCTGTGGCAATATAAAGAATGTAGTGTCCATTCTGTATTGTTTATCGGTTTAACATTTACCTTGCAAAGGTATTGGAAACAATAATAAAACAAATCAAACAATACTTTAGTTTTATTTTGAAGCCTGTTTACCTGTACATATTCTTAGTCTAGACATCCTACTAATAAATGCGAAAGTTTATTTGGATAGACAGGCTCGGTGGCTCATTTGGTAGTGACCTCTGCCCTCTGAGCCAAGGGTCGTGGGTTCGATTCCCGCACAGTACAAACATTTGTGTTCATGAAAATGTCTGTTTGTATTGGTCTGGGTGTTTTCTATGTATAATATGTATTTATTTACAAAAAAAAAGTATCTAAGTATGTTTATCAGTTATTGCCTAGTACCCATAGTACAAGCTTCGGCGTAGTTTGGGGCTAGGTGGCGCTGTGTGGCCCAGCGTGGCATGTCTTGGGTTGGGTTATAGATGGATGAATGTATATGAGACTCCGCAAACCACGACTTTCTATCGGCCGATTGTTTGTCGGGCTCATAACAGTATGAAAAATGTATGCAAGTCCGCATACTAACGATTTGGTATCGGCTGATCTTCATACTGATTATGAGCCCGACCAAACTATCGGCCGATAGAAAGTCTGTGGTTTGCGGGGTCTCATACCTAATGTTACTCTTTCACCCATAGGGTATCAACTGACCGGAACGGAATAAAACTTTACAGTAAATAAGACTATAGGTACCTAGTATACCCATGGAAGTAGTACTTAATACTTCCATGAGTATACCTAGCTCAAACGTCAGATTAAAAACTGTAGCCCCCGCTATTAAAATAGGTATCTACTAATTACGTAATTATTTTAATACCTAATATAGGTACTAAATCTGTAGAGAAGTCAATTCTCTACAATCTAAATAAATATATTTTCAAAACTAGCTGTGCCGGCGGCGTCGCGCGCGTGGCTATCGGGTTTCAAAAATAACGGACTTATGGTACCTAAATTTTAAGTTAGCCTTCCAGCAATACATTGGTGAAAACCGCATTTGATTCCATGCAGTAGTTTACGCGTGATGCGCGATCAAATATACAAATAAAAATTTCTCCCCTTTTCCCAACACTTCCCAAACAGTATACTTTTCATCACGCTACAATCAATAGGAGCAGAGCAGTGATGGGAAGTATTGGGAAAACGGGAGAAATTTTTATATGTCAGTTTGATCGCGCATCCCGCGAAAACTACTGCATGGAATTAAATGCGGTTTTTACCAATGTACCAATTGCTAGAGGTCTAACTTAAAATGTACCTAAGTATCATTTTATGGAAGTCCGTTATTTTTGAAACCCGATATCCACGCGTGCGTCGCCGCTGGCACAGCTAGGTAGTACATAATATAATACGTAATAAGCGAAAAGCAAGCTATTCACTATGCCTGTACGACTCGGATTCCAAAACTTTGAGTGTAACGTCAATAAAATTTTGTACTTTAAAAAGTAATGTCAAATTCGAATGTACTTACGAGAAATTTTCCGAATGCGAACGTTGAATCATATCTTAGATTTATTGCTAGGTCTCGAGACCTATCTTCTATAAATTTTAATGTAAAAATAAAATTATATACCCACCTATAATCATCTTAAGCCTGAGGACTGGGTTCCCTTGAATAAGGACTCAGCACAATTATAATGAAATGGCGGTCTAATCCACAATTTCCACAAATGCATTCATTAAAGCTTAATAAAAATACTCTCAACATAAACAAAAGTAGCGCCTTTTTCACCACCCTACGACAACACAGCGAAAGTCCTCTACGGCTCTATGTCTCTAAAAATCTAAATTGCTCTACTCAGTTTCCGGTAGAAAAAACACTAAAAAATAAACTTTGGAACAGGCGTTTGTACGGCCCTGTGCTAGGATTACTCAATCATGCCTATGCATACCATGGGTATACATCGCATTACAAATTATAGACTGTGGTAAATTAGTGATGAAATGTTGGCTAGCCTGCATTTATGTCAAATTTCAATCTATCAACCTGACAGTTTGCTTTCTGTCAAATTATATCAATAAAATGGTGGATTGTGTGTGTTTTTGTTCTAAACTGCATTTTTAGTTAATTAGCTACCATGACCAGTCTAATTGACAAAATTGAATTGCTAATAAAGAGGGAAAAGACTACACCAGAAAAGAAAAAGGATGATTCTAACAAAACATCTAGTGAAATTCTTTCAGAACTATTCAGTGCCTTCAATGCTGACCCACCGAAAATCGATGAAGTTTCCGTGAAGAAGTCTAAAAAGAGTAAGAAAAAACATAAAAAGGAAAAGAAAAAGCGGAGTCGCAGTTCTAGCAGTAGTAGTTCCGACGATAGTGATTACTCACATAAACGTAGGAAAAGCAAAAAGAGCAAATCTAAGAAGCGGAAATCTAAGGATCGTTCGCCATCATACCACCGCTCCCGGTCACCCCTGATTAAGCCTGATCCTGATACTAAATTTAAGGTGGAAAAAAGTTACATAAAATCAGAGGAGTTCAAAATTAAAAATGAACCTAAATCTGAGGACAAGGTAAAGACTGAAGTTAAAGATCTCAGAGAGTTAATCAACATCAAAAGAGAGGATGATAATCTTATCGATGCGACTCTCATTCCAATGCCTGAATCGCCAAAGAATCCTTCTGATGATGCAAAAACAGTTGATGGCAAAAGTATTTCAGAAACTGAAAAGTCCAAGGGCAAAATTCAGATTAAAAACTTAAAATTCAGTGCTGTCTTCGAAGAGACGGTGAAAAAAGCTGAAGAGGAGGCTAGGAAGAGGGCTGAGAAATATGAAGAGGGTGAATATACAGACTCATCGAGTGACTCTGTGAAAGTGGTAGATAACTTGCAGTTCCCAAAGTCCTCTGACCCTGGAGGTATATTGAAGAAGCAGGCTGTTGAAGAGAGTAAAATGTAAGTTTCTGACAACTTGAACTCGCAATTTGTTAGTCCTGAATTGACCTTAATACCTTGATCATATTAATAACTCAGGTTGAACCATAACTAATTTATTTTTAAGTACCCACTAGCATTTTTATGATAATATGTCGAAAACAATGCACAATGTTATTATGTATTGTAAAAAATTATTGAGAAATGCAGAAGAATTTGAAAACATCACTGAAGCCACTTCCACTTCCCAACGTCACTGAAGCGAGAAGCTACAGCTTCGATTGCAGGGTGTACCCTGCAATCGCCAATCCACCTGCCAATTTTTTTTATCCTAAATGACTATGGTGATGGCCAGGACAGCCTTGTCATCATCACCAGACTGTTGAGGGAGTGAAAGGCTCTCACCTCTAGTTAGGGGGAGTAGAAGGCTCTATTTTTTTTGTTATTATGTACTCCACTTGTTTTAAATACCATGTTAATAGTGATAATTTCCATATTCAATTCATTTAAATTGTGGTTTAATTTATTTAGATCCGAGGAAATAAAAATAAGTTCCAAGAAGACATCAAGCAAGTCATCACACAAAGAAAAAGACAAAAGCAAAGACAGAGAAAGGAGTCGATCCCGGAAAAGGTAAGGAATGGATATTCATGTCTTTTTATATCATATAGGTGGCAAACAAGCCTATAGCCCGCCTGATGTTAAGCGGCTAATGCAGCCTATGGACGCCTGCAACACTAAATATTTATGCAACAAACAATGGCCAAGGCCATCTAACTTGTCTATAATAATAATAACCAGCAAGGATTCCCAAATTGTGCACCACAGTGCTAAGGATAGTGGTGAGGGTATAAAGCATAATGAACTTTAATTTTACAATCCCCAGCTATATAGCTGATTGTCATATTACTTGGTTAGATTTATTCTTAAAACAATACCAATTTGTAAACCAGTGTCTTTAAAAACACAAATTGATTAGGCCCTACATTTCTCTAAGAATCAATCACGAAACCACCAGATTTACACAACAAACAACCAAGGTCATCTTATCAAGGTAATTTTAACACCATGCAAAATTGTAACTATAATTTGATTT
The DNA here is from genome assembly GCA_031163375.1 of Conogethes punctiferalis. Classification (NCBI taxonomy): domain Eukaryota; kingdom Metazoa; phylum Arthropoda; class Insecta; order Lepidoptera; family Crambidae; genus Conogethes; species Conogethes punctiferalis. The sequence goes on from CM062086.1 coordinate 6,161,125, forward strand.
GCAATGCAACTAATTTCTCATTTTATTTCAATACATTTCAATTTCTAATACATAAAATTCTTATATCTACTTATACATAAGAGACCAGAATAAAAAATATTATTGTAAAACTGACAGCCTTGGTGGCATATTATATAAGGGATTCCCTAAAATGCATAAAAGGCAGGAGGTTCCAGTAACCATCTCCTGGTACTATAACTTATTTCCTGACTTTCCTATTCCTCCTATTTAATACATAGTAATGCAAGTCATTTATTTGTTTCTCAAGGTCACGAAGCAAATCGAAAAGGTCAAGGTCGCGTTCCACCTCCCGCAAGCGGCATCGGAGGTCCAACTCTAGATCGAGACGCAGGAGCAGGTCACGACGGAGGTCGAGGTCGCGAGAGCGTGAGCGCGAGCGGGACCGTTTACGGCAGAGGCATCACTCGCCGAGGCATAGGGGTCGAAGGTCGCGGTCAGTTTTTGTTATTTCTTTTTTGTTTGTATGTGCATGAGACAGCAGTTCATGTGGAGTTCTGCAGGCTGATGATGATGATTGACACGACACAATGGTTACTTTTCTCTTGAGGGAAGGTTATGAGAGGGATCAATATCCTATCTTGCCCTATCTTTTCTCCTAGGTACCACACAGTAGGTTGTATCAAATGATTGCTTGATTTTGACATGACTCAGGCATTCACCTTACGCCAAGTGACGCCATCTATGCCATTCCATTTCGAAACACCCTTATTGATACATCCAGGATATATTGCTGGAAATATCGCTGACGACATCAGAGAGCAATTGAGTACATGCACCAATTGGTTCTATTTTTTATTCTGATGAATGTTGGGATGTGAGTTGGTACGACGTCATAATTATGGTCAAGCGAGTAGAGGTAAGGTAAGGTTTAACACTTGTGTTTTGGGTTGTTGTGTTGTAAATTTTGTGTTTTAAACAAATACGAACATCCAAACATTGAGCAAAAAAGAAGGAATTTGACACCCTCTCTTACATCAGGTCGCCGACCGGCGTGAAGCTAGCGGACAGCGAGAAGAAGCGTCTGCTGGAGGTGGCGCGGCGCAACGCCATCAACATGCTCAAGAACGGCGCCGTGCCCGCCGGCGCCGCCGCGCTGCCGCCGCACACCAGGAACCAGGTCATGGCCGCGATACAGTCGGGTGGTGAGTCGGCTTGTGTTACCTAACTTGATATATCAAAGGCAGCCTTGTCATCACCAGTGGACTACCGGGGAGCGGAAGGCTCTTATACCCGCCGGAACGCTCTTATAGGTCATGGCCGCGATACAGTCGGGTGGTGAGTCGGCTTGTGTTACCTAACTTGATATATCAAAGGCAGCCTTGTCATCACCAGTGGACTACCGGGGAGCGGAAGGCTCTTATACCCCAGATCTGCCGCCGCACACCAGGAACCAGGTCATGGCCGCGATACAGTCGGGTGGTGAGTCTGTTTGTTTTCTCCTTACTGACTAAGAACGGACAGCAGTCTTTCGGCCGTATTCACAAACGTTATTATGCGACGCGCGGACGCACAGTGCCCAAGATCTTATAGGGTTTTGGGTGCCTGTGCGTACGCGCGGTTTAACTGGGTACAAATAAAACCTACAGGTATCACCAACCCGTCTGCCAAGTGTAGTGACTAAGGAAAATCCGTTCCAATGACAATTGTCATTGGGGGAGGTCTATGTCCAGAGCAATACACGTTTGCAGGCTGATGACTACTAATAACCATTGTTGGATATCAATACAAGGCGACCTGGTCATCATCACGTCTGGTGATGGGGATATGGGGGAGCGGAAGGCTTTCAGAGCCCAGGTAGTCATGAGTCAACAAAAAAAGTGGTATATAACACTCGCATGATTCAAGTGAAAAGTACTAATGATAATATTAATAAGTAACCCAAGACCACACAACGCCATCCAATCGCAGACTAATCCATCTAAAACAATGTCCTTATGAGTACTAAATGTTAATTTTTTCTCACAGGTAAATCAGTAGACGAGCTGACAGACTTCTGCAAACACTTATCAAAGAAGGAAGCCCTCGGAGAGCTATCCTCGGTGTCGTCTAATGATGAAGACATGAGCGAAAACGAAGATACACTTGCATTCCACCATCCGTTCCTTGTAAAGGAAAAAGCGCCAATTGTTATGAATATTCGGGTGAGTAGTTTTCAATTTCTATTCCATTATTTTATAGTTCTCAATGTGTGGTTTGACAATTAAATCAAAATTTCGTTAACACTTTGAATGGTTCTTGAAAACCTAACCTGGGTTTGGAATCATTCGCCAGGTTAATCCAGAATATTACAAATTTAGTAGATGTTAATATAATAGTTAAAACTATAATAGGGAATAATATTTTCCTAATATGTAATATCGTTGTCGCATGTCGCAGGAACTTGCGCTCCACCAGGCGTAGAGAAGCCATTATATCATGCTATTTTTTTTAAACTCAGGTTTCATGGAAGTTTCCCACACAGCATTTTTGTACATTTCCAATGCTTACTTTGTACTTTTGAGACAGTTTCCTGACAGGCTACCTTGAATTCCCAAGAAGCTGGCCTACGAGCTCTTTTAATTAGCGACAAGGCTCTTCTTATCACTCCTTTAATCTCTAAGAAAGTGCTCTTGTAGTGTCAATATATATGTATTGAAAGTGTAATATGACTTTCGTTCATAGGGTGGCGCACCACTGCCAATAAAGTCCACGATAGCGCCTGTGGCAAACAAGGAGGAACTGCGACTTCAGTTCCCGGTGTCGTCTGGGTCGCAACATCGGGAGAAGGCCATCGAATGGGTTCCTGTCTCACCAAAGAAAGATAACATGGTTAGTATTAATATCACTTATTGGCCAACACTGCTTCTGAGACAATGGTCGTGGGTTCGATTCCCGCTTAGTACAAACGTTTGTATGTATGAACATGTTTGTTTGTATTGGTCTGAGTGTTTGTATGTGTGTAAGTATTTATTAACAAAAAAAGTATTTAAGTATGTTTATCAGTTGTCTAGTACCCATAGTACAAGCTTCGGCTTGACTAGATGCTGTGCCGCTGAGTGGCCCAGAGTGGCATAATTTTTGGATTATTTATCTATACTAATATTATAAAGCTGAAGAGTTTGTTTGTTTGAACGCGCTAATCTCAGAAACTACTGGTCCGAATTGAAAAATTCTTTTTGTGTTGAATAGACCATTTGTCGAGGAAGGCTTTGTTAGGCAACATCACGCTGCAACTATTAGGAGCGAAGAAATAATGAAAAATGTAAAAAAAAAGCTGGGAAAAAAATAACTATTCCACGTGAACACGAAGTCGCGAGCACAGCTAGTTTTTGATAATGGTCAGACATTCTTAGAATTTGTCACTTTTGTAATTTATAATTGTCAATTATTTTTACATTATCTAAATATTTTATGCTGTAATTATTGTAACATGGGTAACTCATACTTTTCATATACTTTCCGGTAACGATTGTGTATTGTCCCATAAAGAATATCTATCTCTTTCCACTGCTACGTAATTTATTAATTTATATTTGTTTACAGCAAGTAGCAAAATTAAATTCAAAACCAACAAAAGCTGATTCCACTGCTACTACGGAAGCAACGAAGTAAGTTTATTATTATCAGTTATCTTGCTCTTCAACATTTTGATAATTTAAATGTAACAAACACCTAATTCAAAAGGCGATAATAGATATAATGTCTATTTTTTATATTTATTGAAACACTAATAGTAAAGAGAAACTAAGTAAGTAATAGTAAAAAGAACTAAGAGAAATAAATGGGAGTTGACATCATGTTATTCTATGCTAAAACAATTTTATCTCGAAAAAAACGTATTGATATTTAAAAGGCCGGCAGCGACCCTAGAACTCTGAGTCCATAGGCGGTGTCGACTGCTTACCATCAGGCATCACACTTGCTCGTCTGCCGCCTCTTGCATAAAAAAAGGAAAGAAAAAAAAGTCTCCACAATTCAAACAAATACCGGGAACAAAGAGCTAGTTAAATAAGGTATTTACAAATTGCTTTATTCTGAAACAGATCTGCGCCGCTCGCCTTGCCCGCCCCGCCGGCGGCCAACACGCCCGCGTACATGAAGAGTTTCACTTCAGGATCACGTAAGATTATTCTTAGTTATTCATCATTATGGCTGGCTCCATGGCTCATTTGGTAGTGACCTCTGCCTGGTGAGCCAAGGGTCGTGGGTTCGATTCCCGCATGGTACAAACATTTGTGTTCATGAACATGTCTGTTTGTATTGGTCTGGGTGTTTACTATGTATAATATGTATTTATTTACAAAAAAAAAGTATTTAAGTAAGTTTATCAGTTGTCTAGTACCCATAGTACAAGCTTCGGTTTAATTTGGGGCTAGATGGCGCTGTGTGGCATGTCTTGGGTTATTATTTATTTATTTATTATCCTATCACAGTCCACTGTTACTTGGGCTGTTGACTTAAGCTTGTCCAATCGTTTGACAATTCTTCACCATTTTGCTCGATCATGTACTTCTCGAATCCTCACACAACACAGGTCACGTGCGCAATCGCTTGCGCTGCAGCAATATCTTGTGGTACTCGTTGTCTCTAGGCTGATAATTGTGATAAGTTGTAAAACCGATATATCTATCATGATAATTTCTTCTACTGAATTGTACCTCAATTTCAGAATTATCGTCGGTGACCGCCCTACCTGCCCTGCCCGCGCCCGGCCCGCAAGCGTACCCGCCGGGCATAGACCCACCGAAAATCGTTAGTCTACATCATTATATTTATTCCACATCGTCAACATTTCGATTTTTATTGCATTAGAAAGAATAATCAGAAAGAATAGGTTTTTTTGATATGTGACCAACGAAAATATCATCAGGAAAAGTTTACACTGTAAAATACCTACAGAAGCAGACATTGCAAACATGAAATGGATCATCATCATCATCATTGTGGCAACTCAAAATAAAGTTTACTATGACTGTTACTTTGCTTACACATTTTCAAATTCAATGTTAAAAGTTGTAGTATAGTTCCATAGAGAATATCTTCATTTGATGTTTAATTTTTTTTCTTTTACTCTTATAGGATATGGCTGCCATAGTATCCCAAAAGATTGCAATGATTCGTAAGGAACAAGAACAGAATGAATTAACTGGTAGTGTACGAGGGGTGAGTATGACCTATTATACAAATATATGTAACCTATACCTAACTTCAAAACATTCATTTATTTTTTCTTCTTTTCCACATTCGTTGGTGTGAAATTCCTAACTATTTGTTATTACAACTGGAGTATTTATATTGTAGATACAAACAAATATATTTTTGTTAATTATCCTTCTAATATTAGTTTCAATATTTCCATCATCAACAGACATCATCTCTAGTTGTTCGCCACTTTGATCAAACATCTGGAGGCTTTGTCCATAATCGCCACGCTGGGCAGGCGGGTTGGCGAGCGTAGCTTCTCGCTCCGGCGACGCTACTGCCCGTCATACCGCCACCAATCGGTTGCCAGAGCCTCGTTTGTTGGGGAGTTCATTTGACATCTGAATTTTCCTTTCAGTTTGGTTGGGGTGCAGACTCGTCCCTGGGTCAGTTCACTGGGTCGACGGGGGCCAATATCCTCACGCCGCGGGAACTGGCCAGTGGCACCCAAGCGTGGGCCAAAAAGGTATTTATTGACCTCCTATTTGGTACGAGACTTGCAAGTTTGAAATGACTATAGCCATTTTGTAGAACATGTTTTTAGTTGTTGTTTAACCACCATTTTTTAGTTATTGTTATACAATTTATGTCAGATTTTATACGAATTACTACTACATTATAGTGTTGGTGTTTATTTTCTTTTATACCTAAGAGATATTTAAGTTAAGGAAGTTAGGTATAGATATACCTAAGCTTAGACTAATTAGGTTTCTAATTAATGGTGGATAAAGAACAATCGGAAATGTAAAATTTAAAGTATCAAATGAAACCTTTACGCGCTCCTATTATATTTGACACAACTCAAACACGATATTCTACTAATTAAATAATTTATTGTATAAAATACTTTATATATTTACTATACAAATATAAGATATCCTGCAAGTAACGATACCCATACAATGTTTCCTTCTGCGGTATGAATATATAGATTTGAGGCCATTAAATTTAGTGCTGATGACCACTTTGTGCGAAAAGGCTGTCTAAAAAGATAACCTATGCCAGTCACATATATGATATAACACATGATCGACAAACGTTACGTATGTAAAGTGGTCGCCGAAACCGGCCGGAAGGCATCAGCATCAAAATAATAATGGCCTACTTGATATATTATATGGCACATATAACTATACCATTTGGAATATTCCGAATGGACAGTCTAGTTAGGTACTCTTCAACGCAAACATAGTTCACAAATATGTATTCCACATATTCTTTACCATAGATGATAATATTAATATCAGACAACTCATAAATGCGTTGTTTTAATTACCTACAACTTTGGTTGATACATGACAAATATTACTAAAAGCGTAATATGTGTGGCACCAAAGTTGTGGTTCCATTTGATACTTTAAACCTGTCGAAATAACTTTTATTTCAGCTCAAAGCTCAGCCTTCGGTCGGGATCCGCGTTCAGTGATGCTGTCTCAACGGCGCGGTCAGAACTTATAATACCTGCCGTATTATACTTTCTGACCTTTTATACTATTTCGGAATGTGGTTACAACAACTTTGAACAGCGTAAATAACGGTTGAACGGTTCTATAAAATTGAACTCCCAAATTAATATTTCTAAATAAATAAAAATATGTAATAATTCCAACTTTGAAACTGAATATGCAGGGGAAATTTGACGTGTCTGATAACTTGACTGATTAGATCAGATACCTATAAATATGAAAACAATTTACACACCCTTTTGCTTCGATTGGTTAATAACATGAATTAAACAAACTGTGTGTATTTTTGTCACCTACATTTTTCACATCTAAATTACGTTACCGTTTCACATACATTTTGATACAAGATGGGGCGATAGGTTAAAATTTAAATTGGGGTCGAATTTTTTACTTTTATTTATGTCAATAAAACGGCTAGGGTGACCATCAGATACAATGAAACCGGATACAATAGAAAGTTGGTGAACTTTTTCAAAGATTTATATAGAAAAATGTTTTAAAAATGACTTCTAACTGTTGTTGTAACCAAACTGCAGAGCGTAACTGCGTGTAACGAAGGAACTGTCGCAGTTCGCTCGTTACACTCCGCCCTAACGACGTCCTTAGTGACGACAGTGGTGAACGCCATGCCACGCCTGGCATGCCATTCATCATTGCCAGAATTTGCATACAAATATTCAGTTTTCCCCTTATTTATTGACTGACTTATTTTTGCACCTGTCTATCGTTATATATTTATACTTCTTTAGTTTTGAAAACAATATCGATATATTCTTATCAATGATCTATGGATCGTGTGAGATATATATTATTTTGGTCTATCATTGAATATCATTTATTAGAATGAACATAACGAATTCAAAAAGTTTATTTTCATATAATTATTTTTTTTTGAGATTTCTACAATAGTAGGAATCTATATCAATCAATCACATTATAAACATGTAGGTATGAATCATAGTTTTAAATTTCTTAGCAAATCACTAATTTATGTACCTATGTGTTTATGCATGTCACATGTAATTTATCACTATACATGTATTTTACATTCTACATGAGGCATACTCGAGTCAGTCTGATCGATGAAAATATGAAAAGCCTAGCAATTCTTTGAGCGGCACCCTATAAAGTTCCCTTTATTCCCCGCTCTGTACATTGGAGCGGAGAATAATATTAAAACTCATAGGATTGCATGGCTTTATATGGGGAATCCATGAATATTTGTTGCAGCTTATATGTGATAAGGAGATGCGCACACTGTTCTGCACGGTCGTCAGATGATAGGTGCCAATGTGACAGAGGTAAGTATAACAAACGCCGGTGGATCATGTCGGGTACCGAAAATACTACCAGGATGTAATAAAACAGTTAGAAAATATGTACATGGGGATACAAAACCTCCTTCTCGAAAATTCGAAGTTGGTTAATAATTTACTTTTTGATTAGGTGATTGTTCTAAAAATAAAGATATAACGTGATATTTTCCTTGTACTTTATTCATTGATCATATTCGTATTGCTTGATATGTATTATGTTCTCAGCATTTCTCACATAAATTTTGCATACAGGAATTGTTAATAAACAAAAGATCGGACTGTTTTAGTTTACTTTGCCTATAAATAAATATGAATTAAAAAAAGAAATCATTCAAAATCTTCCATCGTCTGTACCGCTAAAATGAAGTGAATTCTCGTATCTAATTTGTAACTTTACATGTAGGATCAACTGGTGAGAGCGGCGCCTGTGGAGGGCGGTATGGGAATGCATCTCCTACAGAAAATGGGGTGGACGCCGGGACAAGGGCTCGGCAAGGAGGGCACTGGGACGCTCCAACCCTTGCTGCTCGAAGTTAAGTTAGACACTAAGGGCTTGACTTCGAAAGAAGAGGTCAGTAGCAGACACAACAAAGGTGTAAGTAGAAGGATACTTTGATGCGAATGTGGTGGCCCGAATTTTCAGAAATGGTGTTTGTCCTATTAGTATGAAACATCTGGTCACCCGTTTGTATGATATATTTAAGGCTCTTTCTATGAATGTAAAAGATGATTAAAACATTGTTTTAGTAAATGAAGATACCTACTTATATCTAGGACAAACGTGGACTTGTTAAATAAATGCGTCAGACAAATTACCCTAACCAGCTGGTCTCAAACTAAGGCTTTCTCTTGTTCTATGAGGTACCAGGTGATGATGATAATAGGTCGCGTCGCAAACTGTCGCGATACTGTCAAGATTCTGTCGCGGTAACGGGCTGCGTAGACGACAGACTATCCGTGATGCACTTTTTAGTCTGTGATGCAATTATATGCAGTAACGCACACGACGCGCAAAAATCTGTCGCGGATATTTCACAGACTCGACGTACATCTTCGATCATTCTGTCGGCGGAGCTGTAGGGACCTAAGTAGATGCTCTTTTTAAATGTTCAGACATCTGTCGTCTGTGCAGCCCCAATGGGCTCACATAAAATGTGTAGGTACCTATAGATAGATGAACACGTATATCCCGTTGGCAGATCAAGCCGAACCCGCGTCACGGCCGCGCGCGCGGGCCGGCGCCGCTGGTGGCGGGCGGCAAGCACCCGGTGTCGCTGCTCGGCGAGTACTGCTCCAAGCAGAAGCTGGGCCCGCCCGAGTACAACCTCTGCTTCGAGTGCGGCCCCGATCATAAGAAGAACTTCCTATTTAAGGTTACATTTTTACTTGTTACTATACATCGTCTTTTTAGCATTTAGGTAAACAACATACAACGGACATACCCCAGAGGACTGGCAGGCTGAAGTGGCAGTGGGCAGGGTTCATAGTGAGAAGAACAAATGACCGTTGGGGCCGAGGTCTGGACTGGGGACCTTTCAACAGAAAACGCGGCGTGGGACTGACGACATAAAAGTCGCAGGATGGGGCTGGATGCGGGCAGCTCGCAACCGGCCATTGTGGAAGTCTTTGGGGGAGACCTATGTCCTGCAAAAACTGTGGTAAACAAAAAAACAAATTCATAACTATGATTCAGAGCCTCATAAATTCTGACCGCCCTAGACTAGGTACTCAGGACTCTTAACATGCCCGATGCCCTACAAAAGCCGGGCAGTCTCTGTAGCAATACCTTGCTTAATGAATTTGCGTTATTTAAAAAATGCGTCCGCCTGTTTAAAAACCCCACATCTCACGTCTTTGGTCTGAAGTCCAGAGTCACGGCATGACAAATCATAATAACAAGATAGTGGTGTGATAAATATTTTTGTACGCAGTCATATTCTGATGTCATCTCGCACTTGTTTGGCCTTGAAATATCGCCTTTTTGCCAAATGTGATAAAAATATTTTAAAGTACAAAGTCTAATTACCTATATAGACTATGTATCATGAAGGTCGCGCATCTTTAAGTTCAATGTCAATTTAATATTATTGGATTACTAAGTTTCTTTTACATTTTGCATATTTATTCAAATATTATACACCAAAATCATACGGTAATCGGTAATGTCGATTTTAATTAAATGTAATGTTTGGCTTGCATTGCACAAGTTCATGCAATGTTATTAATAGAAATGAATTAATGTGCTATCCTATTAATACATATACATACATAATTAACACTGTTTTTTTTCTAGTATGTTCTATGTAATTAGGAATTAAATGAATACATTTTGTCAATAGGTAAAAGTGGCCAGTGTGGAGTACCAGCCTGCAGTAGCGAGCGCTAACAAGAAGCAAGCGAAGGCAGACGCGGCTCAATTAGCATTACAAAAGCTAGGCATCCTGACTTAGTCCAGCGGTAACCGTTGCGACTTGTACATAGATGAGCTGTTCGGATACACATAGATATTCTGTTACGGTCTAAGTTATACAATGATGCAGTAGGCTATTTAACTACTTTTTACTTAAGTTAAATGTTGCCAAGATCTTGCATAAGATGATTTATGATAAAACAATCACAAAAAGGTTCCTATGAAATTGTAAATTTAGTTAAATTCCAGGCTAGTTCGAATATGTGCGTAGCGTAGCCGGTGACACAGTCTCACAATAACAAATATTCGCATCGCAATGCATAAACGCTTCATACAAAATGGCTACTGGCAAATGATGCCACATGCGTCTATTACGTCTTAATTTGTTTGTTTGTATGCCTTGCTTAAGGATGTTACCCCTTTGAAGTGGTCCGACTTCTTACGTGATATGTAAATACTGCGTTTAACTCATATAATATTTGGTTTCGTATGAAATATATGTCACCGGAAAATAGCAAGAATCGTAAGTTGATCAATTTCCTAGGTAATTGATTAACTTACGGAATATAACAAACGGTAGTTGAAATGTATTATTTAACGCAATGGATTTCAGTAAATTCATCAACTTACGGTATCTGGCAGTAATTTACAGTTTTGACACGTAAAGTAAAATCGTCCTCAAATGGGCCAATCGTTGCTCAATGTACTATTTAACGGTGCATTATTACTGGTAACTTGATACACTGTTCCCCGATTGGTTGACGGTATAACATCACGTGAGTCATTGAACCAATCAACGTCCACCTCGCCTTCGTCGGATTATTTAACGGCAAGACCCCGTAAATTGATCAATTTACTAAAATACATACGTTAAATTACATTTCAACTGCCGTTTATTATTTTCCGGAAGTTAATCAACTACCTATGAAATTGATCAATTTACGAGTTTTGTTATTTTCCGGTGACATATATAATGCATTTTTATAGGAGGATAATTTTTTTTTATAACTTTCTACAAATTTCTTCTCATTTGAAAAGAATAACCTAAATATATTTTATTAATTCTTTTTGGTAACCATGAAGTAACATGTAAAATCAAAAATACCCTATTTGTACGAACCTAACACCACTTATGTTAAGCACATTACTTGTACCTTTAACCGTAACAGTACATAGGTTCCAACTGTAACATATGGATTTAGGTTGTATCTGTTTTTGTGTAAATAAATACTAAAGATTACATATAATTTAACAGGCTTTCATTTCTATGATAATACCCATCAGACTTTACAATAAAATGATCAAGTTTTATATTGTTAGATTGAGATAAGATTTTTAGAAGTGAGTAATACATAAATAAAAAGTTGCGAAGTTAAAGATTTCTTTGCTATATGCATTCATCTCATTCTTGAGGACAGGGGATTCAGGAAAGAAAATAAAAATGAACAGTAGTGCTATAATTTTTTATTATGACTAATAAATAGTTACATTAAATATGTATAATATTCATATGCCACACATTACAGTTGTTTTTTAAAGTCACACAATGGGTGTAGCTGGTGTGACACTGGTGTTGTTAATGACCAGACTTTTATACTGGTTGTATTGCACTGCTTAAGCCAAGCAACTTGTAGTCATATTGATGTTAAATTTCCTACTATTCTACAGCTTTACATAACTGATCTACAGTATTTTTCTCAAATATAATTAGCAAATTGGCTATGCATAGTTTCCTATATGATAAAATCTAACATTTTATTTAAAAATTTATTTTTATTTCAACAATCTGGTTAAAAATATACTGCCTACTATCTATGCCCAAGTCTCTTCTTATTTTCTCAGCCATCACAGATCTGTTGCATTCCATTATATTTTCCTTTAGTAAATTAATCCTTCTTGTCACTTTGTTGCTTAATCCTGTAGTCGGACAATGCTGCTTTGATGGCATCTTCGGCAAGCACTGAAAATAATGATGATGATGATGATATAGATTCATTTATTACACACAACATAAAGCTATTAGGGACAATTCTACATTCCATTAGAATTTTAGCTTGGGTTATTTAGAAGAAAAACTGACAAAGAGACTTAAAAAAATTAGTACAAAAGTAATCGAAAATGTTAAGTTAATGTTTAAATAAATACAAAATTGTCAAAATAAACAGTTTTAATATGATAATGAAACATGGCACTGGTAACTACAAAGAAATTAGGAGCTATTCACAAATTATGCCACATGAATTTTTGACCCCTCCCCTCATTATTAGGTACAGCTGGTAAATTTTGTGTGACTCTTTTCTGCTTTGTGTGTCACACTTCGTGAGCCTTTACTTAGCACATATTTTATGGATGGCCCCTTATAAGCTATACTCACTAGAACAATGTAACTTCACTGGAGGCAATGACAGCTCCTTAGCAATGTCCGTATTCTTCAGCTTGAGAGCCTCATCAACAGTTTTTCCCTTCACCCATTCGGTAGCTAGAGAGCTGGATGCAATAGCAGAACCACAACCAAATGTCTTGAACTTAGCATCTATAATCTTCCCATTGTCATCAACTTTGATTTGCAGTTTCATCACATCACCACATGCTGGTGCGCCTACAAGACCTGTTCCAACGCTCTTGTCTTTCTTGTCCAAAGAACCAACATTTCGGGGATTTTCATAGTGTTCAATAACCTAGAAAAGGAAAATTTACATTATAAATTGTTCTCAATTCAATTTCATTTCTTTATATGGTATAATACTTGTGATTTTTGTCAATTCATAGTGTAGGTTCAGGACCTACAAGTAAAAATTACTATATTACGACTTTACTATGAGACAGAAACCTACCTACTTATTAGACGTAATAAACAGTTGCGGAGGTTAACTACATAAATAGCAATATTGAAAAATTGGTCAGAGTGTAGTCTTGGTTTTGTTACCTATTGCACAATTAGCGTGTTTTAGACGCATAACAGTATCGATTTCTTTTATCAGAAAACCTTGACATTACACAAAAATACGCAACTTACGTTTGCATGATACGATGCCGAATGTTGTAGTTGAATTCCGACGTTGTTCAGATTCTTCAAGCTCGCGCACCTACGGACGCTCGACACTAAAAACGACATGTTGATAGCGATCTATTTCCACTTCTGAATTATATGAGATGATTTCGATCCTTTTGCCAATTTTCCCGAGTAGCCGCAAGAAAACGAACACAACAATGTGAAAAACTACGACTTAAGCAGCTGACAGTGACACTGACGTTTACGAACCCGTTCGAAGCATGGAAGTATTAAGTACTACGTAATGGTTCGAAGATATATAATCAGAATTCCTTCAACTTTTGAAAAGCTCTCGGTAAAGGTTAATTCAATACATGTTTAATTAAAATAAACTTTCCATTAAACGGCTATAAAATAAATCGCAATTCTAAGGTCTTTGTTATTAATATTTATTGTACGGTGTGTAAATGTTTGAACATGTGACAGATACGTTTAAAAGTAGTTTACACGTACATTATGAAGCAGTATTAGACATATAACAAATCCTTATTTTATGAGATTTAGTTTCAATTTAATTTACGATGAAAAGTACAACTTATTAATTTAACAATGCATATAGTTTTACTATAGGCTTCTAAGAAGTGCCAGGTATTTTTTTTTAATTTTACGCACAAATATAATTTGAACGTTCCACGAATTTACTACATAGACATAGTACATATAAAGTTTTGTTCAAATCGAAACATGACAGACAATCGCTTTACGAACTCTATCAAAGTTGGTCGTCCCTGCTATCGGGAATCTTATTTGTTTATCTCGATTACAAACCAGTGCGTTGTAAGTTGGCTCATTTTATTTTAGATATAATCGAAATAGAACTTTTTTCAGTTTTGACATTTTTACATCATCTTTGTTTTGATTGACTCATCTTGCTTGACAGTACTGACCTGACGTAATTTTACGCCGGTAATTATTTGCAATAGGTAGGTACATAATACTTTGAGCACAAGTTAGTGCATCCATCCTTCATGATCTTTATTTCAATTTTCTAGTAAAATGGCTGGCAATAATCCTGACTACAAGAGTGCTACCTCCATGCACGAATTCACAGTCAAGAACATCAAGGGCGAAGACGTAAAGCTGGATGTTTACAAGGGACATGTTTGTATCGTTGTAAACGTAGCGTCCCAGTGCGGTTTGACTGCGAATAATTATAAGCAACTCAACGAGCTGTACGAACAATACGCTGAAAGCAAAGGTCAGTACCTGATGTAATAAGGTGTTAAATAGTAATTTGGACTTAAGTATATTAATATTTAATACAAAATCAACTCCATCTCTTCTAGAAAGAACTGAATCTTGGGAATATTCAACTTGCACCTTTTTTTTGTAACAAGAGTGTTCAGGAATAAATAATATGAAATGAAATAAAATAATCTCTGTTCTAATCTACCCCCATGGCTTTGATATATTATACATTTCAAGTACTATGTCTGAAATTCTTATTGGAAGGATTTTTTTAAATAATTCCCTTTTGTACTTTTCTGTAAAAGCCAATTATTATTGTATTGCTGTTCCATCCTTCAAGTAATTTTATTTCAAACAGTAAAAGCTCTTTTGCTTTCAAGCCAAATTCTATTGTTTAATGGTTAAAGAATTTTGTTCCTAATATTAAATATTCACCTAACCTCCCTATTTTCAGGTCTTCGTATTCTTGCATTCCCTTGCAATCAGTTTGCTGGTCAGGAACCAGGAAATGCAGAGGATATTGTATGCTTTGCAGCAGACAGAAAGGTGAAGTTTGATCTGTTTGAAAAGGTGGATGTCAACGGTGATTCAGCAAGCCCACTGTGGAAATTCTTAAAAGTATGTAGTCTTAGTTAATCTAATAGTCTTAACTTGATTATAAAATTAATATTGAAATCAATTCAATGCATTGATTGAATTAAGATTATTCAATAATAATCTATTCTATACAAATATTTATCAATTAATCTATGCAATATTATCTCTTATAAATCTTATCAGAGCATTAGATAGTGATACTTCTAGTTCATAGTAGAACTGCTAAAGTCCAATCAATTTTGATTAAAGATTATTATGGAAACACAGCAGGTGCCAGGTTGTCCTTGAATTTTATTGCTTTCACAAAGCTAGTTTTATAAAAAATGCTCATACATTATATGTATACCAACCTAGTAACATTTATATAATTTTATCACAAATCAATACATTGACCTTCAGGTATAATTTTTTTATGAATCATGCCATGATGTGACAGTTTTATTGAAAAAATGTACCTCTAATTATTTAATCAATAAGGATAATACAAAGGTTATTGAGAGAGTACATTAGGTGTATATTCTGTTTCTTTGACCTACTTCCTACTAATATTATAAATGTGAAAGTACATTTGGATGGATGGCTGTGTGCTTGTTACTCTTTCACATGAAAACTACTGAATGGATTTAAATGGAACAAGAGTATGACTTGTTCAACAGATTAACACATAGGCTATAATTTATAACAATGTTATCACTTTATCTATCAATATTCACATGGTCAAGGCTGCAGCTAGCTTTTAATGAAGAAGGATTTTGAATAGAATGAATTTTGTTAGTTTGCTATTATTGTAACAGAGTATTATTTTTTTAATTGTCTTATCATTTTATTTTTCAGGATAAGCAAGGAGGCACCTTGGGCAGCTTCATCAAATGGAATTTCACCAAATTCATTGTGAACAAAGATGGTGTGCCTGTTGAACGTCATGGGCCACAAACTAACCCCATAGATTTGGTCAAATCTCTTGAGAAATATTGGTAAATGCAATATTGTTGTACTGTATATTCTAATACATGTTGTTATAAGATTTAGATTATGTATAATGGATACATATTGTTTTTAAAGTTGTTTTATGGATTATATGTTTTATTCATTTATTTAGTTCTTATGATACACAATTACACATCACATAATATGTCAGTTGGGTCATGTAAGATCAAGGAAGATCAAATTAGTTCATTGATGCAGGCCAAATATATTGTAATCTTTTGTCTATAATTTTAATGCAACATATTGAATGGTCTTCTATTCCAGTACCTGCATTTATTGTTAATAAGGTGGCATGAGTTTTTCTACTTATACACTAGGTACCCACTTATGTCAAAACTTGAATGCACTGCATAATATTTCTATAGATACCTATCTAGTGTTTATAACTTATATTGAACTATGTAATTGAAATAAATGTTTGTTTACAATGTTGTAGTTTCAATACTTTTTCCTACTACGGCAAAACTTTCGTTAAGATGTTCTGAAAGTACAAGCTTTAAGCTCAGGATTTAAAATTCATGAAAAAATAAACTTGTTTCATTATTATTTTTAGTAAATTTGTATTGTCCTACAAACCCCTATACCACGCACTTAAGTAGGTACATAATATAATAATCATTTACGTTAGAAAAATTTGAAAAAAAATCGTTATTTTGTCGACCAGGAATCGAACCTGGAACTTTTGGAACCGTTATCAAGTTTTGGGTCAAAAATATTCAACGAATTTAACCATTATTACAGTATGTAACCTGTCGCGGTCGTGATCTAATGATACATAATTGATAACGATACTTCATGGTTATCGTAAACAATGACCAAGCCGAAGCCGATCCCCAGACCATGACGAATACGAAAAGAATAACACTACCTACAAATATTAACAACCCAAGCTCCCCCTTCCCTTACCCCTTTTTAGGGTTCCGTAGCCAAATGGCAAAAACGGGACCCTTATAGATTCGTCATGTCTGTCTGTCCGTCCGTATGTCACAGCCAGTTTATTCCGAAACTATAAGAGCTACATTATTGACATTTGGTGCGTAGATGTATTCTGTTATCCGCATTACGATTTTAAAATAAAATCAGAAAAAAACCCAAAATTTTTGGGGTTCCCCTGTACGTAGTACTTAACACTTCCATGGGTTCCCCATACATAGAACTGAAAGTCAAAAATTTTTTTTTCATCAAACCCATACGTGTGGGGGGTATCTATGGATAGGTATTTTAAAATGATGTTGAGGTTTCTAACATCATTTTTTTCTAAACTGAATAGTTTGCGCAAGAGACTCTTCCAAAGTGGTAAAATGAGTGTCCCCCCCCCGTAACTTCTAAAATATGGGCATGATAAAACTGAAAAAAAATATTATGATGTGTATTAACTATGTAGGTAAACTACTAACGAAAATTGGTTTGAATGAAATCTAGACAGTAGTTTTTTTTTTAACGTCACATAAATCAAATTACCTAATTTTTTCATTCAATCAGTGGTACGGAACCCTACGTGCGCGAGTTGACTCGTACTTGGCCGGTTTTTTTTTTTAGTTCCCTACACGATGTAATGTGACGATGTTTTTAACGCGGCAACTTGACCGATTCTATGCCCGCCAATGTAGCCCTAGCATTATTACATTATCTCCCATACCTCCCATATAACAAAATGTGCAAAACAAGGACGTTTAAAATAAGCACGTCTATGGTGCAATATAATACCTCCCCAATAATGTTCATTGTAAACAAATAATGCAAAGACATGGAACCATGGAAGTATCAAACTTCCATGCATGGAACATGCTATAATAACAGGTACACCAACATTAAAATAAAATTCTTATTGTAGAAAGAAAAAAAGAGACAAACGATGAATTTCCGTTTTTGGACGATCGCACCTATTTTTAGCCAATCACCGACCGCGTTTTGAAAATGATTCTACTAGCGTCGTTGGCGCTTGGCTTCGCTGTGCGTGTATCGTGTTGTTGTGGCGTTTCGTAATTTATGTTGTTTACTGTTGTCAGTTGTGTAGAAAATCGTTCCGAAGAATAGAAAAGTTGAAACTATTGAATGTGAAATCTATGATACCACGCTGGTGTTGTAGTGGTCAAGAAAGTAATTATCTCACGTGTGGTGTAGTGTTAAATTTAGATACAATAAAAAAGCTGGGGGTCTTTATAACGCGTTGTGTAATTTCAGCATGTCTACAAGAAGCGGTCGTGTGAGATCGAGTGCAATAGAGGCGAGTCCACCAAGGACAAGGAAAGGGATATCGCCACCGCGGTCTCCCGCGAGAACCCGGAAAAGTTCGCCGGCCAAAACTTCTCCGGCGCGGAAAAGTTCGCCCCCCGCGCGTTCATCCCGCAAGTCGCCTTCACGCAAGTCGCCGAGCCGCAAGCCGTCGTCTAAGTTTCCCGCGCGCAAATCACCGTCACGATCGACTAAGGAATCGACGGAGGCCACTCAAAAGTCTCCTGTTAAACGCGCCCCTCTCAAACCCGACAGAGATGTTGCAGTGAAGCTAGAGGATTTCTCCTCTAAATTGGAGATTTACCGCGGCACGCGTTCGAAGCGAACAGAATACTCCATCAAGGATATAATCACCACAGACATAACTGGGATCGAGAAAATCAATGGTTTAGATTCCCATGGTGACTTCGATCTTCGCAACCGTAAATCAGTTGAAGAGGTACCACCACGTAGGTCCAGCAGGATCAAGGAATTTATTGACAATGTGCCAGACATCAGACGCAGCCTTAGTAAAAGTATTAGCAAATCTGTTAGCAAGTCCATTAGCCAATCAATTGATGCTTATTCTGATGAGGACAATTCGGAGGAGGATTTATACAAGGCGAAAACGAAACCCATGACCCGAAAACTGGCTACCCCTTTACGGGGGAGTGAGAGTAAACTGTTGCTAAAAGGTAGCCGATGGGAATTTGGTGGTAGAATTGGCACTGCATTGTTAATGGTCTTGATACCTTCAGTGGTACTCTCAACTTTAATATCATGTAAAAAGGCCTGTTCTTGGCAGTCACTTTCAGATTTGAAGGCATATATGAGTCTGGAATATTGGTTTAGTATACAAGCCAGCTTATTCATGCTTGGGGTATACATAGTACAGGCATTGTTCGCTATTGTGCCCATATTTGGAACAAAGGCTGATCGATTGGATGACACGGGCTCAAAGTACTGTTTCAATGCATTTTTCTCAAGCATTTTCACTGTAACTGCTGTTTTTATCTTGGGTTTCTATAACAAATTAGAGGTAGATAACTTACTAAATGAATATTTACAAATGGCTGTATTTTCATATCTTTTTGCTGTTGCATTAAGTGTGATATTGTATTGGAAAAGCAGAAATTTGGACAGCGATGAACTAAATCTGTATGGAAATACAGGATACAGATTGTATGATTTCTTTATGGGTAGAGAGATACATCCTTTTATCAAGAAACTTGATGTGAAAGTTTGGATATCACGAGTGTCCAATATCACTACAGTAAGTTCTCATTAATTATTCCATCAACATATTTTTTAAAATAGCATAGCTGACCTCTTTTCACTTGATGGAAAGTAAAATAAAATGTCCCATATCACTAGTGGGCCTCTACAAATAATCCTGTTAGTTTCCATGATCATGCTGCCCCTTTTTATGCATCATTTAAGGGATCCCATAGGGTAGGAGAATAATTAATTAAATAATTATGGGTATTATCCTCCAGAAATTTTCTCTAAGTGGCGAACAACTGGAGAGGCCAGTGTCCAGCAGTGGACTGCAATAGGCTGATGATGATGATGATAGGATAGGAAGGAGGAAATACAAGTGCCAGCAACAAATTGCGCTGTTTAACAGTGTGACAAATATATAAGT
Organism: Conogethes punctiferalis; assembly: GCA_031163375.1. NCBI lineage: Eukaryota > Metazoa > Arthropoda > Insecta > Lepidoptera > Crambidae > Conogethes > Conogethes punctiferalis. The sequence continues at coordinate 6,181,202 of CM062086.1, forward strand.
AAATACTTTTGCATTTACAAATATACTCTGTAATTTTTCATTCCCATGAGTAAATGTATCTTAAACATATCAAAACATTTTGTTAATTCAGTCTTGACCTTCTTAGGATGCACTTGTTAATGAATTATGAAAATTAGTTATTGAATGCTAATTTGCAGCTCTTGTTTTTACTATTTGCATTTCACAGGAACATAAATATTAAATGATGAATTCTAACCAATATTTTTCTTTGCAGCTTCTTCTTACAGTGCTCATATTTAAAAAAGGCTTCGACTTTGAAGCTACTGAAATGAAGGAGATAGATGTAACCAATTTGAAAGTTGTGTTTAACTCGTTGCGGTACAAACCAACAGTACTTTTGTTCTCAATGATGCAACTGGTTTACATTTTGGACTTCATAATGAAGGAGCGCAAGGTCACAACAACATTTTTCTGGCAGTACGAGGGGGTCGGCTACCTCCAAACAGTATCGAGCGCCTTATATCCATTCTATTTCACAACAATATCTAAATTTGTCGCAGACGCTCAGCTATCGCTGTCGACTAACATCTTAATCGCTGCTTCTATACTATATGTGCTGGGGTTCTTCGTAATGCTTTTTAGTAACAATATTAAACACAAATTCAGGACAAATCCATTACACCCCAGCATGACAAGTAAGTTGTATTCATTTTATTTTCATTTACATAACTTTTTTATTGTATTAGCAAAGATATCTAACTACCTAACTATGTAAAAAATCTGCCTTTCCTATCATGCGGGATAAGTAACTGTCCATTATTTTCATATCATATTATTATAAAATAAATAGTAAATTTAGTTTAATTTACACTAACATTGATAGATTCACATCAACTCAATGACGTTAGATAGATAGCTAGATATTTTTTTTGTACACCAAACAGTTGATCTAATAAAAACTAGATACAAAGACAAATCGAGGTGCAAATTAGGCGGCCTTATCGCTTTCAGCGATCTTTTCCAGACAACCCTTCAATAGAGGAGAATTATAATTAAAAGAAGGGGTAACGTGACAATTGTCGTTATTGTGTGTGTATCGTTATTCAGTCTTTACAATCTAATCAACCAAAACTTTGATATCTTGCAATATATGCTGACTCAGGTTTCCAATTTTTTCAGACCTAGACTCGATGCCGACGTTCCACGGGAAGAAGCTGCTAGTGTCGGGCCTGTGGGGCTGGGTGCGCCACCCGAACTACGCGGGCGACATTATGGTGCACTTGGCGCTGTCGCTGCCCGGGCTGGCGGCGGGGGCGGGGGCGGGCGCGGCGCCGGCGCTGCTGCTGGCGGCGGCGCTGGTGCTGCGCGCGCGCCGCGACCACGCGCGCTGCGAGCGCCGCTACGGCGCCGCCTGGGCGCGCTACTGCAAGCGAGTACCCTCCCTCCTGATACCTAAGGTACTATAAACTCTACGAACGCTCTCCAAGCTTGTGATCGCCGAGCTGACGAAACGATTCTCAGTGAGGGTTTTCTGAAAAAAGGAATCCACCCGATGGCACCACATTTTTTTTTTATAAATATCAGACAACATCACATACATTGCTCCAATCCCAAAGTAAGTAGCTTGAGCACTTGTGTTACGGGTGTCGGAACAACGAAGGTACCACAAATATATACCTAAATACAAATATAAACACCCAGACACGGAACAAACACAAGTGTTCATCACACGAATGTGTGTCCCGGGTGGAAATCGAACCCACGACCCTTGTTTCAGAAGGCAGGCGGTCACTACCAATTGTGCCGCTGAGCCAGTAAAAGGCGAGTCCGACTGTTATGTTATTGGCACGTTTACATAGCGACATTGGCGACTGACCGATCACATGATAGCTTGACCTGCCTTCTATGTGGTGCCACCTGGTTTTCTGTAAACCCTCATTTCCGTCTTTCCTTAGTTTATTTCTATCTTAGCGAGTGACTTACGAACTATAATTACCAGTTGTTAGAAAATAGAATTTCGTTTTTGTATGTAAACTATACTTTATTGGTTTGAATCTTTTTTGTTGTAAATTGTGCAGTATTTTACCTTCTCGTGACTTTTGGCATTAATTAATATCTCTCCTTGCGTTGGAATATGACACTATTTGTCGTTTATATGCTTCTTTAAGATTTTGTGCATGTAGAGGATATACTAGATTGTAATGTATGTACATATAAATGTTTATGAACAGATTTATGTTCATTTTATTATAAATAATGAGATATTACTTGATATTATTAGGAGAGATCTCGTGTAGTGTGTAACTTGTTGGGGTGTTACATAGTATATTGTGTGAATAGTTAGTTAGTATGAGATTAATGACATTGCCATACGTACCACCGGACAAATTTTCGAATGACTAAATTAGCTCTCTAAATTTAGTTTGGCAAAATCGTTTTCGATTTTGTCAACTATAACTACTGTAGGTAAAATTTTCTTCTATTATTTAGGCCCAAAATCTAGTTATCCTCTTGATTAAGTTTTAAATGACACAGTAATGTGTTATTGTATTTGAAAAGTACATGAAGTATTTTACTGATGAATGTTGTATTGATAAATTGTGTTGCAATGATAATAATTAAATCACTAATTTTACAATAATATAATTTTATTTTGATGCATTAATATCTACTCGCAATGAATAGATATATTCGTATAACCATATTTACATAACTATATATTATTTTTTATATTTAAATAGGTTCTATTTAAAAATACATAATATTATAATTTTCACACAACATAGGTATCTAATAAAATCTATAATTTAGATGTACTTTATAAGTATTTGTTTATTTATATTGTGTGCCTCATACATGAATAAAACACTCTGAGAAATTGTTTGCTTTGTACAATTTTTTTATTTATTAAGATCTGCTTATGGTTAAAAAAACAATAGGTATTTAATTACTTAACTATAAAAATAGTTGCGACTAAATAATGGTGGTTGTATTTATGTATAGGAGAAATTCCGCCTTATATTTGAACCATGATATACTTAAAATAATAATTTTAATGTACTTGCCACAAAATGTAACTCAAACTCGATAATAATAGTTATAAACGCATACATATGCACACTTTTTATAATTTTTTATTATGTTTAGATAATATTTGACATTGAAACTCTTGTTAGGTCTTTTTTTTTATATAATGTAATGTGTCGCAAATCATTTATTAAATTTGGTACAAATGTAACAGTTTTAACATTTTATGCTCAATTACTTTATAGAGGTTTGTTTTTACTTTTTATATCATATTAGTACAATATGAACATAGTCTAACTCACAAAACGAGCTACCCTTCCAATAGTATAAGCTTGATAAATTAAATTGTTGTTAATTGAACCGTAAGTGGTCCAAAAGGTAATTTAATTACTGATGTATTGCATGTATATGAGATATCATACATTATGTCTGTAAGGGAGTAATTATAATAAGAATAAAAATCTCTTTAGCAGTTTAGTAATTTCAAAGTAAAACTTTCTCAATACATATCTTACAATTTAATAATTATAATATTATCGAGCTTAGTTTTTGATTTAAGGAAATTAATGGAATTTAAATAAAACTTTAATATTCTCACCTTAAAGTTTAGGATAATATTTGTGAGAAAAGACTGAAGATATTATTCCAAAAATATGAAAAGACTTCAGCTGATGAGAAAATATTTGTGGACACTTAGGTATTATAGCATAAAATGTTCTGTTAATGTTAGGTACTTATTGTATTGAATATTCATATGTATTAATTTGTAATATTATAATTATGTGAACAAATAAATGTATTCATAATTTATTTGAATTTTTCTTCTAGATATTGTTAGATGTCAACATTATTAAGTGTTCTCACGTTTCATGGTAAGTTCATATCGTAAATCTTTAATTCAAAGTAACAAGCACAGGATGAATTGGAAAATTAGTGAAGACAAGTTGTTTGTTTCAATTACTTTATTTTTCTATAAAATACACATACGATTTGTAAATAAACAATTCAATATTCAAATACCTAATTACATATTCGTTCTTGAACATATACTTAATTATCTTCACACTAAATAAATTATTTCATTAGGTATAGATAAAATAATTAAGGTATCGATGCATTGTGAGTCAGCAATTTACAAATTGGTAGTTGGCAGGTAGAATTATTTGATGCAGTCTGATGAACATTTATTAAATGGTAACTTAGATTACTAAAATAGGTAAGTTTGATGAGGGTTTGAAACGACAAATGATTGATATGTTGTTCTTTGAAGACGAGCCTTTATTAGTAAAATACAATATTTTTTTCTGTTTACTGCAATAGGTGAGTGTTAAATATTTGATTAAATTCAATTTTCCTTGTTTGCTCAAATAGATATGGCACCTACTGCACGCATTTATAAATAGGCAAATACGGAACCAGTTGTCAATAGGAACTTAACATAGTGTAGGTATAGTTTAATTTAAAATATAATATTTATAAGATTTCAAACTTAATGACAAAGCGGATAAGCGTTATTGACTCTGATCAGTTTATTTTCACAACTACTCATTCTATCATCTTTTTGAGTATATTATAATGAGTATGAATCACTAGCATTGACATTTACAACAATCCAAATAAAGTACTTTTAGTTAAATCAATTTGGAATGGGATTGTTTCGAAAATTATTGAGTTTGACGACATGCATTGTAACAATAACGTCCTATAGGACAAAACAGTGTCTACTCTAAAGTAACTAACATCAAGTACCTGTAGATTTTATACTAGTACATGGACCTTATGACAAAATCGATATTCATTAAGTTTCTAATAGGCCTATTAAATCCTGAACAAGTAGACAAACACGGCCTAATGTAGGTAAAGAAATAAAGGGTTGGAGGCATAACATCATAGGTTACACCATATAGATAAATTGTACGTTTTTGTTGTAAATAAATTGTGAATTTTCATGCACGAGACTCATTTTCGGTTTATATTTGGCACTATAATTTAATTTTATATGTAACACTTAAAAAGTAATAAGGGCTGTTCTATCAGGATGTCAATTCAAAATGAATTATAATAATATTATACATAATATAATATCTATGACTTACATCTCCTCGAGTGATAAAAACGAATTTTAAGCATCTCTAAGTCAATATAACCAGCCGTTTTAGTTAGTAGATAATAATTTAATTTTTTATCTAACTTTTACTTAATATCATCATAAGACTTTATTTCAATACAACTATTTTAATATTTGCTGTTCAAATAAGTAGGTTAGCATAAATTAATAGGAATGTGATATTAAGAGGAACGTAAGCGATAATGATATACCTACCTAGCACTAAACTAATAAATTATCTAACTTAGAATTATAATAAGTTTATAAAGTAATAGATTCTGACGAGTAAAGTACATGCAAGTAGGTATTTAATTAAAGAAAATGGAAGATTCTTGTTCCTATTTGAACAGCACTTTTAAAACCACTTCCATATCATCAAGTGTTAACTGAAGTTTATTCAAGTGAATTTTCTAAGGGATACATCCGATTGGAAACCCAGTTACTGTTAGGAAGACAAATACATAAACATCTTATCTATGTAAGCTCGACGAATAATGATGTTTAAAACTTTTACAACAAAATACTTTGTGGGTTAAAAAAGTATACATAGGTATAACAATTTCTTTGTATTATGAAGAATATTTTTTAAAATTCTTTAATTTCTGGGAATAAAATATTTTGGTAGGGCTACTATCTTTATGTAATTTTATCATCACTCCTTTAATCACATTGATTCATAGTGTATTGTTACGTCTGCAAACATTGGACAATTCCATATTAGACAATATTTAATATGCCATCTATTTATTTGGTTCCATTTAACATTCACTATGAAAATATACACATTTAAAATCTATATTAACCTTTATGTACAACTCTATATACAATTCTATGATAATACCTTAGAAAATATTTTTAATTTGATTTCAAACATACCTACATACATACTACAAAACATGACATGAGTTTAAGGATAAATAATTAATTTTATAAAAATATTTTATTTTAAACAATGAAAAAGATAATGAGTAATTAAAATACACAAGAGTACTAATAAACATCTTTCAATTATTGTCGTCCGACAAAAGGCAAACGAATTATGTGCTGACAAAGGCTTGACTTCCAGTAACATCCCGTCCCGTTACTAGATTTTGGATAGGTACCTAGATATGATTGTAATTTATGGCAGTGTTGTGACCTGTTTCTTTTTGAGTATTCTATAATGTGTTATATGATGTAGGTACTCCTTTTTTTAGGCCTATACGGACTAAAATATTTTAGGTAGATTTATAATTTATTGTGAACATAATGATTTGCGCAAGGATTCGACGAAAGCATCATTATTGGAATATGTTAATGAGACGACGCCTAAATGATTACAAGTATAAATATCTTAAACGCCTGTCGGTATTCTATAATCATCACCTTAAATCAAATATTATTTCCTAAACATCTATAAAAAATGGCCGGAACAATTTAAAAATGAAGAGAAAATAGTGGGAAACGGGAAGAAATGTCTAGAAGGCAATAAAATAGAAGAATTGTTAGTACTTATTGTTAAATATAATGGAGCTGATGTATGTGGACCCGTGGCATGCTAAGTGGCAAGCTTTGGCTGGCCCGGTTGAGTTTCCAAGAAGCAACCTTTCTATTATGTCTAGAATACCCGCATTTGAAGTGTAATCGTAACGTTACAAACCTTCCCTGTCCGACGATATGACTGATAGTTTGAATAGTTCTACGCAGTTGTCTTCTGGAAGAGAAGCAGACATGCGACAGTAAAAACGTAAAGCGATTTGTTACCACTAAGCATGACCGAGGTAAATAGGTAAGTTATCCACGAGATGCAAGAATGACACTGAGTAGGTGATGTAATAGAATAGCATTTTTACTGCGGTAGGTAGAGTTCTAAGGTTTGTAGTGGTGGGAGTTTTCTGTTCGAATGTGGACCTACTAAATATCAGCAATAATGCAATGAAGTCTGAAATAAGATTCAATGTACTACTCACCGCTATCTAAAAGAAGTCTAATTGGGCACTAACAAGTTTAAAATTTAAAACACTGTCTTTTTGCAAGTTAAGTATATCTAATAGATAAATTTGTTGAAAATCTAACTAACATCCATAGTTCCAGATTTCCAAAACAGCTACAGTTTGAAGATTGTGATAAGTATCGTAATTACCTATAGCCTGTAATTTAAGACCATGTTCCAGAAATACACACTATAATAATTTACAAAGCTAAGTTTAAAATTCTGGTCATAAAAGTCTGATGTGAGAATACGTTGCTCTCAGTAGACAACATTTTTCAATGATAACACAAATTACATATAGGTACATTATTATATTCCAATTAAATAGTGTTTTCCCATCAGAAGACTGACCATTATGTCGAATTAAGTTTTCGAAAGCTTAAATTTACATCACTATAGTAAACTGTGTTTACTATCTAAACATAATGTAGATCTAAAAGGATTGTATGTACCTACCTATTACAAACTCCTTCATTACATTCCACAAACCAACCACAAGCACTATCTACTTCCGTTTCTCTGAACTGGTCAATATTTTACTTACCTCCTCCTATTACCTCTACAGTAGGTAAATTTTCCATACCCAAAGTAAAGTGTAAAAAATGCCAAAAAGGGATAACTAATTTTAGATACCTTCTACATAAATCGAATCACATGCCTTGAGGTCTTGTCTGTTAATCTTAAATACACAGGGCCCCAGGGCCCCTTGTTCAATCTAAGAGCAAAACTTGAGGTTACAAGATTATTTAAAAGTGAGCTTCCACGCCATAGGATTTATAATTGTTCCCCTTTCCTCTCAAAAAAATCCTTCATCCGAATTTGACGAAAGGTAATGAGAAACTGTACTACTAGGTATAGATCCTCGCCTGCTGGATACGAGACGGTTTCTTTCAACTATTCGATCCGAAATGTCTAAAGTATCTCTCCAAGTTACCGATGCGAACTGTCAAATTCCCGAAAACGAATGTCAAAATTCGAGAAAGTGTCCCAAGTAGAGTTGATTTCCTTAATGTAAATAGCTTCACTGTATCACGTAGGCGAGGATTCAATGTATTGGATTATTAAGAGGTCTGTACAGTCATTAAACTCGTCAACACGTTTATTTCAACTATCCTATGATCAAGCGAGGGGGTGCTACGGAGCGCGGCGGGCGAGTGCGCGCGCGCCGTCTGCGGGCCGTCAGAAGTTGCTGTCGAACACTGACATCGATCTGGAGATCTCTTCGTCTCGTAGGCAGCAGTCGAGGAACTCGTCCAGGGTTAATACGCCGTCACGGTTCAGATCCATCTTCTGGAACATACCATTTAAGTGATTATTATAAGAATAGCGCTGACAGCGAGGTGCGCCTTAACGTAGGTACCTACACTCTGGAACCACCTACCTATCCCATAAGTTTGAATGAAATTACCACACTATATTAACTTATTACCAGTAGCGGTATTTTAATTAAGAGGCCCCCTACTCTTCTACTTCGGGGCTACCTAAGAACTACTATACCTAGGTACTACCTACAGGAACTTTTAACAGGGCTGGAACATGAATTTGTAGTCACTGGACTACAAATTCATGTTCCAGCCTGAACTGTTCCAGGAAGGAGTGGGATGAAAATTGGTGTGACGTGTTTGGTTACAGTTTACCTACTGGAAAGTGAAAACCAAGGAAAGGTTGGTGCATATCTACTTACTAAGTGAAACTGATAAGTGAAAAAAAACCTTAGGTACCTACCTTAAAAAGGTACTTAGTTGGTCTTCATTTTTCAGTAGGTAAACTTGATTGTTAATGAAAAGGCCGAATAAATTTGTTGCCTGCCATATTTATGGAAGAAGACAAATAGAGAGCTATATGGAACTGAAGCATACCTGAAACAGCCTCTCAACTTTCTCCCTCACGATCTCTTCGTCGACGCTGGGGTCCACGATTTTCCCCATAAGGTCGTATATTGCAGACACGATTTCCGTCATCTCTTCTTTAGTGATACACCCGTCGCCGTTTATGTCGTATAAGGTGAAGGTCCAGCGAAGCTTCTCTTCTAGACTGCCTCGAGACAGTATCGATAAACCGGTCACGAATTCCTGCGGGATGAGAAATGTGCACAATTTAAGTAGGTAGTTAAGTAGCTGTACCTACTTAAGTAGGTATGTAAAGAGTTTGCCTAAATCGTGGATGATCCGAAGATTACAAATTCAGTCTCCAGGTTCTCTAAGGAAACCTTTTTTTATTGGAATGGGTCTGGTTGTTGTGAGAGGGGCCAACAGACAAGGAAAATCAATGATTGCTTAGACCGTGGTTAATATTGTAGGTAGGTATTGTCGCCTCTTTTGAGCATTCATTTAAAATCGATAGAATATACCTACACTTCTTTGGTATTGGTAGGTACCTCAAAGGAGTGGCATGAGATACGAGATGGTTCTCGAATCTCATGCCACTCCTCCAGGAATGCAGGCGGTCGGTGGGTAAAGATGATTTTCTTTTCGAAATATTTATGTGCATACTCGTAATAAGTAGATAAATTACCTCAAAGCTTAGGAGGCCGCTTCTGTCTTGGTCCAAAGTATTGAAAACATAATGCGCATACTGCGCCGTGTTTGCTGAAAATAAAAGAGAAAATACCAATTAGGTGAGCCTATATTTTGGCACGTAGGTAGGTATGTTCCATGTCTATAGTTTCGTTTTCTGTCCCTCCCACAATCTGCCCCCTTTTCTGAGGTGTTCGAAATACATCGGAATCGGCAACTTGTTATAGGTACTTTGCCGTTTTCTATCACCAACAATTTACCTTGTGTCTTAGGACAGTTATCGAATTCCAATCCATTTACCTACAATTTGTTCTCAATAATAGAGCTGATAGCAGTCTTGTTTCATTTACCGCCATAGTGGCGCAATGGTTAGATCGTTAAGCCTACTGGGTTTGATTCCAGGTCGGGTCAATTTAAGAAATTTAGTTTTCTAAATTGTCTCTGATCTGACCGTTATAGAAAACGTCTCTTGTCGCCATCTGGCACTCGTATGTAATATCTGTGGTTTATGACCAGCTATGGTGGAATGCAGACACTCTCGAACTATCGTCCCGTCGGATTGAGTGCCTTCACGGTGTGTCTTTGCGCACTTTATTATTATCTGCGTGCCTGGCTAGTCTCCATATGCTTTCCGTCGCAGAATGCCTCTTTTATCAACAAATATCACTCTTGCTAATTTTCCATTCCAGCGCAGACGCATTTTGTCTTACGGATAGAACCTATTGAAGTTTGTTGGGTAGGTACCTAGTTGACGCTTCTTAAATTTTTAATTTAGTAATGTACCTAGTTCATGTAGGTGTAAAATAATAGAATATATCGTGATCATAAGTAATAATAATAATAAAGTATTTTATTTTCTCTCACAAAAAAGATATTGGGATAACAGAATCTGTACATCCTTAATACCCTGAGTGTGAGAGACTGGTGCCTGAGATAGGTTTATCTATAAACCCGTATTACAGGTCACCAGTAGTCACCATAAGTGCTTCGACGGAGTAATTATTACTTCATGATCACGATCACTCGATACATAGGTACCTACCTAATAATGGGAAGGTACTTACTAGTCTTGTTTAATCTATATTTTAAAATATTGATTAATATAGGACGTCTTAATTCTGGTATGAACGTTTAATGGCTTATAGCTTAATTTAGTTTAAAATACCTAGGTAGGTATGTGTATATGGGTAGGCTTACTGGCTGGGTGCGAAGTACTAGGTGAACTAATATTACCTACATATAAATGCGATTGTAAAGACGAACAATGTTGCCGATCGACAATATTGTTGTCACGGATAATAAACTTCATAAAAAAATCTATCGATATTATTGTTTTTGTTGACACTACTAAAAAAACAGAATGTGATTAAGCCTGACGTATGGAGGGATGATCAATATTAAAAAAACATCGATGTCATAATCAAAGGCTCAATATCGATGTTCGATATTTATCGCAAACCGAATATCGATGATGTTGGATCCATCGATAATTGTTACATTAATACTTGAATAAGTAAAACAACACAATGTACATATAAGTTCGAAATGTACAAAATTAATTGAAATTGTCGATGCGTTCATTGAAGACATTATTTGTTTTCTAAGTTGCATTGGTTCGTACGTGCGTGAGATGAGGCTGTAAGTTACCATCGATGTTGGATTCCGTTAACATCGACATCGATAATTTTCGTATGGTAACATCGATGTTTTTGCTTTCAACATCGATGATCATCGAACATCCATCATCCCTAGCAGGCTAGTGACGTCACCATGAAACACGCCCATGATCATAACATCATCAGTTTGCTAACGTCTGTCTGCCGCCCCTATAATGTAATTAATCTGCTTAGGTTATAAATAAGTTAATAAGATAGAATAAAATGAAATACGGAAAAAATCATTACATTACTTTATTTCAGAAGATAGGTACATAAGTGGTTACAGTACAGACCCCGATAATTTGAATGGACACAACACGTCCAATAAATTAGTTACCACAAACAGAAATTGTGAAATGCCTTAGTACCTCAGCATTAAAAATACTGGCGTGTCAACTAAAAATTATCACATTATAAATGTTGTTACAGATTTGGCTTATCTCAATATTCCAACCTTAATTAAGATGAAAATCTCAGGATGCACAAAGCTAGATGGTACATACTAATAAAAAACCAAAAAACACCATTGTGTATCCTAAAAGTTTCTCTAACATCTTCATGTTCAGATATTAACGTTTTAATTAAAATTAACTTAATGTAATATGTTTGAGATGGGTACACCACAGCGATCTTCCCATGGGAAATGGACAGTTCCTTATGATACGAATTACACTAGCGCTCCTCCGGTCTGCTGCTGATAGACTTCTATTGTGTCGCCTTCTTCCATTTCAAGTGATGTTGGAGTGTCATTTTCATTGATTGGCTGCCCGTCAAATCTGAATCTTACTACTTGCATTGATAGACCCTGAAATACAAGATAAAAGAACTGAATAAGTACTACTAAGACTTTATAAAGATATTAAACAGGCTGTAAAAGGTTTATCTAAGTAAAATACAATTAATTCATGGATTATATTATAAAATATTTGAAATGTTGCATAATATGGTGACATACTGGTGAAACAAAAGACAAGTGGCAACATTTCAATTACCAGCATTCCAGATATTGAAAATCTATTGTATTATGTTTGGATGAGTGGAGGTTTTATTTCCACTGACATTGAATAGAGCTCTCACATCTAATTTCCGGCATACATACATATCTATTGCCTGTTTTTTTATACCACTAAAGTGAGCCTAACAGTCCACATGATAGTGTTTTCATATTTAAAAGTCCAGCAGGGACTCCAGATCTCGATTGGAGTTGTGGATGTCTAAGGGTGGTGTATATCATACTTGCTCGTCTGCCACCTCTTGCATAAAAAAATATGTTAAGTGGTCTCTGTGGGCTATAGACACGTGAAACACCAGGTGTATCACTTGTGCGTTGCCCAGTCTAGACCCTGGCTGTTGTTGCCCACGCACCCCATGAGCTCTGAAATCCTTATTCACAGGCAGAAACACAACCCAGAGGACATTTAACTGCAGTATTCTATAGGGTTATTATTGTTTATTACATATCATATCACAATAAATTTCATCTTGTGTATAGAATGTGGGTAATGTTCATCATACATTAGAATTCTTTAACACCAATATAGATTGAGGTGCCTTATAAGTCAAAAGAAATGGGAACAATTTAAAATGAAATAGAAACATAGTTCGGTTTGCAATTTCTATGCATGGCAATGCATTCGGTGGTTAAATATGAAGTTGTTTTATCTGTTTACTTTACATATCTCTCTGAATATAAATTATTGTATTTATGTATATTTCGCAAAGTATACCAGTGACACCAAAAACTGAGTAAAGAGGTTATGCTCTGCAAGCTTTAAGCAATCAATCTCCATGTTAGGAATGGTTGTGATTAATCTAAGGTGGTCTGCAATTTTGGTATTAATATGTAGGTATGCGAAAATTTGCAAAGGATTTGAACAAAAAGTTTTTAGATTTATAATATTGTTCAAATTACAGTGCTTTATCTCTTTAGTTATCGTTTTATATAACAAATTCATATTCCATATTGCAAAGACCGAAACGCGAAGCCGTTTTGGCGGCATTATTCATGCAAATAAACAAAGTTGGGATTATTTTAATTATTAGTACCTGCTTAACTACATTACACTAGGTTTGTTTAAAGGGTATGCTTACCGCTCTATCGCAATATGCATTCATCAGCTTTCTCAAGGGTGTGTGTTTCTTTATTTTGAACTGGACAATGGCATTATCCTGGCCTAATACTTTCAAGTTAATGTGTTCGCTTTCTCCCTGAAATCAAAATGAAGCCGTTGTTAGCTATAGATGCACAATAAGATCACACGAGTAATAACCACATTTACGAAAAAACGCCATGTCGGTGAGACATGTTATACGTTACGTACACTGATAATACATGAATCTACAAACCTTTTTCTCGTCAGACATTTTGGGGAATCGTTATGTAGGATAACTAATAGCACAAACGTAAGAATCCTTGAGGAAATCCTTAAATTATTTCACAAAAGAGTCACTACTGACACATTCGTTGTCCGGTGGCGTGGTAATGGCGTTCGGTCTTGGCTTGGAGGAAACAGTGCTGCCAACTGATGCGCAGTAGAAACGACGCAAATGGCGCGCATCTGCGCAGTACTGTCAAATGAGAAGCGTTTTGTTCGTGATGCTATTCTCGTACATTGAATGCTGAAATTACGGTATTCTTGTTACGTGTTATTGAAGTTTTTTCTACAAACGAAGAATGATTTGCAAATTATCTTTAAAGGGATGGCAAAGTTAAAAACCACATTTTAAATAGATTATGCGTTTTGTTACTGCACGTCGAACAATGACACGGCATATTTGATATTGACAGTGGTAAGGTTTTGTAAGGTAGTCACAGTACAGTATAATGCTTAGTTATGTATTTTGAAAAGCGTATTATTGAAAGTGTTTTAAAATAAATTGAAAGTTAATTTTGAGAAGAATAGCTATGAAATAAATGAAGTAAATAAATAATATGTATTTCAATCCATTTATTTTTTTAGCCAACATGCAAAAACTAATTCAAGACTCGTAGTGTTGTGACTTATATCGATAATTTACCGGATGTGGCTAGTGTTGTATCGATAGATGCGTTTTGTTTCATCGAAAAAAGAGCCAAAATGATATAGGTAACAATAGCCATAAAATACAAAAATCCAAAATGTGCATCTAAAAAGTATTTTACAGTAGGCATTACAGCTGTAAGGTAGCATGGCTGTTTGTACATAATGTAAAGAAAGAAAGAAAAAATGTTTATTAGGTACCCAAAAACACAGTAGTACAATAAAGTGTAAATAACATTATAGAGAGTAAAAGTCAAGCTCAGCATATGTCGCGGCGCCGTTAATGTAACGGTCGCTTATTTAAATTTCTCAGTGCGACTAGTACTCTAATGCCCAAACTTTCCACTCTAAAATACACATTGCACCTATAAAGCATTTTTATACCTATAGCTACATAATATCATAATTATGTTTCGTATTTATTATATTAGCTTAAAATATAGGATAGCACATATTAGGTGTGCTTAGTTCTGTATGTATACAAGTACTTATCGAAATGCTTCTGATTGTAGCCCCACCGATCGATGTTACTACATAGCTACTTACCTACTACCTAAGTAAATGATTAAGTATTTATAAGTAGGTATACTGTATTAAGGTAAACTGAAAGTTGTATTGCTAATAAATGTAACCTATAAGGATACCTGCCCTTTGATGAAGATATCTACATAAAGTCAAATCTCCCCAAACAATGTTCAACTAAGTGTTCAATGCCTTTGCATTCTTGGTCTTTACCAAGATCCTTACTGATGTTAATGGGAATACCTATTTGATAGATAGGAGGTTGGTCTGTACCTACATCTGTGTAAGTTTTTGAAACTTATTTTTCTTTGTCCTTCAGTATTATAGAGGTAACGCCAAAATAGAAGTAAATAAATAATAATCGTTTATTAACTTACTGTACCGTCATTCGAAGCCTAAACAATGAGAGAGGCAACTCGATTTGACGACGCTGTGGCGGAAATAGTGCTTAATTTGACTAACAATTCCCCCGACGTATCCGGTACAATATTTCTCTAAACGTCCACCAGGTGGCGAAGTTGAGCTGTTTGAACGGAGCCATTTTAAAATCATTGGTGATTCGTTTTTCGAACTGTGCGGACGCACAACGGACAGTTGTGTTAGTGCTATACTGCGTTCAAAAAAACGTGAGTACATTATTTATTCCTGCATGTTTAACGGTGTTACCGTTCGATTTTTCTTTTTATTACAGTTATTGGATATTGGATTCACGAATTTCTTTGAAAGATGTGGCTATCTTTCCGCCCTTCTAGTGAATCCATTCCCCCGAGGAGGCGTCGGTGAAAATAAAGGCGTATAGTGTGAGGCCATAAGGCTAAGCGACTTAAATAATGTCCTGTTGGTTTTAAGCACAAGCTGGTCGTGTAATTAATAGCAGATTTTATTTTTTGCTTGCCTACCGACGCCTATGCTTCCAAATAGAAACGACGAGGGAAATTCAGATTGAAATCGATTTATGTATACTCATTAATGTAATTACGCCCTTATATGCCGCATACCTGCTATGCGCTTAGCCTATATATATGCTTAATTTCAGTTTTACATTTAATAAACGTTATACCTATGAGTATGTACGGATACCTAATGCTTCGCAATCTGAAATTCAAATGTTACGAAGCAATGGTAGTTGCTTATTTTTTATTTTAACTCAACGACACTATATGGGCCGTAATTACAATAAAATATCGGGCGATCTATTGCTACATATTTACAAATTATGTTGACTAGCCGCCGACATACCACTACCTAAGTGTATTCGGTTGGAGGCATTGCTACTTTTCAGCCTACTCGGCAGTTCAAAAACTCTGGAGTGACTGCTACCTGCTCTGTCTCTTTATGGCCCAATGTATGCAAAGCATATTTGCATTAATAGCCGTATTGCACCCCGATGTGAATGCGAAGTTTTAGCCTACTGTATAAGGCAGTACAAAAATACAAGCGGGCCTGCGCGCAAGCCAGTCCGTCAAATATAAGAACCCGCGCAGGGTGTCTTTTCAAATTTAAGTCAAGTGACTATTAGAACCAGCTTGTGCATAGCATGTTTGCACATTAGGCGCATTGCGCTCTGCTGTGTATATAAAGTTTTAGCATATACTACAATGCAATATAAAGATTATGATGGGGCTACTGCACACGGTAGTCCTTCGAATATTTGATGCCCGCGCAGGGTTTTAAATTTTAGAGTCAAGCGACTCTTTAGAACCAGGTTGTGCAAAGCATGTTTGCACATTGGGCGTATTGCGCTCTGCTGCGTATATAAAGTCTTAGCGAGTGTGTGCAAGCGGGCCTGCGCGCAAGCCAGTCCGTCAAATATAAGAACCCGCGCAGGGTTTCTTTTCAAATTTAAGTCGAGTGACTATTTAGAACCAGCTTGTGCATAGCATGTTTGCACATTAGGCGCATTGCGCTCGGCTGTGTATATAAAGTCTTAGCATATACTACATTGCAATAAAAAGATTCAAATGGGGCTACTGCACATGCTAGTCCCTTGAATATAAGATACCCGCGCAGGGTTTTCAATTTTAGAGTCAAGTGACTCTTTAGAAGCAGTTTGTGCAAAGCGTGTTTACACATTAAGTCTTAGCCTATGCTGCAATGCAATGTAAAGATTCAGATGGGGCTACTGCTCATGCTAGTCCTTCGAATATAAGATACCCGCGCAGGGTTTTCAATTTTAGAGTCAAGTGACTCTTTAGAACCAGTTTGTGCAAATCATATTTGCACATTGGGCTTATTGCATTCTGCTGCGTATATAAAGTCTTGGCCTATGCTACAAGGCAGAACAAAGAATCTGAAGCGGCTACTGCACATGCTAGCCCTTCGAATATATGATACCCGCGCAGGGTTTTCAATTTTAGAGTCAAGTGACTCTTTAGAACCAGTTTGTGCAAATCATATTTGCACATTGGGCTTATTGCATTCTGCTGCGTATATAAAGTCTTGGCCTATGCTACAAGGCAGAACAAAGAATCTGAAGCGGCTACTGCACATGCTAGCCCTTCGAATATATGATACCCGCGCAGGGTTTTCAATTTTAGTGTCGAGTGACTCTTTAGAACCTGTTTGTGAAAAGCGTGGTTGCACATTAGGCGTATTGCGCTCCGATGCGTGTATAAAGTTTCAGCCTATGCTAAAATGCAATACAAAAACTTTAATGAACCTACTGCAGAATCTAGTCCGGCGAATATAAAATACCCGCGCAGGGTTTATAAATTTTAGAGTCCAGTGACTGTTTAGAACCAGTTCTTTGCAAATCGTATTTGCATGTCAGGCGTATCGCGCTTCTATGCGTATACAACGTTTTAGCTCGTGCTACAACGCAATACAAAGATTATATCAGAACTACAACACATATAAGATACCCTCGCAGGGTATTTCATAGATTTTAGAGTCTGAGACTCTTTTAGAACGAGTGTGTGCAAAGAACCTGGCATATTACCAGATACAGAACATACCAATGTTGCATCCGATGCGTATACAAACCCTTGCCCTAGCCTTCGGGTCTATACAAAAATTTGGGCAGGTGATCTGCGTCAACTCATCGAATAGCCCGTTCAGGTTTCTACGCTTCAAGAGTCAGGGAGACTTGTGGTGCAAAGCACGTAATGGCGCAAACGTATACAAGCCTTACCACTACCTTTGTGTGGCATGCCTATCAGGCCATTTTTAATACTTCGCCGGGATCGAATTATCCTTGGTATGAAAATTTATACGACGGGTTTGCGCAAGCCAACCTGACACAAAGTAAGGTTACGCTTTAATACTCTGCAAGGGCAGGACATCTACCGATCTAACCTTTTCTATATTGGAAAAGCGTATTGGCATATTCTACCCATTCCGCGCTTTATTTCACAACGCCCCAAAGGGTGGCTCATCCATAATGTGTTGCTTACTACAAAAGTTACCCAAAAGCGTGGTGCAAAGCCATCGCCAATATAAATACTCCAAGTCCTGGCAGGGCTAAGCCTGAGGTTAAGGTTAAAGCTAGCAAGAATCAATTTAATCATATCAAAAGTTTTCGCTCGACGCGAAGTTTGCTTAAAGTTTCTAAAGCATTTCTAACGTATTGGCGTATTATATTGGTCAAAGATACCATGGCCCAATACCGATCTATGTTGTTCTGATTGTGGAATCTTATTGGAATATAGGCCTCCCCTGTGTGTGCTAGTGCTCGACTATCGAAGTAACAGTCTCGAACCTATATTACCTCACTCAGTTCAAATGAATGTACAACTTCAACATTCAACTTTATTCATAAATATAATTCTGAATCAGCCCGTGTCAGTCCACTGCTGGACTTGGGCCTAATGTTCGCCACCTTGATCGATTTTGGGCCTCTCGCATCCAGCACTTGCCAGCCGTCCTGCGCAAAGTCGTTTACCTGGCCTGAGGGCCTAGATACCTATAAATCTGAACAAAATGGAACTTGAATGACAAATTCGGCACATGTGAGACTGCTAAACAATCATGGTTTCTATTTCTAAGCTGAGACCGGAAGGATCCCTCTCCTAAACGAAATATCTGGTCTATTGAGACACTAGCCATTAAAAAATACATTATTCCCCTAATGGGGTTATATCGGAAACGACATAGTAGTTACAAAACTGCAATAATCAAGTTTGATCAAAGTACCGGTACCAGTAACGTCGCCGCGCCGCAGAGCTAGCACAAGCCAATGCCCAAGTCGTTGACTAGCAATATACCACGGTTCTAACTAACACTTATATAACATCTTCTTAACTAATACAAGTCTTGATTGGCGCGTCTCAATGAGACTTGATGGTTTTCAAGACTTCGTCTCGCTTTGCGTATTCCTGGTTGGAGCCAACTCAAGCAGAACTTTCACACCAGTTGTAGCTGACAATGTGAACATTCCCAGGTATGGGAAGGGCCCTTACCATTTCCAGTTCCTAGTGAATTGTCGCATTCAATCACAGCGAACAACGCAAACTTATATAGGTGCTACAAATTTGTCCACTGCTGAAACCTATAACTTGTATACTTGTTGATTTTAATTAAAGCAGTTGTTGGAATGCCTGTTACCGCACCAAGATATAGTTTTCTGGCTCGCCCAATGGTTGGCTGGAACAGACTGCCCCAGGGCATTAAAACCGGCATTCGTACTTGTCTTTGTGCAATAAGATTAAATAAATAAATAAGCCTACTCTGATAGTGTAGCACAATGGTAGCCAACTTGATTGGACCAAAGATTTACTTACTTCGTGCGACATATTAATTATTATTACTGACTGCTGGTTATATATATACTAAGTAATATAATTGTTTCTTTGTATCAAATGTTTTGCCATACCTTAACAGGGTCTATATTCTATACTAGATAAAAGTTGTTTAATTATGTATGAATATAGCTGCAAATAAATGAATATGAATATTACTATAATCATACTAATAGCCACGATCTACTGATTGGCCAACCCCGGTGTAGCATTAATATGCTAATGGATAATTATTTGTCTAATGACAAACTATTCTTAAATTCTAGCTTTCTTTTGCTTTTAGCAAACAAATATTCTATTCTAGTCTGCTAAGCTTCTCGCTCAAAACAAAATAGGACAAATAAAATTAATAGTTTGGTTATTAAATCACTATACAAATTGCAATGATTTCGATTCAAGGCAGTTTCAGAATATGGTGGGTCTGTTGTCCTATGCCACTGGCTTCCGCTACCCACCTAATGCACTGTGTTTTTGTATGCATGTTGACTAAGGTGTAATAGTATATTGACTAAACTTAGGTGGAAAAATCGCCATCGCCCAATGACAGCGATGAAGATAGTGACTGACTATTTTGTTAGTACCTCGCCTACTTTGGATTGTATATAGGTAGCTGTTTGTATGTGTGTAGCACAAACAGCTGTGATCTGTTCAGTATAATAGCTGAAAACTGCCAATCATAACCTGTGGTTAATCTAGGCCGGTCTGAAAGACTGGATTTTAGCTGGTTTAATGTCTATACGTATACTACTAAGCCAAACGAATACTACTGTTTTCCTCCATTCATTACATATTATGTACAAGAAATTAGACCTCAACAAACAACGTGGTATCTGCTATGGCCCCTCTCATAGCAAATTAATAATTATAACTGACTAAAAATTGTATGTTATATAACTTTAACGGCCAATTTCTTTACATACCTACTTATATCCTATTGGCATTTCTATCTCATAAGGTAGATTAATGACAATGAATATTTTTTGGTTTGACCGTTATGTCCTATTCACCGCTATTAACTGTCGTACGTGTACACAATATAAAAACTACTAGTCATTACGTTATTGTAATTGTACCTGTTCCATTACATTATAGCAGTATTAACCATATTATCGGGTCTTTTACCATGTTATAATATATCACTTTATATCTTTAGACACCTTACTACTTACACTTACGTATTAGTGGAACACTTCAGGTGTTGTTGGAATGATGCGTGATTGCGTTGATTGCGTTTACTCGCTTTAATACATTTAAACATATTTTGATACATTCCTAAAAACATCCACCAGGCGATATCAAACATCCTCTCATTGTTTAGGCTTCGAATGACGGTACAGTAAGTTAATAATGGCGTTTTACCTTACAATAAAACGCTTATTAACGTCTTACCTCATTCGAAGCCTATTTTTAAAACTGCCTGCTGGCAAATGAGATCACAATGATTTTAAAATGGCTCCGTTCAAACAGCTCAACTTCGCCACCTGGTGGACGTTTAGAGAAATATTGTACCGGATACGTCGGGGGAATTGTTAGTCAAATTAAGCACTATTTCCGCCACAGCGTCGTCAAATCGAGTTGCCTCTCTCATTGTTTAGGCTTCGAATGAGGTAAGACGTTAATAAGCGTTTTATTGTAAGGTAAAACGCCATTATTCATAAAAAGTAACATGGCACTTTTACAGTACCTAGATACCACGGTTGCCTGACTGTTGTAATGCATAAACTCCACTAAAAATTATAAATGTTTTCAGATTTGTTGTTGTACCTAGCTACTAGTAAAAGGGCCCATTTAATTGACGGTCTCGGGACCAGTTGCGAATAATGGGTATCGGACCCCTATACATTGTCCGAATTAAAATTCAGTACGTGAGTCGATTCATGGATTAGCAAACAAATTATATTGGCATCGATTCTGAACCTGCGTTTTGTTGGCACTTTTTATTTTGCACGTTTGAATCGAATGTTAACTGTTTTCGTTTACGTATCTCGTGTTTAGATTTGTGTTTGTATCTATTTATAGAGGTTCCATTTAATTTGTTATTTTCAATATACCTACTTAACTACTTAGAGTTCGGAAAATTTGGCATTGGGAAAGTTTTCCGAGACTTTTGAAACTGGTAGTTTTATCGATTTTAATGCGTTCTTTCGGAATTGAAAAATGTTTGCCTCCTTTTGAAAGCGCCTGGTACAATATGTAGGTACATTATCTCATCATCCTCTGCTTTCCAGCTCATATTAATAAGTATGTATATGTATGAAGGTACATGTAATGTGTATGGGCACTAGCGAAAATATCACTAAAACTCATTTATTTTCCTTGAACAGTAGGTATGTGTTCGTAGGATCATCATTTTTAACCTAGATACCCATAGATAATGGTGGTCTCATTCTACTAAAAAAAGTAAAAACATAGAAAATAAGTACCTCACTCGCCTTTTTAACTTTCCTTCTTGGCAATTGTGGTGGATTCTATCAAGAAATACCTCTCAGAAACTCGATAGTTACTCGTATTGTAACGTATCTATTAAAATGTTATTTAATGTATAAACCTTTGTCGGCCTTAAACCCTTCCTTCCTTCCGAATTCCGATCCTACAATAATGTTACTTACTGTACAAACTTTTTGTTTTCAAATAAAGAAAAGTTGGTGTGTTTCCAAAGAGAAAAGCAATACAATTCTATTAAACCATGGCCATTTCGCCTATCGGTGCATATTGAACAAGCTACGAAAGGGAAACTCGATCTCCATTCAGGGGCGATAAACGCTTATGTAGGAACTTTAGGAAGTCAATTTAGTTTTCATTCTGTGGCTTCGTTAACGGTTCTCTTTGCATTCATTCAAATTGCCTTCATCAACATTCGTTTTTATTTGAATTGCGATGGCAATTTTGCGTTCGAAATCGAACGCGTTCCTAAAATGTTAGGTTTGAATCATGGAAGTATCAAGTACTTCGAATAAATAAACAATATCGCAAATATTATCTACATTCAAAAGAGGTTTGCCTCTTAAAAAAAAAACTTACTTCATGGTGTCAATGGGACCAACAAGGAAGAACACCTTTTAAAAAAAAAAGGAATTTTCAAAATCGGTTCACAGTTCTCGTTTTTGCGCGGGAACCTTTGAACACGAAAGGCGCCTAAAAGTTTGTGCGATAGAAAATATTTAATTTTATTTGTAAATATAGTTTTATCACTTGGTAACTGTACATAAAATTGTTTATAGTAGTTCTATAGTTGTAAAGAGTACGGATTAAGAAGATGGGAGGAGTTAAGAAACGAAAAAAAGATCCGCCTGACGACCGAACATCTCCCACAATGGGGACGTCTTCGGATTCCGACGACGATCATGCCACCAGGAAGTATAATATTTTTAAAGTCCCAGGGTACTCGAGGAAGTACCCTGAAAATAGTCAAAAATCAGAATATATCGTTTTTCTGTCGCATAATGACGATCAAAGATACTTTTCCGACAAAGACAGATTGGCCATTTCCCATGCCATACGGAAATATTGTGTAACTGGCATCTTACATCTTAGGTCCATTAACAAATATAAAATAGGCATTACTTTTGACTTATCAAACAACGCCAATGTATTTTTAAAAAATAAGAAACTATTAGATGAACTGGCCTTAAAGGCCACAATTCCAGCAACGAGTTCTGAGGTTACTGGTGTCCTCACATCAGTTCCTACAGATTTGTCAAACGAAAAAATATTTTCGCTCATAGGCAGCTCCCGCAATGTGATCCAAGTGAGACGCTTCATGCGTCGAGTGCGTAACGAAAATGGCTCAATATCTTTTCTACCCACCCAGACTGTTGCTGTCACGTTCGCATCCACCGAACTTCCACAATATGTTTACCTCGATAGTTGGCGGCACGAAGTTAGCACTTATGTACCTCCAGTGCAACAATGCCTTCGTTGCCTTAAATACGGACATATTGCAAAATTTTGTCGGAACGCAGAAGTGTGCTCTATATGCTCACAAAGCCACAATTTCAAAACTTGTACAGAAGACCCCAAAAATGCTAAGTGTTCGAACTGTGGTGGCAATCATATAGCGATATCAAATCAGTGTCCTAAAAAGAAAGAGAAATTAGAAGAAAACAAAATTAAGTCCATGGCCACCAAATACTCTGAATTATTTAATGAAAATTCTTTCCCACATTTAACTAAGTCCAACATAGAAACTCAGTTCAATAATCTAACTAAATCTACATTTTTTATGAATATTTTTACTCAAGCCGTCACAAAGATGATAACAAATCAAAAAGATACCCCCATCAATTCAAAATCAATTAAAGATATATTAGAAGAGACCTTCAGAAACAGTATGTCTCCCCCTAATAATGGATTGTCTTAATATCATGCAGTGGAATGCTCAGAGCATTTTATGCAATAAGCTCCAATTCACTAAGTTTTTATATGATAATAACATACATGTTGCAATAATATCAGAAACATGGTTAACTCCTGTTAAAAACTTTAGTATTAAAGGATATCAAATTGAAAGAAATGATATAGGTAATAAGCATAATGGTGTAGCCATTTTAATCCATAACTCAATAAATTTCAAAAAAGTTAACACATATTCAGATAACTCCCTACAAAATATTTGTGTAAGAATAGTTGTAAATAATAGAGAAATTAGTATTGTAAGTTTTTATTGTCCTCCAACTTGTAATCCAGCTTTTAATAAACAAAAATTTGATTCTTTAGTAAGGTCAATTCCGGAACCAATTATTTTTGCCGGCGATTTCAACGCCCATCACACATCTTGGGGGTGTAACTCCATCAACCCAAGGGGTAGAGATATTTTAGAAGTTGTTGATGACAATAACTTAATTTTACTCAATTCTGGTGAGGCGACTACTGTTGGTTCTTTGTCGTGGCGTCCAAATGCTTTAGATTTGTCCTTCGTGTCTCCATCCTTGTCTCTTTGTTCTGATTGGTCTGTACATAATGATCCCCTTGGCAGCTATCATCTCCCTGCAATAATTAAAATATATGTAAATAATGGTCATGTAAATAGTGATCCAATGTGTAGAGATAGTAATCTGCCTATTTACCCTAATTTTAAAATGGTGGATTGGAATATGTATACACAAAATGTAGATTTGTTATTGCTTGAACATGTGGTTAGTGATATTAGCCCGCTGGAGGCCTATAGTTCATTTTGTGAAATTCTGAAATCAGCTGTTGATAAATCCCTTCCTTCTCGCAACACTTCTTTTTCTTTCTCTGCAGCCAAAACAACCTCATCATTGCATAGTCCTCCTCGTAAATTATCTCGGAATCCTCCCCTTCCATGGTGGAATAAAAAATGTTCAGAGGCAGTTCAAAATTCTAAAACTGCATATTTAAATTTTAAAAATAACCCTTCTGATCTAACCTATATAGAGTTTAAAAGATTACAAGCTATCAAAAAACGCACCTTAAAAACTGAGCGAACAAATAGTTGGGTTGAACTTTGTGGCACTTTCAATCGTTGTACTCCATTGTCAAGAATCTGGAAATATATGCGTAAATTTAACAAAACATACACCTTTAAGAAAAATGATGATAGTTGGGTTCAGGATTTTTTACAAAAGTACACACCTGACTATGTAAATAATAATATTACTTTTCCTTTAAATAATGAAACCAATTCTGTAAATAATTTTATAACTGAACCATTTTCTATTCAAGAATTAATATCAGCTATTTCTTCTAGGAAAGACAGTGCTTTTGGTTTAGATGGCTTTCCATATATCATGTTGAAAAGGCTTAGTGATCAGGGGATGCATGCTTTTCTTAAAATTTTAAATAACCTGTGGTTAAATAATGTTATACCTTCATCTTGGAAGACTGATTGTTTGGTTCCTATCCTAAAACCTGATAAGCCTAGTTCATCTCCTGATTCTTACCGTCCCATTGCATTGACTTCTTGTGTAGGAAAAGTTTTTGAGCAGTTACTCAAACAAAGATTGGAATTTTATGTAGAAAAGAATAATATTTTACCTGCAAATCAATTTGGCTTTCGAAGAGGTACCTCATCGCGTGAAAGTATATGTCAGTTACAACTCGATATTCAAAATAGTTTAAGTAAAAAAGAATTCTTAATGTCTGTCTTTTTTGATATTGCTGGGGCTTTTAATAGTGTAAATATAGACATCCTTTGTGGTGAACTGAATTCTGTGTTTCCAAGTAAAGTAGTTCACTGGATCCATAATTTCTTGACTAATAGGGAAGTTTTTGTCAAACATGAAGGAAGATTGCATGGTCCAAGACTAGCTTCTGTTGGTGTGTGTCAAGGAGGAATACTCTCTCCACTTATATTCATCCTCTATATACGCCGGTTGAATTTGATCCTGGGTTCTGATGTGAAGAATCTCCAATTTGCTGATGACTTAGTTGTTTACGCATCTGGAAAAAATTTGGAAATTGTATCAGATAAACTAAATAAATCACTGAAAGGGTTACATACATACTTTTCCTATTTGAATCTAAGCATTAATACTTTGAAATCAAAGCTCGTTATTTTTGGCAAATCAAGTTCTATTGCACCTTCTATTAATTATAATAATATCCCTATCCCCATCTCATGTGAAGTGAAGTTTTTAGGTGTGCTCTTTACCCGCAATATGTCTTGGAAAAATTATATTGAACTAATATGCTCTAGAGCTAATAAAGCTTTCAATGTCCTGAAATCTATCTGTAGAACATCTTGGGGTGCTGATCCCAAAATACTATTGCTTTTATACAAATCTTTAATTCGTAGTCATTTCGAGTATGGTTTCCTTTGTTTCGCTAGTGATAGTCGGCTGGTAGATTTCTTGAATAAAATACAAAATAAAAGTTTAAGGCTAATTACTGGGGCATTTAGAAGTACCCCTATTAATGTAATGCAAGTTGAGTGTAACTTACCTCCATTAAATATAAGATTTTCTTATTTAAAGGAAAAGTTTTTATTGAAATTATATAGTAAAATTGGCAATCATCTTTTCTTGTATCTCCATAATTCAATTTCTCACTTCCATTGTCATTCCCTTTATATTGTTCAGGACTTTCGTAATTTTGTAAATTTGCTTGATTCATTGAAAATTCACAGGCAATCCCTTCTTCCTTGTTATCAGGGGGATTTTTCTAGCAAATTTCCTGCAATTGACATTATTATTGAACATGAGTTATCTTCTAATGATGTACTTAGTAAACTGTCTGAATATGATGGTTACAGACGTTTATACACTGATGGGTCAAAATCTGACTCTGCTGTGTCTTTTGCAATTTATGATAGATTATTAAATACTGGTTCTGGTTTTAAAATAAATTCAAACACAAGTATATTCTCAGCTGAGGCCTTGGCTATTCTTGCTGCCTTAAAACATATTGAACATAAAAATAATGGGTGTTCTAAATGGATCATACTTAGTGATAGTATGAGTGTTCTAGAAAGTCTCAAAAATAACAAATATAATGCTAACACAAATTATTTAATCCCTTTAATTAAAGAATTATGGCTAAACCTTTTAATGATGTACAGTATAAAGGTAGTATTTATGTGGGTTCCTTCTCACTCTGGTGTTTTAGGAAATGAGCAAGCTGACTTTTTAGCCAGAACTATAACAAATCTATCAACTATTATTCCTGATTCCAGTGATAGTCTCAACTTTTTAGTGCCTCATTCAGATATAGACTTCATTTTAAAAAGAAGGTCGATAGAATTGTGGAGAAGACATTGGAATTATACCGTCCAAATTGAAAACAAAGGGTTATGGTATGCTACTTACAATGTTCCCATTGGGAGTAAGCCCTGGTTCTGCAAAAGCAGCTTTTATATTAACAGAAAATTTTATTCTTGTATTTTAAGGCTTCGTTTTGGGCACTGTCGTTTAAATTTTCATCTCTTTCGTTTAAAAATTGTTCGAAGCTCACACTGTGATCATTGCAATACACAGTCAGAGCAATCCGTGTCGCACATCTTCTTTGATTGCTCATCCTTCGGCATTCAGCGCCTTGTGCTAATGGATGAGCTGATTGAAATTTATGGTAATCCCAATTTGGTACCGCGCTCAATCCAGGCTCTCCTTGTAAATGCTTTGACTTACATTCCCCTATATCAATTTATTTGTAATACCGTTGGGCAAATCTAAAGGTGTAAATCTATGTAGTAATAATTATATTCTTTTGTCAGGAAATATGCAATTTTATATTATGTGTATATATGTAAATACTACTTTGGTTTTTGTTTTTAGTTGTAATCTTCTTGTTATAATAATTTTTGCTGATTTTACTTTGCTTTTGTTTGAGTCGTTGCGTTGGCATTTTCTAACCTCTACACTGACTGACATGAAGTTGTCATAAATTTTGACACATGGATTTGACACATTATGGATTTGACATTTCATTGAAACGAGAATGTATAACTTGGACGGAAAAAAATGAATGGAACAGGAAACATAAACATATTATAACTTATTATAATACATGGAACAGGATAAAATTATAAAATACTAATGAAGTTAATAACATACACTGGAAATGAATGTAATTTTACTTAAGACTTGGCAGCATGGTCTCAGACCTTAGCCGGTTCCATTAGGAACGAATTTATTAAAAAAAAAAAAAAAGGTTCACAGTTCTCGAAGATAAGTATGTGGTAACATACTCGTACATACAACAAAATATGTCGAATTGAGAACCTATTCCTTTTTACATGATCCTAGACTACCTATCTTAATCTTAACTAATATTATAAAGCTGAAGAGTTTGTTTGTTTGAACGCGCTAATCTCAGGAAGTACTGGTCCGAATTGAAAAATTCCTTTTGTGTTGAATAGACCATTTATCGAGGAAGGCTTTAGGCTATATAACATCACGCTGCAACTATTAGGAGCGAAGAAATAATGGAAAATGTAAAAAAATAACTATTCCACGCGGACGAAGTCGCGAGCACAGCTAGTCTTATATATAAAAATAAATTCCTGTTCGTTAGTCTCGCTAAAACTCGGGAACGGCTGGACCGATTTGGCAAATTTTAGTCTTCAATTATTTGTGGAAGTCCAGGGAAGGTTTAAAAGGTGAATAACGGGCAGTACGAAGTCTGCCGGGTCAGCTAGTATGTTATATAAACTGTTTTGGGTAGGTTATTTTATTTTATCAGCTCTGTTATAAAATAAAAAAGGGATTCGAATTTACTAGCTTTTATAACATTCATTTATATATTATACTTACTTTGTTATAAAATAAAACTTGAAAACATTTTAACTTAACTATTTTCATTTTTTTACTCACTCAATTTTACCTATACATACTAGGTACATACTACACACAATCATTGAAATGTCAGCACATAATTGTAGGTACTGCTATTAAATAAAATGGCTTTCATCGTAAGCATTTATCCCGAATCCATTACTCTTCAATGCATCGACGTAATGTATCGAAAATAACGGTAGAGTGCTTTTCCTATATGCAGGTATTCTGCTCATATGTGGTTTGCTATCGAGGCCGGAGATAGATATAAAAATAATTAAACTCTTATACACCTACCAATCCAAGTTTCTTGAGATTCTAGGTATCCGTTCCAGTTTAGAGTTATCGAAAATAAAATGGAAAAAGGTAAGGTCAAATATGTATTTCAGATACTTTTTATTTTATTAGAAATACAAAATTAGATAATTGCTGTGTCAAATAAGAAAAGGCAAGTGGAATCTCATTAAAAACTGTCCAGAGTAGATTTCGTTTCTTTCGTATTCAGCAAATTTTCTTGTACGTAAAGCAAATATTATTCAATTAAATATTTAAGGAGATTAGAATATTCCTAGCATTTGTTTTTAAAATTACTTTTTTTTAGCAATTTTTATCTAATTTTTATTAATAGATTTGAACTGGTTTTGGTATTTCTAAGTACCTATTTACTTACTACTACTAAGTACTAATGCATTTGGCACTTCTGACTTTACTTTACATCGTTAGTTTTGTCACGACCGCACGATCTGCAAAATTCTGGTTGTCCTTAAAGTTTTATTTGAAACGCGGCTTTATTGAGCAAAGTGCAAATGTCATTTTGTGAGTGGCGACCAGCGGGAGAGCCTATTGAACAAGTTTGGACGTAAGAGTAAGCGGTAACGCACTGCCCGCGCCCGACCACTCCACATGATGGGCACATATGATTATGTGATGCGAATTTCATGTCGCCATTTTATTCGTTTAGTACGGTCGGTGTCTTTATTATAACATTCCTCGCGGAGGGATATTTCCTTTTTCCGAGTCTCGGTGTACCTGCGTTTGGTTAAGTCGAGACTTCGGTTTACGTCCGCGTTCCCTACGGGACGTGTTTACAATAACAATGGAGCGGTTAGATGTGAACCGGTTTGTGTTTTGCCGCAAAGTGGAAAGCAGATTTAGAGCAATAGAGAGATACCTACGTTACTGGGTAAATCAACTCAAAGCGATTCTCCAAAGGTTTTCGTAGATAAAAAAATCCAGATATGACTAATTTTGTACTACTATTTTTTTATTTAATCTTCATTTCATGCCTCATAAAGTGCCTATGAAAAGAAATCTGTAAGAGCTTTATTTATTTTTTTATACCTCTTTTTATAGCTAAAACGTCATCACCAGGTGCTGAAAAATTATGGATCACCAAATAAATAAATAAAAACTAGTAGATTACAGCCATGGTAATGCGTTTTCGATTGAAACACAATAAAGTTAAGATCATTGACTATGGTTTAAGGTAATCACAATTATTGGGAACATCTTAATAAAGACAATAAAAAAAAATTAAAAATTGTCACGGGTTTTTCATCATTACCAGGAATGAGCGTCAAACTGTCAATATTTTTTATAGAGTTATCCTATACTTTCTGATATTTTTCCTCGCCCATGTCACCAGTCTATTCCGTGTAGTAGGCGGATGTGCTGGTGGCTGAGATTATTGATATTAAAAAAATATCAGTTTCAGGTTTCAAAAATAAAGTTTGTCACGTTTTGCGTCATTACCAGATATTTTTTTTTAAGGAAAAGTGTTGATTTAATCTTTTTCAGTTTTTGATATTATATTATATACTAAAAACCTTAGTTGCATAAATATTTCCAACTACTTTCAATAAGTAATATCCCATCGACAATTTTTTTTTCTCAAAAACCTCATTACCGGTAGCATCATCACCAAAAAATTAACAATACCGGTAATGATTATGGAGGCCTGGTAATGACATCTTTTATATATTTTGACTTTCAAGCTTAATATATAGCTTGTGATATTGAATTTTATGCATATAATTAAATAAATAATTATATTTTTACGCTTAGGTCAGCTTGTATCGTAAAAATTAAAGATTTTTTACATTGAAAATTGAGCCTATGTATGTAAAATTTGGTTATGATTTAATTTAATTTACATAAACAGGTGGACACTTAGACTTTACTTAGTTCTTTGTATTTGTGGTGTACGATTAGCTAGGCAAGTGCTTACGAGTGCTTAACAATCTACACATTAAAATCAATAGGTAAAGACCTATCTTGGACCAGAGTAATACGGTTTACGACAAAACGAGATACGAGAGAGGCTATTTTGGCACTAAGATTGATGAGTACACAGAAGATAGGATCTGGATCTTAACACTCACATAGCTTTCATAGATTTAGAAAAAGTATTTGATAAAATAGATTGAAAAAGAAGTTGGACAGTTTGAAAGCAATCAAGGTACACTACAAAAACAGGAGAATAATTTACGAATAGTACAAGGATCAAGAAACGATTGTTGAAATTGGAGAGGAGAAAGGAAGAGTTAGGATAAGTCAAGGTGTAAGTATATATATGTCTTACAAGAGTTGTCCACTCTCACCGATCATTTTACAAATATATTTGAAAGGAGGGTTGTAGATTAATGTACGGTACGAATTTTTTAGATTTATAGACAACATAGCCCATATAATTATTCCCCTACCCAAAAAGTCTAATCCTTGTTCCTTTTCCGATTACCGTCCTATTTCAATCCTGCCTTTCCTGTCGGAGGTCTTAGAGCGATTGGTCAATCAGCAGCTCATATCTTTTTTGCCCAAAAACCAATTGCTAAACCCTCTTCAGTCTGGTTTCCGACCTGGTCATAGCACGACTACAGCTTTGATCAAAATCACGGATGATATCCGTTTTGGAATGGATACGAAGCATCTTACCGTCTTAGCGTTGTTGGACTTTAGCAATGCTTTCAACACGGTAAACTTTGATATCCTTCTGGGATTACTGCGTTCTCTTAACATATCTCCAACCGTAATTGACTGGTTTCAAAGTTACTTGTATGGGCGCCGGCAGCGCATTCGCGTTGATGACCGTCACTCCGCGTGGTGCGACGTTACTGCTGGTGTACCGCAAGGTGGCGTTCTGTCTCCTCTCCTCTTTTCAATTTTTATCAATTCAATATCACATAATCTTTCTTCCTTCTATCACTTATACGCGGACGATTTGCAATTATATTCTCAGGGTAACCTTGACGACCTCTCCAGCACTATTCAGGAATTAAATGCTGATCTAAACCGAATTTCGGCTTGGAGTAAGTCGTTTGGTCTGGTGGTAAACCCTACAAAAACACAGGTTATCATCATTGGCAGTTCAAGGCTAATGTCCAGGATTAACTGGAATGACTTGCCTCAAGTCTTGTTTGACGGTGTCCAAATTCCTTTTAGTAAAGAAGTAAAAAATCTTGGTGTACACATGGATTGCTCTCTTTCATGGTCTAAACAGATAGCCGAGGTCAGCAGGAAGGTATTCGCTGCTGCTGGAGCTCTTAGTCGGCTCCGAAATTTCTTGCCTATCCCCACCAAAATTTCATTAGTACAAGCTCTCCTCTTGCCTATTATAGATTATGCTGACTGCTGTTATTCCGATCTCAACGAGAGTCTACTTAATAAGCTTGAGCGCCTTCAGAATTTTTGCATACGCATTATTTTCGGTCTCCGCAAGTATGATCACATATCTGAGTATCGGACTCGACTCAAATGGCTTCCTATTCGCCTTCGTCGCGACTCTCATATTCTTTGCACCTTATATTCATTATTATTCAATCCAAAGTCTCCACCTTACCCGGGAGCGTTTTCAATTCTTGCAGCCTACACACGGTCACATGCGGTCATCCAAATCTCTCCTTCTCAAATTCCCTCCTCATCGTTCTCATTCCTATACACAGTCCTTCACCGTCCGATCCATTCGCTTGTGGAACTCCTTACCTTTATCCGTCAGACAGTCCCAATCCCTTCCTATTTTCAAATCTCGATTAAAAGATCACTTTTTGGCACATTAACATTTCTCTATTTCTCTTCTCAATCTCTCTTTTTCTCATCTTTTTCTCATCTCACTGTATGCTTTAGGATGCTGGCACTGCATAACTCGATTCCATATAGTAGATACCGATTGTATATGTTTGTATATATTATTTGTGTATGTATTATGTGTATATGTTGTATGTCTGTATAATATTTATATGTGTGTATAGTAATGTATATATTGTATATGTTTTAAACCTATATATTTATTATATCTGTATTTTACTTACGTATTCATTTATTTAATATTATGTATTTATATTTTGACTAAATCTGTTTCATCAGTCGATTGTTCACCTCACCCCTTCTGTTTAATCTATCCTCTACCTGAAGGTTGTCTGGAAGAGATCGCTTAGTAGCGATAAGACCGCCTAAATTGTACTACTAGTTGTTATACCTTGTCTATGTTTGTTTTTTTGGTGCAATAAAGAATATCTTATCTTATCTTATAGCCGCAATAGCAAAACGTCCAGATCAATTACAAGATTTGATAGATGAAATGGATAATATATTCTAAGATTCTGGAATGAAAATCAATACCTACGTGTACACTTGAAAGATCAAAACACTTGCAATATCAAAATTCCCAGTAGTAAATATCAAAAGTAAGAATCATATAATATTAGAACAGGTAAATTCATATAAATATTGAGGCAGTTTAATAACCAGATGTACTCCAGATATTAAAGCTCAAATAGCTATTATTAGCTACAGCAAAAACATTTAAGAATAAGAAACACTCATTTATATCAAGAATCTCAACATTTCATCAAGACTCAACTCATTTAAGATAAGAAAAAAGCATAAAAAATATTTCATCTGGAGCATTGCTCTGTACAGCTATGAGACGTGGACAATGACGCGAAGAGATAGAGAAAGATTGGAGGTCAGAGTGTAGGTGGAAACTTTTGAGATGCGGTGATGAATAAGATTGAAGAGAATAAGCTATTTAGATGGAATGGAAGACGAATGAGGATGTATTGAATATGGTGGATCATAGAAGAGATCCTTGGTTCAAAGTATTGGGAATAGAAGAGGAAATCACCTTGGGTGGTGGGACACCTTGTATGTGACAAACTAATAAAAATAACAATCGAAGGCAGGAAATAGAAGCAGAAGAGGAAGACCGATATACCCAGCAATTGAAGAAAAAAGTTAATGCCTTGACGTACAGGTACTTGAATGTGCTTTCCAGGTAAGGATGAAAATTGCACTACCAACAAGAATGAGGCTCTTGATTGGCCAAGGCCGTACGTATATAAGGCTGTTGAAGCCCTGGTCCGTCTACTGCTGAACGTGAACGTAAGCCTTTCTTAATTTGCGCCACATTTCTTTATCCCGAAATTTCCTCTTCCAGCCAACGTCAGCAGTTTTTTAAGGTCGTCAAGGCTGAAGGTTGCAGGGCGTCCTACACCACATCTGCTTAAGAGCGGCGTCCACGTCAAGACTCGTCAATTCCAACGATTGTCGGATCTACGGCAGATATGACCAGCCCACTGCCAATTCAGCGTACTTCATCCTTAGCATTATCATCAGCATCCTTATGGCAATGTCGAACTTTCATCCTCTGACGTATATGCTCGTTACGTAGCTATGCTTGGTATTGTAGGTCGTGACAGGTTCCTACCTGACACACTGATGGTAGGGAACTCTTATAATGTACTATGTGAGCATAATCTCCTTAATTATAACTATTTAATAATTAAAATTTGTTTAATAATAAAGGTAATGGTCATTACCAGGCACATGATATCATCACCAGTAATTAAATTGTCATCACCAACCCCTTGTCGTCATTACCGGTAATGCCCCTAATTTCAAAATTAATTATCTCTGAACATACTTACGCCACAACAGTGCCTTAAACAGAAAAACGTTTGTTTTATATTGCTTGAAGACACTACAATGTAATATTTTGCATAATTTCATTTTGAAAAAAACATGTAAAATAAATGTTGTAGAATCGGTTTGAGTTGATTTACCATACTATTTATAAGCTGAAAAGCTCTAGAGATCTCTTTTTCTTCTCAAAGACCTTCGTCAGGAATTTTATTTTAGAAGGTTCTAGCTAACATGAGGGTACCTATAGAAATGTTATTTTACCTTCTTCATTTCAACATATAGGTAGTTATTAGAAGTTATTTTTGCTATATGTGCCATTATTGACAATTGATTTACCTAACACATTTTCTTTATATTAATTAGTAAGTCAAGATTTGATTTCACACATCCCCTTTAAAAAGTCCCCCCTATTTAGCCAAATAAGGAACTTGGAAATAAATTTTTAATTAATTATTTAGTTTACATAAAGTAGTCAGAGAAGTGTAAGAAATATACTAATCAAATCATAAGTACTCGTATTTACAGTTCAAAATATTTTGATTGCACCCTATCAATATGAAATCATAGTAACTTTTAAAACGATTTTACATTTTTAAATCCTTATATAATTTTGTAGTTCCCGATAAACGATATAGATACTTCATTAATTTAAAGCTGCTCTTCTGCATCCGATTATCTTCTGAATTCTTTCACAATTACTATTAATCAAGTAGAAATGTTTGGAGCGAGCCATTAATCGGAAGTCTGCCTCGGGCAGTTTCAGCCGACCTCTGCGCGAAGTAAGAGCAAAATGCTAAAAGCTTATTTCGCTACCAATTTGCGTCATCCGTTACTGTGAACATAATGACTGACCTTTCCATTTCATTGTTCGTGGGTGGTTATGATCTTTTCGATGTGTTTGTAGTATGTACGTACATTATAAGCTTGGTACTTAATATCTATAGGGCACGTGCACATCGATGGTGCTGCCAACTGGTGTCATAAATTTAAATGTTTTACCCTAGTTTACACTATGTAGTGCTGCCACCTATACCTAGTTTGGGCACGGTCCCTATTGAGTTTCTACCGGACCTGATTTAGAGTTTAACCGCTAAGCTATGAATATGCAGAAGATAATTATATATTTCCCAGCATCACCAAATACCCCAAAATTGACTTCATCATACCTTAAAAATCTGAAATTTGTAATTCATAACAAAAAAAATTATAATAACTCTCGCGACGACAGCCCGACTAGCTGTTGGCCTTTTTTTTTTTAAGAAACATTATTCAATTCATGCACATTATTACTAAACTTACCTTGGCCGGACAGCATCATCTTCTTGGATAAAGTAAAAGGGTAAAAGTCAGTTGGTTGAAAATGTTTATTGTTTACAGAGTCTCTTAGTCTCTATTGAATTGTTTATATTACGAGCATGTGGTATAAGAATAGTCGTGTCTGTTAGGGTCTACTACTATAATATACTAGAATCTGTCATGAAATCAATTTGTAATTGTGCGAGTCAAAAGTTCACACACTTCGGATTTTGAAGACTTTCGGTACCAAAAGTTTATGCTTCGTTAGGTAGATTAAGATAAAGTAACTGTAATTTCCGAAATTGAATCTTCAATAGTTAATCAAAAAAACACGTCGAAGACGAATTCGATTCCTCGCAGAAAAGAAGCCCAGTAACAATTTTTGGCCGGGTTTCGAACCCTCTCGGTCGGTCCATAGCTCACTTGCTGGAGCAACAACAGTTGTATCTGCTTGTTACCATTAGACCAACGAGGCAGGATCAAAAAAAAAACCTTGCGCTAATGGAGCATTCTCCTTTCTTTCGAAGAATTATGTCTTTTAGGTATTAAAAATATCTAGAGACGGATGACTGATCTGTGATTTTTAAGTTCTCTTTAGAATAGGACTAATGAGATGAAAAAGTGCAAAGTCGTTATCTCAGCCATTCGTCAGGCGGTCTGTCACGGCGGCAATTCTTCTTGATGGCACACCCGCCTCGCAAATTGTCACTTGCCATTAGACGACACGAGATTAATTCAAATGTGCGCTCGTTACAATAATAATTTTGTATAACACATATATACGTACATATGTAACTAGGCTAGTAGGTATATAAATAACACTGGCCCATTGTAGTCGCCAAGAACTATCTAAATAATTAAGTGAGATTGATATCAAAATTTACTTATGCACTATGTATAGTACATGTATAACACATGTTAAAAACTGTGTATGATTCAATCAATTGCCATTATTACGCCTTCCAGGTCGTTTATAGCTAGCAAAATTAACCTAGTCATTTAAGAGGATATTTTAAACTGCATAATGCAGCCTTCGGACCTTGTAGCATATCGGATAAGTTGAAGCCCCCCCGATCCTAGCCCTTGAGGTAATTATCGAGTTTCTGGCCGGTTGTTCTTGCTAGAAACCACCTTCTGAACCTGGGGTTCGTAATTTTATCTACTTTTGTACTTGACGATTTATAAATGACTTGTTACTTGGAGTCTATCTATATGAATAACGATCTCTTTCTTTTTCGCCAGAGATTAATATTTTGTTCTTCAACCAAGTAATAGTCTCACGTTTAGCGAATAATACCACTAACCTCGAAAAACTGTGAGCGGTTAATCATGGAGGTATATTTTATGAGTGACCATAACACTTATACAGTAGCTTGGTGGAGCGTGAGCTGCATAAGGGACTCCGATGGTATATTTTTTTACCACGGGAGGTATATTTTTTTTACGTTGATATTACTTATTTTCTCCTAGGAAGGGTTGCAAGTAGGTATATGTGAAGAAGTATGCTCCATCCTCTTTGGCTGTTCAGCCTTTGAACCACGTACAAATGATAATATTCGTATGGCCTTTTTAGGCTCTTATAATATGATTCTTGCCAATATGTATACCCACCTCCTTACGGGAAACAACTATGTACTTGTGTACCCGACACGAGACATGCTTTACTTGGTAGGTTTGGC
This sequence comes from Conogethes punctiferalis, assembly GCA_031163375.1. Classification (NCBI taxonomy): domain Eukaryota; kingdom Metazoa; phylum Arthropoda; class Insecta; order Lepidoptera; family Crambidae; genus Conogethes; species Conogethes punctiferalis. The sequence goes on from CM062086.1 coordinate 6,218,842, forward strand.
ATTTTTTTTAAACTTTGGCCAGCATAAAAATAATGTAGCTGGTATAGCCTGTGTGTGTAGCTTTGGAGTGGTATATCCTTTGTTTTTTCTAAGTAACTGAATGAGTGATTTACATGATCATTCCTCGTAATTACCTTTACATGAGAAGAACTGTGTGTAGACAACCTTAAATATGTTGAACTTTGAAATTTCTACTATCAGAATACCTATTAGTTGCAGCTCAACACTCCGCAAAACGGTTCTACCTTTTAAGCGTATCGAATGAGAATGATATAAGGTACCTTCACATCAGAAAAACTGTGTCCAGATAAACTTAAATAAGAATGTTCTCTTATTCGAACTTTCTGATATCGGAACACCTATGTGTTTCAGCTCAAAATTCCCCGAAACGGATTTACCTCTTAAACTTATGTACCTGTGACGTCATTGTTACTTACCTCCTTGCGGGAAGAACTGCGAGTAGATAACCTTGAAGGTGTCTTCTCGCACCACGCCCGTGGGGCACTCTGCCTTGAACCCTCGGTACAGGCGCTTGAGTTCAGGCTCGGTGAAGCGCGTGGCTCTCCGCAGCGCCGCGATGGAGTCTGGCCGGTACCGCGGCAGCTGCTCACCCAACTCTTCGAGTTCCGAATCTGGAAAGAGGAGAGGTGAAGGTGTATTTCATTATCATCATCATCAAACAATGTTGAGTACGGGGCATGTCACGTCAAGCGGACAACAAGAGGTCGTGAATTTTGTGTGTAACATAATGATTCATCATCATCATCATCATCATCAGCCTATTACAGTCCACTGATGGACATAGGCCTCTCCAGTTGTTCGCCACTTAGAGCAAACATCTGGATGATATACCCATAATTGCCACGCTGGGCAGGCGGGTTGGGGCGCAGGGCGTAGCTTCTTGCTCCGGTGACGCTGCTGCCCGTCACCGGTCTTTAGTATTTAGCTACGCCTTCAATTGTGATGGTTATACCGCCACCAGTCGGTTGCCAGCGCCTCGTTTGTTATTCGGCAGGATGCACCACGGGCAGGTGAAGTTGGCTTGGAGCGAAAAGATGATACGCCGCTCCCTTACATCCCCATAATGATTACAGTTTAACTATTATCCTTTCGGTAATACAGGCTTTTATTAAGCCTACATCAGGCTACAATGGTGGGGTTGTTTAGTAGCACAATGTTAAAATGATCATGTATGTATACCCTTGTAATCGTGGAGGAAATAAATGAATGAATATTATTATTTTTCGGTAAATTGTGATCGATCAAAGTGGACCTGTTGATATTTTAACGCACAGCAGTTTGAAACATAACATTTTCACTTCGATCGGTTACAATTTACCGAAACATAATATTTAAACTGTTAGTTTATAATCTCGCGAGATAGATTATAATTTAACGGTAACATATACATTTGTAAAATCCGGTAGGCCTATGTCCAGCAGTGGACTGCAATAGGCTGATGATGATGATGTACATTTGTGGTACCTTTTCTGTTCGGATACCTATAACACAAGTTCCTAACCTTGTTGCCTAACTTGCTCTGGGATCAGAGCAATGTATATGTGTAATGTATGTAATGTTTCACTGAAAAGTTTACATGAAAAGTGTTCTGCAGCAAACAATAAATTAAAACAATATGAAGATTGACCGGTACTGAAACGGCGCTCGGATGATAAAGGATGATAAATGGACAAAACAAGTCACGACCCCAACAAATCACAACGGCTTGAACTTCTGATCGCCTAAATGGTAGTACCAATTATGTTTTGAGTAAGGTCAAAAGATTTTTAGGCCCACACTGGGCGTTAGGGAGTCCGCCATCAAATCTAAACGAAAATTAGGGAGCAATCTGACGAAGATCTTTACTGTTATTGCTTCAACTTGGAGGCACAATTTTTTTATGCCATCTTTTGACGCTAAATAACATTTACATAACGTTAGTAGGATTTGGCATATATTTAATAATTAAAATATTTATTATCTCTCGGCGGAGTTAACTATGCAGATAAACAATATTCATACCTAATTGTGGGTATTGTTCTGGTACCTAGGTAACATTTTATAGATCTGGGTTTCTAGGCGGCGAGACGCTCGAAATCTTAATCTTAACTAATATTATAAAGCTGAAGAGTTTGTTTGTTTGTATGTTTGTTTGTTTGTTTGTTTGAACGCGCTAATCTCAGGAACTACTGGTCCGAATTGAAAAATTCTTTTTGTGTTGAATAGACCATTTATCGAGGAAGGCTTTAGGCTATATAACATCACGTTGCAATTATAAGAAGCGAAGAAATAATGGAAAATGTAAAAAAAACGGGGAAAAAATAACTATTCCACGCGGACGAAGTCGCGAGCACAGCTAGTGACAAATAAAAATGTGGGAACCTGTCGTGATGGTAAGCGGTCGTGAGGTCCAAAAATTAGGTCGACAGGCAAAATAGAATAAACCCATTGCGCCTGTCGCCCTCACCCTGAAGGCCCACTGAGATGCCGTTTCACGCCCCGCCTAAAGAACCCAGGATTGTAAGAGGAAGGAAACACATGAGCTGGAAGGAATGTAGTGTCACTGTCAAATCGTTTAGGTCAGTTAAAGCAATTTTTGAATTCTAACTCGTTTCTGATAGTTTTGTTGTGTGTCTTCTAACCTACTTTCATATGTGCAGGGTCAGAATCTGTCATTACGGTATGTAGCATGTCCATGATGTGACAGAAGCGTCAATTCGTGCCTACTTGAGCTCAGCTATCCTCAAATATATCGCAGTAATGAGACGCAATGCGGCAGACGGGTGTCACGCGTCTTGGGCGCAGGTGTACATACATTAGGAACACCAGAAAAAAATCCGAGGATTCCTTTGCGTTTTCTCATGATTACTCAAAAAGTTTAATTAGATTCGATTTTCCGGTGGCTCATTGGGTAATGACCTCCAAACTAATGGTCGTGAATTCAATCCCTATCCTGGATAAACATGCATGTGATAATAAACATTTGTGATTATTCCTTATTTGTATTCCGTTTGATTAATATTGGGCAAAAGGCGAAATCAAGAACATTACATACCTACTTACATTGCTGTGATTCCAAAGTAAGTTGATTGGTCACTTGTTTTTTTCACAAATATTCACTTAAATAGGAATAAATATAAATATTTAGACATGGAAATAACACAAATACTCATTATACGAAATTTTGGCTCTATAGTTCATTCGCGTTAAGAAAATAGTGACTGACAGGACAGAAATTATAATTTCTAGCGTTTTAATTGGCTAGTGGCCTGTCAGTGACCTGTCAGTCACTATTTTCTTAACGCGAATGAACTATAGTGGAAACCGACCCCACGACCCTTGGTTCATAAGGCAGGTAAGCCCAATATGACCGCAAGATCCTGGAGGATTGATGATGTTTTTTATTATAGTAGCTCGGCATAACGGCTTACCTACGCCTGCTGATGGAAAGCGAAAGAGAAACCCAAGTCGTTGTGACAACGGGCAAGTAATTTCAAGAGCACTCTTTTTATGTAAATCAAACTTTCGTTCATGTTTGTCTTGAGCACGACTTGAACCCATGATTTCTGGTCAACACAAATGGTAGTCTGTCTATCATCGGAACAAAAATTGAGCCTAGTCGGAATTGTACATTTTTATTTCGTTAACCGACTGGTGGCGGTATAACCATCACAATTTAAGGCGTAGTTAAATACCACAGATCGATGACGGGCAACAACGTCACCGGAGCGAGAAGCTATGCCCTGCGATCGCCAACCCGCCTGCCCAGCGTGGCGATTATGGGTATATCCTCCAGACGTTTGCCCTAAGTGGCGAACAACTGGAGAGGCCTATGTCCAACAGTGGACTGTAATAGGCTGATGATGATGAATATTACGTTTTTGTTTCCTTTTTGAAGGCTTCTCCAAGTTGCGCTTGTATCGTAAACATAATATCATTTTATTATGTCTATCGTTGTAAAGAAGTCGAGCACTCGGGTTACTTCCTGACGTTAGAAGTGGTTTATTGCCAGCTTTCCTGGAGCGCAGCGGGCGGCATGTCGGGAGCAACGTGGGACGCTCGCCGAATCTTTTGCAATAAACGACTTTGGTGGCGCAATTATTAGAGCATTCTTGCCTAAAGCTTCCACGATGTGAAGGTCACGGTTCGATTCTTTTCAGGGTGACTTGGAAACCAAGGTCGTGTTTTCTCTCCTTTCACGGGTGGATCATGCATGACTAATGCCCTTTTGATGCAGCACAAACTACGGGCATTACCTATAATTTTATACATCTACAAGATATTTGTATTGTAACAAACAAATAATTTCTCTTTCTTATTCCCGGTAGATTAATGAAATTAACATTTCTAAACTGTATTGGGTTTCACTCCCAAATGGGTGTGATTGGGAGACTACATCATTGCTCATTTTCATTTCAATTCATCACCTACAAATCCGAGTGGTGAAAGTATTCGATCATTTTGATTATAGCTGTGTGCGTTTAGTAAAACGATACAAACATGAACCGAATGTAATGTACTTACTACAATTGTTTTTGTCGAACACTCGGGTCGGAAGCGTTGATGTTGTGTTAATGTATGTGTATTTTTGCCACTGCCTCCACTGAAGCGTTAGATGTATCAGACGAGCACATAATTAGACAAGAAGTTAACTGGCAGTTAGTCGGCGCGTAAAGCATTAAGTTGACAAACGCCTCACGGGGGGACACAACCACATTCCGTTGCCACAAACTGTCCTCTTTCAGCTCAAATACTCCTCTATAATGATACGCAATGCGGCAGCCAACATGTCTCCGACCTAGCAACGCAGGTGAATTCACAAGTAAACCCCAATAGGCAAACTGGGATTTGTTTGTTTTGTTTATGCGATGCGAACCTATTCCATTTATATTGCTCGGATATCGAAGCAATTTTCACCTTCCAGTCTCATATTTTGGGTACGTAACGCTAAATCGGTAGACGGGAAATATTAAGGCTCGCTACTCGATAAATCGTGTGATTTACCAAACATTGCCATTACAGGAGAAAGGTCAACATAAATAATTATATTTATTGGTTCCTGAAGTAATAGGTACCTATATTTAGTACTTATACCTATTACTTCAGGAACTGAAGATTATGGTCTATCTCAATATTGTAAACTGTCGAAATATTGTGAACTGTAAAATAATGCTTAGATTTTAACCAAAATCTACGGAAAAAAAAAATAGTTATTGATAGTTAAAATGTAAGAATTATGTTACAGTTCACAATCTTTCGACAGTTTACAATATCGAGATAGACCATAATCACTGTGACAGATATATTAACAGTGAATCACTCATCATTAACGTAGTGTCTCCACACAGAGTGTCAAACGCATCGTTGGTATTCATGGTTGGTATCAGGGCACGCGCTACTCCGCCGATAATATCCGAGCCCCGTGCCGGGCGTTCTCAGGATTACGGCTGCAGGCGCGATCGGCTGAACGATTGATACGCACGCGATGGAAACGAATGTCTGTTTTGACGCTGGGACTAATTTATAATTCGGAATTGTAACTAATAAGATGAATCTCTGAAATGTATATAATATATTTTTTATATTCATTCGCGCTTGATCTTAACTCGCCTGATGTTAAGTGAGTGAGGTCTACGATGGAGCACTCTCACCGTTAAAAACAAGTACTGTCTTTCTTTGAAAACCTGAAGATAATATAATACGAGTAATATCTCGGAGAACAAAGAATTCGTCAAAGAGTACAGCATGGCCATTCGCACTATGAAAGTCGAGGTGAAGGCCTTGGTACTTAGTTTGCATAATAAAACCGTGTCTCCTCGCTGCCTCATCGTGTCCCTGCTCGGTGGTAGAAATTGAATGTTACTATATCGCTTTAACGCCTATTAATAAAATAATGGTAATATTGAAACCCAGAATTTTCTACGAACAATCTACGAACGAAACCGTGCAATTACCCTTGTACATTATTTACACCGTCTGAGATTAAGCGCTTTTAGATTCCCCCTGATGAACATTTAATATTTCCTAAGATATTTATTAAAATGATCAAACGTCCAACAGAAAAAACTCCCTGCAGACTTAATCTTGACAAATACTAGATACTATTGTAAATATTATTGAGGCATTTCAAAAGAAAAACTGGGATTGTTATATATAACTACCTATCATAAACAGGATAATTTATCATTGGACACCACTGCTTACTCATATTTTCTATCACACAAACCCGTAGCTAGTTAAATGTCCTCTAATTCCCCATTTAATCTAGCCTCCTCAGGGATTTGGCACCTTTAAATTTCGGGATATACATAATTAAATTTTGTATCTGCCCGCTGCCGTGGGTCGCAGCTGCTTAATTTTATATTCCGGGATGTCCCAGCACATTGATTTAATATTCTAATCAGAGGTAATATAAGTCGTTAGATACCTGTTGTATTTACGCATGCGTATTAATGTTGTCCAATTTTGTGTAGGCAGAGACAGATTAAACAAGATTTAGAACAGAAAAACTGATGTTAATGTTCGTTGATGATTTAATAACATAATAAGTAGTAAGGATTTGTATAAATGTTTTATGTGAATAGTTGGAGTCAAACTTCGCGAATCGTTGAAAAAGTCAAAACGATTACTGGGGACCTTTGATCGATTTCGAGTGACGTGACCAGATAACTCGGCTTGACCTTTTTGTCCATAAAATAAGTCGCGAAATGTTTTCGAGCGTGTATAACGATGGGTTGTAAGACGGCTCTTGATTTCTACATTCTATCTTATAAAATACAAGCTATTTTAATATCAAATTTTCTTACGCTCTAGTTGCTTGGAAAATGATTAAAGTTATCGTTATGACAACCAATGCGTTAATTGGTGTAAAGCATTGATTGCCAAAATGATGTAGATGGATAGCCCGGAGTGGACCACGGGTGACACGTCGGGGTTCTAAATTGATATAACAAAACAAATGGGGCTTGACATTCGTATGTAAACCCCCATTTTTTTTGTTATGTCCATGGGCAGAAATTTTGTATCAGACCGGCCCGCCCGATTGTCTGTCACGCATAGCAAAAAAACAATGAAACATTTTACATTTTAGTTTATTTTTAAAACTTCGAATGGGGAGTTTTCTGTATAAAACAAAGGATAACTGATTGATTGCAAAATTTTTGACTCATTTATTTAGTCTTTCTTATTTTACTTTAAGAGAAATTAAAAAAGACTTGACTATACTTAGCTTACACATTTCCCTTTATACTGACAAATTGGTTTCGTTCACGTAAGCTACCATTTTCCGAGGCCAAACTAAATGGCCCTTACTGAAACATCTCAAGACCATTACTAGACAAAACCCTTGAGACTGTTTCAATATTGGACTTCATTACTCCCTATTTAGAGGACTTCATTACTCCAAAGAGGGATATTCCAGGGTAACTGAACAATAGCTTACGAACAAGGAGTGACAGTGAAGTGTTGGCTCGGTGGAATAAAGATACGAACTTAGTATCTTGTTTAATAAATAGCGTCACTTTATATTATTTAACTACAGTAAAATCTATTTCTTCTGTTGGCAATATCTATTCGGACATTTATTATCAAACAGATAAGAGAAGTAACTTACAACAGATCTTATCTAGATTAAAACCCGTGTGACGGCGTAATGGTTGGAGTATTAAGTCTAAAGCGCAGACGATCCGGAGGTTCCAGGTTCGATTACGGGTCGTGTTACTTTATCCTTTGGCCTAAGTGGTCTTAGAAACGCCTCCAGTCACCTTCTCTCAAACAAATGATTAACTTACTATACTTGTAGTTAATGGGAATTTTCTGACGCATTTGTTAATACATAATACCTATAAGACTAATTTGTTGGTTCTTTCATCAATATATCAGTCATCTATAGATATCTCTCCAAACATACATCAGTATATTTACCAAAAATTAACTTATACGAATGCCTAATAGTCACAGAAGATATTACAGTGCATAAATGTGCGTAAACTCAGGTGTACGAATATGAATTAATCATAGACTTAATATAATTTTTTATAGTAGCTCGACATATAGGCTTCCCTACGCCTTATGGAAAGCGAAAGAGAAGCCCAAGTCGCTGTTACAACGGGCACGTAACTGGTCAGTTACCTGTCAGTTGCCATCGCCATGCCGGCCCAACCCTAATCCCCCACGAGCTCCGGAAACCCTACTCACCGGCAGAAACACGACCCGGAGGTCATTTGGCTGTAGTATTCTAACTGGTGGAGATCCTTCTCCGGAGGGGCGGCTCAATTCGAGCGAAGATTAGCTACGCCCTATTGAATAAATATGGACTAGGTGTAATAAAACCGTAGCGTATAACGTAACAGGTTTTTATGAAAACATTAAACTAGTTACGTAGTTCTTTTCTACTATTTCTCAGTTAATTTGCAAGATCGTAAACAATTTAATGAGCTTTGAGCGAAGGAGATAAAAGAAACAACTCAAAGCAGTATGAAGTAAAGAAGGAAAAACTAATAAGTATAAGAAACAGAAAAACGAAATACAAAATAAGAATTCAGCGAACTTTTGACATTGAGAAATACTCGTATTAACCTATGAGTACCCTATATGTATACCTCATGATAAACCTATACAAGCTACTTGGTACACACATTTAGCAGAGGCTATTGTTTGTATCAGCCTGATATATGATAAACATTATCTTGTCATAAAATATGTACCTAATATACGACTTGACATTGATAAAACGATTTAATTTTTACGTGGCTAGTTTTCTTTACTGCAAATTTTGTAAATTTACTCGCCTTGTTGTTACTTTTCATTCCAGAGTAACAAATTGGCGTTCATGTCTGGCACATTTGTCTTGCCCAGACTTTTTGCCGATAAGGCACTTCATCGATAACCATTTAAAACTACAATGGCGGTCGGGAAGCGACGGCCGGTCATTAAAAGCCTCAAAACTTTCACCAAATTTATCGAACAACGCTGAACTTTATTGCTTTGACCATAGGAAACGTTAGTGGTACGTATTTCGGCTCGGGGGGAAACGCAATAAATTACTCGTTATCAGGTTTAATTGCAGCCGAAATGGAATGCGAACTGAAGACGGATTCGGGGACGGCAATTAGTCTGAGGCGGTCCAATTGGTGGCGATTTGTCGCGAACAAGCGAAGGTTTCATTAGGCCTGGTGGGATTATTAAACGATTACGCCGTTTGCCGTCGATGGTGTGAGATGATTACGCAGTCCTGTCGACTTTTTCCTTTCCTTCTGTGAAGCATTCGTTCTATATTTAACCTTTCATTTCACTATTACATTGATATAAACATTCTTAACCCTTGCGGCTTTCATTATTGTACGGGCTTTAAAGGATCACAATATGTACCTACATCAATCTCTTCATTTGGAGATGAAAGTAAAAGAAATTGACTTCGCTCAAAATATTATGATCTCTGTTGGTGTTTTGTAGACACGTTATTTTTAAATAAGTAATTAGAAACGATATTTATTGAGTTTGACAAATTTTATAATCCTTTAAAACATTTGATGTGAACGAATGAGTAAAAATTGACAATTAAGTATTAAAATAATGTAGGTACTTTCGTATTGTGACTCTAAAATGAAGGCAATTTCCAAAAGATATTTCGACTTTACACTAAAATTAAATGAGGGGGCACTAACAGGGCTATTTGAAACACGCTCCGTTAGAACTTCAGCTGTAAAGGAGAATTGCAAAGACAACTTAGTTCTTGCCGAGAGTTCTATCTTACGAAGACTTTTTACGCGGCATTAGTCTAACGTCTAAAGCACCCGGCGCTGTGAAAAATACCTCACAGTAAAAAATCGCGGCGTATGACACCTCCCTGCTCTAATAGACTGAGTGCAATTAATTCTTGAGTAGCCATTGAGTCGCTTTTTATACTGAGTGTTCAGAGAAACTTACACATGGTTTTACTGCAAGGATCTTTATAGACTTCTACAACACACGGTTTTACTTCAAGCAACTTTACAGACCTGGAGGATCTACCCATAATAGACAGGGCGTAGCTCCTCGTTCCGATGACGCTACTTCCCGTCATCGGCCTGTGGTATTTAGCTACACTTTCTATCGTGATGGTGTATGTATAATCACCAGTCGGTTGCCAAAGCCTCGTCAGTATTCAGCAGGATGCACCACGGGCAGGTGAGGGTGGCTTGGAGCGAAATGATGATGGTTCGCTCCCTTACATCCCGTACCAATGGGATGTTATCTCAATTTATTAATACTAATATATTATTTGACAGGCTCGGTGGCTCATTGACAGGCTCGGTGGCTCATTTGGTAGTGACATCTGCCTTCTGAGCCAAGGGTCGTGGGTTCGATTCCCGCACAGTATAAGAAAGAAAGAAAGAAAATTTTATAATTTATTTCTATAAACATTTGTGTTCATGAACATATCTGTTTGTATTGGTCTGGGTGTTTTCTACGTATAATATGTATTTATTTACAAAAAAAGTATCTAAGTAAGTTTATCAGTTGTCTAGTACATATCCATAGTAAAAGCTTCGGCTTAGTTAGGGGCTAGATGGCGATGTGTGGCTCAGCGCGGTATGTCTTATATACTCGTAGTAATATTATTACATAACATACCTTATTACTTACTTACACATTTACTGAGAAGTAAGTACAGAGGAATCTTCTTCTGATGATTCCTCTGTACTTACTTCTCAGTAAATCAAGACTCAAATGGCGATGGGCAGGGCATATGATAAGAGGCAAAGAGAAATGGAGTAAAATTGTCACAAGATGGTACCCTAGAGAAGGCAAAAGAAAAAGAGGTAGACCAGAGAAAAAATGGGATGACGACATCCGACAAGTAGCAGGAGTAACCTGGAATAGGGTGGCGCAAGACAGACGAGAATGGAAAAGGTTGGAGGAGGCCTTTGCCGATTGGCAAACAGACCTACAAAAAGTGAGCAAACGCTAGAAAATAGACTAAGTTTAGCTAAAAAAAAAAAAAGTTTAGTTCATAATACTTTGTAAATAGATATTAAGTTGGTCTGAATAAAGGGCTTATTATTATATATTATTATTATTATTATAAGTACAGAGGAAGTTTAGCTTTCCGCGGCGTCGACTGTACATTTCATCCACACATGCGGCAAATGGTTGTGGTGTCTGTTCCCGAGTGCTCTGATTTGGACTGCTGCAAATTTTGTGTCATAAAGTTCTTACCGCACCAATTAGACTGTTTCAGAATGTGGGGAACAATAGAATGTTATGTTAGGTACCATTTTAGTTGGTTAGTGTCTCATAGCTAATTGGACGAGATTCTCTTACTACGTGAGTACGGTGTGCTGAGCACTGAGGTAATGGGACAGTGGTACAATACTATGGACGTAGAAAGCACTATCTGAAACTGGATGGTGGAAACGAAGTTTTGATAGAGGTTGTAATGTTTGTTATTTGGTGTTTAGGATTCGATGTGTAGATGCTCCGTGTGTTCTAACTGTTAGGAAACTTCTGAGTGAATACTTTAATAAATCTGATAAAAGTAATTTAGTATAGGTACCTACTTAAGTAACGATAAGTTTACTGTTTAAAACATACATTTCCTAAGCATAAGCGCTGTTGAAGGCATTTTGGAAATTCTTCCGTTATTATGAAGTTTGAAACTGTGCCTAAAATTAAAAAAAATCAGGTGCAAGGTGTTGATGAATTAAATAATATTATTATTTCAAATAATTTTATTTCATTTATCAAAATTTATCATTTAAATTCCCTAGTTTATAGGATATAAAAATACTTATCTCACTTTAAAAAAATATATCTTTAAGCAAAGTAATAGCTTGTTGTACTAACCTCTGACTTCCAAAAATAGCATGCTCTAAGCCCTAGTTGTTGTAAGTATCGTCCATGAACTGTTAATAGTTTTTGTTCTATCGCCATTTGTAGCCCATGAATCATATACACGTACCTATAATAAATCATCCTAAAAGGGCCAGCCAATGGGCGTCGACTCCCTAGTAATTAACGACGAAAGGATTATATTTCATCTCAACAAGTGTAACGATAAGCCGTTTAACACACGCCATACGTTAAGTTTTATTGGGTGCTTAGAAAAATACTGTGTAGTCCGCTAATGGAGTTGCCAAGGTTTCTGACGACTGTTGTAACAACAGTAATGATGGATTGTGCTGTCTTGTACGCAAAAGACGAAGACAAGTGAGTATCCATTTGGTTTTTGAATGTCTTTAGTAGAAGCTACGTCAAAAACTTAATACGGGGGTTTTCTAACTACATTAGGTACTATGTACTCGCATTTGTGCTCGCATGACAGGCTCTGTGGCTCATTTGGTAGTGACCTCTGCCCTCTGAGCCAAGGGTCGTGGGTTCGATTCCCGTACAGTACAAACATTTGTGTTCATGAATATGTCTGTTTGTATTGGTCTGGGTGTTTTCTATGTATAATATGTATTTATTTACAAAAAAAATTAATCTAAGTAAGTTTATCAGTTGTCTAGTACCCATAGTACAGTTTTCGGCTTAGCTTGGGGCTAGGTGGCGCTGTGTGGCCCAGCGTGGCATGTCTTGGGTGGCATGTCTTGGGTTATTATTTGTAGTGTATGACGCCTGGTATAATGTTTGTTGTATTGGTTAGTTATTTAGAACGTGCCAATTTCCGCAACTTGACGACTGAGCGCTTATATTGCGAGGGGGTTATAATATCTAAGACCTATACGATCGAAGGCGTTCCGTCTTAGACCTCAGTTAATGTTTTTGTTTGGTCAATTTAGTAAACAAACAACTCTAAATGAGGCCACTTTGGGTCTCCAAGGAGACCTCTCTAGTCATAGTCGTCATCTGTTACTGAAAGGATAGACGACATTTAAAGCTTGTATAAGGAGACGCGGGGTCCAGCGTCACGTTTCGCGGTTTGTCGGTAAGGCTGCTCCATTAACACCTCCAGACTTCACCGTATGTTTGTTTTTTCAGCAGCTAGCTTTGCGAAACGCGCGAGAGCTAAGCCATACGGTGCGTTGCGTCACCACACCCTCATGTCTGTACGGTATGCATTACGGTTTGACACTTGAGTTCCGTGTCTACTCGTAGTGTTACGAGTAGAATGGCAATCTTAACTAATATTATAAAGCTGAAGAGTTTGTTTGTTTGTTTGAACGCGCTAATCTCAGGAACTACTCTCCGAATTGAAAAATTATTTTTGTGTTGAATAGACCATTTATCGAGGAAGGCTTTAGGCTATATAACATAACGCTGCAACTATTAGGAGGGAAGAAATAATGGAAAATGTAAAAAAAAAACGGGGGAAAAATAACTATTCCACGCGGACGAAGTCGCGAGCACAGCTAGTGTAGGGATATACATTTTATTGGATCCGCTACGGAATGGCTCCATACCATGTTGGGCTCTAACGCGAAACATGACGCGCCACGTCTCTTAAACGAAGACTTGGTTTTAGACCCGCTTGTATTTAATAGTGATGATAACAAATAGGCTTTTTAGACTAATCGTAAGGCTAGTGGTTAATCTGTATTAAGATTCCCTATGCGACTTGAGATGTTGTCTGAATACCCGTTGTCAAAGCCAGTGCAATCGCGTTGGATCTTTTTGTCCGACCGCGTCGTATTAATCACACAATAAGGGTCAAGCGCAGGCGTCGGTAACTGATAACCGATGAGACGCCATTGTTCGGGGACCATTGTGCTCGCCGTGGAGCAGCTCACTCCCTGAGGGGCGGATATTGATGGTAAGTATCAATTTGCTTTGGGTCGAAAAAGTTGATCGTTAATTTGACTACCAGTACGGTTCGGTGGTGGTGACCGCAGCCTCTAACGCAGTGGTCGCGAGTTCGAATCCTAGAGAGTACAAATATTTGTGTGCATGGACATGTCTGTTTGTATTGGTTTGGGTGTTTTTGACTACCAGATTTACCAGATTCGTCGCTGTCTATAACACAATGGTCACGAGTTCGATCCTCGCAGAGTACTAAAATTGAGTGCATGTACAGGCCTATTTGTATTGGTCTGGATGTTTGCGATATTTGATCGAATAATTGGAAAAAAGTTCTCAATATAAACTATCGACCTAATATTTGATACCACATCACTACAAAACTGTCACCTCAACAGGTCACGAAATATAAGTGTTAAGGAGTCACTACGAGTAGATACAACTAAAAAAGTGTCAATTAGGTACCTACACAGACCAAACCATTTCAGTAACACGTTTCACCTTTTCCGTAACCAACATTTTTATTAATATTTTTAGTGGCTTTCGCTACTACTTTCGCAACACAGTAAAAAGCCTTTTACCTAAATTGAAATTTCATCCAATATTGTAATAACCTTCGATGGCTGCTATGTATACCCATGTTTTAGACATTCGTCCTTGAGTATCTGAACATAGAAGTCAAATATTGGTGTGCTGGGTCACACTATTTCATGTGTTGTAAAAGGAACACCACAATTTATTGCAAGTTAGGTATATTCATGCACAGCCTTGAATGCACAGAAATATATATAGCACAGTGATCATGTCTCACTATGAAAGATTTTTTTCGTATTTCTAACCCTCTACGACGGCCAAATATTGTTTAACATCAGTTAGACTACGCGTTTTCCTTGAAACGTGTGTTAGAAAAGACATTTGCATTTACAAGGTTTATTGGATATGAGTCGAATGGAGTCGAACTGAAGTTATATAGCTATGTATCATAGTGCAAGACTAAGCATTAAGCAATGCATTTGACACACAAAACTGATAGGCTAGGTTATGTTGGCTGATACGCCGTTATGTTACCTGACCAGCTGTTATGTTAACTGAACAGCTGTTATGCTAAGTTACCGACTTTATTATGTTTCATATTTAATAACCAGTATCTAATACTTTGCTTTATAATAATACTAGGACGTAGTTTGCAGAGTTACACGCGAAAATAACATGTTCAGAAGTTGATGAGTGTTAAGCCACTCGCTGTATTCCACTTAAACGTGAGCAACAAAACGTTCCAACTGCAAACTATGCAACACGTATCGCACTAACCGCAGAGTTATTGTAAATTCGGTACACTTACCAGCTACATCGTGTGTTTGAAATAGTGCCAGCGAAGTGCTGATGCTAAAGTCGCATTGAGTGGCAAATTGGCAATCTTCGCGCCCCTTGACACCAGAGCATGCTACGCCTTTTGAATTCAGCCCGTGAGTAAAATTCGCAGTTTGCTTCGAGTATTACTTGGAATGAAGTTTCATGAAGCGGCGCGGAAAGTCGATATCCCCGAAAGTTGGGAATCACAAGTCAAGCAAAACTGGTTGGTAGTATTCGTGGAATTCTGTCAAACTTGGAACGCATTGAATAACAGTTTGAATGTGCTACGCTGCTACGTTTCTCGTAGCGATTCTTTGTTACGGACTACGCTTTCGTAGCTCTGTCACGGGTCTACTAGAAACGAACACAGCGAAGGTGAATTTAATACTATTTCCGATAATAATTGTTTTCATTCTTGTAAGACATCATACTTACTAATTGTATTAGTATGCATCACTGTTATGTATATTGATAATACTATATTTCGTCTTACAAACTGAAGCTTAAATAAAATATGGCCTTCAATTTGATGCATTGTAGATTATCCCGATGACAAATTGTGTAAAGCGTGGACCTAAGGAAGGTTCCAGGGTTGGGTCAAGAAACTACTCAATATAGGATAAAATGTTTCCAAATTGGTACGGGTGTACCCATACCATTCGACTTTAAATACTTCAAGAGGCCAGGTGATTGGTGTATTATTTATATTTATAAATTATTTTAATTAGGAATATAATTTATAAATATAAATAATAAACCAATCACAATGCTACCAATGTTACACTATTTGTTGGATCACGTGAATCGAGGCGAAAATATAATGTAAGCATTCGTAAGCAATAGTTATAAATTTTGTAAGTAATCTGCCCTATACCTACGAACTTTAGTTTGAAGTTAAAACACAATGTAACCTGATGCGATGACATATTTCCTTTTAAACGGGGTCGAGAATAGTCGCGGTCGCTTTCGTAACGGCTATACTTTTTACTTTTATCTGCGATCCATTGTTGGCGATCGCTTAGCGACAAGGTTGTGGACAGATCGACATAATGACATACGGTGGGTTGACTGTAAAGATGTTTTCGGGA
Organism: Conogethes punctiferalis; assembly: GCA_031163375.1. Lineage (NCBI taxonomy): Eukaryota > Metazoa > Arthropoda > Insecta > Lepidoptera > Crambidae > Conogethes > Conogethes punctiferalis. Next base: position 6,234,999 of record CM062086.1, read on the forward strand.
ACTTTTTGACTGTCAATGTGTCTCCATTTTGCAGTAACATTGAAGGTAAATCATGATTATTTCATCTGCAGTTATTTCACATCGTCTTCTGTATTGCGGCTGCTTTGTGACAAATAGAGAAGGCATTATGCATTAAAATAGTACTAAGTTAAGCGTTTATTAAATCTTTGTTGCTCAAGAGAGGAAAAATAGCGTGCGCAATACAGTTTAACCCTCTATCATTTAAGTGATTATTTAGTCCTTCTTGAAGGTTTTGAGTTTTGAAAATAGTGACACTAGATAATGAAATGGATTCTTTAAAAAGTTAATGACATGAATTCAATTTTTCGATGGAACTTAGAGCTAACTCCGTCACCCCGAATGTCATCCAGTGTCTTGGTGGTTACGTTTCATACTCTAAAGTTAGGTACATATTACCTTGTTCTATCCATACATTTTTGAATTACGTATTGACAAAAATCTTTGGTACCACAATGTAAACAAGTCACAATTTAAAATATCCAAGTGTGCGCTCTGCAGCGACGCAGTTCGCAGTTGCTTTGTGCACACCACGCTTTATCAGGCGAATGAGTTAATGCGCCCGCTCGCAGATTTATGGCCGGCCAGAGAGAAAACAGGAAGTGCGGCTACTTTTTCTATTCTTATTATGTAAAATATACTCTTGGTTGCACAAATATGACATTTTATGTCGTTAATAATGTGGCTATGCTAGCGTTAAAGAGTCGCTGCCCGCAGGGTTGTAAACCGTGGGCCTATAACAGCTCATACGCAGCTCTATTTCACACTTGACGCATTATAAGCGTAAGAATCCTTCTTTTGAACAATCAATGTTGACCAACCGAGTGTTATACGAAGTGTATGGTGGTGGCCAGCCAGGCGAGAAAGCCTTACGATGAGACTCTGAAATCTCAAGAAGTTCCTCAGTCGACTGTAACGACACCCACGGGAAGAGACGGGGTTGATTTGTATTATGGAAGTGTTGTTAAATGTGTTTACCAGTATGTCAACGAACGTGTATTTTTATAAACTTTTAAGCTTAAGTTCTCATGTAAGTGACGTATGTCTTTATGGGAATAAAAAATGTCTTTAAACCTAACCTAAACCTATATACGAGTACGTCGTCACCGCATGGATAAAAAGTAATTTTTACTAAATCTTTTAATAAACAAACATTTAGCACAAGAATAATAGAAATATCTATCTTGGATGGGATTTAAAACCACAGCCCTTAGAAAACACCATTACCAGATGCGCTAATGGGCCAGTCATATTATCCACCTGTTTAACAGCAGCAACAAAATTAAACCTCTTTTCAAATTCCAGGACTTAAAAAACCGAGTACGTAAAATGCTAAAGTGACGCACCGTGTAATGTGAAAAGTTTCACACGCTTCGCGCGTCCGCATTCCGGTGAAAGAAAATACTACAAAAGCGCAGTTATTGTACAAACTTGAGCTTGTGAAATGTCCGTAAGATGATCAAAGTGTCAACAACGGAACGCCGAGAGTTTAACAATTAAAAAGAGTGAGCAACGCGATAAATATGAAGTTTTGTCGCGTTTCAGTCACGCGGGCAGCGTGAATGATGCACCATTGCAATGGCTGGTTTGTTACAATGTAGTGATTGCTTTTTACCTCCGCTACAGGGGACAAATAGACTGGGTCATGGTAACAAACACACCACTATAATTAATTATTTTAATATGAAAGCAGTTTCACTAGTTAGGTATGAAAAGATTTTAGTTCCTAAATTGATATTTATTAAAGGTCTGATTTTTTAATACTGTGGATTGATTTTTTTTAATACAAAGGTAAACAAACTGTTAAGGCAATGCGACTGAAAAGTAATAAGGTAATTAGTAAGAAATTAAAGTAAATGACGTCTTGTCATAGGCTATGGTAATTTTTATCATACCTAACTCACGGTTAAGATTTACCCGGCGGTTGAAAAAAACAGACCTAAATGATTTTGATTCCAGCATGATATCACTATGACCAGATATCACCAAGTTGCTACTTAGTAAATTCCGAACAATATTTCGGCCTTTTAGTCTTTAAGAAGCTCGCATCCTTACGAGTTATACAAACGAATAAGATTCACGTAAACGATACTACCTGTTCAAGTAAATATTTATGAGTAAGACCGAGCGACTCCACGTCGGAAAGAAAATGCTTTACTCGTATATTATATCACTCGCAAGATAGTCAAAATAGCAACAACCACCATTTGATGTATAGGCACGTTATTTGAATTAACCTTGTTCAGACGACGTTTGGTTATTTTTACGACCGTCGACGATTGATTGTATCTAATATTTAATGAATAATGATTAATACTTGGGAAAGATGATCTACCAAAAGTAACAGCGTGTGGGTGTGGATGCAACGTCCTAAGGTACTAAAGCAGTTAATGTGTACTCTTTTCATACCTATATCACCCATCATTTTATCCTTTTTTCAAGGTAGATGGAGATACAGAAGTGATTACCGGCGGATGAATTCGTCTAGAGTGCTTTTTCCTGAATAAATGGACAACGGACGGAAACGTGGATGGAAAATGTATGCTGCCTGTTTGGAAAATATATTTTGCTATTTTCCTTATTATACCTACTGAGCCACATTATAAAACGATCAGCTTGCTTGTAGAAGAATAAAAGATTATCAACAGCTCTTTTGACCCTACCGAGGAGCTCGAGCCAACCCTAAACTAGGGCGATAAGACCTTATTCGACCACACTGGTCAAGTGTGGATTGTTCGACTTTACAAAACCATACATTTTCTTTACAGGTGCGCAGGTTTCCTCGAGATGTTTTCCTTCATCATATGAGCGTCGAACAACCTTCAATGAATTTCAAATTTGGAAACACGTGGGGTACGTGGCGGGATTGGAACCATCTATTAATAGTATAATAATAATCTTGTTTCAAGACTATTACGAAATCAAAAGCAGGTTAATATGATTAAAAAACAAGTTAACGCGAACAGAAGCCAGAAAATAACAGAAAGCCTCGAAAAAATTCAGCGGCTATTTGACTAAAAAGAGCAATCCACGTAAGCGAAAGTGGCACCACGTGCTCGAGTAAAAAGTAACGTGCGGGAATTTTGCCTTTCGCCGTCGTCGGGACGGGAAGGAACGCTTTATGATACACGTTGGCCGCCGAATTGTCCGCAAGATTGTCAAAGTGTCGACGCGGAGTGGAGGCAGGAAATTGCTTTTTGTCGCTCGCCTCGCGTGGACTCGCGCCAACACTGTTTACTCAACGTCAAATGACTACCCGCTAATCTATTGGTTCTGTTTTTGCATTAGAATTATGTATGTACGAGTTTTCACAGAGGATTTAGCTTATTTATGTTTATTAGGTCCTAGTCAAAACTCTACAAAATTTGGGTTTTTGATATTTTCTTATTTAAATAATAGTTATACGACAATATTGATCCTATCCCAAAGTGGAAGCTCAAGCGCTTGTGTTAATATATAAAATGGAATAATGTATTATTGTAAATAACATCATTTTATTTTATTTTATTTATTTATTAGGACAACCAACAACATTTCAAAGTACTTACCTACGCACTTACTATTTAGGATAGGTTTCACAGTCACTATCATAATTGTAATAATCACGGAAGGGCATTTCTTTAATCATGTATCATCTTCAATTATGTAATCATGGAGCTTGCAACAATACCGAAATATCGGAACCCTACAAATCAAGTACGTGAAAAACCCTGTTAATTTTATAGTTATTTGAAAGAATAAATAAAATAAAAGAAATTTCTTACTTTCTTATTTCTTTTACTATTACATTTCCTTGTTGATGTCAGTGGGTGAAATATTTCCGGGTAAATATATACTCTGTAAGTATGGAGCGAACTGTTGGAATGGCCCCCGAGGCGATGGCACGTTATTAAGGGACCTTTAAGGTGGTTTAAGGGGCCTTCCATTCGTCAAATATGATAAAAGGACTATGAGGCTAGTTAAGTAAACAGACCACAGCTTTTGTGGACTGTCATTTGTGATTGCGGTTTGCTTTATTTTAAACAATTTGATAAAAAAAAGAAACATCCTAGGAATAAAAAAACCGGCCAAGTGCGAGTCGGACTCTCGCACGTAGGGTTCCGTACCACTATACAGCTAAATAAATGTTTTTCTTTACGTTTTATTATATTGGAGTTAATTAAATGAAAAAATTAGGTAATTTGATTTATGACGTTTAAAAAAAAACTACTGGCTAGATTTTATTCAAACCAAATTTCGTTAGTAGTTTTTATAGTGATACACATGATATATTTTTTTCAGTTTTATCATGCCCATATTTTAGAAGTTACGGGGGGGGGGGGACACTCATTTTACCACTTTGGAAGAGTCTCTCGCGCAAACTATTCAGTTTAGAAAAAAATGATGTTAGTAACCTCAACATCATTTTCAAATACCTATCCATAGATACCCCACACGTATAGGTTCGACGAAAAAATTTTTTTTCAGTTTCAGTTCTATGTATGGGGAACCCCAAAAATTTTGGATTTTTTTCTGATTTTATTTTAAAATCTTAATGCGGTTCACAGAATACATCTACGTACCAAATTTCAATATTGTAGCTCTTATAGTTTCGGAATAAACTGGCTGTGACATACGGACGGACAGACAGACAGACAGACAGACAGACAGACAGACAGACAGACAGACATGACGAATCTATAAGGGTCCCGTTTTTGCCATTTTGGCTACGGAACCCTAAAAACCGGCCAAGTGCGAGTCGGACTCTCGCACGTAGGGTTCCGTACCACTATACAGCTAAATAAATGTTTTTCTTTACGTTTTATTATATTGGAGTTAATTAAATGAAAAAATTAGGTAATTTGATTTATGACGTTTAAAAAAAAACTACTGGCTAGATTTTATTCAAACCAAATTTCGTTAGTAGTTTTTATAGTGATACACATGATATATTTTTTTCAGTTTTATCATGCCCATATTTTAGAAGTTACGGGGGGGGGGGACACTCATTTTACCACTTTGGAAGAGTCTCTCGCGCAAACTATTCAGTTTAGAAAAAAATGATGTTAGTAACCTCAACATCATTTTCAAATACCTATCCATAGATACCCCACACGTATAGGTTCGACGAAAAAATTTTTTTTTCAGTTTCAGTTCTATGTATGGGGAACCCCAAAAGTTTTGGATTTTTTTCTGATTTTATTTTAAAATCTTAATGCGGTTCACAGAATACATCTACGTACCAAATTTCAATATTGTAGCTCTTATAGTTTCGGAATAAACTGGCTGTGACATACGGACGGACAGACAGACAGACAGACAGACAGACAGACAGACATGACGAATCTATAAGGGTCCCGTTTTTGCCATTTTGGCTACGGAACCCTAAAAAGACAAAGGACGTCATCTCGGCCTACCCCTTTGGGAGAAAAGCGTGACGTTATGTATGTTTGTATGTAACATCATAGTCATTATGTTCATATTTATAATGTTTCTAGATACTTTTTTACTTCACGTCTTATATCCTTTGCAAAGACAAGCAGATTGAAGTAAAACCGCACATTTATTTCTACGCTACGTAAATACCATGCCACTCTTACCTAGGTCAGAGTTATAAAAGTACCTATGTGCCTGCGTACCCTATATTACCTAATAAGGGACGGTACAACCTCGTCGCAAAAAGTTAACTTGTCTTTTTATAGGAGAATTTTTCGTGAGTCTGACTGACTAGAGTTGTCTCGTTAGACCTTAATTATGTAATACCCGGTGTTGAATACAGTGAATTATCTATGCTTTGTAGAATTTCACGGCAAGGTAAACTTTTGCCTGTGAAAATTCCTACATATCACGAATTCGTAGAGTAACTTTGACTATGAACAGCCGCTCGGTGACGTTTTTACATAAATCCGGCCAACTCTAACGAAGCTACGAGTTAAAGCTTGTAACTGTAACTCTAGAAATGGGAGGAAAATGGGAAAATGCCTATAGTGTATATATGCTATAGTCTCTTATGTAGCATTTTATATACAGAGGTACATCTCCTACCAACCGCCTCCGGTTGTGACTGGACTAATTCGATTTTTGTTGCGTGTCCCTGAAATAGGGACTGAGGACAAATGTTTCCTGTAGAATAGACGTAACAAATCAATTAATCAATCTGTGATAATGTAACAATTCGTTTTCTTTTATAAATATTAACTAACCCAAGACATGTCCCGCTGGGCCACACAGCAACATTTAGCCCCAAACACGTAGTAACTACATATTTATTAATCTTGAACTATAGGTAGGTAGTACTAGACAGCTGACAAATTTAATTAGATATTTGTTTTTATAAATAAATACATAGTATACATAGCAAACACCCAGACCAATACAAACAGACACGTCCCTTGATTCAGAAGGCATAAGTCACAACCAAATAAGCCATCGGACCATTCGAATCATAGTTAGGTAGGTGGGCACCAAATACCTATTGTTTTGTGATCGAATTCAACCGATATGGAATTGACGAGTATTTATTTATATTTGTTGCAAGCCGGATTGTTTAAACAAGTAAAACGTTTCGAATCGTTACGATAGAAAAAACGCCATGAAAAATAAAATTGGTACATGTGTATGTACTTTACTTCTGCAAATAGAACCACGAGATTACTCGTTTTTTTATGTGAAAAATATTAATTTTTCACATGAAAAAACTTATTTTCTAAAAACTTTCATCATTATTATTAGCCCTTTGCAGTCCAATGCTGGACATAGGCCTCTACGATAGTTCGCCATTTTGCTTGGTCCTAGGCTAAAATAATGTTATGCTCAGTGGAGTAGGTAGGACTTATTAATTCCTCAATAGGAATAGCACATTTTAAACTGACGTAAAATTCACAATATCCTGTCAATACCTACTCGTAGCTTCAGAGGCCCCTAAATTCAATTTCGCCGAATCTCATATCGGATAATCGGGCTCAGGCAAACGCGTCGAGTGCAATCTCCAGTAGACTGTCACTGTTTCGTAGTTTTCGCACTTTCAATTTGTCCCCTTTCGGAGCCATTCGAATTTTTTTAAATCCTACAAGCTGTCGGCGCAGTGATAAAAGTCTTTTAAAATTTTAAGGGGTTTTTTTAGTCAATCGCTCGAGTAAAACTTTAGTTCGCGACCAGTTTTGCAATTTACACCTATTGTTACAATACGAGTATATTTGGCGAGCATTGGGAGAGGCCTATGTCCACCAGTGGACTGATGTGGGCTGATGATGATGATGATGAGTATATTTATTTCTTCTGCGTGAACTTTGTCTTACAGCGATATTACCGCTATTATATTATACTGTTAGCAGTCAGTGCCTCATATCGTAACTGTTAATATTTCTGAAATAAAGTACTTAAGTAAAATGAGCAAACATTTTTCATGTTTATACTTTAATTCGGGAACTACTTGCTGAAATATTGTTTAAATCACATGAAATGAGCAAAAATTTTTTAATGTTTGTTCTTTAACTCGGGAACTACTTATTACTTTGTTGTTATATGTGTATAGATGTTGTTTTAATCACACCAATAGATACGCCTACTTAAAAGCTTTGAAATAGTAGTAGTTGCTAATTTAAAAAAACTACTGTAACCATTTAAAATTATAGGTATATATTTTACGGAGCTAATTAACACAGATCTTGCCTCGTTCTTGACGCGAATATTTTAGTTATATTCGTAGATGCACCTAATTTGACTAGACAAGGACTGATCGTGTCAGATATAACGTTAGATGTTACATACCTACGTGGGACCTTTTTTATTAAAAGTGCAGTCTAAAATTAAATTGTTTGTACGAATTTGCTCCAAAGAAGAAAGATGTAGGTAAGCTTTAAAGACATGCATGGTTGGAAACTGCAATATATTGTATGCAGTGTATGTGCATTGTGCAAGCAGCTCTAAGGATAAACCTGGGCGTAATATCCGCCGACCACTTCCGGAAAACTGAACCTTTAGAGTGTATGTAAACTCAAAGCTCCTTGCATTTTTAAAGAAAGTCAAAATGGGAGCAAACGGAATAAAATAGAATTATTTTTGTTTTGCTGAAAATATCTTTTGAAACGAGGTAATTTAAACAGAACATCATGAACCACACAATTAGAAGCTGTAAGCCTACGATAGCCTATTTAACTGGTAAATAATAACTAGACACCGACGTTTTGATTTCTAAAATCTCTCAGACGTATAAATATAACAGTATGCCCCTACACCAATTACTTGGAATCAAACTAAGGATTTCCTTTCTGCTCAAAGCAAGTGACTGAGGGCTTCTTTTAGAATATAGTACAGAATCTAATAGCTAGAGCTAAATAAGTTAGATTTTTGATTTTAAAAAAGGCTAACTGTTGAGTTTGTTGCGGCACTTCTTCTCAGCAGGCTACACGTCGAAGTGCTGGTAGGAAAAAAGTGTGACGTGCAAAAGTATTACTAGTGAATCTATTTGCAGAAATAAACTATAGTCATTGATGGTTTTGAGGGTATGTATGTACCTTACCGCTTTTGCACTTCAAGCGTATCTAAACTGAGTTATAGAAATAAAATTATCATTTATAACATTAGCAGGGATATTATGTTATTAGAACTCCATAAATGTCATATTTCCACACAATTCAGTAAGGACCGTTCCCTTGCTCACTCCCACTGCTCTATTCAAATTTAATAGCATTCTGCTCTACTCGACCGCTTCCATTTATTGCATATTTACTACATTTCGAACAGGTAAAAGCACTTTCTAGGCTGATGCGATCCTACTAAAGCCTACCTGGGATACCGATGCACCGGATCTTGCGACGCGGAACACCGCAGACTTGGCAGGAATTCTGTGAAAATACCTTACACCTCTGATTTCTAGCTTATATTTAAGTACCTATTAAGATTTTACATGTTGTGAAGATTAAATTTTATTACAGTGACTTATCTGGAGAATCCTTTATTTTTCATTGGCATAGCGTACCTAATAACGAAATTATGCCTAGATACAAAAAAATATTCAGAGGTGTACTAGAGGTGTGACTTTTTGTTTTTTCAGCAATAGTAACGGACACACACTATTCAATAAATATAAACCTGAGAAACAAAGCGTCCAAAGTATGGTTATTTCAGATTTGGCCTAGAATTTATAGGAACGGATTAATTTGTTTCAATTGTTTTGACCCAAATGTTCATCTTAGTTTGGGTTTAAATCGCAAAGTTTAAAGGATTTGTTTAACATGTAGTACAACAGTGGTGTGTTGTTATCCCTTATTAATTCACATGGAAGAAGGATTAATTACAATAAGATGGAAATATGTTAAATGTCATAATAGGAAAATGAAAACTACGAGTTTATATTATAGTTCTACATCTCTTTTGAGTTGAAACTCAATTGCAATTTATACGACATGAATTCCAAGTAAGGAATCTTAGTATTCTCACTTGTAAGTTATCTCATGCATATAACAGCGGGAACGTAGTTTATACGGAATCTTTTTCTAGATATTGAAAGGACATTATCATAATGCAGGTCAATGGGATTGGCAGGAAAACTGATGCGCCGTACAGTGAAGAAATACTTAATGTTTTAGTTTGTTTTACATCCTGTACGTGGAAATAAAACCTATTATCTTATTTTTGAATTTTTATTAATACGAGTACATTATTTTCAACCTCGTAATGCCCAATGGCCCCGAATACCAATTGTTTTGAGCGTTGATGTATGTAAATGAATTGATCTCATCAATGAGTTATTATATTATTAAGAGCTCACGATGCATCTTACAGGCACTGTACTGTATGCAGCTCTTTTAAATTATATGTACCTAGAGTAGGCACAGACAATGTGAAAGAGCTATGTTTGTAAAAAGCTTAACTATGTAGTAAGTTACTTTCGAGAGCTCCCAAAAATTTTCCCCAATTCAATTCTTTGTGCCATATGTTATGCCGACGCTAACAAGAGAATTTTGTACGTCCATGATTTCGCTTGGAGCCACGCCAAAGCAGAATTGAAGGCTTTCCGATTAAATTATAAGGAATGTGCCTTTTGTTGCACAAACATTTTCGTTAACACGTGTCTACGAAATTGTCAAAATTGTTTTTTGGAAAGCTTTTATTTAACTTACCTTGTTAGTATATTGCTGCTAAAAATAGAGCAACATTTCACTAAACTAGGAATTTCAGTAAGTGAAAAGCTTTTTAAATATAAAATAGGAGTCCAAAATTGTTATTTATAAAACGTACTACCAACGAAGGTGAATACAATGATATCATTCTGATACAGAATAAACACAAATGCTCAACACATTATTGACTGTTCCCAAGGGGATTCGAACCTACAACTTCAGGTACGAATTCAAAATTACTAACAATTGAGCCAGCTTTGCAATAAAACATTGAAAATTAAATGCCACGAGCGAAATAACCGGGAGGGAAACAAACTTTTCAGTGCCTTTAACACTGAGCCTTGGAATCTTATTGAAATGGGTGATTTATGGATGGAACTGCAAATATTAATCATTCCTTATCTACTAGCTTTCTTGATTCAGTCTTCCTTTGAGAAAATCAGTGTCTTTGATTGCCGAAGTATGTAATAGACCCGATTTGTAAATAAAAGTGTCTTCTAATTTTTAATGTAATGTTTTATGTTAGTATATTTTTGAAATTATTTTAAAATATTTTCGCTGTTTTGATTAAATAATATCAATTGCGATGATGGAATATGAAACAACTAGCTCAGCCCGCAAATAACCTACATATGTGATACTAGCTTTTGCCCGCGACTTCGTCCGCGTGTTTAGATTTTCACATTCAAAAGTTTTTTCCCAATAACTCCCGGTCCCGTTGGAATTTTGAAATATCGCGTTGCAAGTAAGCTTTACGTTCATTAAGGTACCTTGCATGCCAAATTTCAATCATCTATATCTTACGCGATTTAGATTTTTAATACAAAAGGTTTTCCCGCTAACTCCTATTCCCGTGGGAAGTTTGCAATATCCTATTGCAACTGAAGTTCACTAAATTTCAAGCGCCTAACTTCAAGGTTCAGATTTTTCATACAAAAGGATTTTCCCGCTAATAGGATATGCGAATATGGATCATCATCATCATCATCAGCGTATTGCAGTCCACTGCTGGACATAGGCCTCTCCAGTTGTTGCGAATATGGATGACTTTTTTTTTTAATTAAAAACATAAAAGATCTCACCTTTTATCTTTTAGATACATAAATATCGAAGAATTTTTAAACTATCTTTTCTCTTAAGCGTGTTATAAAGCGTTAAAGTTATTGCTTAGACAGAGAGATCCGACGTGGCGGATGACGTCACGTACCGTGCGCGCCATACAAACTCCATAGAAAAATCTGTTTTCGTGAGAGAGACGGATATAATAACTTTCAACGACTGTATCTCGCCCATTTTTCAGCCAATTTTGATTTTGTTTTCACTATTCATAGTATATTTTTTATCTATTTTACGATAAATTAGTAAATACATAAAACTATTTTTCAAGCATATTCCCTATTCTCGTTCCCGTGGGAATTTCGGGAATTCCTTTCTTAGTCCACCTCTACGGTACCTAAGCTACGTCCCTTCTAAATTTCAACTTCCTAAGTTTAGCCGTTTAGGCTGTGTGTTGATATGTCAGTCAGTGAGTTTCTTTTCTCCTTTTATATATTAAGATTTAATTTGACCGGTAACGCCATTTATTGGGAGGATTAGTAGTTTTGGGCTATTTTATTTCTCGGCCTTTCTTTCCCTATTTAATCACGTAAATCAACCCGATTGTAAAATTTGAAATTTTATCCCTTTCGGAGTGGAATTTATCAAAACCCTTTCTTGGCAATATCTACCACGTCATGGTATAGCTTTGTGAATGCAAAGTCTTAGCCCGAACGGTTAAAAATTGACAAAGCTTCATACAAATTTTTATCCCCTATTATATCCCCTTGGGAGCAGAAATTATCAAAACCCTTTCTACGTTATAGTAACTTTATGAATGCGAAGTCTCAGCCCGAACGGTTTAAAATTGACAAAGTTTTATACAAAATTTCATCACGTATTTATATCCCCTCGAGGGTTGAAATGATCAAAACCCTTTTTTAGCGGATGCCTACGTCATAGTAGCTTTATACATTCCAAGTCTTAGCCCAATCGGCTTAAAATTGACAATGTTTTATACAAACTTTCATCCTCTTTTTTATCCCCTTGGGGGTAGAAATGATCAAAATCCTTTTTCAGCGGATGCCTACGTCGTAGTAGCTTTACACATGCAAAGTCTTAGCCCAATCGGCTTAAAATTGACAAAGTTTTATACTAACTTTCATCCCCTATTTTATCCCCTTGGGGGTGGAATTGATCAAAATCCTTTCTTAGCGGACGCCTACGTCATTACATCTACCTGTATGCCAAATTCCAGCCCGATCGGTCCAGTAGTTTGGGCTGTGCGTTGATAGATCACTATGTCAGTCAGTCAGTCAGTCAGTCAGTCACCTTTGAGTTTTATATATTTAGATAAATCTGATTACACGTTACAAAGTTACACAGACATGTATACATCTATCCAAACAAACATTCACATTTACAATATTAGTAGGATAAACTTGTAATTTATATTTTATGTTTTGACTACACTTGATTTTAGTAGCTAGTAAGGCACGCATGGATGGTTGAATGTCCAAATAAAAAGCACCTATTTTGAAAATTAAAATGAAAAAAATACTTCGAACTACGACAGAGTATTGGTTGTCCAATTCAGGCAGTCTTATCTCTATGAGCGATCTCTTCCAGACAATATTTGGGTAGGGAATAGCAAGATAAAAAGGATAAACTTTCAAGTGACATATGCTTTTGAACATGCTTTATTTTGTTTCTTAATGTTTTAACCAAAAAGCCAAAATCACTTAAAATGTTTTTTCTTTATCCTTCTAGATCTCTTTTTCCGGTCTTTAATTAATTTTAGAAAAAAAAAAAATTAATTAATAAATACATTAAACCGGAAATCGAACCCAGAACCTTCGGATTATCCGCGCTTTAGACTTAACGCTTGAAGTATTGTGCCACCGATTCCTTTTAGCTTTTCTATTTACCCAACTAATTTTTTCTCTTAAGTTTTCAACCCTTATAATAAAACTTCAGACATCTCGAGAACAGTAACATAATCGTAACAATAGTCTTCAGACACGCATACCCAATTCGGTTAGTTAATGTAGGTCTTTATGCCTAATTAATTCTTACTACCAAAGACGCCTTTTACGATACCCGCGGGTCATGGGGATATATGGCGTAATACGAGGCTAATCTAACTCTACCGCTGGGCTAATGGTTACAGCACGGTTTATACCACAATTGTCCATATAAGACTATTTTCAGCTTGCCATATATTTTTTCTTTATAGTTCAACGTCGTCCACTCCTCTCTCTGTTTAATATCATAGGTAAAATCGCTAGTTAAAAACTTAAGCTTCAACTAAATCAACCTCCTAAATCAACTTTACCCTGTTTGTCAATAAAATATCGGTATTTCGCGTAAGTACAAGTCGGTTGTGTAAGTATGTTGTAAAAGGTAACCTTTTTTTTTTTTTTAGAGGGGAATGCATTAGGCACCGTCATGCCACCTCCGGGGGGAGGTGACATGGTGTGTGGGACTCACACCTCCCGAAATGGGAGGGTATACCCACTAAACCCCCCTGTGTCGCCAGTGGGCAGCAAGTTGCAGGGACACGGGCAACGCCGAAGCATACCGCCGCATCCCTGCATGCCCTGGCCAGCCGCAGATGACAAGCGGCCTACCTATAGCAACTTGAAAAGTTTTACCCAAAAAAGAATGTATATGAAGCTATACTCATATTTTATTTCAGAATAAAAATAATACTTAGTTATAATACCAGGAATGATTCCAAAGAAAAAGTTGCGGAGAAAGACTTGTACAAACTAAATCTCAATACGACCAGCGCCAAGAAATAAGAAACGCTTAACAGCACTAAAGACTAAGGTAAATATTCACAGCTGTTCCCAAAACAAAGATTGCTTCAGCAAAAAAGCGGATGAAATTAAAAACTTCGTTAAGCGTGGAGTGCGAGAAACGCCGAGAGGGGCTTTATCGCGGGAAGCCGCAGATAAGCTGCACTTAATAATATAAATAAGGAAATATTGTTTGTCTGTACCGACAAGGACAAGTGAGAAGATTTTGTTGTGGATGCATTTAAAAAATGAGCGAACTAAGCGAACGAAAGCATTCCGGTAGCCGCGCAATTAGAGATTTGTTTTGTTTTTTAGACGCGGGGCGCCCTCTAGTGAGGTGGACTGACGACAAATAAAAATATGGGGCTGGATGCGAGCAGCTTGCAACCGGCCGTTGTGGAAGTCTTATGGGGAGACCTATGTCCTGCAGTAGACCTACTACAGCTGAATATGATGATGATGAATTTTTTTCTTAGCTTAAATCGTTACCCTTTGTAATTTGTTATGCTCTATCCAAAGGTTCTCGGGAAGAGATCGCTCGTGGCGTTAAGAACGTCTAAATTGTACAACAATGGTATACGATGCCTAGTGCAAAGTAAATTTTGTGGTGTCCAATAAAGTAACTCACTGTTGAATATGATATCCGTTAAATTATAAAACCTGTTGGTTTTTAACATGTTGTGTGACACGATGTAAGGGAGCGACCTATCACCTTTTCGCTCCAAGCCATCCTCACCTGCCCGTGGTGCATCCTGCCGAACAACAAACGAGGCTCTGGCAAACCGACTGGTGGCGGTAAAACCATCACGATAGAAGGTGTAGCTAAATACCACAGGCCGATGACGGGCAGCAGCGTCACCGGAGCAAGAAGCTACACCCTGCGATCGCCAACCCGCCTGCCCAGCGTGGCGATTATGGGTATATCCTCCAGAAGTTTGCCCTAGGTGGCGAACAACTGGAGAGGCCTATGTCCAGCAGTGGACTGCAATAGGCTGATGATGATGATGATGATGTGTGACACGATATACATAACCAACGGTTTGTTTTGCAATTACGACGTGTAATAATATTATGTAATTCTTCTATGAAAACACAATTTTTACGATATTCCTATGACCGAGTTCATTATTCTAAGAAATTTGCTCTACAGAACAATACAATTGCTCTACAATATTCAAAACAGTTAAGCTTGCGTTCCTTTATATAGTTAAACAGATAAAACAGAGCAAATACAAATGTATGTAAAAATAAAAGGCAAGTACTACAATGTATTCCTGAATTTCCATAAAGACATTGAACGAGTATTCTTATGTACGAGAGAGAATCCGCGGTGCGATCCCTAGTAAAATATAACGGTTACCGAGAATATCGCAGAGGAAAGAACATACGAATCTGGTATTATTTGTCTGCGCAAATCCGGTAATATCGCAAGCAAATGAACCGCTGTTTGTTACCACTGTATAACGTACGACCGGATTATAACACTTAAGTCTAACTTATCGTGAGCTTAGTTACCTTCCGCTAAAAAAACTTTTTGCTTTTGTTTTTCTTAAATTGACTTCAAGGACAGTTTTATCTGCTTTATCGCATTGTTATGTATATGGTGTAACTATGATGGCCTAGGTGGATTTAGATCGTTAAGCCTAAAGCTATGACGCTTCAAGCGTTTCGGATTCGATTCTCTATCGGGACTGTAGAAATTTAACTTTAATAAGTTGTCTCAGGTCTGGGCATTCTGGCAGATGTCGTTAGTTATCATCTGGTTCTTATAGTACAAGGTGAATCTTAGTTTGAGACCAGCCCTCCTATTCAGAAGTGCAGAACAATTTTTAGTGATGATCGTATAGTTCTCATATAGACCAATAATTCGCCAATAATTATGTTCGATCCTTGGCCTTAGAATGCCTTTCATGATTTGATGTGAAAAGAAAATGCATGGAAGCAGTCATTTCTGCTTTTGTTTCTTTATGTATTTAAAAACCTATACATATATAAAACAAAAAAAAAGTAGAATATTCTAGTAGCATCAACCTTATATAATTAACCTTGTCATGCCGAACTATGAAATTAAGCATGACAGTATGTAATGTGCAAAGAACAACTTCCATTCATTCGTCTGTACCGATACGAAGCTACGAGAAGATCAGTATTACATTAAAAACAAATCATACCAGAGTATCACGTTTACTATCGCAGACCTATCATTAATCCTGTTTACCTACAAAAACAAATACTTCGCAGATAGCAAGCGTAAATAGAGTGCAAACTATCGACACATCAGCAAAGTTTACGGTCGTCATGAACTAGCCCAGATTCGCACCAGCCGTAAACTAGCCATTTACGAGCTGGCAACGGTGAATTAGACCGATGAAGTTTGGGACATAAAAATCGTCTAAAAACTACATGGATGCCCCACTATTTTTGCCCAATCAGACTTTCAGTGTTATATTTGTAATGAAAGGCGGCTAGTACTACTAAGTTAGTAGGTACATGCGGAGCGTTTTTTGCAAGGCCACGTCTATTTGACAGTAACTTAGGTTGATCTGATCTGAATGTAGCAATGTTTTTATAAGATGCTTATAACTTTGAATAATCTGATAACTAATAATATCTAACTTCCTAGGTATTTCATAACCATGAATTACCTGGCAATTTGTTTTTATTATTCCCCAGTATAGTGATGTTAGGGAGAGGCCCAAATCGCTGCGGCAACGGACAAGTAACCAAGCAGTCACTTGTCAGTTTCCGCCGTCCATCTTGGCCTGTAGGATTATTCTGGCTTTACAGCGACTGATTCCGAAAAGAGACCGAAGTCCCTTCATGTTGTTTTGACGAGTGTATGGTGATTACCAGCCACGTGGATAAACCCTACCACCGGCTAAGAAGCGAAATCCCAACAATACGTTAGTGGCCTCTAAGGGGCAGCTCAGACGACAGACTATCCGTGACGCACTTTTTTGCAATTATATGCAGTAACGCACACGACGCGCAAAAATCTGTCGCAGACATTTCACAGACTCAACGCACACGACGCACATCTTCAATTATTCTGTCGGCAGATCTAGACGCTCTTTTTAAATGTCTCAGACGCAGACTCTATGGCACAAAAAGTCTGTCGTCTGCGCTGCCCCTTACGATAACCACAGGAGAAAATGGGGCGTTGATTTGTATTATTTTCTGTCACCGCAGAAATGATTATGAAGTTTTGTCTGTGTATATTTCCAAAGAGTTCACTAACGTAACACTGTGATAAAAAGAAATCATCGTCCTTTGCCCTAAGCCCGATAATGGGATCCATCAGGGTAATGCCTCCGCATTTCCTTTAAGAAATTGGTTGATAATAAAATCAAATGGATCAGTTCATTACCGACAATAAGTACCTAAGAGCAAAGAAGTTCACACTAAGAATCATTTGAAAAGCTTTGTAGTGATGCGGTAGGTTATGATATAATACTACTGAAGCAGACTGACAAGTCTGCCTGTGTGTGTAATAGACATGTTATAAGAGGGATACGAAATCGATTCGACGTAGATCACCTGTTATATTTCCACCATATATTGCACATGAATCTCCATGGTTAACTGTTGCTGAATATTTGGAAGACAACCTACTTACCCACTTGGAGACATTAAAGGTACCTATTGAAATATCGATCAAAAGTTCCGGCCGTCTTAATATTAATCTTTTTATTAATATGGCCAATGAATATACCTGGATCTTGAAACATTGCAGGAGTAGATGGTCCTGTAGTAGTAGTCTGGGGAAAGGTGATGCATGGGAAAACACTGAATTTTCTTAATGGGCTCTACATTGTGAAAATGTTGATGAGATTAGTCTTAAATGGAATTTGTAACGGACTGAGTGATATGTGAACGTAAAAATTTATGATGAGGTGATTTAATATAAAGGAAACCTTTACCAGCTATTATTCCAAGTCAAGACATGTAACAGAAAACAGAAACACGTTGGTTAAACATGTACAATAATATTATTTTAAATAGCATGTCACTGAAAGTGGTAAATACACATATTAATTAGGTATATGATCATTCATTTATTACACAATAACACATTTGGAAGAAAGCTATGGAAAATCAGTTCTAGAAATAAACACATACCTACATCAATAATAATCATAACCATTCCATAAATACAGATATTAGCTTCAACCCCAAAATGCATTAACGGAAAGGAAAAAAAAATAAAAGGTTATTTCGTGCGGTAATAAGGAGTTCTGTCGTACTTCAAGGTTTCGTGTTTGAAACTTCTGCTTCTTTAGGTTCTTCATAGTGCACACTTTTCATGATGACATTTTCGCCTCTTACCTATTAATTATAATTAATGCGTAGGTATATATGAAAAAACCTACACTGTATACGAACTATAATATGTAGGCACTAATGTTACAAGAACATTTTTTATGTACAGTTAGTTCAATTTGCTAAAAGGATATTGTTTGTTATAGGAAGGGGATAATGAATATAAATAACGTACGATACGGCAGGGTAAGATCTCATGTTATACTTGCATGATCGCGATTTTGTAGGTCAAAATGAACCACAACATCACTTTGATGACACTTTTAACCAGTAGCAGAATAAACTGTAATCTAAATTATTCCTTTTCACTTTGTAAGGTAAATCTTTCGCAAAATAAACTCTCCTTCCTGTATTTAATTAACTAAAGGTTCTCAACTCCACTCACAAAAAGTAATATTGGTAATTAAATAGATAACGTTAAGTGATGTTCTTATTTCCTTTATAGCCGTTCGATGAGTTGGCTCTTTAAACACGGTTCGGCACAGTCATTGTTTAGGGCAGTCGAGACGACGGCACTTACACTTTGAAGAGTGGCTAAAAATAAAGACACTCGATTCGAAACTTGGAAGAGACAGATGGCTCAATATAGCTTTGTAACGGCGGCGTAGCTTTTCAAACAGCACGGTCTTTCGTAACTTTGAAAGCGGTGCAGTTGATACGAAACGACTTCGATATCTCACCTCAAGGCTGCGATCTAAGTTTCGTTTATGTCCCGTCGGCACGTAGCGTAGACAGTAATGGTACCGCAAAGATATAGTGCTGCATTTTAGGTGCATGCAACTCATTTCCCAGTCTCAATTGAGTACAATGTCAAGGGTCGGCGGCGGATTTTCATTCTACATACCTGTAGTAGCTTTGTAAATTTATTTTGTTAACGTTTTAACTTTAAAGAGCTGTATTAAAAATATTTTAGACGTAGAGACAGATATTTAAGGGTTTCTTAAGTTAACAGAAAATTTTAAAAATACAATAGTAATGATTTATATGATTCGGTTCGAAGACATAATTATAATAGTCTTTTAGTACCTACCGGAATGCGTATATGCCTATGCGTTGTATTACAAAGTTATAGTTAACCATTACACACCGTGAAAACTATAATTAAGAGATATTGTTTCAGCTTAGTTATTGGTTACTAGCAGCCAATAGTAATCGCCACGTATCTACTAGAAATTGAATGCACTGTGGACCAGTTATGGTGTCCAAAAATTACTCTTTTGTCACTTAGCCTCTGTGAAAGGGCAAACAATTTAGCAGTAGGATGAAAATAAAGACGGTCCATACGAAGCTTGGGACAGACAGATGGCTCAATATAGTTTCGTAACAGCGGCCATAGTTTCAAACGGCACAGTCATTCGTAACTCCTAAGACGGTGCAGTTGATACGAAACGACGTAGATATCTCACCTCAAGGCTATCTCAATTTCGTTTATGTTTTGGACAATGGTTTTGTAAATGACATAGAGGAATTAGGCAATATACTCAGTAATTCTTACCTATTTACATATAACGACAGGTTAAACATTCCTAATGCGGATTTCAGATATAATACCAAAGTTATTGTTTCGCAGCTAAATTCAATGGATTAGTTTAAGCAACTTTTTTTTTTTATTTTTTTTTATTCAAAATGAGTTTGCGCTTGACTGCGATTCGCCCGATGGTAAGCGATATCGTAGTCTACGATGGAACGCGCTCACCCAGCAAAAACCGATTCACTCTCGCCTTGAACATCGGAAGATTATATCTCTCGGGGAACAAGGAGCCCGGCAAAGAGTTCCATAGTTTAGCAGTTCGCACTATGAAGGTAGAAGCGAAACGCGCTGTGCGCGTCCTAGGAACTTGCACCATGTAACGGTGCCTATTCGCCGTATCCCTGCTCGTCCGATTATAAAAAGGGGGCAGGAGGAATCAAATTAAATAATTCCGTCGCACACTCACCAAAATGCAACCGATAGAATACCGACAGACAGGCGACTTTACGATGGTGTTCCAGACTTTGCAGTCTCACGTCACAAAGTAAGTCGTTGTTAATGAGTCTCCTCGCACGTTTTTCAATTGACTCCAACGCCTCAAGCTGGTATTTAGCCGATCCATCCCAAAGATGCGAACAGTATTCCATGCATGACCGAACTTGTGCTTGATACAGTGTGAGCAACTGTTCCGGCTTGAAATACTGACGCGTCTTCGAGAGGATACCAAGCTTCCAGTATGCTCCTAAATGCTTGTACCTACACAAGTGGACATATAAGACCAGCATTTCTATTATATCGTGGCGGCTTCTTCCCGTAATAAGATGTGTCCGCTGACAGACCCTTAAAAGACCAGGCTCTAGTAGGGTGTATAATTAAATGGTTGAGTGTCTTGCACATACTATTAATTTGCCTCATTTTAGTCCATGATAAACCTGAGGTCAAGCTACTCGTATATTGGAGCTTTGGATAGAGCACGTTCACCCACCTTGTATATTTCAATTAAAATTGCCAGACATAGCATGTTGACACCAACCGCAATAGTCGGCCCCTCATTCGCTGGTCTTAAATTAAATAGTTTATGGTCTCGCAAAGCTAATTCTTCCACAGTCGAATGCAATGCATCGTCTAGGTTTAGTAAAGTCGCGTGCATAATGCCCTCACGCGATCGCGTGCGCGAAGCATCGCGCTTCGTCTGAGGCCGGCGCGTCGACTGCCGTTACGCTTGTTACTGTCACCACTTTATATTCAAAACCTGGGGAAATATTGAATTTGGTAAATTTTGAATGAATTCTTTGAATTTCGTTTTGATGTCTAATTTGGCGGTGGTATATGGTACTACGAGTATATTAGCCACTTAAACATTGCGGGCGACGATTATCTTTGTGCTTTATTCACAAAAGGCGCAAATACGCAAACAAATTTCTATGGATTTAATATTCATACATTTTTAATTCACGGATGACAACAAGCATTGTAATATTTATGTTTAGTTTAGGTCGAACGACGCCGTAGCAATGAGTATAACAAGTACAATTGTTTGAATCTTGTAGAAGATACGTTACTAATATTGGCAAGAAGCAGAGACTGAGTCGTAAACGAATAATGAAGTTAGTAGGTAGTGAGACCCTTATGCACAAGGAAAAGTCAATCATCACGCTTCATTTGATTTAGAACATGACAACAGTCTTCAAACAAGCGCCGAACCACAATCGCACACTAAAGAATGCCTTACATGACACACACGTACTCAAACATAGCCCATAAAACTGCTAAAACCGAGCAAGCTAACTAAGTAATAGGAGTGAAACGCGAAGATCCAGTTGGGCATTACCCGAATCACCTGAATAGGCCATTTGTCGGCTTGCTCGCTGTTCTTGGCAGCGAGTCAACCCGCGCGCTTAGTAAGCCACTCCCGATCGGTGTAATGGCTAAGTGGCCAATTTGCTGCTTATGGGATAAATAGCGGTTCGTTTTAGTGAGAACCGCGATGGGTAATGGGTAATGTAGTGTTTGAAATATTAATGGATAGGTAATGTGAAATTAGCCGGCATGATCCATATAATTGTGCTTCCAAAGAAGGCATGATTGTTGTCCTAGCAATAAATCAACGGCGCTTCAGCTTACAGTGGGTGGCCAAATTATTAGGGACAGTGCGATTATTTCAATTTTTTTAGAATAAACGGATTTTTAAAATTAAATTACCCTTTTTTATTGGAGTTATTTTGTTTAATATTGCTACTGATATAATGTTTATTGTCTTTGTGTAGTGGCAGCACAGGTTACTTACGTAATTTATTAGTTGTGTGGCATTTCTTGTGGAGTAGACATTGTTCATTGAAAAGGTGCAAATTTCAAGGTTTGTGTGTCGGATTATCTTGCTTAGATTTTCATTAGTTTCAAATGAATTTTGTATCTTAAATAATCAAAAGGTAAGTGATAGACGTATAAAAAATATCTTTGCCATGTTTTAACTCATAATTTATACATTATTCACAGTACAATACGATATATCAAGAATTTCTAAATTTTTAGAA
Source organism: Conogethes punctiferalis (assembly GCA_031163375.1). Classification (NCBI taxonomy): domain Eukaryota; kingdom Metazoa; phylum Arthropoda; class Insecta; order Lepidoptera; family Crambidae; genus Conogethes; species Conogethes punctiferalis. The sequence goes on from CM062086.1 coordinate 6,257,281, forward strand.
AATGTAAGGCTTCAGACATTTCTCCAAGAAAATGAAGAGAGATACTAACCCTGATATTGCACTCTGCACATTCACAAAGAGAGATAGCGACTATTTCAGGCATTTCAAAGTCTGTAGTCAATCGAGTAAAAATAAAAATTGACCGTGAACATCCTCTTGAGGCAGATCGCGCTGGCAAAGGTGGCAGAAAAAAGATCACCACACTTCGTACCCATCGAAAATTCAGGGACATTTGCCTTAAGAGTCGTAAAAAGAGTGTTGCCTACTTGATTACACTAATTAATGAGGTCGGTATTAGGATTTCCGAAAGAACAATGCGGAGATGCCTCGACGAACAGAAGCTGATGGGCCGGCGGCCAGTCAAAAAGCAACGGCTAACCCACCGTATGAAGAAATACGACTTGAATGGGCTCGGCGACATCCAAATATGACTGTTTATGATTGGAGTCGAATTAATATAACTTATTTTAGTAGTTTGATTGAACAATAACCTTTTTAAGTTATTAGTTTTATTGATTCACAAGTGTGCTTTTTTGATGAATCGACGTTCCAGATTTTGGTCGACAAAGTTCGTTTGTTAGACGGCGCCCTGGTAAAAAAAAATATCCAGACTGCTAGTGGAGAGGGTTAAACACCCAGTAAGCATTATAGCTATGGTCTGTAATATCAGCCAAAGGCATGGAGCGGCTGTATATTGTAGAAGGGACGATGAAACAGGACCAGTGTAAGAGAGTACCATAAACCCGGTTACTGCCGCAGATCAATGACTGGTTCCCTGATGATGAAAACTATATTTTCATGCATGACTGCACCATATCATAAAGCAAGAACTGTTTATGTGTTTTTGTCTGATAAAAAAATTACGATTTTGCCTAAAATGGGAATTCGCCAGACATGAATCCTACAGAAAACATTTGGGAACTCACGAAACGGGCGATTACAAAAAAAAGTGAAACCATGAAGCAACCACTCATTGATGCGTTCATAAAATAGTGGCACCTATCACCAAACATCAGTAAACTGTATTGAGAGTATGCCTCTCCGCATAAAAGCTCTTTTTGTAGAAAATACTGACATCGCAAAATATTGAACTTCAGTTTTCTCTATTTTCTATCCCTCATATAATAAATAATTCAAAATGATTTGTAATATTTTTTGTTGTTATTATAACCCTAATAGAATACAGATAAAAATAAAAATTGTATAAGAGACCTACAACTAATCATTTGTTACGGAAATTCAATGAAAGTGGTAAATTTTAAAATTTTTGCACTGTCCCTAATAATATGGCCACCCATGGTATTAGCTATTCCTAATAGGACATTTATGAAAATTAAAATAAAGTAGTCATTGGATGCTATGTCTACTTTCATTAAAAGGTCTGACTTGTCCAACGCCAGATACAGTCTGCTAACTGATAAAATGTAAGATAGCTATGACAAGAGATCATTTAGCAACGTGTTTTACTGTCTTTTAGCGAATAGATCTTGACTTTTACAATCAGTCATCTAACCTTTTACTATAAGTCTGTTAAACTATATCCATCAATTGAAAAATCCTATCTTAGTTAGTTAGTTAGAACGGGCCGATTTCCGCAAATCTTTCATTAGTCGAATTTTTGAGAGAATTATTATTACGAGATTAGTATAATACGTAGCAAACGCATTGGAAATAACTACGCTACTGTGTTGATATGTTTAGGATCTATAACAATTTATCGCACATATTAACCTACATACTTACTTAATACCTTTCTTAGATTAAATGGTTTATAGTTGATAATATAACTTTATGTCGCAAGCTCAGAGAGTTCACGGTAGACATTTCGGAATAAACTTCTTCATCCTGAACGACTTAAAGTACGGATAAAACGTTTTCCATATGAAATCTCTCTGTGCAAGTTGAATCCGTATGTTGTAATAAAAACCAGGAATGTTATGGATATGATATTTCGGATACGGATATAGGAATTATTAATATACTGGATACGGTTACGGTTATGGATAATCTATACTTATAATAAATCTGTAGAGAGGTCAATTCTGTACATTGAATATTTTAAAAAAATAACTATCAGGGGGTAAGTCATCGATACTGATACCAAAAATGCAGTCAGTAAAATTTTTGTCTGTCTGTCTGTCTGTCTGTCTGTCTGTCTGTCTGTCTGTCTGTCTGTCTGTCTGTCTGTATGTTCGTTATAGAAACAAAAACTACTGAACGGATTTTAACGAAACTTGGTACAAATATTCTTCATACTCCTGGGCAGGTTATAGTATACTTTTCATCACGCTACGATTAATAGGAGCAGAGCAGTGAAGGGAAGTGTTGGGAAAATGGGAGAAATTTTTACGCGTATGTTTGAACGCGCATCACGCAAAAACAACTGCACGGAATTGAATGCGGTTTTCACCAATGTATTGCATATTGGTCTACTTAAAATTTATAGACACCATTTTATGGAAGACCGTTATTTTTGAATCCCGATAACCACGCGTGCGACGCCGCTGGCACAGCTAGTAAATAATAAATTTTTATAGAACTTCAATTGGTCACGCACAAGTCACTTATTTACGAGAATGCATAACATTCTCACAAAGAAGAAGGCAACGACCAGCCGATCAAAACAACTTACGAGTATCATAACGTGTTTCAATTAAGCTCCGCCCTTATCCGAAACTTTTATTTCGGATTCGGTTACGGATATTTTTTTATATCGGATATCCGATAGTTTCGGTTACGGTTACGGTTACGGAGCTCCCTAACATTTATTTATTTTATTTATTTATTTAATCTTTATTGCACAGTAAAGTAGTGTACAAAAGGCGGACTTAATGCCACATAGGCATTCTCTACCAGTCAACCATTGGGCTAAGCAGAAACTAATTTTATGGTAGTGTGCGACAAAGTAACATCCCCAATAAACTGTGTTTGAAGCTAGTCACAGTCCTGCTCGACAGTTCACGAGGAGGTGAAGTGCACTCGCTACTGCAGTCTTCGGAGTGAGCTAAAAGATTAAAAAAAGGAATGCATATAGGCTTTGCACAATGTTGTACATGTGTTAGTTCTAAATCGAAACAAAATAATAGCTTGCCACGGTTGTGAAATAATACAGAGAAGCGCTTTAAGTTCTAAATAAACAAATATCAATGAGTTTGTTTGAAGCGAATAGACATGTTATTAAATTTTACAAAAATATGGCAAAGTCTATTGTTATAATATATAATTCTATATTGTACCTATTTATACATTAGCTAAATATTATACTAGCTTATCCGGCGAAATTTGTAAATCCACAAAATTAAATCCTATTTCTTAATTTAATTCCAATTTTCTTTTATAAAAAGTTAGTTCTATAAAACAAAGTCGCTTTTGTTTTCTGTCTGCCCTTATGTATGCTTATATCTTTAAAACTGCGCGTTTTTTTGTAGATAGAGGGATTCAAGAGAAAGGTTTATGTGCATATTTGCATATATTATTGCACTCGTGCGAAGCTGGGGACGTTATATAGATTATAAATTGTTAAAATTTTATACATAATTAGAAATTACTAGTGGCATTTCTAGTGCATATAGGTACCTACTTATAGTGTCGCAGGCAACTAAGATAACACATTTTGTAACGAAAACGACAATGTACTAACCCATAAAAGTGTTGATGTTGTAAACATTAAGCTAGCTGAAATACAAAGCTTGAACAACCTAAATGTAAATTAGTCGTGCGTGGCCGTGAATATTTTCGCCATTTTGTCGAACTCGTGAAACACGGTAGCTGTTACAACGGTTATTTTTTGAGTTTGCCACTGAAAGTGGTTTTAATAAACACACAGAGATAGATAATATTAAATATATTCAGGGCAGTGTTTTCCTTTTAGCGTATTGATGGCGAAACAAAATGAATTCTGCCCAGTATCCAGCCATGGCGATCGCGCCTCCTGCAGACTTAGAACAATTTGGCGTAATTTAGGGCATTATTAACTAACTTTGCAATTTTTTTTATAACTGGCTGTTTTTATAGATGAACTGTTTTTTATGAAAATAATTTTCTTAAATGTCAGTACTACAAATTGTTGTGTAAAATTCACTTGCGAAAGTGTTACACCTAATCTGATTTTCTATAACAATTATTCACTCACATTCATATCAGTTAAGTTTTAAGAATTTTCGATTATAATTTTTTACAAAAACAGTATCAATAATTATACAAAAAAAAGTCGTACGATCTTCAACAAGTACCCCAGGGTCCCCAGGATTAGGCCCCGGTCCAAGGCCGTCTCGAGCGCGGCACCCGGATGCTGTCCGACTTAACGCCCGGCTCCGGCGGGGCGCGTCTCCCGCTCTCCGCGACTTATGCAAACTACACGCAAATTGTTTTTATGCTCACTTGAATCGGAACACTATTGAAACAAAGGCCTTTAACTACTGCGGGTAACTACACAACGCGCAGGACGTTACAGTACAATTTGCGTTACAGTGTGAACTCTTGAAGGGTTAATAATGGTCTCATCTCAGTGTTGTATAATATAAATATAATTTGTTGTTGAGCCATAAACAAAATACAATAATAATTTTAACGGTGGCGCTCGATATCTGGAATGCGAAACTAAATTAACGCTAGTTATTGTACCTAGATTTCATTATTATAATCACTACAAGATTTTGTCACAATTTACGCTATTCATAAGCATGCATTTAAAGTTAGCGCATAGAAAACAAATGTGTAAACTTTCAAGCGGGCATAACTAAAACTTATAATACGAATATGTACAATGTACATGTATAGCACATGCCTTAACAGGAAAAAAGCACTGCAGATAAAAAATATACATATTTACAAGTTTATTTTAACCCATAGGTACTCATTGGATTACCCCGCTGTATTAGTACGCAATATACACTCAAAGTATGGGTGTAAAAAGGAAAGATGGAAACATCCATATTGTAATCAAATATGGGCCAGGGCCGGACTATAAAATAGTGTGTTTACGGCTTATTTTACACTTGTGTGCGGGGCAGGATCGCGGCAATAAAATAAACGTCAATACAGACCCGGCATCGGCTGCTGAGTGCTCTCGGATTTACGAAATTCGAATGTCGAAAATTCTCGAAGAAAGCGTTTGTACGGCATCAGCCGCATTTGCTTAATGCTCTAAGCATTTGTTTGCACAAATGAAACGATTTGTCACGTGCGGAGACGTGAAAAAGTTCCGTGCGTAATTTGTTTTAGGGGTTTTTTTGTCGCCCGAACATGCTTTTCGTGAAAAAACGTGGCCAATTTGTTGAAAATCTACGTAACTCAGTTAAAATAAACTGTTTAAGTAAATAATAAACGATGAATTTTGCGGATAAATTCGCGACTGCATCATTTAAAACGTAATATAAAAATATTAATAAAACATAAACTTAAAACTGTGTAGCAAAATACTGACGTAATTAAACTTTATGAGTTTCAATACTTTTATTATGAAAAACCAATAGATACCTACAAATAACTATATGTAAGGGAAACAACAGTTTTACTAAATTGAAAATAAAAACATAACCGTTTTGATAGCAATTATTATTCCGTACTCCAAATAACACCAGCAATATGAACCTGTAAACGAAGCCTGAATAATATTTTGAAAGCACTTGAATATTACATTGTATAAGTTTATTTCTGTATAATGCCTTGATTGAACATAATAGTGAATACAAAAGGCGAAACAATGGCGTTTAATCGTTGAAAATATCGGCAACGTTTTAATTTCCTCTCGCTCGGCTGACGACAACCCGCGGCGACGCGTTGACGCGTCGTGTCGGCATGTGACGTCACAGACGCGTAACAAGCGACTGACAAGTGAAACTGGCTTAATGCATTATGGGAAACATAAATTACGCATTAAATTGATTGATTGTTTGTTTATTTTAAGCTACCTATACGTGAATCAAATTTACGTTATTGTTTCTTCCTGCTGACTTGCGTCTTCTGAAAAGTAATGACTCATCAAATCGACTTATCAAGTGACTAGTAGTCGCCTGCTGACTTCTACATATCTACTGCTCGTGTGTCAGAGCCCTTAGAGAGAGAAAAACTATCGGTGGTACATTTCCTATCCCCTCTTTTCTTATATACGCTTGGCCACAATTCATCTGGTGTTAAGTGAAATTGAAGCCTACGATAGAGCACGCTTACCCAGAAAATACCGATTCACTCTCGCTTTGAACACCTCAAGATTGTATGTATATGGAAACAAATACTTAGTCCGGCATGGAGTTTCATAGTTTGGCCGTTCGCACTTCGCACCAAGAAAGTAGAGGCAAACCGCACCGTGTGAGTAGTTCAGTCGCACACTCTCCAATATGTAACCGATAGAAGATGTAAAATATTTAAAGTGCAGTTGTTATACTATACTCAAATATTATGTACTGTGTTTTTGTTCCCAAATAAATATTTTTCATTTCTTATCTGTTCTTCTGTGATAGTGAAGGTCAATAATTATTTTTTCTTCTTGTTCCTATAAATGTGCATTGACCCTAACATACGTGAACAAATAACGAGCAGTGTACGTAAAGACGGGTCGCATTGTGTTGCGACGAGGGGCGACGGGCGGCGACGGTGACACGCCGACGCGACGCCGGCCCGTGCGGTTTGCGATACTCGCGTGAAATGGATATCCATTTGTATTCGTGCATTTGTGTGACTATACCTACTTTGTTTACTTAAATGTGCCGTAGAGATTTGAATGTTAGTATGCGTAAAGTCGCTGGCAATAGACTGGTGGCGGTATAACCAAATTAATAGAACAGCTGAAAAGCCAAGAGGCCACCGAATCTTTCGTACAACTGGTGACCCATATAGTGTCAAAACTTAAGAATATAAATAACGCGCAAATTTCAGTTAACCTATACCTACCTGTATCCATTCGCAGGTTATGAAATCTTAGAATATTTCCTTCTTTCTAACATTTTAATATGTGACGTCATAATACCATTGAGTAGCATCATTGTAATAAGTATACAATTAAAAAAATGCGGTTAGGTATTGGCGGTAGGGAATTGTATAAACAAATCATTGTATAGGTTATGGTAAAGGTATACTGCGCATTTTCTTTTGGGTATATGATAGCTATAGGCACCTTCACAAATACAGTTAACAATTATTATAATATGGATAGTAAAATTGTAAAGACTATTCACTAAATCAAAATGAAAAGACTTATTTTAATTTTCATGCTTCATTGAAATTAATAAGTATTGAAAAAGAAACACATGTTAGAAATATCTGAATGTACAAACGGCATAAGCATGTTATTGTACATTTTAATTTGAATCATTCGACTCTGAAATGAAATTATATTTTGGTAAATTGCGGCAGCACAGATGGAGTTCTATAATACGAATTGCATTACTGAAACAAAACGATTTAAAATTGACAAAGCGACTGGTCTCATTTAATTCGAACACAGGTTCCATTAATAATAATCGTAACAATAATCCACAATCAGGGCGAATGGCGTGAAACGGTTATTATGCAAATGGCCTCCTGATGGCGTGGCGGAAATTAGGCGTACAGACGCAAGCGCAACAGGTCGGAGATGGTTATCAATCGAGAGAAGCCCGGGATAGGTTATTAAGTGACTGTATAATTTGACTTTGATATTAATAGTAATAACTTTTAAATTTTCTCGTTGCATCATGAGATAGGAAATGCTCGGGACATTCTGCACCAGTCTTACTCCCCGTGACCACGGCCGAAATGTAGGGTTAAAAAAGGTCTGTTCCGAACATTTCATATCTTAGATCGGTAGTAATATCGTAGTATACGGACTGCAAAGTTCAGAACACCGTCGGAAGGTCGGTGGAAACGGAAAATGCAACCACCATCTCCGCAAGTGGGGTCTCAAAAACGCGCCGGATTGTGATTGTGGGGCTCCTAACCAGACCACCACACATATCGTAGAGTATTGTCCCCTCCGGCGTTTTCCTGGCGGAATGTGTGAGCTCCATGAACTCACTTTGGCTGCGATAGATTGGCTTCGCCAATTAGATATTGACTTGTGAGGACTTGAGCACAGAAAAGCCATACGACATGATGACCGTCGGAAGGTGTCATTTGGTATTTTATATTTTGAAGAGACATCATCATAATCATAATGAGCTTGTAGACGTCCACTGCTGGGTATAGGCCTTGCAAAATTACCAATTCATATGGGGGATTTGCCTTAGTCACCACGCATGGCAGGTTGATTGGTGAATGCAGTAGGTTTTATTTGTACCCAGGTAAACGCTGTTGCCTGTTTCCTTAAATTCTCTTAGACGTCTTCTACGTCCACGGAATAAAAGGAGGATTTAGATAGTTCTATAACTTTTAAATTTTCGGTCCAGTGACCACCTACTCTAAATCCGGACACTACAATGATAATAAAAGAGCCCGGGTCAATCGAATCCTGGTGAGACATCAAATGAAATCTTCTCAACTTTAATCCACATAATTCTTAAACAAACAAAAAGTGATATCATAATTATATCACTATAGAAAAATAGGTATATAGCACTTTGTATTTTTCTTTGCATAGAAAAAGTGTGCTAAATGCCTAGAGCTAGTTAGGTAGGCTTTTGTCACAAATAATATCCCCTACGGTAGCACAGCACGGTCTATTGTGTCGTGTCAAAGAAAGAGCTCGAATGCTGAAAGCGAATGAATATTGAAACGAAGAGTGAAAGAGTGACTGCTCTGCAGTTATGTCACTGTTGGCCCAACTATGCATAGTCGAGACTATGCTAACTAATGTAATAACGACAAACTTCGACTCCTGACCCACTTACCCGATACGCTAGATGGTCTAAAAGTATTTGCCGGTTTTGTTCTTCTAAGTTTGCATATTGTTTTTGTTTTCAAGATCCTTATAGGAGAGTTTGAATATAGTAAAGCTTGTTTTTTTTAAGAGCACTTATTTTTTTTTATCAGACATCACGTTCATTGCTCCGATCCCAAAGTAAGTAGCCTAGCACTTGTGTTATGGGTATCAGAACAACGAAGGTACCACAAAGTGCTGCTAAGGCAGGGGTCACTACCAATTGAGCCACCAAGCCAGTCAATATTTGTGAGTTGATGAAAGAGATTATGATATTTTATTTATTTATTTTATTTTTTTATTTTTATTAATAGGACAACTTACAAAACATACACCGGCAATTGTCATAAAACTAAAGCATAGACGGTACATATAACAGTGCTGTTTCAATTACAAGCTGCCACGACATGCATAAAATTTGTACAGGAAGTAGGAGACCTTATAAAATACATATTAAATATAAACCGAAAGGAAATGATATATTATGTATATATTAGTGTGTATATAATTGTGTGTGTGTGTGTGTATGTGTGTGTGTATGCGTGCGAGCGTGCGTGTGTGTGTGTGTGTGTGTGTGTGATGCGTGTATATGTGAGTGCGTGTCTGTGTGTGTTCGTGTATGTGTGTGTGTGTATGTGTGTGTGTGTGTGTGTGTGTGTGTGTGTGTGCGGGAGCGAGTATTTAATTTTGACAATATTAAAATGCGGAGCAGCTTAAAGCTACTCGCTGTATGAATCTTTTGTTACTCTCTTATATTTTGGGAGACTAAATCGGAATAAGTCAATGTCTTGTTGTTTGTGTAGGACATTATAGTCCCTCTGCAATCTCGATATGGGGGCGTTGCGCCCGAGATTGGTGTGCGCAGGAGTTGTTGAAAATAGGAGGAATCTAGTTTTGCGGGGTAATTTAGAAGGAACATTGAAATTTAACTTACACAAAAGTGGGGGACAGTCAATAATACCATTAGCTACCTTGTACAGAAAGACCTGGTCTAGGTATTTCCTACGATGTTTCAGTGTTTGCAAACCAAAGAATTTTAAACGCGCTTGATAAGAAGACAATTGTCTTGATTTGTAACAGTGATAGGCTAGATGATATAGAAAGCGTTTATGTATTCGTTCGATTTTGTTACAATGTACTTCGTAGAAAGGAGACCACACAGTACTTCCATATTCTAACCCTGACCGTACTAAGCAATTAAATACATTGATTTTTGTTGAACTCTTTTTAAATTCTCTGCAATTTCTCATTACGAATCCTAACATTCTATACCCCCTGTTAGCTATGTTTTCTATATGTATGTCGAATCTAAGTTTATCGTCGAAAGAAACCCCCAGGTCTTTTATGGTATTGACTGTCTTAATTATCTTACCTTGAAGTGTATATGAATTTGTTTCATTGGGGTTCTTTTTATTTCGAGAGAATTGCATGTGATAACACTTATCAGTATTAAGTGTCATTCTATTAATTGTGCACCACTCAGTAAGCCTTTCCAAATCTTCCTGTAGAAGAGTGGAGTCAGATGAGTTTTTTATCGGCTTTGCAATTTTTAGATCGTCCGCATATAAGTAACTATAGCAATTCGTGAGGCATCCAGTAATATCGTCGATGAAGATCGTGAAAAATATAGGACCCAGGTGCGAGCCCTGAGGAACGCCAGACGGCGCCGAAAAGACATCAGAAGAAAAACCATTTACTACCACCCTTGACGTGCGATTACCTAGGTATGAGGAGCACCATTTCAAAAGATCTTCTCCAAAGCCAAACAAGTGCAATTTCTTTAAAAGGATGTTATGATTGACCCTGTCGAACGCCTTTGAAAAATCCGTATACAAGACGTCTACAGGGATTCGTTTGTCAACCGAATAAATGATATCACTGACAAATGAGGTGAGGTTGGTCACGGTTGACCGATTCTTAATGAATCCATGCTGACTTAGTGAAATTAATGGTTTGATGTGCCAGGTAATTATGGGGCATAATAGGGATTCAAAAACTTTGGCGAAAATTGGCAGGAGGGATATAGGCCTATAGTTTGTAACAGCTTCAGTATCTCCTGATTTATGAATAGGCACCACAAGGGCTGTCTTCCAGGCTGTTGGAAAAATACCACAACTTAAAGATTTATTGAAAATAAGGGTTAACGGGTAGGACAAGTATCCAGCGCAATTGCGAATAAAGATTGCAGGGATCCCATCCGATCCCGATCCTTTATTCTTGTTCAACCCATTGAGAGTCTTGCGGACTTCCCTCTGGGAGAAAGATAATTTTGTTAAGGTATTAGACGATTTACATGGTTCATCATACAAAGCGGGGGTACCAGAATCTGCCAAAGTGAAAGAGTCATCATAAACTGATGCAAAGTAGGAGGCCAGTAGGTTGCACACCTCTGGGCCCGTCGATGCTTTATTCGAACCTAGGTATAAATTAGACGGAAAAGAGTGAAGATTGCCTTTTTTCTGCTTAAGGTATGACCAAAGTAGTTTTGGGTTATCCTTTATAGAGGATTCCAATTGTTCCAGATAGTTCTTATAGCATGTGTGAATAAGAGTCTGACACCTTTTCTTAAGGGATAAGTATGAGATATTATCTAAAGGGTTACTATATTTATTATACTTAATTCGAAATTTATTTTTCTCTTTTAACAATTTTTTCAATTCTCGAGAGAACCACACTGGTGGTGATTTCTCAGATCTAAGGCGGGTAAGCGGAACATATTGCTTTATAACCGCATTAAGGACGCCATAGAAATTATCAACACAGTCATCAACTGATAACCCACTACCCTGCAATAAGTTGTCCCAATCTACCTTGCAGAGGTGGTCGCAAATTTTATTATAGTCACCCTTATAAAAAATTTTTTTCATTAGTGTGTTATTAACTGCCAAACGATTTTTGATATCTGCACGGGCAAACGATATTGAGAATTCTATGGGCGGGTGGTGATTATCTATACGGGTTATGGGGGTATGTGGTGAGACCAACCGAGAGACTGAATCAAATGATAAAATTAAATCTAGGATCCTATTTAGGTGATTGTACATGTGGTTATATTGACCGAGCCCACTTACGGTTATGAAATCGCGAAACAATGTATGGGTGCAATTGCTTATATCCGACGTGCAGTCGAGAGGTAAGCCAGGTGTACCTGACCAGGATAATTTACTCAAATTAAAATCGCCGCATATCAAAACATTTTCAAGAGACTCCAGAGCGTTATTAGTGTTGTATATAAAATGTTGAAGAATATGTTGTTGTATAGGTGGTGGAATATAGGCAGCACATATGTATAGACATGACGTGTCGTACATTATCTTAACCCACAAATCCTCACACTTACTTTCTAAATTTGTCATTCTGACGGAGGGTATATCACGTGACATAGCTACTAAAACTCCACCACCACCCTTTTTTTGGTGAAAACCGGACGTTTCTCTGTCGCGCCTATACACTACATAATTATCACAAAATAATTCCGAGCTACTTATACTACTATTCAACCATGTCTCACAGAAAATGATAATATCGTATTCACATGAACTTGTATTCTTATATATGTCTGTTGTCTTTGTGCGCAAGCCTCTTACATTTTGAAAATAAATATTTAAACTTTTATACACAGTATAAGAATTTAGACATATGAAGAGATTATTTCTGTCATTATTCTCTGCTTGCTTAACTGCCCGCAAAAAGCTTCTTCGAAAATGGAATGAAGTTTGAATTTAAAATTAAGAATCCTCATGGCGAAAATTATGAAGGAATTGACAAACTTTTCTTCTATTACTACAGGGCAAAGCCATAAAATTAAAAAAAAGATTTTCTTGTACTTGGATCAACAACTTTGAAATTTAAAATTCGAAACAGTCTGATTCGAATTTCAAAAAATTAAAACAATAATTTGTAAAGAATTATAATAAATCAATATTAAGAATTATTATATACATTCAGATGTTGATTTATTAGAAAAAATAACATGTTTGTTTCCAGGATTATGCAAATATGTAATGTTATTCTAAGTTGAACCTAACCTGAAGGTAATATTTGCGAAAGAAAATAAGTTTAAGATGAGTAGATGGGTATGATACTCCAAGTAGCTGTTTATACATGGATGCATTTTAACGCAAGGGTAAATTTATAGCAATTTAAGTTTGTAAATTTAATCAAGCGTCAAATAACGCAGACGGGCAATGTACGATAAACTAGCATGTTGGTAGGTATATTTAAAAATAGTTTTGAAATCTGGTCTTGGCGTAGTTCGTATCAAGGAGTTATATCTCGAGTAGTAGTGAGTAGAACATTTTCTGCTTGTTTATAAAAACGATACGATACATTGAATCGTTATTATTGGTGCAGTCAAGTAGAAGCATTGACTTTCAACAATTTGATGAGCTTGAAGAATTAAATGAAAGCAGAACTATCTGATTTATCAGTAATTCAACTTACAGAAAATATCTAGGGATGTTTTATTATAATAAGACCAAGACCAGGTAGCAATAGGTATTAATATTTGTGGGTTGTTTAAAAGATAATTATCGCTTATACTTAGCGAGAAATTGTGCAATAAATGCGCCTAATTTTAGTAAACTGTTTGGTGTGCAATAAATTACATAGATTTATTTTTTTATGCAAGTGGCGGCAGACGAGCAATTGTGATGCTTGTTGGAAGCATATATCTATTTGAACTAGGTATTTTCAAAATGCAAGGATCAACATTAAAAAATCATGAGTAGCAACGAAAAACAAGAACAAAAGATGATTCTTTTCTTGGTCAAACATCTGGAGGCTTTTCCCATAATCGCTACGCGGTGCAAGCGTAGCGATTATGTAAACCACGGGTAGCTGGTGAGGGTGAGGGTGATTAGGAGCAAAAAGATGATTAGTCGCTCCCTTACATCCCATAAGCGTGGTAGGCACTAAAACAGGCAAATAGTTGGGGACATTGCGCCGACACGGCGCAGTATTCTGAAAGCGAATCCTAGTCGAATGAGCAAACAGATGAAAGGATCCATTCATTGTACTCCATCTTCCCAAACGCGGCAGCCGACTCTCGGGGATCTTGATGTCTGTAGATTTAAAAGCATGAGGACCTAATGCAAGTTGCAACTGTTTGTCTGTGAGAGTTACGTAATGGGTTCAATAAATAATTCATATAGTATATTGTTTAATAGATGGATATTCTTTATTACACACCATACAGTTGACTTAAAATAAGGTAGGTACCTATAGGTAATAGACATTTCGTGACAGTCCAAATTCGGGCTTATAGCCGTTCACACAGTCATCATCAGCCTATGGCAGTCCACTGCTGGACCTCTGCAGTTGTTCGCCACTTTGGGCAGACACCTGGAGGCTTTACCCATAATAGCTGGGCAGGCGGGTTGGCGATTGCAGGGCGTAGCACCACGGGCAGCACCACCTCCCCCGGTGACAGTGCTGCCTGTCATCGACGTGTGGTGTTTAGCTACGCCTTCAATGGTAATGGTTATACCGCCACCAATCGGTCATTCACGCAGCGTGAGATAGACTAACTTCGTATGATTTTTTAAAATTGTAGCTAGGACAAGTTCATATAAGTACTATTATAATGGAAATGATGAAATCCTTTCTACCAACCTGTATTTATTATCTGTACACTTTGGGTCACGTTCAAAATCATGCCTTCTGACACTGAAAGGCGTTCAAGATTCGCTACGTGATTGTGTTCAAGACGAGAAATTCTACGCGAAACAACTGCTGACAATAGAGCCAACGAACGATGAAAATGTTTTTTTTTTATGACAAAACAATGTTTTAAGACATATGATGATAAAAATGGGATGTAAGGGAGCGGCCTATCATCTTTTCGCTCCAAGCCAACCTCACCTGCCCGTGGTGCATCCTGCCGGACGGGCCGGACGGGCAGACCGGTGACGGGCAGCAGCGTCACCGGAGCAAGAAGCTACGCCCTGCGATCGCCAACCCGCCTGCCCAGCGTGGCGATTATAGGTATATCCTCCAGATGTTTGCTCTAAGTGGCGAACAACTGGAGAGGCCTATGTCCAGCAGTGGACTGCAATAGGCTGATGATGATGATGATAAAAATAATACTTTACTATTCCCACCCAGAGTACATCTTGGTAAATATGTTAGATCTTTTAAATTTTCATTACACGCAGGCACTTCGTTAGATTATATTGAGATTAACGTAATGAAAAGAAAGAATAGGAAAATGATTTCGAATGAAAAATTTAAAAAATGTTTTTATTATTTATTCTGAGATTATATTTTATTATTATTCTTTTAAATTTGATGACGACCTCAGTTATGCATCGTAATACAGTATTTTGTTCTTATTCTTCTAGCGAGAATGAGCGAATGCTTTTATGTAAATTCCTTCATAGTTGGATGGCCGTCATAGTGGGTTAGGTATTAAATTTTTAATATCGCGAAATGCAGACGCGTGAGATTCATAATAATTTAAACCGCGGAGAGCGTCACGAGTAATAGGAACAATGAAGAATTATAGCTTTTTGTTGAATTTATTTACACAGCATTAGCTTTTGGTGTGTGCGTGGAAAAATTCTGCATGCATGATATTACTCGCGAATATTACTAATTCAGACTTTTGTACTTATGAAACCTTTTATTGTTTTGTGGTGGCCAGAAACCGTTTTCTTAGGAATCTGTGGTACAAACATTCATCTCTTTAACTTGGTCTATGCTCGGCAAATCCGTGGGCAAATCCAAGAACCAAAAAGAGATTTCAGAGAGAGTGGTTAAAGAGATTCCTTCCGTAAGGCGAAAATTCTACCATTCTACCACAGCAATACAGAAATTAACCACGTTTAAATAAAGATTTGTCGTAACGATAGGTAACTTTACTCAAACTTTCCCAAACCATGTAGTTTCTTATTTTAACTTCAGGTATAGTTTCAGCACATTGATGCTTCACTAATGCACTTTGTTAGAGATAACCAACATTTTCAAATGGAAGCGTTTTTTATTCTATAGCTCTCAAGACGTCAATCGATATTCCGTCACGCCTACCTCAGTCGGCCACAGACTGCAAACGGTACCGCGTCACAAAGGCAGTCGCTGCGTAAATAGAAAGAAAGCCATCAATAGTCGACTCAGACGTGCCTTTTCAAAATCCCCTTTCATTTTGGCCGGAGCCGCTTCCGACTCATTCATTCTAATACATTTCCTCGCAACTACTACTAAGCGTTTCCTCTATTTTAACGGCATGAAGAAAGTAAGGTCTATCCTTTTTCTCTTCTCTAAAAAATTGTTGAAGCATTTTACTTATGGCTAACTAAAAAGGTTTCGTAAACCTTTTAGTTCCGTATGCGTTCTTCAGGTCTGTTGATTTCGTGTTAAGCATTGAACTAAACGCATGGAAATATGAATAGGAAAACGAAAACATAATCTTGAAGTAAGAATTTAGCATAGACACAATATAAATGTCTTGAAAGCTTGAATATCTCATTTTATTACACCAACTTCTCCTTACAGGCTTTTAAATAATAATAACCTAAAAAGTAAGGCCTGAAAATTCATTCATTCGTGTAGTAATTACTACAAATCAACTGATTTAGGGCGAAGCTTAAAAAGTGTTGAAAATGTGCATTAATACATTAAAAGATTGTCGATTCTGGGTAAGGTACCTAGCGTGTAAAAAGTTAATTCTAGTTACCTACACATTTAATTCAATTGGTTTATTAGGTACGTTTACTAACGTCACAAGTACTACGAATTCAGGTTGACATTTCGGTACGACGGCCATCCGTAGCGCAAAATGCGTCGGACGTGCGCAGGCGAACGTGTGGGCCGGCCTAAAGGGATTAGCGTGAAACAGAGCGAAATGTATGAATAGTTTATTCCCTTTTCAAATTTTCCTTAATGCTTTTAGGCGGTGTGGCCAGTATTTGAACAGGTCTATGAAAATAATTTGATATAAAAGTTAGAGTAGTATTCCTTCTGAATATTCTACCGCCAACTTTTGGTTGATGGTGGATTTCGACAGGGTAACGTTTATTTTTATGTCTGAATATAATATAATAGTAGCATATAATTGACTGTCCTCATTTGGTACTCGAAGCACGTAAGACGACGGTAATTTAGAACCAGGCAGTTGATGCACCGATACCATCATCATCATCAGCCTATTGCAGTCCACTGCTGGACATAAGCCTTTTCAGTTGTTCGCCACTTAGGGCAAACATCTGGATCTCTCATCTACATATCTCGTCTATCTATAAATTTTAATTTATCGTGACATAATGATTATATATCTCACGTTTCTAAGTGAGATCTTTCCGTACACATAGTACCTAAATAGCCTCGCTGCTATACTATGGTAGGTATCACATCGACTTTGTTTAAATAGGTACGAAATGGAAAAAACAAAAATGATCTGGCGTTATTAAGCCAGGACAATCAGAAAATTTGTTGTTACCTATTTTATTTAGTTTATAAACTCAGCATTTTTAAATTAAAAGTAAGATTCATTTATTCATCTTACGTCTTATTGGCCTCGACGGGACCACCGTCGAACTAACAAGGCTTTACTCTGCGGCAGGCATATTCCCGGCACGTTTGACGCATTTCGGGGACGTGAGTTCAAATATAATTGCTCTGTCGTACTTCCCTGCAATGGCTCAGGTGATACTTTTCTTTATAAGCCCGAAAGCTTCAAAGTATAATAGAAACGTGATCTTTCTATGCGTTGTGTAAAATGATTGGATGCCGAATAAGTACATAATATGTTGGTATTACGAAGCTGTTCGAGTTAATTTGTAATTGCTGGATTAAAGGTTTGTATCTCTTGTAATGGTCTGATGATCTATTGTCTGAAAGAAGTAGAAGACATTACATGTCTTCCGTTTCACCGATTTTTATTTGTGATTGGTTGTTAAGTAGACAAATGCAATAGTTTGTTTACACGTTAGAACTTTGTCACGATAATAAAAAACATGTTATGTAAATTATGAAATTAATCAGGAAAATTTACAGGTTCAATGTGACATAGTGTAGTGTATACTTACTACATAATTATTGTACTATTTTTACGTACTAGGAACCAGCACATAAATAACAAATGTTATTATCAAAGTACACAAACGAAAACACACATGTACTTGTTTAATTATCTTCTCGCGATGATTGTTCTACATTTGATTAGTGACATTAAATATTCATGAATTTAATTTAGCACTTGTAAGCCGAAATAGAGGCCTTTCCCTGAATGTATTGTACATATTGACTTAGTAGCTAACTTCGGTTTATAATGTTTTAGCCGTATGTAGTTGAATTAGTAGTTAATTAATTCATAGTATTGTATTGTTTTCCCTAAGTGGCGAACAACTGGAGAGGGCTATATCCAGCAGTGGACTGCAATAGGCTGGTGATGATGATGATGATGATTGTATTGTAGTTGTAAATTAGTGTATTCTTTTGCTCCAATTTCAGCTACAGTGGATTGATGAAGATGAAATCGAGTGACAAATAGCTGCAGCCTGCGGCTTTGCCCGCACGAGTATCGGGGTACGCGAAATAAGGATATCCTTATAAATTATTGCCTACTTATGTGTCAATCTGATGTATGAGCTATATTATTGTAAATCTCATTCAGTAGTTTTTGCGCGAAAAAGTAACTTTTCATCTACGACTTGGGAGCCTTCAAGAATTGAGCTTAGACACTCCTATTTTAAAGGCCGACAGCGACCACAGAACTAGGCATCAGGCACTAAAAGGCATCACATTTGCTCCTCTGTCGCCTCTTGCATAAAAAAAAGCTTTTCATCTATCTACCCAGCCCAGTACCTATCCATCCAAATAAACTTTCACATCGATAATGATAGTAGGATTAATCTCCAGATGCAGCAGTTTGTCGTTTTAAGTATGCTTAAAAAGCTGCATACCTCAGCGCACCGCATCGTGAGCATATTCGTAGCACGTTCCACGCGTTTGGGGCGTGCCCCGTGGCCGCTGCAATGGAGGCGCTCATTCCGATTGTATCGGCGAGGCCGGTTTAAATATCGCATAGAACGTGTAAACGGGTGTAACGCACGTAAAATCTGAATGGGCCGTGATTTCGGAATGAGATTCAAATACGATTTATCGACAATCGGACAATTATACACGTGTAGCTTTTGTGTAGTCAATAGCGTTGGATGTGGGAAATTGGTATCCGTGTTTTAGCTTAAATTGTACGTTGTAGTTGGGCGGAACTGAATAGGGAATACGCGGAATTGTTGCTGTATAGAATGTTTTAATATATACTTAGTTCTAGTTCTATTTATATACTATACCTAATTATTATATATTTGTATACCTAATACCTACTGTAAAAAAATGATTATGGCTTTAAGCCATAAACATATTTTTTTAATGGATTTAATACTTTGTCATTAACTGAGGCTCGAGAGAAGAAGTACTACGGTCATCCATTCCTTATTAAAATTTAGTCTTATCTAATCGCTTGAATGACTGATTTTTCATGTGCAGAATACAAACAGATGCCAGAAACACTATGTCCACAAAGCCATAAGAAGTTACCTATTAGTTAGTTACCATTACACTTTACCACACAGAATGGTTGTTGGTTGGATGGATCATGTCTTTGGGCTAGAAAAGAAAACGTCCGCCAAATCCCGCTTCCATTATATTTTTTAATATTCTTACTTTATAAAACTTTTGAACCTTCTATTTATTCAAATAATAAATTTAGGTAAAATTAATTAACAACTGAAATAACAGGTTTGCATGAAAACTTCACAATTTTATACCAGTTTAAATGATATAAATACTTTATACATATATGACAGTTATGCAAAAGAACTCGCTCTTATCTTCTCGGACTTAATTAAGTTATGGTTAGCTTAAAGTTTATGGACCGACTTTACGATACGACCTGTATATAGCTGTGTGTTGCACGAAAGTAGATTGATGATGTGTATTGAGAAATGTTTCAAGTATACTGTTCCCCTCTTGCTCGACTTATACAACTGTTAACCTCCATAAACACTGTCACTGACTTTATTTTGGGAATATAATACATTTTCTGCTACATCGTTGACCCAATCCCAAGTTAAGTAGCTTTCCTACGTGATTACGTCATCAACGTTTATGATCATTTTAATCTATGCTAGTAGGCAAATAATCCAACGTAAATAGTCAAAATAACATTGTGTTTATTAATTGAAGCTATTAATAAAATATTACCATTTAACGTGAGAGTTCTCATTCACTTTGGTGTCGAAAAACCTATTAAACAAATTTGTTTAAACAACGTTTAATACTGCATAATCCAGAAGCCACATTTTATTATAATTATCTCACAGCTTATGCAATGTACGGTTGTTAAATGGGATTTATTGTGTATATCAAACTTATGAAATATTTATGCGATTTTCATAAAGGTGTCAACCCTGCCGCGGTAATAAATAAAACAATGAAAGCTGGTGAGTCTACTTCAGAAATATTTAACTTCAGATATTTTTTACGAGCGATTTCAATGGTAAAGATGCGGTATTATTTATCGGTTTCAGATGAAATATTCCAGCTGATATACTTATAAGAATAAAGAGTACCCGTTTTCTGTAGACTTTTATTTTTGATGTGCATAGGATTTGTAGTAAAAACTTTTTTTATTAAGATGTTATTGTTGAGATATCAACTTCTCAGCTTGTTGTAGGGCCCGACTGGCATCCTACCACTGTACACTCTGGGCCACTTGGCATTCTTTCACTTTCCATCTGGTGCCAGAACGCCACTATACTGTGATCATGACCAGCCTATTGCCGTCCACTGCTGCACATAGGCCTCTCTTTTTGTCGTCACTTTAGGCAAACATCAGGAGGCCACACAAGGCCGGCAGATTGGCAATGGCAGGGCGTAGTTTCTCGCTCCAATGACGCTGTTGCCCGTCATCAGCCTATGGTATTTAGCTACGCCTTTATGCTGTGACGTGTAAGACGTAGTTTAGGACCCGTTGCGCTGATGACGTTAGAAGAACTTCTGGCAGTGGCTGCATGAGGAAAGCCCGAGGTAGAGAAATTAAAGTAGGCCTACGTTCAGCAGTGAACGGATCAAGGCTATTGATTGATTAGGCTGTAATATACTAAAAAATCCTTTTCATCAAAATGAAAGTCTTATCAAAACCAATATAACATCGACTTAATCTAGACAAGCACGTGCAAAAATAACATTAAAAAACATATCGCAGTCGCGTCGGTGTCACTCAAGCTATTGAATTAATTTGAGGTCCGATAGCGTCAGCAAAAAACGAAATGATGTACCCTCCCTTAGTATCGTGACGAGGGTTCATCCTCGCGCATCGCTCAATCACCCTGCAGTGCATATTTATGAGGATTATCAATTAGTAATCTCTTGTTGATGAAAAACGTTAATTCACTTGTTTTTTCGTTGATCCTTCATTGTTTTTTGGGTACTTCCATTTTATAGGCTTGGTAGTACCTAAACTATCTGCTTTTAATTTATTCAAAAGAAGAGTGTTTTGTTTCTTTTTCAAATATACGAGTAGGAAGTGTGTCCTTAAAAAGGCCCAAAATAAATGTTAAAATCGAATTAACCCTTTACTGCTTCTTTATCTTTCCTTTGGATAATTTTGTGATTTGAGCCCTTGCTTTACTATAATTTAATTGATACCTGCAAAGAATGGACGTAATAGTTTTGGCGGCCACTGTTTTATGGTGTTTAAAAAGAGAAATCAAAACGAAAAACGTTGAATTTAATAAAAAAAAATATTTTACTTGTATTTTCCAACCGCTTTTTTTCTAAGCGTTTTGAATAATATTTTCATTACAGATTATTTCTCATATAACGTAAAATGTCCTATTGTCACTCGTTTAAAATGAAATTTGAAAGTTCTAGCATCGGAAAATGGATAAAATGACATTGGAGTGACGAGGGTCGGCGCTTGATCCGTCGCTCGCACGGTCGATCATCCACCCCATTCACACTTTTTATTAGCCCATAATGCATGAATAATCACTGGCGTGTACGAAGATACACTAAAAGAGAATCTTCAAATAAAGCCTTTTATAAAATATTATAGGTACTAGGGGCGATTGGGGTATAACTGATGGCTTTCGCAATAAAAATATCAAAATATTTTCTTGTTATTCAAGTTCTTTATATTTCAATGTAAAATATTACAGATATAGATGGACTTATGAATTTTTTTTATGATATTGTTCCAGTATGATAAAAATAATTTTAAATTGTCATATAATATACCATAGGTATTAACCGTATTTACCGTTCAAAGCATGCCAATAGTTACCATAAAGTTACAGATACCTTTATAGGTGCCTTTATTATTATTGTTACAGTTAAATAATAATAGGCATAAAATTTCACAACAAGGGACCCTTGTTTGTTACAAAATAATGCAAGTTAAGACCTACGGTATAAGTATATACCGTAATAATCCGTGGGAAATTTAAAACGAGAAAAGTTGAATTTTAGAACAAATAGAATGTTAAGATAATGTTCTGGGCGTTTCAATTTGGAACACCTGATAAATATTTTGAAGTTACTTTGATTTTATTTAGTTGACTATCGACCTCGTGTTACGTTTTGGCTTAGGAGAGTGTCGCAGGTGGTATAGTAGCTAAGAATACTGACTACAATGCAGCGGCAGCGGTTCTTATACCGCCACGTAGCCAATGTTTTCAAATTTGAAATTCACATGTTGGTACATTTATTCGATGCTCCTCTATTGGAGAAAACCATTGTAATGAAACCTGCGAACAAATTCTAAGGTCGTGTGAAGTCGACAAGCCCGCACTTGGGCAGTGGTTGACTAAGGTCTTATCGCCCTAGAACAGGGTAGACTCGTGCCTTTCAGTAGGGACTTATGTTCGAGTATATGAGCTAGTGATGAAGGTTGCCTAAAACGAGAAGATTCAGATCTTCCGCTTTTCAGGCGATTAGCGAATTTAGATTTAATATTTCGCGACAATCGAGTTTCCTTACTTTAAGCTGATGATACTAGTGATATACGAGTAAGTTTATACAACGAAAACACACAAAACAAGAACAGGTTAGTCCTGTGAAAACCGAGCCTTTTTTATATTTAAACATTACAAAGCAAAAATTACAAAAAAAAAACTTTTGAACGTAGTTTTTTGTTCGTGAGGAGAGTTGAGCTTTTCATTCAACGATAAAGAAATGCTAAGTTTGCCATTATTCCACCCTTTGTGAAACACGAAGGCTGTTTATTTTTGAATAGGATAATTGTGTGGTTTTAAAGCGATAAAGGTTACGCTTAGTTGTGTTCGCAGCGTGAAATACTTAGACATTTTGATATTTTACTGTAGGCAAATTACAAGTAAAGAAATGTAGGGAACGTACGTATGATAAGTTATTATGACAATTAAGATTATTTGAAAAATGCGAAGCCTTAACATAGCATATCATATCATGAATAATATGAATATACCTACGATATGACTAGCGACGAGAAGATATATAAGATGTTTTATAGTTATCATAAAGTAACCGTTATACTGTTTATAAAGTTATTTTATAAATTAGTTTATAAAGTTTCTTCTTCTTACAAATCTTAATTTGTTGTACACACTTCCAAATGTTTATGTACCCTACACACGGCCAAACAATAAACCTACTTTCTATCTAATATCAAGGAGCAAACATTTTCATATGATATGATACTACAAAAAAAGGACAAGTCATATTTTTTCTGGAATTTTACAAATAATGACGTCATGATTTTTGCACGTCATTGTCCTGGGCAAATGTACACATTACATTGTCATAAGGTCATAACCTTTCCGCCGGTTACGACGTTAAGCCTAACGAACAACATTTATCGCCCTTTATCCTAATTAAAATCATAACAAGCGGCGCAAACTAATTAGGGCTGTCAATTGTAGCCGCAACTTACAAGTAACGTAATTATTATAAGTTCATTAGCTTCTAACATGGAGGTAATTGGTTTAAGCTCAGTACATGTGAGTACCACGCGAGTTTTAGCTGGTGTTTCTCTTTATTTAATAATCGTGTACCTACCAACAAATTGACTGCTTCGTTATTTTAGTGCTTAAATTGTCGTCTTAGAATTGTTTGTTAAAATTGTACTTATAGAGTATTAGTCCCTACCCAAGAAGTTGGTGGTTATACACGGAAGTACGAAAGCACGTTGAGCACCGGCTCAGGATGAGTAGGACGAGTTTGATTAAACTCGTCCTATTGAAACTAAGAGTGCCAGAATAGAGATTGCACCCGTAATGGCGCTCACACTTAGATACTTACATTCTGCAAATTTCACTGGTCTTCTTAGAGATCTCAGCGTTCTAGGTGGCCAATCTGAGCATTGCTGTGACCGATATTCCAGCGGCGTAGCGTGGGTGTCGGCCGCCCGGGGCGGAAGATAATTTTGCCGCCCGGGGGGAAGACAATTTTGCCGCCCGGGGCGGAAGACAATTTTGCCGCCCTTTTATTTTGAATCGTCAGTAATTCTCGCTGTTGTTTTGTTAGTCATAAACAAAGCATAAAATAAAATACGGGGAATCCCCGCAAGTCGTGGACGGTGTTGGCAGCAGTCGCTACAAAATATCATTCAAAGAAAAGGGATTCCCCGAATCCGTTACAGAATAAGTAATTAAAAATTCCATGCTCTTTTCAATCGGTCCGAATTTGTAGTTCCGATAAAAATATGAAATGGTTCAAATATTTTTATTATTTAAATTAGTATGGATAGATTATAAGTTGTGAAATTTTGCCGCCCCCTAAAATGTGCCGCCCGGGGCGGGCCGCTCCCCCCGCCCCCACTACGCTACGCCGCGCCGCTGCGATATTCGGTCAAGATTGAGAATGAAACAAATTGTAAAAGCAACTTTTGTAATACTTTGGCATTGAAAAAAGCAACTGCATGGTTTCTTGCCAATTTTTTACCGTAGAAGCAACGTTGTGAATCTGGTGGTAGCATCACCTTTTTTAGCTTAGATTTGCTGATTTGTTAGTGCTTTTTTGTGCCAATATTATTTGTTTGTTAACGAATAAATATTGCTGAATATTTGCGAACCCTGTTATTAGTTAGCTCGAATTGCGTCGTGTTTACCTTTCCGGTAAATGGAGCGATCATTTTGAACATCTAATTGAAATTACCCGGGTGTGCGGGAATGACGGAAGCAACGCTGTCCGTTTAATTGTTTTAATCATCATTTATTTGGATGTTTGCTTGCGAAATTGTGTTCGCTTAGATAGAACGCTGACTGTTCAGACAGAATAATCGAGGGGCAAAATCACTTTAAGGACATTATGCTCGTCTGTTATATTTTAATGAGATTAATTTACTGGATAGAGCTAAGATGCTTATTTTTAATTGAGCTAATTTATTGTATTGTATATCTATTTCATTATTGTAACTGATTTGAAGCAAAGTCTAAAGTCACAGAAATGTTATGTAGAATACCTAATAGTATAATCGCCGGAACTCAGGTCTTTCCCGGGCAATGAGCATAAATTTAAGTTCCAGCATCAAACTAGCCTAACAGATTGTTCTTATCCCTAAAGCCGTGTCCTCGGCCTTAACACCTAGGTTCAATTTACATAAATATTCGCGCACGAGGCGTAAGTGAGCTCCTCCTTAGTTCGGCATTATCACTGAGCTGCGGGTCACACTGCAAAGCCATAAGCCCTTAGCCCGAGCTAGGGTTGCTGCATAATTTAGTGTATTTGCTAAATAACTCTTTTATAGTGGCACAGTATAGTATCAGGGATATAAGGGAGCGACCTTTCATCTTTTCGCTCCAAGCCACCCTCACCTGCCCGTGGTGCATCCTGCTGAATAACAATCGAGGCTCTGGCTACCGACTGGTGGCGGTATAACCATCACGATTTAAGGCGTAGCTACATACCGTTGACGGGCAGCAGCGTCACTGGTGCGAGAAGCTACGCCCTGCAATCGCCAACCCACCAGTGCCCAGCGTGGCGATTATGGGTAAATACTCCAGATGTTTGCCCTCAGTGGCGAACAACTGGAGAGGCCTATGTCCAGCAGTGGACTGCAATAGGCTGATGATGATTTGAATGGACCATAGCGATCCTCAGTATTATTCTTTATAGCTTTATTCCCTTTAAGCCAAGATTAGGTTTATTTTCAACTAATGAAGACTTTTGTTACAACACAAACCCACGCAAAGGAAGTGGTATTATCTTGCAAAGGGTATAGGCATTGTTTTATCAGGGAACTTTTGGAACACTTATGGTATTGATACGCCTACGTATCAATTATCAAAGTACCGTAATCTATTAATACTTACCTAGTACCTACGTACGAAGCCAAATATTAAATCTATTGTTTCTTTGGCGTATTCGGCCGATAGGAGCTTTATCAAACAGTTTGATTGGCAATCGTCTTTAACGGTTTTAGAAAGCATCGTAAAATTGGACAAGAGACTGGCTTAAGTTCTTTTTTGCTCATTTCCGCAGCGACTTGAGCAAAAGACGTTTTGCATTAACTTTTAGGGGAATAGAAACCACTATATTGTGGTATACTATAAAACAATTAGTAAAAAAATAAATATCGGACAACAATACATACTCGTACATTGCTTCGATCCCAAAGTAATAAGTAGCTTAAGCACTTTTGTTTGGGTAACAGAACAACGAAGGTATCACAAAAATATACTTACTCGTAAATACACAAATATTAACATCCAGACACGGAACAAACACAAATGTCCATCACACGAATGTTAGTCCCGGGTGGGACTTGGTGGGTTCGAACCTACGACCCTCGGTTTAGAAGGCAGGGGTCACTATCTGTGTGTTAACCCTAGGAGTCGGTATGGATTTAGTTTTATCGTCGCACCGTCCCGCTGAGGCGGGCCCGCCTCGAGAGTAGCATCGCCGCAACTTTGTCTGTCCAAATACTACGTGCAGTCTTTACAACAGCCTGTCGAAATACGGACAATACCTCAGACAGTTAGAACTGGTTTTGTTCCTTCGCAGATAGTTAAAACTGTTGTTTTACTGCGGAGAACAAGTGGATTTGAAGGTACGCGAGAATTACTCAGTTTACGAGCTAGGATGAGTTCTTGATTTATTCTTGATGGTTTTGGAATTTTTATGTGGTATTTAGGTGTTCTGGGAGACGCCATTACTCATAATCTGATGCTCATAGTAGGTACACAAGAAACCCTTAGTTTTAAGACTGATTATAATCAGTTTTATTATTGTTGTGAATTGTATGCCGTATTTACATAGCATATTTTTTTTTCTATATTTCTCTTTGTTTTATAGTAGGAAGATGGCTTTCCTCCACCTGGATTAAACGTCAAGTTGCTTTAGCGACGGGCCACTAAGACCTATTTTTGTCACCTATCATCACCGAGACGACCTGTAAGATGCTTTTCACGCCTCGTTTAAAGGACTGAAGAGTACAATATCAGTATGCATCTGATCTCTATGTAACCACATGATCTCAAACTTTGGGAGGATTGGTTTGTACTAAGGGGACGCAACAATTTGACGTAGATCCCATATCATTGAAAGTAGAAAACTAAATTATATAGCGAAATTTGATTAGACGCTTATCGCTTTTGTTCTGTCTGTCCCTATGTATGCTAAGATCTTTAAAACTACGCAATGGATTTCGATGCGGTTTTTTAATAGATAGAAGAATTAAAGAGGAAGGTTTTTGTTTATAATGCATGCATATAGTATTGCACCCACTAAGTTGTTGATGTCTTAAATACGAGTGGTACTCGAAAAATATTTGCTATCATAACGGATACAAATTGTAGGTAAATTAACGTGAGAGCATTTAACTTTCACTTCTTGGTTACGAAAATGGAAATGTAAAATCGAATTGGATAGTGGCCAGGATTAAATTCGCTTTATATTTTCAGTGATATATGAATATTATCTTACTATAAGCTCAAGTTCGGGAGAGCGGACAAATCGGCTTACGTTTAGTATATTAACCATATGGAGGGTTAAGATGCGATGATCGCTATGCGAAAATTTATAAATTACGTTGAACTAGAACAATTTAAATCTTGGAGACGCCAGCTGTTGTCATCTGGTGTTTATTGTACAAGGGATAACCTCAGGGTATCAGTCATAGAAGCGGAGATGCGCGCACCTATCAAAAATTCACCAATGATATTGTACCACTGACTTGGAGCTAAGATGAGATCTATGATTTGAGACATTTCTATGGTAAAATATTTGTTAGTTCCGCACTGACCCACTTCTTTACAAACAAATTCTTAGTTTGAGATCATGTGGTTACATAGGAGATCAGATGCATACTGATATTGTACTCGTATTCTTCAGTGTTTGATGCTATGGTTCTTTATTCTTAATCCTGTATTTAGATTTTTGTAATTGCTCATTTATTTCTGTGTACCTAAGTATCAATACTGGATTCTTTAAAAACATCTTTGCAACTGATTATTGTGTTACCATAGGTACTTACTAGTATTTACATTATCAGTAGGAACTGATAATGTAAATGCGAAAGTTTGTTTGTTTGGATGTTTGGTGCTCTATCGTGCATTAACTACTGAACGGATATAAACGAAACTTTACAGTAGTATAAGGTCGTACATTCAATAAGCGTAAGTTATTATATATTTATAAGGAATTATCTTTTTACATACCGGTAATCACGCGGGGCAACGTCTCGCAGATGGAGCAAGTTTGTTTTAATTAGGACTATGCCTACATAGTCCTAATTAAAACAAACGCCATCTATCATTGTATTTTTCAAATATTTTATTTCAAGAAAATTTTCTTAAATTTTCGTTCAAGCTGTCAATTCGTAATTTGATTTCTACGTTGGTAATTTCTGTTCTTGAATTTATTGAACTCTGGAGTCTGGTAATATACCCTCGAAGGGCTCCTCGATATGTTAAATAAAATATTTGAAAAATACAATGATAGATGGCGCTTTCAAGCCGTGGCCTACATTGTAATAGGATATATTCGGCCACGTGCAGACAATGTTATTCTCACCAGTGAGACCAACAGAGCATGAAGGAAATATTAGACCGCAGTCTCTGGACGTAGAAATTACCGAGCTCTGAGGAACTTTAAGTGGGAACAGGATACCTACAATGTTAGGAGAACACCCACAATGTTTTGAACCTTCCCGTTTCTAAACGGGGTACGCTTGATGGCGATCCGGGTAGGGATGCAAAGGAAAGATACAACGAACGTTACGAAAATCTAGCCAAACAAAATGGAATATTTAGCTACAAAAATTAGAAAAATTTGAAATAGTTTACAGTGTTTGTACGAGCTGCTGGCTGTACAATCTTTAGAGGATGATAAAATGATAAATTAGACTTGATTACACGATTTATTTGTTAAAATGATACTTGCTATGAGTACGCGCCGTCGCGATTGATTACGTACTGATTATGTTAAATGATATTTAATGCAATAAGGTTAAAACGCTGATGTTACAAAATGTACGGTTGTCGAGACCGTACATGCTGCGGGGGCGAGAAAGATTAAAAGATGAAAGTGATAACAAGATGATAAAACAATAAAAACTTAAAAATGTCATGCTTAAGAGTCTCTATGCTTATAAATGTTAAACATGATATACACACAATGTCACTACATCACACACATTCACATTCACTAAAACGTCTGCACACCATTGGTGATGTGGACTTGTCCACGACACTCATGTTGGGTTCACTGGTCATCTTTTTGATGGGCTTCTCCACTCTTGATCTAGGTTGTTCTACCAGCTCGCTTGTGAATTGAACTGGTCTCTCAACTTGAGGGGCTGGTGGCGAGCGCGCTGAACAGCGAAGTGTTATGCGCTTCCTTATGAGTAATAATATCGCTCCCGCTAGGAGGAGGTATACCACCACGTATTGATGTATATCGTGGGAAGACATCTGATCTGCTAGAACGGTGTTGACTTCATGAGCTTTCATTTCTTCAATTTGCTGACCAATATGACGTAGTTCTTTCTGATGACCTTGAGTATCTGATCCATTTATGTTTTCTAGTGTAGTGATAGGTAGTGATATATTTATTAGGTCATTGATCGGTGGAATCTCGATTTTTACTAAGTCAGGTCTTATGTTCAGATTCGTAACTTGCTGTCTATGTGTCAATATTGTAAAAGCTTCATCTCTCACAATACAGCCATCTCCAAGAGTAATAATACCGGCCTTGCTGAGTTTGAGAGCCGTTATTTGCTGCTCACATATTACTCTCAAAGTACATTGATCACAACAGAAAAATATATATGTATTTATTTTGCTAAGTTCTACCCATTTGCTCTTACAAGGAAGGGTTTCATATTCACATCGCTGATTTACGAGATTTTTGATGCATAAATTCTCGTCTGATGTCATATGATAGATCGGTTTTTGTAAAGGACATAGAAGCATTTCAGAGTGGTATGGTGTACACCCATCTACTTCATTATTTGATAAAGGTATGTAAGAATCCTTGTGGATATTAATCGCTATGTGATCTGCAATAGGTATGATTTCAAGCATCTTATATTGCACTTGCTGTGGCACGGCGACGACCTTGTAAAGCTCAAAGTTGTCCCTGCTGACTAAGGGAATCTGGATTTCAAATATGAAGAATTGATTTGTCATTCTTGCTTTTACTTTAAGTAAATGATAAATGCTAGGCAAGTCTGTTTGAATGTTGTCTATCGGAAGTGCCAATTGTTTTGACAACTGTCCAGAAATGATGTTTAACTCTGCACGAAGTTGATCTGGTGTTAGTAAATGTATATTGAATTTGCCATTCTGTATATTCGTAATCATGTCTACCAATGTTTCTTGTATGGTCTTTAAGTTGTTCAGGATGCTGTGAGTGATTACAGATGATAACATAAACTCATTGCTATCTTCTACCTTCTGAAATTCTTGAGCTAATCTGTTAGTTGCTTTTTCTATGCTTATTATACGCTGGTTGAATACTTTATGCTGTTTATTCATGTTTTGCTCAATTCTACTCAGTAAATTGTACTGAGCCTCCACGACCGATGTCTGATTTTTCCATAGAATTGCCAAATGTTTCTGATTTTGTCTAATTAAATTGATATCTTTTTCGTATTTTTGCGCGAAATCGTCATCTAATATCCCGAACAGGCTGTGAGCGAGATACCCGACACCGTTGATAAGCCCTCGCCGGCGGCGCGAGCGTGTGAGTCGCTGACCAAGCAGCATATTGTTGTAGTACTCGAGCTCCGTGGCGTCGTGACGTAATTGCAATATTATGATGTCACATTTAGATGGTTTAATTGCTTTCGAACATAAGTTCTCCAAATTTTGAACATATTTTTCGAATAGATTAAGTCCTTGCCAATACGGGTCCATGTCATAGTAGACGATCAGCTTCCATTGATCTCGAATAAGTTGCATGTTAGATACTTTGTCAAAGTATATGCTCTGACTATTGTTATGGTTGATTAGGTTGTATGTACACTGAGCGGGTGATACTATAAACATTAGCAACGTCATTACAAGAGTGACGATATTGCACGATCTTTTTGCTCTAAGTCGTTTGCTTGTAATTTGATCTGTAGTTTTGTTTTCATTATCCAAGGTCGGGTCCGGGACCTTATCAATTTTGCTGTCATTTCTTTCGAGAAGTGTTGATATTTTTGTTATGGGTCTTCTGATGATACCGTTTTTTGTTTTGATTGATACCACACGCACTAAATTGTCCTTGCCCGGGTGAAGATCTGTTATCCTACCCATTGCCCATTTGCCTGGGGGCAGATTGGCATCATGAATGACTACAATGTCATCCTCTTTTACATTGTCTTGATTCCGTTGCCACTTGCTTCTTGCTGTCAATTGGCATAAGTATTCAGATTGCCATCGTTTCCAGGTGTCCGCAAATATTTTTTGAACAAGTTGCCAACGCGTGCGCTCGTCCCTCTCCGTCTCAACGATCGTTAATGTTGGACCACTTGATAGGAAGTGAGATGGAGTGAGGAAGTTGATGTCTTCGGGGTCTTCACTAAGAGCGCAAAGCGGTCTGGAGTTGAGGCATGCTTCCAGTTGTGATAATAGAGTTGATAGCTCCTCGTAAGTAAGTTTTTGTGCTCCAATTACTCGTCGTAGGTGGAACTTCAGGCTTTTCACAGCCGCTTCCCATAAGCCTCCTGCGCTAGGCCACGAAGGCGCGTTGAAGTGCCATTCGATTTCCATGTCTGATATGGCTGAGAAGAAATCTTGATCCAGTTGATGATGAAGGTTATGGAATCCTTCTTTCAGATGCTTATTTGCTCCGACGAAATTGGTCCCATTGTCACTGTACATGTGACGTGGGGTTCCACGGCGGGCTGCTAGTCGGCGTAAGGCGGCCAGGAAAGCTGATGAGCTAAGATCTGATACCAGCTCCAGGTGTACGGCTTTAGTGACCATACACACGAAGACTGCTATGTAACCTTTCGTGGTTTTTATGCCTCGACCTTTGTTTGCTTTTACATCTATGTGACCTGTGTAATCGACGCCGGTATGATAAAACGGTCGCGTCGGGTTACACCTCGCCGACGGTAAGTCTCCCATGAGTTGTGTATGTTTGCTAGGGCTGTGTCTTCTGCAAATGACGCATCCACGAATCCGTTTTTTGACAGCTCTGTTGCCGCCAATAACCCAATATTGCTGTCGTAACCTTGCTAAGGTCACGCGGGGTCCGCCGTGGAACGTCTCTGCATGTGCTTGATCAATCAGCAGATTTGTAAGGTGCCCTTCATGGGGTATGATGAGAGGATGCTTCATGCTATCGTCAATGTTAGCTTGATTGATTCTACCACCTACTCTCAAGAGGTCTTCGCCATCAAGGAAAGGATTCAACGAGAGAAGCTTGCTGTCTCGCTTCACCGTGCCATCCTTCTTCAAGGTAAGTATTTCATCTTCGAAATATGAATGTTGTAAGTGCTTTATAATAATCATTTTTGTTTGTTTGATTTCAGGTGCAGTTAGATAAGACGACTTCGGCTTGGAGCTTGACACCGCGCGCCGCACCCAGGTAAGTATGCGCGTCACTCGCTTGAAACAGCTGTGTCTGTTTATAAGGTCTCCAATTACGCCATCGTCGTGACGTCGAGTGGTGACGTTTGTTTGTATCGATTTCTTAACCTCTTGATCCGTAGTGTATTTTTTGTTGATTACAGGTTCTTGATGTGACGGTAACCATGATGGACCTTGCCACCAGAGAAGATGCTTTTTCAAACTTGCTACTGATGTACCACGGCTGGCGCAGTCTGTTGGATTTTCTGCTGATTTTACGTAATGCCAATTGCTTGGTGGTATGACTTCTCTGATCTTCTGTACTCTGTTGGCGACGAACGGTTTCCAACGGCTTATGTCACCCTGTATCCAGCCTAACACCGCAGTCGAGTCGGACCAACCGAAAACTTTGATATTTTGGTCAGATAGACTACGTTGCACGGTTTCCATTAGTTTTGATAGTAAATGTGCGGCGCAGAGCTCTAGTCTCGGCAATGATACGCACTTTGATGAGGGAACCAATCTTGATTTTGCTGCTATCAAAACTATTTTTGATTGATCGTTGCTAGTTATCTTGCTATAGATGACACAGGCGTAGGCTTGCTCGGAAGCATCACAGAATCCGTGCAGCTCGACATCATCAT